>OY728152.1:1578137173-1579387173 GCA_963277665.1 Viscum album | reverse complement strand
GATTTTCATATTCATCATAAGATAATAATTTCTTTTTCAACTGCCAAAGAGTTTTCCATATGTTGAGATGAATATCATGAATCCCATCTTTGGTCAACATCTCTGGAATGTCATACTAAGAGTTATCCAGGGGCCAAAACATGACTGGAACTTCACCCTTCAACAGTTGTTTTCTCATGTTCAGTATTTCCTCTTTATCATTCAATAAAGATTCTTCTATCTGATTTGACCAGAGCTGGTGCTTCCATGTTGCTTCATCTGATTCAACATGATTGGTAGAGAAACCACTGATCAGACTAAAAGATGCATGACTTAGGGGTGGATCGGAGAATGACCTACACCCTGGGCTATCTTTTGATTGATAAAGTATTTCACCTGCTAGCGATGAAGCATCATACATGGCTGGTTTTGCATTTTCATGTGCCTCAAGATAAGATGGCTTTCTCGGCACTACATTGTCCACTGGAGCATTTTCCGGGCAATGTGCATCACTACTACGGAGAGGACTTTCATAGCAAAATTCATCATCATGGGGAGGAAAACCATGGTGGGGTACAACAAAATATGATATCTCTTGCTCCTAGGTCTTCTGGCTACACATAGGGTTATTGTAGCTCTCATATGAAGATGAAACATTGAGATCGACCAAATTTTCATGAATCAAGCCTTCACGAGGAAGTGTGTATTGAAGACCTTCGGAATTAATGTTCCCACTATTGGGAAATGAGGGAGTAGAATCTTGAATTCCAACAGATAAATGTATGAGGGCTTCATGAACTCCAGCATCAAGCAAGGCCCTGTTACAGATTGGCTCTTGATCTCCTGACTGTGCTAGGCGGGTTATCTTCTTAGAAGCCTTCTTACTCACCATGGAAACCACCTGTTGACGAAAGTGGGTGCTCTAAGCATGTGTATGTTCCTGATCAGAAGATATTTCCAGGTTAGGATGACTATGTCTACTCAAATCAGGTGTATGTGCCTGACTTGGTTGTCCGTATAATATGGGGGAGTATTCCCCACAACCCTCTTGGACTGGAATAGTTGTGTGTGTCTATTCCAGAGTGAACTATTGATGTGTCACTCCACTGGTAGGGATAGATTTATGTGTATTTCCCTGAGATGCTGCTGAAGATGTTACAATATCCTGGAAAGCTTCCAGAATATGAGCAGGGATTTGCTTCTGCTCTTTAACCATTGATAAAATATGATTGGTGACATCAGCCGCTAGAGAACGGATATACGTCTATTCCATGCTTGGAGTAGGTGTATGTGCCTACTCTAGTCCTCCATTTCCTGTCAGTGAATCCTGACAGTACTCAAATGTGGGGGTAGAGAGTTGAGTCTGCCTCCTGTTTGTCGTCGGAGCTTTCCGACTGACTTCTCCATGTGCTACCAAGAGAGAGTGTTGGTAGGCTTGATTAATACTAGAAGGTGTATGTGCCTGCTGATTACACTTCACCAAATGTGGTTGACGGGCTCCATCATATGTAGTCAGACGAGCCTACTGACTAGCTGATGATGTATAAACAGGTGTGTGTTCCTACCTATAGTACTCTGCTGGAATTGGCTAGCGGGATTGGTGTGATGCTATTAGACGAGTCTGTTGGACAGCAGAATTAAAACGGGTAGGTGTATTTTCCCACTCATTGGTTGTCACCAAGTTAGGTTTGTGGACTTCTCTGGAGATGGAAGAGATGAGAACCTGCTCATTGTTGACTGGATTTCGCCTTTAGCGATTCTTCTTGCCTGCTCGGGTTCGAGGAACCTAAGCCGAATGCCTAGAGTCTGTACCCTCATCATGTTGAGGGTGTACTGCCGCACGAGTCTAGCTGAGATTGTTGATAGGAGCCCTCAGCAAGGACTCTTGCTTCTTTCAATTAAGGCCCTGAGGGACCTTCTCGTTCACCTCCCCTGAATATGGGATTGAATGGTGATTGAGTTCTGGGGATAATGACCTGAAATGGTTGGAGACAGTGGTTAGCACCCCCTTCTTCTTGATCACTGGTCATTACTGTCTGGACGACCAAGGTGAATTGTTAACTTGGAGGGCTTGTCGGGAAGCCTTCATATTTGTAATAGTACCGTTTTGAAGGTACTCCTTAACTAGTGCGTTTGATACCCAGCGTTGAAGACGATGAGTAGGTGATGTCATCCTCAGAGCGGATGATGATCCAACAGGAGTAGCATTAGTGGAATTCATAGCAAATGTTTTCACAGCAGACATATTCACGGGTGTGAACTTGAGAGAATCCATTTCATAGAATGCAGAAAATCTTGGAAAAGTGTGCCTGTTTGATATAACAGAAGTAATCAAGATAAATTCAACCACTACATCTTTTTGGATGAGCACATATGTCAATTATTGTTTTGTTGGACCTCTCATTTAGTTTTAAATAAGGGCCTAACAAATAAAGAATTTATTTTAACTTGGTTAAGGATTCATGTCGGGTTCACCATTTTTTATTTCCCTCTGGAATGGGGGATGATCTCGTTGATTGAAGGTTCAAACATTCAAATCGGTTTCTAACAAGTTTTTTCGTAGAATCGGAAATATCCAATGATTCCAAATCCATTTGGACCTACTTTCCAAAGGTAGGCACTCATTAGTTGTGGACTGATGAGGCTTAGGAATTTGCATTGGTCGAGAGGATGGGAGGTCGGACTCATCACACCTTTTTAGGGTAATTATTGTCTAATCTAGGACTCTCTTTATAGATTTCAGTTATGTTTGTGAATCCTTATTACATTACCAAGTATAAAATCAGCTTTCCTTTAGTCTGACAATCAATGATTGATATGTAGGAAATTCATAGAATCTTTTATATATATTCAATGGCCTTCATCGATAAAGAATCAACTGTATTTTTTAGATATTCTTATTTGATGGTATCCTTAAATGCACAAAAATTTCTTGGTCATTATAATGACCATACTGGTTTTAAAGACACTCAGTGGGGCACCTGATGTTTATTGTCATTCAGGAGTACATGGATTATTTCAGAGTTGGGATCATACCCGCTGATGGGATAACTATGTATCCTTTGTTTTGGAAAAGGAATCAGAACCCACGTAGTTCGAGTAAGGGAGTATGACGCTTATGCATGATTGATGGCTCAAATAAAGATTTCATGACTACTTTTACCCTCTAAGCTCACGTGAGTCATGCTCGGTGTGAGAAACAAGAGGTATTGGTGAAACCAGACAATTGTGCCATGTAATGATGTGGGGTATATGTATGTATGACTGCCCAAAAGAGATGAGGATTAAGATTTACTTTAGGGAATAAATCCATGAATAGGGTCCATAAAGGTATATGTTCTTTATGGAGATTTGGATACTCAAATCTTGGGGCATACTCTTAAGGAAGATGCCCAAGTTAGGAGGGGACTTATGATTGGGTTTTAATCCTGAGAAGGAAGCCCAGATCAAAAGGAATTATGACTGGTTAAGAGAAATTAAGGCTGGGTCTTATTCCTAAGAAGGAGGCCCAGGTTAAAGGGATTTGAAAATTAAGGTACTTGGGGCTTACTCCCAAGGAGGATGCCTATATTTGAGACTGGGTTTATTCCTTAAAATAAGGCCCAGGTTAAAGGAATTACGGTTTGGGGCTTACTCCTGAGTAGGATGCCCATATTTATGAATTATGATTGGGGTTTATTCCTGAAAAGGAGGCCCAGGTTAAGAGAATTATGGTTAGGGATTACTCCTAAGGAGGATTCCCAGATTTGTGGACTGGGGGCTTGCCCCTAAAGAGGATGCCCACAGTAATGAGAATTTGGACTGGGGATTACTCCTTAAAAGGAGGCCCAGGTTATGGATTCTCTAATCTTAAAGGATGAGGTTGAAGGAATGAAATCTCAATCTTTAGTGACATAAAGATGTGTAAATAACTAGATTTTGAGAGATGTTCCACGGAGTTCCTTTCAGATAAAGAAGACAAATCAATAAATCATGCCATAAATGGCTTTGAAGAGTGTCTTGAAGACTGAATCTGGAATAGGAGATATGGAATGGCATAAGAGCTATGAAATGGGTAGGAAAGGCACCCAAAAAGGTAGGGGTGCACATGTCCTGGCAGGCGCGTAGGTACTGCGTGGGCGCGCAAGTCCTGGTCATGTAGGTATACCTGTGCGGCACATGGGTACTTGCACGATTTTTAGTCCTTAGAGTATTATTTGGGTGATCCTTTAAAAAATCCTTTAGAATCATCCCTAGAGGCTTTCCGGAAGATGGCGTGCAAGTTATGGTGAAGAAGTAGGGCAGCGTGCATGTGTGTTCATTTCCCTTAAGGGTAAAACCGCTTAGGCGTGCAAGTTTTTTTGAATTATCACACTTAAACCTTACTCCTCTTGTTTAGACCTTCCATTATAGGTGAAGAATTACCTTAGAAGAATTCGGAAGACCAGAATAAGAGACTTGGGCGTTTAGAGCTCTGTATGTGAATTTTGGAATAATTCCTCCTCAAATGGGGGGCCCACAGGGTCTATTTATAGGCTGGAAAAGACCCCGAAAAGTTATCCATGTGGGCGCTCAAGTCACTTGCGCAACCATTAGGTGGCGCGCAAGTATACTTGCGCGACAGTGAGGGAACATGCACGAACCTTGTGCTTTTGAAGCCTTGTTCATGCCTTTGTTGATTTTTGATGATTTCTTCAAAGGATGAATAAATTTTTTCTAAGTCATTTCCCTTTCCATTCTTTTAGACAATGTGAAAAAAAGAGGGTCAACAATCAATGGGTTTCCACAATGAAGAATATAGGTGGGAAGTGAAAACATTGATATGGAAGAGAAATCTAACAATCAAGTTCTAATGTATAGTGATAGAGAATATGTTTTGGATAATGTTAACTACCAGAAATCCATGAATCTATGATTATTCAAGGGACTATCTGATTCATCAGATAATAAGTTACTTGGATAAAATTTTGGCTTTCATGATTCATTACCTAATGTTGATGAATTTTCATGAGAATAATTACATACTTTATTTTTGAAAAATTTAATTCTTCATGTTTACTTGAATAATTTCTTCTTCATCTCTTCTTTAATGAAATCAAGTCGAATTTGACATTCTTCATGTATTAGCAGATCAGGTGGTAAAGTGATTGGTCATTCCAACTATCTCAGCAAAAAGGTTAGCACAGGTAATCAAATATGCATAAATCTATCAATAGTGAGATATTACAAACATCATTTTTAATATAACATATACTATCGATAAATGGAAAACATTAAAATATTTCCCAAAACTGAATATATAAAACATTAGAAAGAGTTGAACTAAATCTACATAACATTTGTCTCCCATACCTCATAAGTTAGTTCTTGGTTGTCACATTCCAAAAATTTGAATACCTTAATCATGTATTCTCCAGAAATATAATAATAACATAAATTATCATAGAACGATAGTGACAACATTCATTCTATTAAAATTAAATCTCTCCACACCCCAAATATACCAAAAATTCTATGTACTCAAACCATGATATCACTTTTTCCTTTTATCAGTCACAAGATCATTAATATTATCAAACATATTATATTCTGCTTATCCTTTCATTACGCCCATAACATCTTCTTTACCAAAATATTTCAATCACTTTTCATGGTAACCAATACCATATAATTATGGAAGACCAGAGTTTTCCAATATATAGATATTAAAATATTCTATAATATTATAAATGAACATCAACAACACTATTTTGAAATCCCATTACACAAACATTTAATCATTCCATTTCTTCATTGTCATACTGAACATCACCACTAGTGATAGCATGTGACTTCCCTTTGCCTTTTTCTTTACGAGGTTGTTGATTTAAATCAACATTAACCCATCTATTATGAAATTGGATAGCATAATTCCCCATTTCCTTGCACTTATAGCATTGAAGTGTTGGTGGGGCATTCTCTGTATTATTTTATCCATTCACATCATTAGAATCCTTTGTCCAATTATATCCACCCTCAACTACTCGATAACCTTCTTTTCCACACTTGAAATGTTTTATAATCCATTTAAGGCAGTCTCCACCAATATTCTTTCCACTCATTGAGAATAAGGAATCATTTATCATGTTTTCACCATTGTTTTTAGACATTCCCTTGTAATACATCTTTCATTTATTGTCAAAACTATGAGATGGATATGTAACAACAAATTCAAGTTCTACCTTGATAGCACAACACACAATATCTTCATAGCTACTGAAGACTCTTCTAACTTACTCCCTTCGAAGACTAGGTTTTAATCCAGTAAAGAATCAATCAACTATACTTTCAGGTTGGATTATAAAGACAGAATCCTATATTACATGTCTTGTAAAATTTCTCTCATACGTACCAACATATTCACCATCCTTTTCATTATTATTAATGAAATCCCATTTTATCTTTGTTAGAATTATACGAGGTATGTACTTATTGAAAAACAATTTCTTGAACTCGTCCCATTCCATTGATTCAATTTCAACGAGCATCCTTATAATTGTGATTAGAGTCCACCATTGGGCTGCTTCACCATCTGAATAATAGATAGCAAAAATAACCTTTTAATGTTCTGAATAGTGAAGGATGGAAAATATATTTTCAATGATACTTATCCATTTTTCAGCAACAAGTGTATTATAAGTCCAACCGAAATAAGGTAGGTGTTTTCTAATGATTGACTCAATAGAATTTTGTTCCCTTTTCTACTCATTTGTTAGTCCATAATGATTCATAGCTTGTGTAAGTATAGAAATAATATTATTAATTCCATCTACCATAAAATATGGTTGTTCAGGAGAACCATCCCTGCATTTCCCATTACATTAATCATTAACATGGTTCCTTCAGGTTCCAGCCATCATCTAAAACCCAAAAAGAATAGTGTGAGAAGCAAAAAGCATACTAGGAAAATAACAAAGTCAAGGGGGATTACATAAAATCTCTAACATCTTAGGTTTAATTAAAGGTTATTCCTGAACATTGCCATTATTTTAATACCACAACATAAAATTATACCTAACCATAGGGACATCTCTAGACAAACCATAGAAATATAACTAGAGATATCAAAAAAATTTTCTGATCCTATTTTCCCGAGGTTGACTAAACCTTCGCTCGGATACCAACTATAGATACCCAAGCTTGACGTAACTGAAAATTAAATTTCTTTTGCTGAATACTTAAATAGATGTCACAAAAAGACTCCAAATGGCCATATAAGATTAGTGTCTTTAGAAACATGTAACATAAGCTTCTAATCATGGTTAAAGATCTTCCACATCTATCATAAAGATCTTCCACTCTGTATTCCAACCTAAACCAATATTTATATCACTAGTATATAATATTTAAGAACCCAGTTCATATTCTTGAGGTATGGGTTTCTTATTTTCCGTTTTTGTTAAGTGTTTTTGAGAAAATAAGGGATATAAGGGGAAAATTTAAAATTTATGGGAACACACAATGTACTATTTGTACACCCGCCAGGTACTTAGGCTGTGTGGGATGAGAATATAGGGCACATAGGCTTGTCAGTAAAAAAACTACATATTGTGTACTTCGTACACATGCCATGTACTTTGGCCATGTAGAAAGAGAACACATGGTGAGTAGGCTTGTCGGTGATTAAGGGTGTAAAAACTAACCACATTCCATTTACATTGTAATAAACGTCGTGTAATCTGTCGCAAGATGAACAGTGAGATGGTAGAAAGTAGCTTCCAGAGGAATAGTTAAAAAGGTATGTACACACCATGTACTTGAAATTAAACGCTATATAGTTATGTTTTTTTCATTAAAAATTGGCAGTACTCTCCTCATTAGACAGAGGAGGTAGAGAAATCACCAAGAGTGTGGGAGAGAAGGCCAAAGCTTGGAGGATCTCCCGATCGCATGCCATAACTCTGATTCTTCTGCCATTGATCTCATTTAAATGGCGCGGGTAAGGTCTTCCCACTTCATGAACATTTACATCCAATTATTTCCCTAAGGTATGTTTTTTAGGTTTGAACTGGTAATCATTTATCTCATATCTACGTCATTCATGGCTGTTTCAGGAGCTTCCTTTCATGTATATCGATTAGGGGAGATCGAGTTAGGTGGTCTTGTGTTTAATTACAACCGTCGAGTTGATTTTGTGTTCCGTTGTTCCACACGCCCATGTTTGGGACATCATATGGTTGAGTCAATGACTATTGAGATACCTATAATATTACATGTGATATAATGAATAAATATAAAATGTTGTTTGGGATAGTTTCTTTTATCCAGGGCCACCCCATGGGTGTGTTTCCCTTGTTTAGACGTTTGGCTAGGATACTTGTGGGTATGACATGATTATAGAATGTTTTGTGTTTTCATGAGGGGAAACATATATGAATTGCTTGTTCATTCATTGGGATTAGCCCAATTACTTGTTTTTTCTACAGAATGCCTGATGGAAAAGTTTTTTATCCTGAGGGAAACGTTCTTATGTCTGAGGGGAGTAACATTTGTGCCTGGAAGAAATATATTGTATGACTGTGGGAAATATTCATTTTGCCTATGGGTAGTCACCTACGGGATTCGATTCTTCTTGCTCAGGGTAAGGATTTTCATGTTTAAGGGAAATGTTTACTTTGAATATTCACTGTGGTGATTTCTTATATTTTACCTTTTTTCCGACGCTTCTGATTGGGCGCACGCGTTCGTCTGCTTGAGTATGACAGACACAGATTTGTTAACCCACATTTTCACTTTCCAAAGGCGGGCAGAATCTGTTCATTATTCAGGGAAATTTTCTCCTTGATATAAATGGGATGAAGGGATATTGGTTCCTCCAGCCGTGGATTCCTCCTCAGAAATTGTTACCTAGTCCAGGTCTCCCTCATATATTTAATGCGTAGTTCGTGAAACTCTTCCCACTGCCATATCTTCATGGAATCCAGTTTATTATGTTACATATGTCAGAATATTGCAAGGGGTCTGGTCCGGGAAGCAGTCGTTGGTTAGTGGATTAGTCACATTGGGGCATCACTAGCATGTCTGGACACTGGGTAATTGGAGTGTCTATCTTCGGTCCCCTGTTATATGGATTCTCGAGGGCGTAGAAGCCTTAGGAATCCCACATCAAACTAGGGAAATCATATTCTATAGGCATATATCTAAGGTTTTCCTCATCTTCCCATGTTTAACACAGGGTATGCCGCAAGTTTAACGTCCAATGGAGATGGATCGGGCGGATCAGAACACTGACTAGAGTGGATCAAACAGAGGAACCCCCTAAAGGGAACACCAATAATGGGGCCATCACGTGGGTGGCCTCACGAATGCGATTATATGGAATAGGGAATGGAATGGAATGATGCCATGGGGATGTGGTGGCCTGGGTAAGGATCAGGATGGATGATGGAGCTGTTGATGGGGATGGTGAATGGGATGAGACCATCATGATGATGACAGTAGTGTTGGTCTTGAGCCTCGAAAAGACTTACTATGTATCCCCGTGGTAGGGAATCAAAGTCCTCATAGTTCAATTGATGACGACTTACTTTTAAATGAGGCTGACAATGACTTACCGCTGAATGGGGTAGCAACGGCTTACTGCTGGATAAGGATTTCAACGGCTTACCACTGAATAGGGTCACAACAGCTTACCATTGGATGGGGTAACAATGGATTACCACTGGATGGGGTCAAACCGACGTGAAGGAGGTCAGAACGACTGGGTGGTGGACTTGAACCTTAGGGAGGATTCCTATGTACCATGTCTTAACATGGATCAATGACCACCTAGTTCAGATGGCGAATACAGTTTAATGTCATGCAGGATGAGGGTGAACCGAAGTGAATGGGTCTGAGTGACAAATGGGTGGTGGGGTTGAACCTCAAGAGGCTGACTGCGTACCATTCCATTGCATGGATCAAATACCACATATTTTTGGTGGATTGGGGCTTACACTCTGAGGTGGCCCAAGGGAGTGGGGCTTGAACCTCGTGGAGGTTTCCTACGTACCATGACTTGAAATGGATAAAATTCCCTATAGTTCAGTTAGAGGAATGTTGGCTAACCAAGGTGAAGGTGGACCTGGGATCTGATGGGTGTTGGGATTGAACCTCGTCGTGGCTTCCTATGTACCATGCCTTGAAACGGATCCAAGACCACGTAGTTCAAGTGGATTGGGTCTTACACTCTAAGGCGACCCAAGGTGGTGGGGCTTGAACCATGTGGAGGCTTCCTACATACCATGCCTTGACATGGATCAATGTCCCTGTAGTTCGGGTAGGGTGTGGGTCTTACACTCTAAGGCTTCCCAAGGTGGTGGTGCTTGAACCTCATGGAGGCTTCCTACGTACCATGCCTTTCCATGGATCATAGTCCTTATAGTTCGGGTAGGATATGGGGCTTATACTCTGAGGCGGCCCAAGGTGGTGGGGCTTGAACCTCGTGGAGGATTCCTACATATGACGCCATGACATGGATCAAAGACCCCATAGTTCGGGATGGGTTGGGTCTTATGCTCTGAGGTGGCCCAAGGTGGTGGTGAACCGACGTGAGGACGGCTCGAACGACCAGGTGGTGGGCTTAAACCTTCTGGAGGCTTCCTATGTACCATGCCTTAACATTGGTCAAAGTCCCCATAGTTCGGGGTGGGTTGGAGCTTATGGAATGAGGTGGTCCAAGGTGGTGGGGCCTGAACCTCGTGAAGCCATCCTACGTACCATGCCTTGACATGGATTAATGTCCCTGTCATTCGGGATGGGTGTGGGGCTTACACTCTGAGGTGGATCAAGGTGTTGGGTCATGGTCGGTGCTTACTATAAGCTCACGTGAGCCTTTCTCAGTGTGAGAAACAAGAGATAGCAGAGACCTGGAAATCATGTTGTGAATGGTGAATTTGTGGGAGACGGAGTGGGGATTACACATGGAGTGGCCCATAGAGGAAACAGGGGCTTACGTGTGGTTAGAAGCTCATGAAGTCTGGGATTACATCAAGATGAGGCCCGAGGGTGAAAAAGCATAGAGGGAGAGGGACTTGCTACCAGAGAAAGGAGAAGCATCGTTTCCCACCACACCCCTCACTAGCCTTGGGGACCGAAGATGAAAGGAGGAGCAGAGATGTTGCCTCCTGCAAGGAAAGCTATGGGCTTACACCAAGGTGGTTTCCCTTTCCCCATGGAAAAACACCACTCCGGTAAGGAGGATATCATTCCCTATGAGGGGTGATCCCATCCCCGTGGAGACGAATGTGCGTGGAGAATTTCCAAGGTGAGGGCCCTGCATTCGAGGAACAGGGCAAGGTCACAATTAAACATCATGTGCTGAGGACGATGGTGCTTGAAATTTTAACGTCCAGCAGCTCGGACGAGGCAGGTGCAGTCCGCACCCCTAGGGTTTACATAACAGTTACCCTCTGCTCCTTGTGGGAGGGAAGGAATCAGCAACGCCGTGGTGAGAGGGTGTCGTAGAGCGAACCATCGAGTGGTCCACATTAGCGTGGCTCTGAGAATAAGCCATATCTGTTAGTGTGACTATGCGAAGAAGCATTAGTCAAAGAAACACAATGAGCGATATTGTCTAGGGGACTTTGAAGTCACATAGTACAAACATAGACGGTCGCACTGGAAAAAGAATTTCCAAGTAGAGGGGACCATAGGCAGGGGCCTTATGAAGCTCTATTTCTCCACATGGTGGATGGAACTTGTGAAGGGGTGTGATTCACGTAGTTGGGTGCCTTAGCCTAATCATGGGGCAGGAGTGAATATGGGAGGTGCTTCACAACGTGGGCAGGGACTCGCGGAGCATAGCCTCACGGAGCAAAGGTGCCTCGCGAAGCAAGGTTTCAGGAAGCAATGTCCTTCGTGAACGACAATGACCCTTCCTTAGCATGTGGATCATGTCTACATGATGGTTGTTTCATGATGTATAAAAGATCCATGAAAAACCGGGTCCCCTTGGGGATCCCCTTACTTTGTGAAGGAAATTTGGCTTTGCAAAAGTCATCCCTCTAGGAAGAGGGGTTCAAAACGGGACAAAGGCGGGGCACTTTGCGGAGCAGAAGTACCTCACACAACTCATGGTTCATCGGGCATAAGGAGGCTTCGTGATTTGGGATCTTGGAAGCTAAAAAGCTGGATTCCCCCCCCCCCTTGGCTCAAGGGGAGAACAGTATTTATAGGCATGAGGCACTGTGGAGCGGACCTCATGCGGCATGATGAGGGAATTGGTTGCTTCGTGGCAGGTCGCGAACGTCTAATGCGGTCATAGAGCGTCCCACCTCCTTGCTTCGCGGTGGGTTCGAAAACGTCAAATGCGATCATGGAGCATCCCTCCACATTCCTTCTCTGTGGGTTCACGAATATCAAATGCGCTCACAGAGCATCCTACCTCCTTGCTTTACGGCGGCCATGGTGCTGCGAAACTTTGTGAAGCGGGTTTGTGAGGCAGTCAATGGGGCACTCTTCGGGCCTCTTCTTTTTCCTGAATTTTGGCACCAACAGATGCCCCCCCCCTCAGACGTGGAGCCATCGAGAGATCAAGGGTCTAAGTCTGAGGAAAATCATCAAAATCATCGGTCGTTCATGGTGCTGACTTGAGAAGAAGGCTCACGATGCGGATAGGGGACATGCAGGCCGAGCACGCCACGATGCTCTATGAGAACTGGATGCACCGTAAATCTCTGAAATCCATCACCTATTAATAGGAGGTGTGCCCTATCTTTTTTTCATTCCCTTATCCAAAAAGTTTTCTTCTTGCGCTCTCGATTCGTGAAGCTCTACGTACTCCATGAGTGTTCTCCGCGACTCGAGTCTTCGCAGCACACAGTGAGTCCTTGACTCCGTGTTTGCACTCTGCGATCCAGCTTTGAATGCCTAGGTAGTGCTCTGTGAACATTATTCATGAGTAGACTTTTCAAATGTTCTTTGCGAACGATCTTCGATAATCATCCAAAAAAACAACCAAGTTATAGAAATGAATGGTGCACCACGATGCTTCCCAGGGGGTCCATGCGGATACCGCCTGGAGGGATGAAATGGAGAATAGTCTGTGGCTAGGAGAGTTAGTTCGAAGCCAATCCGACCATATTTCAATGGTGGAGCTGCTGTTGGAGAGCCAGAAGAACTAAAAGATGTGTAGGAGGTTTCCCATGTATGGCTTTGGGCTGAGGGGTGACATCTTCATCCCTGAAGTAGGTAGGGATGAGCCAGCTTAATGGTTCTCGAGCATGTCATGTCAGCATCGATGGTTCAGGGCGCTCGATTGCCATACCTGGAAGTACATCACGCCTGTCATTGATGAATGCTTGTACAATCATCTAAAAAATGTCGACGGGATGGTATTGCTGCCGAGGATGTACCATCCATTATACCGAACCATTCTCAAGGAGGTTTGGGGGAACCTAAAGAAGGGGTGGTCCAAGGAATGGGCCATGCGCTAGGGTGGAAACATTATGGATGATTAAGAATGGGCCTATTGGGTAGGTGCCTCATGCAAGGAGTTCGGAGCAGAGCTGAGAAGGGTGGGCATGTATGAGGTATCATGTACTTCCCAGTTCCATATCTACCAACCAGAGAAGCTAATGTCGTAGTTGTTGATCCTGTGGTCATCGGAGAACAATACCTTCCCCCTGCATCACATGGAGGTCGACATCGACCTATGGGACATGCATCAGAGCTCAGAGGTCCCAATATTGGGGGCAATGTATGGAGAATTCCACTTGGCTATGGTTTAATGGGAGGATCCAGAGTAGATGTTGCATCTAGCGATGGCATTGAAGGAGCTCGTGCCTCGGTAGGACAAGGAGGCCATGAGGGATGTCCACATCAGGTGGTGGTTCAAGCAATTCCTATATTTCATGGAAAATAGGCAGTTCCCCACGAGGCCTTGAAATATCCCAAAGGGGTCCTTGAGTAAGGAAACTCATACTGGTGGCTGTTAGAAAATAGCCAGTCGAAGACCTGTGGGTTTAGTGTTAGCACTGAACAACAACCATTAGTAAGGCTGGAAAAATTCATCACAGCTCTCATCTGTGGTTGGATTCTGCTGTTGAGGGAAACAAAAATTGGAGTACGGCCAAGCACATTCATCATGGAATCCACATTGGTGATAGGAGGGAGGGTTAACCTAGGGATCTCGATTCTCGCCAAGTTGTACAAAATTATATGGCACATCAGTGAGGGGAAAAGGAAACAAAGGGTATACGGGCCATTCCATCTCCTGTATGAGTAGATGGCGGCGCACATCAGGAGGATCTATGAGTATCTGAACCCCATCTCACATCCAGGGTAAAACTTCTATCCCTCGATCTTCAATGCCGCATGGAGCTTTCCGACCAAGATGACTACTCCATTGGTTCTGAACTGGGTGTGGAGGGTGGAGGAATTCAATTATCAATCGTTTTTGTTGCTGACGGGCACATTCACTGATGAAGGTCGGGGGAAAGAAGAGCACTGGGCTAATCTCTTGGACTTTCGAGGTGGATTATTGGTGGATAGGGTGGATCGAGAGTATCACTACGAGCCATACTCCCCACAATGGTTTTCAAGGAAATTTTGGTGCCTGCAGCGGCTGACCCCACATGTCTACCTGGGGGTGTGATAGGAGGAGCACCCTTGTGTGATGAGGCAGATGTGGATCCTATTAAAACAGGAAGATAGGAAGATGATGAATGTATTTCCTCCGCCAACAAATGTCCTTCGACGGGTAAAAGAATATGCCCAGAGCTGGGAGGCGGCCTACCCATGGGAGACGGTAAAGCGGCCAACCGTCCAGGTCGGTGAGGGTGACCTTCCCTGATCTCGGGGATGAGGCTGGAAGGTGACAAAAGAATCCCGTAGTGGCGGGACTGCTATAGCGGTGACACCCACACCATTTGAGGGCGGAGAAGTGGTAGGGGATCTGGCAGTGGCAGTGAATCCAGTGGTACCAGGAGAATAGATTCATTCAGAGGGCGTCCACCGAGGGGATTCTGTGGGATTTCTACTCAGGCCTCAGGGAAATGGCTGTGCCATATTGACATGCAGGAGAATTCTGTCTTCCTGGAGGTCTAGGACATCTGGGAAGTCAGTCGGAAATTCCTCAGCCCATTCGAGTTATGGTAGCACCTAAAACACCTCGGGATGGACTTGCCGGTGATTGGCCCTATTATAGCTAGTTTCACAGTATCCCATGCAGAGGCAGAGCAATTCATAGTCAATCTGGAAGAATTTATCCACTCTTAGGGTGGCCTATTCGTGATGACAGACCGAGTCAGGGTGCTTCTTAGTCATACGGCCCCTCCGCAACTGTCTGCTTCTGACTTGAGGGAGCGCTTCCCTCTTCCGGATGAATCAGATGAGTCCTCCTGGGGAGATGAGGCAGGTAGAGAGAGTCCACCGTATGAGGGTGAAGTCGAAAATCATTCCTCATATGATGAATATTTCATGGAGGCCCTTGAGGTAAAATCCCATGTTCCTTCTTCAGAGTCCGCCCTTAGGTTACTCTGGATTCTTTATCTATGTATGCACTGTACAGGAGGACCTTGTGCATAGACCTCATTCCCGCCCCTCAGTTGGTGCCGACGCGGGACCATCAGGATTCACAGTTGTGGATGCATCAACATCCACAACTGTAGGGGCCGGGACACTTGAGGTGGCTCCCCAAGAGTCTCCAGACCTGCCAACCATATACAGGGGGCCACGTCTCAGTGTTCTGACAAAATCAGACCGAGAGCGAGACCTGGGATTCAATCTCTATAATTCTTCTCTACTAAATTCAAAACTTCCATCCCCTAACCATGTTAACTAAAATTCACATCCCCTTTTGGTGTGTGTAGTCCTTAAATTGTCCTGGGCTACTGCGATGATGTTGGTTGAGGCTTGTGGTAGTACCCTTACTAGGGGCATGCAAATGGTCTTGGAGGTGTACATCCATCCTGACCCGACTGTAGTACTCCCGATAGCTGGTGGGGATTCCAGTGGGACCACACGTGAGATTATCGAGGTGGGATATAATGATTAGGATCAAGCTGATAGTCCATGCCCCACCACTTCTGATCCAACTCCAGACGTGGACCCTGCTGAGGAGTTCCTGGGGGAATTCAATGCATATGAGCCTGCCAACTGTGCCGACTGGGACGATACGACCTCTAATGTCGAGGACCACAAAATAGTCCATCTCTGATCATGGAAGTTGATCACGTGATTCATCAATGATACCCCCCAATAACTATGGTAGGGTTAGATAGACAGGCTTCGCTCACGACTGCAGGAACTGTGCACCGAGGGAGTGGATACTCAGCGCCCTCACATGCTCATCCAAGATCTTATGGGGAAAAAGATTAAAGAGTATTATTGAGGCCTCACTGTAGGCTGGAAGGGGAGGAAGGTGGTGAACATAAAGAGGCTCCAGGAGGCCAAAAACAAGGTTGAATGGTTACAAGCCCAGGATGATGAGCATTCTGGTTCTCTCAATGCACAATCAGATCTCGTCTCGTGGCTGAAAGCCCAGATGGTGGTGTCCGAAGAGGGAATGAAGCTTGCCTTTGAAGAGATGGCCATTATCCAGACTAGTGTGGAGCATTCTCGGGTCATGGCCGGCGAACATCAGACTCTCGCTGTCGAGGAGGAGTGGGGGGTGAACAGGCGGCAGCAACTCCTGGGCGCCACTAGCTAGACGGTGGTGGAGCTGCAACGTTACTTTGGCGAGGTCAATCCATCCATGGGGGAGTCGACCCCTGAGTACTATAATGATTACAAACCCTTAAACTTAATTTCATGATTTAATTTTTTGATGTCATAGCATGCATGAGTTCTATCATTTACATTGGTTTATTGCATTCTTATGATGTTCACGGAGTGTACACCTATCAATCCCTAAGCTCACGTGGGTCAGGACCGATGTGATAAACAAGGGATGATGACCTTAACACCCCATACAAATGTAGGAGTGCAAACCATGCTTTGGGAATCCGGGGTTTGGACAACCGGTTTGGATTTCTTGGAGGAAATGAGAGAGACCTGACTGGATAATTATGCTCTCTGAAGAGCCGAATTACCATCTGTCTAGTGTGCTCTTGTGCACAAACAGGGCATTTCCAGGGGTGCTAAAATAGATCAAAATAGAAGGTAATGGGAGGTTTGAATCACAATACCTAGGATTCAGAACATTGTTGTGCTGGAATGACAATAAAGTAAAAATGTTGATAACATTCAAAAAAATCATTATTATTGCATTATCTTGGAGTGGGGACAACAAATGAGGGTCAACCGTTGATCATGTTCGAAACACGGGACCAGACTCAAAATGTCATCCATTAGACTTCCAAAATTTTGGCCCAAGACAATATGTGGGCCATAGGCTGAGCATCCATACTGTTAGGGGGTTCCTGCTGTCACGAACCAGCCCGAGACGACCCTGAACCAGTTACCCAGACCAGCCCGTGACAAGTCCCGGGAGGCGTTTCCTATCCTCCCGGGATGGAGACAAGAACCAAGGGCATAAGTAGAGTACACAAGGGAACAATTTCACCCATACATAAACAATCAAACAAACATTGGAAATAAACGAATATCTGTAAATTAATTTTTATAGAAATTGAAGTAAACATTATTTGTACAATATACTAAAAGTAGAAAAAAACCAACAACTCAACTGAAAAATCCCGATGACCAAATAACTCCATGTGAAACTTCTTTTAAATCTCCAACAAAATGATAAAATGTTTCCCAAGGTGATCAAACTCAAGCTGAAACCTGAAAAAGGGCTAACAAAAGAAAAAGACTGCAGGCTTGAGTATTAAAACTCAGTAGGTTATCCCAATATTCTATTCCCAATGCACTTCCATTAAAATGAAATAATCATCAATTTCATGTTTTAAATACAATATTTAAAAGTATGTTTTTCAAATGATGTTCCATTCTATAATAGTTATCCGAAAAAAAACTTTCATGTTTTATAAACCAAAAATGAAAGTAACAATTTTTCAAAGAGGTGAAGCTTCAAAATGAAAATTGTTTTAATGAGGGCTGCCTTAAAGAATTTTAACTTTTAAACAAATCACACAGACTACTGAAATTACCAACCAAACAAACTATATGTCGATGGTGACTACAAAATATTCAATGAGCACAAGTCCTGGGAACACCCCTAGGTACTAGTCAGTTGTGAGCCCCAGGTGCCTCGTATCTCGGTGAAAGTAACCATAATAAATATCTGTTCCCATGCACAAGCCAATAGTAGGGAACATACCCATAACCTAGTGGTCCCAAATCATCATCATCCTCATAGTTTAGTTAGTGTAGTCATCGTCAAACTTGCTACGTGAAACATGGGCCAAACCCCCCTTAATCACTAGCACACTACTACAGATCCGCCCACCTAGACACATGTGATTCCCTTTAGTGATCAATCAAGTAACACATATTATCAAATACACATTTCACATCAAAATTCCATTCCAAAACCATAAAAACATAAAAATACCATAAAATTTCTTCACATTTCTTACACGACTCAACAAACTGCTAAATATTTTCGTAAAATAATTTCATGAAGTGTATTGAGGCTTTGCACAGAAAACTACTTCAAAAACATTATTTTAATTATTAACACACATCTAAACCATACCAAATAATATTTTTCAGCCCTAAAAACATTTAATAAAATAATTTCATGGATCATAAAATAATCCCAATTGCACAAAATGGTATATACAAGTAATACACTCCTTCATTTTTAGGAAATGGAAAACGGGCCTTTAATTATTTTCTCAAAACAAATGTTTGAAAAAGTAATGCTTTTCAATTTTATTAAGGAGGTGTTTAAACACCATTTATAGAATAAAGCCACATTTATAAATCCCTTAAAACACTTTGGTGACATATTCAAAACACAAAAATGTTTATATGAATGTGAAACGGTCCATTTTCGGCAACTTAGGACAAAACATGTTGCAAATAAAATAACCAACTGTTTGTAAAACAAAATCAAAATTTATAAAGAAATGAAAGGATCCCAAAATAATTTTCTTACATGCTGAAAATATAATTAAAAATACAAAAAAACTATTTTAAATTGCACTAGACACATAAAAGCCAACCAGGCAATTTACCAAACACATGACATTCACTCTTTAAAACAAAAAATTATGTTAAGCACTTAAGAAGGGATAAAACAACACTTTCATTCCATAATGTTAATCAAGATACCGAGACATATTCAAAATATAATAAACCTAGAGAAAATTCTCATGGAATAATTTATCAAACAAGATGAGTGCACATTTATACCAAAACAACTATATTTTTAACAAAATAAGTCATAAAACATAATTTGAAAACAAAACCTTTAGAAGCAAAGTTTCACAGTAGAAAATATCATATAAATAAGGATATAATATAATTAAAATGATGAAACTTAAATGATAAAGGTTTGTGCAAGGGGTATCCTACCTCAAAACCTTGGCCTAATGGAAACACACTCCTGAAATCACCCGTCGCGGGTTTATAAACCCTAAAACTATGAAGAATAGACCAAAATGAATATAAACTCCATAAAAACCATGGTATAACAGAACCCTAGGTCTATCATGATTGGGGGAGTTTATAAATCCATGAAATAACGAAATGAGGAAGAAGAGGGAGGATAATTGAGATGGAATCTCACCTTTTCAACAAGAAAACTTTTCATATTCCATTGTATCTGCACCCATAGAGACAAGGCAATAAGATGAGACATCATGGAGAGTCTCTTAAGTTCTGGAAGAACCAGGTAAAGAATATTTTTTTTTAAAAAGAGCATGAATTGAATTAGTTATGTATAAAACAATTTACCTTATCAATTCTGGGAGATTTGAGGCATCCTGAGAACTTTCGCCCTAATACACGACCGATATTAGATCCAAAGAGGGTAAATAGATTCTGAGGGTGAGTATAGGGTTATTGGATTCTAGGGGGAGGGGGAATAACTGAAAAAGATTAAAAACAGAAAAATATATAAAAGAAACGATTTTTTTTTGAAAACAGGAAATGGGCCCATGGTCTGGCCCAATACCTAAATAAGTAACCCCAATTGACCATTCTAATGAATTTTTATGTTGTCCAAAAGGATAATTATGTTTTAATATATCAGTATAGGACAAGTGGGAAGTTGAATGGGTAAAAAAGGATGAAAAACATAAGAGTTATAAAAGAATAAAATTTGGTTTTTAAAAATAGAAATGGGCTCACGGTTGGCCCAAATCCTAAACTAACCACCCTTTCTTCTAAAACTCCCAAACAAACAGTGGGGAACCCAAATTAGGGTGATTGCAAATATATTAAACTTAAAAACTGAATATTAATCTCACCAAATACCCATGAAAAGGATCGGTATTTCCAGTGGACCAGATCAATACAAAGGCAAAAAAACTGGGTGTAACAATTCTCCCCACCATTAAAGCTTTCTGCCCACCGAAAGCCATAACACTTTCCAGCTGAAGAAATCAACACCAAAGGATTCCTTAACAACATAATCCAGACTCTAAAAATAAGTAAATATCAATCACCCACAATTAAACTTAATACTCTTTCCCAAACAAAACACAACTCACAACCACGTCCGAAGAATCAACTAAAAGATGTAGCCACCACCTCCACAACTAAACCAAGAACCCGATTGTTGGGCCTTCTCCCAATGAACCCAACCATCACCCAGACCAAAGAGAACTCACAAAAACCAAATATTCCAGGGGAGTCCAGAATAGACTCCACACCATTAAGAAACAACTAGCACTATAAAAGATCTTAGGATTAAAATCCAAGAGACCCAAGGTGGGTCTCCCCACTATTAGAAAAAAACTAGAAACGAATAGACAAGAATTCAACATGAGATAGAATTGGGACTCACTCACACAAGACCAAAAAAACACTCCTAAAAAATCTACTATACCAAGTTAATTGGGTTACAACATGAACATATAATCAACCCACTCCTGAACGGAGGGGATAAGAACTTGTCCAACACATTCAGCACAGATCTGGACCCCCACCACTCAGGGATGGGAGTGAAGGGGACACAATAATTTGGCCACTGAAACCACAAAAGAAAAAAATTATCTACCCATAACACTACACCTACGAATAGGTAACACCGAGAATTGTCCTGATTTTCCCAGATGGTCCACACATGTACATTGATTGAAAAATCACATCCATGAAGGCATAACCATAGACATTGTGTGCGGGGTAAGTCCAACACACTTGTTGCGACAATGTGAAATTAAAATAAATGAGTAACAAAAACATTGAAATATAAAATAACTTACCAAAATAGAGGATGAATGATCCTAATCAATCACTCCACACCTCTGTCGATTTTTGGATTGCGTGAAAAGCTTCACTTCGAGGCCTATGGCTGGGCCTCTGATTCTTGAAGCATTTGATGCACCGCAGTCAGGTGATAAGGATCACACCACACAAAAAACTCACATGATCACCAAACAAAAACCTTCATCTAAATAAGAACTCATAGATACATATCAAAATTCTGTCTCACTCCGAACAAGGGGCATAATGTACAAGGAATATGATGAAACACATCAACATCATCGAACACAACTGCTCTATCCAAAAGAATTATCACGACCTAGAAGCACTTTTAATAGATCCCAAACAGCTCCCTATTCCAACAAACTGGTTTAGAATCCTCAGAATATGTGTATTTAACATTTGAAATCAATCCTTAGGCTGATCAGCAGGAATTATTTCCAACGGAGAACTATCCATGGCCACATCCGAACATCAAACACATCTTTAGAAACCCAATGAAAATTACTCCAAAACTGAGCCACCAACAAGATCTCATCTGAATATACAACAAGAGTTTTAATTCTAGATCACAAGGAATATTACTGAATAAAAAACTATTCGAAGACATAGAAAAAAGACTATCCACATTACCATTTGAATATAAAAAATATGGCGAAAAGTTTTCAACTCAAAACACTTTTGAAAAACAAACTAATTTGGTGGGCTTCCACATTCACCAATGGTGTTTCATCATGTCTCACCCACATGCACATTTCCATGCCACCCCAGGCACCCAACCACCATAACATATAGTCTATCCTTCCAGATATCAATAAAACCATGCATGTGAGCACCAAAGGTTAAAACAAAACAACATCATTCCAAAAATCATTTACTCTCAAAAGGAACACTAACCACCAAGTCAAAAATCCTTTCATATTTCACAAAAAAATCACTATTCATTTAGAACCATTTGCTTAAAAACCTACTCCTTTTCATTTTTAACAACTTTTAAAATAACCAAGCCACTCCAAACAACCCCTTCCCATTTTTTTAAAATTCAGCAATGTATATTTTCATAATCCGAGGTCCATTGCGACAAATACCCTTTCTAGGAAAACACCAACTGATCAAAACCAATTTCCAAAACTAATTTATCGGATTCAAAAAATTTTCAACACCCCAATGTACCCCATTTAAAACAAAGATCCCGAATCACCATAAAATGATTCAAAATTTCAAATCATTTTATTTCAACAAACCACAAGTTTAAATTATGGATAATATAATCCCTTTAAATCATTTCCACTTCCCTCCAATTTTTTTCACAAAAACACAACCTTCCAAAACCATTATTATATTTAATTTCTGAAAACCCCCTTTTTCACTTTTCAAAATATAATACTTCCTTTAAAACCCATTTCCACAATTCTCACAAAAGGATTTTAAAAACAAAAAATCTGAATTCAAGAAAGGTCCAAGAGACCCAAAAAAATGGAACTAGTGTTGGTGGGAGACTTGACCATATGGTTGGAGGCCATATGTCAGACACAAAACCAACACAGAGAGACTTATTAGGACCATTCCCCAGCTACACATGGCTTTCCAGGACCTACATGCTCATGAAGGCCATTAGTTAGACTCCCCATTTCATATCCCAACACCAAACAATCAACATGAAAAAAGGACACTAATAAAACTGGACTTCCCATGGAAACTCGAGGATTAGAACGAGAAGGTGTTCGCGACGCTCTTCGTGCCCGTACCCCTCAAGTCCAAAACATCCTACTCCAACTACCTTGACATCCCCAAAGTAATAAGGGCACTCTAAAAAGAAAGGTCTGCTAGGATCCGACCTCCCCTAATACCATTTTTTCACGAACTAGCCCGAGTCGACCATGAACCGGTTACCCAGGCCAGCCCGCGACAAGTCCCGAGAGGCGTTCCCGATCCTCCCGGGATGGTGAAAAGCACCAAGGGCATTAATAGAGTACACAATGGAATGATTTAACCCATACATAAACAATCAAACAAATAGTGGATATAAACAGATATCCCGAAAAGAATTTATATAAAAATTGAAGTAATCATTATTTGTACAAGAAAATAAAAGTAGAACAAAACCAACAACTCAAATGAAAAGTCTCGTTGACCAAATAACTCCATGTGACACTTCTGGTCACTCTCCAACACAATGATCAAATGTCTCCCAAGGTGACCATAGTCAAGCTGAAACCTGCACAAGGGATAAAAAAGGAAGTAGACTAAAGGCGTGAGTATTAAAACTCAGTTGGTTAGCCCGATATTCTATTACCAATGCACATACTTTAAAATAAAAGAATCATAAATTTCATGTTTTAAAAACATGATATAAAGGTATATTTTTCAAATAATGTTCCATGCTATAATAGTTATCAGAAAAAAACATTCATGTTTTATAAACCAAAAATGCAAGTAATAATTTTTCAAAGAGCTGTATCTTTAAAATGAAAATTGTTTTAATGAGGGATGATTTAAATAATTTTAACATTTAAATAGATAACACACACTACTGAAATTACCAACCATACACACCCTATGCCTATGGTGACTACAAAAGATCCAATTAGCACATTTCATGGGGACACCCCTAGGTACTAGTCAGTTGTGAGCCCCAGGTAACTCATATCTCGGTGAAAGTAACCATAATAAATTTCTGTTCTCATGCACGAGCCAATAATAATGAACATACCCATAACCTAGTGGTCCCCAATAATCATCATTATCATATTTTAGTTAGTGTTTTCATCGTCAAACTTGCTACGTGAAACAGGGGCCAAACCCCACAGAATCACTAGCATACTAGTACAGGTCCGCCCACCTAGACCCCCAGGATTCCCTTTAGTGCTCAATCAAGTTAAAAATATTATCAAATACACATTTCACATCCAAATTCTATTCCCAAACCATGAAAACACAAACATGCCATAAAATTTCTTCACATTTATTACACGAATCAACAAACCGCTAAATATTTTCATAAAATAATTTCCTGAAGTGTATTGAGGCTTTGCACATAAAACTCATTAAAAAACACTCTTTCAATTAAAAAAACACATCAAAACCATACCAAATCATATTTTGAAGCCCTAATAACATTTAATAAAATCATTTCATGTATTATAAAACAATACCAATTTCACAACATGGTATATACATGTAATACACTCCTTAATTTTTAGAAAATGCCAAACGAGCCTTTAAACATTTTCTCAGAACTAACGTTTGAGGAAGTTATGCCTTTAAATTTTATTAAGGAGGTGTGTAAAAAAAATTTATAGAATAAAAACACATTCATAAATCCCTGAAAACACCTATGTGCCATATTCAAAACACAAACATTTTTATATGAATGTGAAATGGGCCATTTTTCAGCAACTCGGGCCAAAACATGTTGTAAACAAAAAAACCAATTGTTTGTAAAAAAATCCAGATTTTAATGCCTTAAAAGGATCCCAAAATAATTTTCTTACATGATGCAAATATATTTAAAATTCCAATTTTTTTTAAATTTCACTAGACACATAAAAGCCAACCGGTAAATTTACCGAACATAGGGCATGCACTCTTTAACAAAGAAACTTATGTTAAGCACTTAAAAAGGGATAAAACACCACTTTCATGACATAATTTTAATAAATATACTGAGAAATATTCAAAATACCATAAAACTAGTGAGAAAGCTCGTGGAATAATTTATCAAACTAGAGGAGTGCACATTTATACCAAAATAACTATATTTTTAACAAAATAAGTCATAAAACATAATTTGCAAAACAAAACTTTAGAACCAAAGTTTCACAGCAAAAAATATCACATAAATAAGGATATAATAGAATTAAAATGATTAAACATAAATGATAAAGGTTTGTGCAAGGGGTATCCTACCTCAAAACCTTGGTGTAATGGAAACGCACACCCAAAAACACCTGTCGCGGGTTTATAAACCATAAAACATTGAATAATAGACCTACATGAATATAAACTCCATCAAAAACCATGGTACAACATAAACCTTGGTCTATCATGACTAGGGGAGATTATAAAACCAAGAAATTATGAAAGGAGGAAGAAGACGGAGGATAAAGGATATGGAATCTCCCCTTTTCCACAAGAAAACTTTTCGTATTCCATTAGAAATGCACCTCTAGAGAAAAGTTAAAATGATTAAACTTCATATATAGTATCTTACGTTCTGGAAGAACCAGTTAAAGAAGATATTTTTGAAAAAGATCTCGAATTGAATGAGTTATGTATAAAATGACATACCTTATCAATTCTGGGCGATTTGAGGTATCCTGAGAACTTTCACCCTAATCCGTGACCCGTATGAGCTCCAAAAAGGGTAAATAGATTCTGAGGGTGCGTATAATATTATTGTCTTCGAGGGGGAGGTGGAATCACCGAAAAATATTATAAAATTAAAATGATAAAAAAGAAACGAATTATTTAAAAAAAAAAGAAATGTGCCCATGGTATGGCCCAATACCTAAATAAGTATCCCTAATTCACCATTCTTATGAATTTCTACGAGGTCCAAAAGGATATGTATGTTTAAATATATCACTATAGGACAAGAGGGAAGTTTAATGGGTGAAAAAAGATGAAAAAAATGAGTTATAAAGGAAACAAATTCGGTTTTTAAAACTAGAAATGGGATCACGGTTGGCCCAAATCCGGAAGTAACCACTCTCTCTTCAAAAACGCCTAAACAAAAAATGGGGAACCCAAATTAGGGTGATTATAAATATATGAAACTTAAAAACTCAATATTAATCTCACCAAATACCCATGAAAAGTATTGGGATTTCCAATGGACCAGATCAATACAAAGACAAAAACCTGGGTGTGACACCTGCAGACGTGAAAGAGGACAATGGTCCAAATAAGGGGCAAGAAAAGCATGGAATGTGGAGGGAGGGTTTGTTCGAATAGAATCTAACACTTTTGATGTTACACCACCATGGTGGGATCACACTAGATGGATTCATTGGTTTGATCATGGTTCATTTGTTCATTTAGGTCAGGCTTCTCTAGGGAGGGAGTCGTCGCTTCCCAATGTCATCTTGGGGCATCCCAAAATTATTTAGGGAAAAATTGTAGTTACATGGTTCCCCATGAGGGGTCATTCCAGGGGGTTGGAAATGGGGAGGAACAAGAATTATTATTCCTTAGGATGGACCAGAGGTGAAATCCCTGGGTGTCCCTAAGTATCCCAAGAGGATGGGAATCAAGCCATACATAGTTCGGGAAGCACAGTTTAACGTCATGTGGGATGATGAGAAGCCTGGATGTGCTGGTGCACATCCTACCAAAACTACTAAGCACACATGAGTCATGATAGATGTGGGAAACAAGAAGTAGTGGTGGGACTTTTCTAACACAGGAAGGAACATGTTAGTTCAAATGGACACTCATCTAATTCTGGCCCAATGATGCTAACTCATCGACATAGTGTACCTAGATGTGCGAAGA
This sequence comes from Viscum album, assembly GCA_963277665.1. Classification (NCBI taxonomy): domain Eukaryota; kingdom Viridiplantae; phylum Streptophyta; class Magnoliopsida; order Santalales; family Viscaceae; genus Viscum; species Viscum album. Next base: position 1,579,360,419 of record OY728152.1, on the reverse strand, counting down.
GGTAAAGACGAGTATCTCAAAATTTCCACATGAACATGAGGAAGTGGAAATGTGTGAATCATGATGCTCGAAATATGGATCACAATGATGGAGGTGTGAAGATTGAGGGTAACTGTTAACCATGTTGGAAACGTAGAATCCACATCGTGTTATCCTGGAATGGGGACAGACAAATGAGGGTCGACCGTTGACCAGGTTCAAAACATAAGACATGTTGAAACTGTCATCCGAGATCATTAGGTACGTTGTCCTAAAACAGTAGGAGAGTCTTTAGGCCTAGAATCAATGCCATCCAGGGGTCCTTTTGGATAGGTAAGAGGATGAGGATCCAAATATCGAGCTCATGAAGCTTGGACATGGAACGAGGGGAATATTCCCATGAAAATTCCACACTCCGGTATCTTAGTCAAAACGCATCTGAATACAACAACGATACGTAATAGACAAGGGGATTCAAGTCCCTTCCCATAGGGAGATCTCAGTTTAGGGTCATATAACTCGGACCATATATGGTAGGAAACATGGGAGACACATGGTGGGGTAATTACAAAAACCTGATGTGAATGAGAACTGGGGGATCCAACCACCATGTGTTCCTTAGAGAGGTTTTAGGTCAAGGGACCGAAAAAGAGAGTTGTGATTGGCCCAAGTCAAGGTGCACGGATGTTCCTATGTACACCATGAGGATGAGGATCATGCTTCACATAGTTCTAGAGGTGGCACGGAAAGTTACCAGTGGTAGGGAAAAATGGGTGTGTTGGTGTGTCCCTCACACCAAATGAAAGGGTATTTGATAAATCCTATTTGTTCATTAAGGTGAGTGGTTTTTTTTGTGAAGCGACATGCCTAGTGTAGCTGGCCATGGCATCGCCACAAGAATCAAGCCGTAGTAGGCATTAAAAAATGGTATGGGGTGTGAAAAATTCCAAACATGGTGTCCCCTTGAGTGAGAACATCACGATGTAGTGCCGTTTTTTTATCATGCGTCCAGGACGATAATGTCACAGTTTAGGGTCATGTGATAGGAAAAGGAGGCATACTTTAAATTAATATTTCATGGACATGAAGGAATGCACACGACGTGATACAACACCCCCAACATGAATGAGGAAATAATACTGCACTACACTATTAGAAATTCGGAGAAAGGAGCCTCAGGGCAAGGGGCCTACGTAGAGGTAAGAGAGCAAGGGTCTGGAGAAACTATCTCCCAAATGAGCTGGACCCGAATACGAGAGGTATGGGTGGTCTTACATATCCCATAAGGATGGGAATCAAGCCACACGTAGTTCTAGATGAGATCATAGTTTATGGTCATAGAGCTCAGACCATAGAGGAGCGAAAACCCTCCAAGTAAGTGCAGACCTCAACCCGATCCCTAAGCCCACGTGAGTTAAACTGGGTGTGGGAAACAAGGGAGGAAGATTCCTATTGCAATGCCTAGAATGCACACCAAAGGAAAATCAGTGTGGAGACCTGAATGACTCCCCTATTACAGCTTTGGATGTCTTAACATGGAGATGTGCACTAAGGAATAGTAACAAGAGTTTCAAAGTTCTACTTGGACATGATGAGGTGGAGAAGAATGTGAATCATGTAACCAAAATTTTGGCCTTAATGGGGTTGGAGTGGTGATGGAGGATAGCTATTGACTATGTTTGAAACACAGTATCCATATTGCGTTTTCCTGAAATGGGAAAACAAAATGAGCATCGACCGCTCACCATATTCGAAACGTGGGATTTTTATCGGCTTGTTGTCTGTGACCCTCAAGGAAATTGGACCGTAATGGTAGGAGGGACCTTAGTCCTAGAGTATATACAATTCATGGGCCCTTCCTGGTGTAAAATGTGATGGAAACCCTATTTAAGGGGAACATAAAGCCTAAAAAGTGGGCAAAAACATGTCTGAGCGGAGTTCAACATTCCAGGTACTAAACCAGAGTACCCTTAGGAACATTGATGAACCAACGAAGTGGGTTGATGAGGGTGCTTAGGAGGGAGAGGTACATTGAATGGATTTTACATGCCTGACGTGAATGAGGACATAATCTCTTGCCACACCATATACTTCCCTCCCCGGGGAAGGGTAGGCTAAGTGGCGAAGGTGAAATGGAGATTTCCGAGAGATGGGACTGGACCCAAAGTCTAGACATTGGTATTGTCCTATGTATCCCAGAAGGATGGGAATCAAGACACATGTAGTTCTTAAAGTCACCTGGGGGTTTGATACCACAAACGAGGGAGGTGTACATCACGTTGAATATCCCAACGTGAATGAGGACATAATCCCGCACCACACCATACATTCCAGGTAAGAACTTGGGTCGGGGCCCAAGAATGCCAAGGGGCCTGAGGCTAGGCCTTGGCCAAGAAGGCTTGACCAGTTTTTAGTTTAATGTCTTTCCATGAAGAGGAGGGCATGGGGCCTGAGAAGGCCAAGGGGCATGAGGCTGAGCCTCCGTCAGGAAGGCCTGACCAGTTTACAGTTTAACACCTTTACTTGAGTAAGAGAGAGAGGATAAGGTGTCTCATCTGGGGATATGTATCGAACAACGAGTAACCTGGTGTTAATGAGGACATAATCCCATACAATTCTGAACAATCCTAAAAGAGATAAACCGAGTTGGGAGCCCAAAAAGGACAAGGGACTCAAGGCTGGGCCTTGGATGGGAAGGTCATACACCCTCTCGTATGGTAACTACCTCATCACAAATTCTAATCCCAAGTGAGCGGTGCTTGGTGTGGGAGATAAGGAGAAAGTCTTGGCTCTCCCTGTCAAATGGTGCCTGATATTTGGCATCACCCAGAGGTAGTTCGTCGCTTGGAGATACAACGGGGCAGAATGAACCACTACACTCAATGTTTGGGACATCTTGGGGTGGTCCTAATGATCCAGGAAAGTTGTTGACCATGTTCGAAACACAACGCCCATATAGTGACCAGAAATGGTAGCAACAAACAATCATCGACAACTGAACATATTCAAAACAAGGGACTTGTATCAGCTTGTTGCTCAACATCCTTGAGGGCATTGGCCCAATGTGGTAAAAGATCCCTTATAACTAGCATCCATACCATTCAGGGCCCCTTCCATACGGGGAGGGTGATGGAGTCCTAATCAAATGATTGGGTGAAGCATAGTTCTACCCATATCTAAAAGAGGAGAACGTCTCTATAAGGCGGGATGTACAGCCAGATCGAGGTTAGCTCGGCGTGAATTGGGGAAAAAAATTTCACCCCCTGAATACATCTTGACCCGGGGGGGGAGATTCTGGCGTTTGGGCTGGGCCAACAGATGAAATGTCTGGGCGTTCCAACGTATCCCATGAGGATTGGAATAAAGCCATAAATAGTTCTCGATGGCCATGAAGTTTAATGTTGTGCGGCGAAGATGTGGAAAGATAGAATAACGGGGGTGGGAACATGATGCGACCAATCTAACCCTTGTATGAGTGGGGCTAAGGAAGCCTACACCATATCGTACAAGGATCCTTGGAGATAACTATACCCAGGGGGATAATCAAAGAGAAGATCTCTAGGAAGGGCTCAAGATGAGGCATCTGAGCGTCCATATGTATCTCATGAGGATGGGAATCAATACATACGTAGTTATAAATATGTAGTTTAATGTCATGTAAAACTATGTGTGGTTTAAAGTCATGTTGGACTGGATAGTTTAAGGTCATACAGGACCAGCGTGATGTTTAGGGTCAGGCAGGACCATCAAATTTAAGGTCGTTCAAGACCATTAGACTCTAGAAACATATTTCTTAAGGATCATGACATTGGGGCGAGGAGTTATATGCTCATCATCAAGGGTTACCAGGGAGTATACTCCATTGGGGTAAACCTTGTGGACTATGTAAGATCCTTCCAATTTGGTCTCCAACTTGGGTTTTTTCCTACCAGGGATCATTGGTGCTCGGAGGGACAATACCAAGTCACCTTGCAGAAAAGAGCAGAGGCAAAACATCTTATTAAAGTATCAAGACATCTTATGCTGATTCCTTTCCAGACTATGCAGGGGATGGAGCCTATTCTCTTCATGTGCTTCCAATTCACCCGGATGAATTTTGGCCACCTTATGTAGCACCTACTAGTCATAGACTGCGGTGTGTAATGAAGGAAGTTGGATCTTTATGGTAAAGATGGCCTCAGCCTCATACAGCAGGGAATATGGTGTCACCTGTGTGGAATTATGAGCCATCAAATGATAGGGACAGAGGGAATTGGAGAGCGTGTCTGGCCAAATCTTCTTGTTCTGACCAACTATTTTCTGTAGAATGTTAGAGAGGGTTATTTTGAACACCTCGATCAGCCCATTTGCATGTGCGTGATAGCGGGAGGTATGGTTTGAACGGATGTTGTACTTGGCATACAATTTCTTCAGCTCTGTTACTCGGATGTTGGTTCCATTTTTGTGGAGGATAGCGCATGGGACTACAAACTAGTGGATGATGTTAGAGATCATGAATTCAATGATGGAATGGGCCTTGACCTCCTTGAATAGAACTGCTTCATCCCACATGGAAAATAAATCCATGGCAGTTAGGATGAACCTACACTGGCGAGCTGTTGCCGGTGAATATGGTCCCATGACATCGAGTCCCCACACCACAAATGGCCATGAGTACTTGGTGGAGTGGAGAGGTTCTGGCGGTCGTTGCAAGAAGTTATCATGAACTTGGAATGTGTTTCATCTCTTGGAGAACTCGATAAAATAATAGATCATAGAGGGCCAGAAGTACCCCAGTCTATAGATCTAATGGGATTGGATCGGCCCCACCTGTCGAGCCCCATAAGAACCGGCATGAACCTCATGCATGACCTGAGAAATCTCGAAATCCTGAATGCAACAGAAGAGAATACAATCAAACCCACATTTTTAGAGGATATTCTCAATACTGGGACCACTCTGGTGGGTAAACTATAGCACACGACATCGTATTCACTCACGCTCGGCCTCATTAGCCGGGAGGCAACCATTTTGGAGATACTCAACCAAAGGGGCTCTCTAGTCGGGAGTCACTTCAACAACAACATCTGAAGAGCCTAGTATTCTTGACTTGGAGGATCCGGAGGTAAGATGTCTTACTCGCAGGTTGTCATCATTCACTGGGGTGATGGGGGAAATGACTCTCTGATGTGCCACATGTATAATTAGATCATCCTGTTTGGGCTCTACAAATGATTCAGCTATGCTGGCCAACGCATCTGCTCGACCCATCTATGACTGAGGGACATGGGTGACCTCCAGTCAAGAAGGGAACTAGGCCATTAGATGGAAGGTGCGCTCAAAAAATGTTACAGACTCTAGATTTTTAACGACATATCCATTTTGACTTGATTTATGACTAGCTCAGAATCCCCATTCACGTGAAAATGGGGCACATCGATCTTGAGGGCTAGCTCGGGGCTAGTGAGAAGAGCCTGATACTCTACCTCGTTGTTGGTGCAACCTTCTAACAACAGAAATGAGTATGGAAGAATGGCTTGCACTAGGGTAATGAAGACAATACCTAGGCCCACTATGTTGAGTTGAGTATCATTGATCCTCCTACCGGCGGTGCTCTTGGAGGCACCATCAAAGTGAATTTTCCATCACGGTACAACTTGATCGACTGAGAGGATTGCCTCATCAGGAAAATCCACATCCAGGGAATGGTCCACAGAGGTTGGATGGGCAGCTAGAAAGTCTTAAAATGCCTATCCCTTGATAGCCATATGAGGAACGAACCTGATGTCAAACTGCAGGAGGATTACCACCCACCGTGCTAGACATCCAGTCATCATGGGACGGCTGCGGATGTACTTCAACTGGTCGACTCGAGACACCTATTGTACCTCGTTGTGCTGCATGTAATTTCTCAATTTATTTATGGCGAACACAAGCGCAAGGTAAATCTTTTCAATGGGGGAGTATCTGGTCTCCATATCTAGAAGCATGCGGCTGAGGTAGTAGAGGCTGATCTCTATCCCCTCATTGTTCTTCTGGGTAAGAAGGGTGTCGAGGGATCATTCTAAGGCAAGGACACAGAGGACCAGGGGCATGCCAGAGATGGGAGGCATCAAGACTGGAGGCTAAAGTTGATACTGCTTGATTTCCTCAAAGACGTTCCGGCACTCTTTGTACCACTCGTAGGCATAGACTTTCTTCATGAGTCGAGAAAAGGGCCTACACTTACTATCCAGATTCTAAATTAATCAGCGTATGTAGGATATGTGGCCTTGGAAACCTCTAAATTCTTGAATATTATTTGGGGGAGGCATCTTCCTGATGGCCTTGATCTTTTCGTTGTTGATCTCGATGCCTAGGTACTTGAAAACGAAGCCAAGAAACGTCCCATAGGTGACCCCAAAGGCACACTTCAATGAGTTCATCTTAAAGATGCAGGAACAGAGGAAGCAGAACACTTTCTCAAGGTCCATGAGATGGTCATGGTGCTGGTGATATTTGACCACTAGATAGTCCATATAGAAATCCACCAATGTCTTGAGGATTGTCTTGAATATGCGATGCAAGGCCCGCTTATAGGTGGCACCATCATTCTTCAGGTCGAAGGGCATAACCTGGTAATAGAAAGTACATTGGGGTGCCCTGAATGCCCTGGACTCTTCATCCTCAGGGTCCATCCGGATCAGATTATATCCAGGGTATCCATCCATGAAGGAGAGGGCATAGAACCCAGTCGTAGCATCGATCAACAATTCTGTCATGGGAAGGGGAAAATCATCCTTCAGAAAGTGACGGTTGAGATCCTGGAAGTTGATATAGACTCTGATCTTCCTGTTCTTCTTCCTGATTGGCAGGATGATGGATATCCACTTGGAGTACTGGACCTCCTTGATGAATTTTTCTTTGATGATCTTGCCATATTTGGCCGTGACCATGGAACTGTTAGAAGGGTGCATCTTTCTGGGAGGCCGCATAAACCCGCGATGATTTGTCTGGAGACCGAGGAGGTGGATGGATACCTAAGGATATAGTCCTGGAATCTCATCATAACCCCAGGAAAACATGTCATGATGCTGTTTGAGGAATTTTACATACTGATGATGCTCCTCAGGGGACAAGGCGGTACTGATCATTGCGGGTCTCGGATCTGCCTCACTACCAGGGTTCACCTGTACCAGTTCATCAATCGTGGTAGAGACGCCTTATTCAAAGTTAGAGGGAGCATCCTCTAGATCCTCTTCTTCATTTGTGGAGGAGGGATTCCCAATGGGTGGAGCTTCACCTAGTTCGAAAGAACCTAACGGGCGGCTGGTGCCATCTTGGATAGCAGTGGACAACGCATCAATAGATTCATGCAATGTTGAGACCATAGCGATGAGGGTAGTTGATCCAATCCCATATGGCCTTCAGCCCAAGGGGCCATGTTTAATGAAATCAAATAAATAGTGGCATTTTTTCTTGAGCCAATTAATCACACCTTGAAGAAACAGACATGTGTGATGTACTGTCGTTGCCATGGGTTGGACATCCCGGTATCATACGGGGGTTGGAGGTTCCAGAATCACTTGAGCCTGGTTTGTGTAGGAGTAGGAGGTGATTTTATTCCATCTAGGAGACATGGTAATATTATTTCCTCTTGTAAAAGAGACAAAAAAGCGTTGCCCCATGTCAGGGTTCATGATCCCCAATCAATGGATTGGGAAGACGTAGGTGTCATCCAGACCTGCCCAGGGGTGACTTGTGACCGGGGTGTGCTCTACCTCCCTTTCCAGAATCTGGTTATCCTTTCTCTTATAATAGTCATCATCCAGATAATGGGATTCCCAAGAGGCAAAATGAGATACATCACTGTGGAGTATGCCTACTCGACTATTAAGGGAGTACTTGAGGCAACAGTGATTTGATGAGGGGATCTCCGCCTGCAGATGAAGCCATGGTCTTCCCATCAATGCATTGTACGTGGTGTCCTGGGAGATGACCATAAATTCAGTATTGGAAACAAGGCCACCGAACTGGGTATTTATATAGATCATGTTGACCGGGTTCTGATCTGTCCTGTCATATCTCTGGATCCTTAAATCGGAGGTAGTCAGGTCATCCTCGGATAACCCCATCTTCCACAACGTCCGTGTTGGGATAAGGTTGATCTCGGAGCTAATGTCAATAAGACAGCAGAAAACCTCCAAGACATTAAATTGGCTAGTGAAATACAGTGGGAGGATGTTCCCCTATATGGGGGAGACATCAACCTATCCTGAGAAATAGATGATGCCCTGTCATTCGGAATTCTCAACTGCTTCAGCATGAAAGGCTTCTACAGCTGCTACCTCCGTCTCAAACTGGAGGGGGATCCTTAAAGCCTAAACGATGGCCTAACGCATATCTGATGACAATCAGAGGGCTTGACGATTGGAAAGCATTGTTGGTATTCCGACAAGGTTCTTTGGGACATCATACTTCTGTTCCAAGCATGATATTCTACTTACAGGCGGCCGCCTGTGATTGGAGACATAGCGGCCCCTGCCGGTTGGACTGGAAACAGGCTGGTGCTCGGCATATCCTGCTTCCCACTAGACAAATCCTAAAGAATAGCTGTTGAATGAGGACCGGACGACTGAGATCATCCTATAGAGAGGCGAATCATGTCGTGGAATGATCGATGTGGATATGCGTGATAAAATAGCACAAACGGTGGCCGGGTGGTCCTGATGACACCAGATGAAGAGGCTGTGAGTGCTGAATTCTGCACTGAGCCTACTGTTTGGTCTCCTTGGAATGAAAGGCATGGCTAGAGGTTCTAAATTATGTTCCCCGGTGACCTATATGGCTGCAGACCCACCTGCGTTGGCGTCGGCTGGGGACGTTGGGGAGGTTTGCCTGGAGATCCTCCTCATAGGGAGTCGTATAGGGGTTTATCAACACGATAGTGTTAACCAAAGCATACCATTGACTGTAACATGAAGAGTCACCCATTACTGGGAAGATTCAGGGAGGGATCCCCATCTCAGGGGTCATGATGTCACTCAGAGTGCGGGACAACGACGACATTGGCTGGACGTGTTGCTTTTTCTTGCGCTGCCGATGCTTGCTCTTCTGGGAAGAGGCTGGCTTAGATGATGATGTAAAAGTGGTGGTCGTAGCTTCTGAAGGATCTGGATGATTTAGGCATGCCTGAATGATGCCATGGGAATGAGAAACTGTTTTTAGATCCATCCAGTCATCATACATCTGGGATCTATGGCTAGGGACCTGGTGCCACTCGCCTTCGTAGTCGCTACCGTTGCCTGAACTTTCAAAGACACCCACTACTTATGCCGGGGTTGAGCCCAGCCTAACTATATTTTTATCTACCTATTCTTGTATCTAGTCCTTAAACACATATAACTACTTGAGGATGTTCCCCAGAATCGGATGATAAGGGTAGTATTTGGGGCGATCAGTGAGATTCGCCTCTGCAGGCCTTCTACACTAAGGAAAGTGTACAATCCACTGCTCTAAGGAACTATGAAAGTAACCGAGGACCTGATTCTTGATGAATTAGTATGTTTGGTGTCTTCTTTCCAGATAGGGATCCCTTGTATCCTGGCCCTGATGAGGATCCGGAGGGTCCTGTCGAGAAGGAGGACCCTGATTTTCCTGCCTAGGCGGTGGCAGTGCATTAGACGGGGGTGCCTGCCGATTATGAGGACGCTGTAGAGCCGGAGGCTATGCCTGAGGGGGAGGGAATCTATAATGTTGTAGTTCCAGTGCTACTGGTAGCAATTCTAATTGCCGAGGGGGTTCTATTTGCGCTACCGTGGTGGGCTCGTCTCTGCCAGTTCTCCTTGCTAGGATTACAGGGGGCAGCGGACAGGCCTAACTAGCCAATTGCAGGGCATCTTCTAGGCGCTAGGCCTTATCTAAAAAGTATCATAACCCTACAAGATAGTTTTGAGTGCTTAGGGAGGGAACCAATTCGGTGTTGACATCCCCCCACACATATTCTGTAATTTCTCACGAGTCAGTGGCATATCAAGGGAGTACGTGAGCCCCTTCCACCTAGCGATAAAGTCTGAGACTTGCTCATCAGGACTTTGTTTGAAGTTGAAGAGGTCTGTGATGCGGGCCTTCTAAATGGCAGAGCTTAATTGATAAAGGAACATCCTGTGAAGGTCCTCCCAGCTGGTCATGGTTACGACGAGGAGAAAGTTGTACCAGAGGAATGTTAGCCCCTCCAGTGTCTGAATGAAACTACAGAGCATGGAGGCCTCCTACTATGCTAGTGTCCCCAACATGGACCCACATCTTGAGTTGAAGTGGGACAGCTGCTTCGGTGGGTCCCCCATCCTATTAAAGGAGGATAAGGTGGGATTCCTAAAACCTAGAGGTTCCGGCATATCATCCACCCCGGCCGGGAATGGCTTTCCATCTGGTGGGATTTCCACCTATCACGTTTCCAATGCCTCGAGGAAAGCTATGAGCACCACCATAGGATCATCTGGGTGGGGGTACCTATATTTATGGGGATCACTAACCACGAGCGCGTTGTTGGGATCTTCTACATGATAGATCGGCTTAGCAGCTTTTGGAGCGGTTGGTGGAGAGGCCCTTGGGGCTACCAGGGGAACCCGGGCCAGATTCTTCATATTGTCGCACCGTTTGAGAGGTTTTGGTGAGACATAACACACCCCCTTTCTATGAGTTCTACCTTCAACCATTTCCATAAGAGAGGTATGATTAGGGTTTCTCAGATGCAACTCATTGAGGGGGAGTCGTTCTTGTCCCTACTACCCTGGCCTAGGATCGTCGTAGTCAGGTTGTCGCTCTATAGTGCATTCAACCAGGAGTTAATCAACCATCCCCTTTTTCTCAGCAAGTTTTTGGCGCTACATGTCCTTCTCCGGGTCCTCCTCCATCTTTTTCACTAAGGAGGATTGGTTGGAATTCTTGAAAGATCTAACATTATCTTTTACCTTACCTGTATTCCTGTCGAGTACCAACGACTCGGTGGGCGTAAGGAGACCATGTATGTTCCTATGGTGACGAGTAATCCTCCCCAATGGGTCTAATAGTGGTGGAACACCCTCAGAGGGTATGTATCGATCGAGAAACTCCAGCTCATCCTCCTCATCCACTATGTTGGCCATGTTGACTGTGACCCTTCCTAGAGGCATGTATTCAATATCTCATAGCGAGTTGGGCTGCCGAGAGATATGGTTGAAGAGGAGGGGAGAATACTTACCCCAGCTACAGATTTTCACATGGTGGGTAGCCTCTTGATAATTTTTCAGAGTACCTTGTTACACTAAACACATTACTACAGGAGGGCCTCATGACAACCTGGTGACTCGGGGCGCTGGGCCATAGGGATCATGGCCAGATCGACTAGATATCATTTCTCACGGATGTCTTTGATATGTGCTCGGCTCCTTGGATAAACCACGAATTGATGATGGAGACTTAAATGCGTCTCCCAGATGGTGTAGAGGAGACACTCAACCTCCTCTGGGGTGAGGGACACGAGTATGGAGAAATCCTACGCTGCCATGGGATATAACTCCTTGGGGGATGTGGTATGCCATAAAGATGCTACAGAAGCTACTCGACTAAAATTCAAGGTCTAGCCCTTGATTTCCCCACTCGCCAACTAGTGGTGGTTAAAGAACTGGTAGTGGTATTGAGGCACACTACTTGGACGATAGGTCGGCCGGTGGAGAATACAACGAACGGGATGACTGACCGCCGATTCTAGGGCTATCCACCGAAGAGTGTAGTGACCTGGACACTACGTCACGATAGGAAGGGCTGACAACCACCATTCCGGGATCAGAGGCTAGGGTAGATGGTGGTGGGTCTCACAGCTGCTCGCCCGCCATTGGACCCCAGAATAGCTCTCTATGATCTCTTGTGGAGGTAGGATGTGCTTCCAGTGGTGGTGGTGGTGAATACATGACCGTAACCTGTAGGGTTTCCAGATTTTCATCCTCGTGGATAAACCTATGGAGGGAAGTGGAAATCCAGTGGACCTCTTATTCTAGGACCATCAGGCTGATGCACCTCATCCATGCCACATCCCTTGACTCAGATGAGCAAGGGGACGGTTCCCAAGCAAATTTGTACTCTACTTTAGAGTCTGAGAAGTAAAACGGTTTGATCTCCGTCCGGGTCTTCCTGAGATTCTTCTTCTGGTGGCGATGTTCCGCCTTCCTGCCCCTCAGCGGCTCCTCAGAAAAAGGCTGATTTCCGACATGCGGTCTTTCGGCTGCACTGGTTCTAGGGCAGAGTGGGTTTCCACTTGAGATAACCGAGGTGTGAGGAGCACATGAAAAAATGTTTAAGGGGACATGGGGAGGAAATCCATGAATAGAAACTGAGCGGGAAAAACCTCCACCGGGACCGGTAGGAGTATGGGGAGGACCTCCATTCTTGGTACGGGTGGAGCAAGGCCGGACTTCACCCCTCTAGTTGTGGAGGTGAGGAGGACCTTCACCAGCTACGGAGAGGACGTAGGGATGATCTACACATTAGAGAGAGACCGGATGGGGAATGTACCTACATCAATGGTCGGGGGCAGGAGGAAGGACTCCATACCCTATATGGTGGGCACTAGAGAGACTTCCGTACCGAACATCACCCATGTGGGGTAGACATTCATTCAGATTGAGGGTAGCATCAGGAACACCTCAATGCTGAGCCATGAAGTAGGGAAGACCCACTCTCTCTGTGGTAGTGGTATGGGGAGGGCCTCTTTATGGGGTGGCATCGTTGTGGGTCGGTTCATGGTGACACCTACTCATGCCTGCGACAAGGAGAGTCGACCCAGCCTGCCCATGGAGCAGTTGGGGCCTCGATCCCGGTTGGGTGTATGAGCACCCCTGGTTTGTGTGTGCATGGACTTGATGATATGCATCAGTGGTTTCTCAGGCCACAATATTCGTCATTGTTGATGCCCTCTGGCGGGCATCCTCAGCTCGTGCCCGACGCTGGCGTTGGGTCAGACAAGACGATGCTGGTGGTGCAGGTGCATAGCTTACCTGCTCCTACAGCAAGGATTTTAGGTGGTGCTGACGTGGCTGGGTGGGGGCCCTTGCTGGGAGCCCCTAGATTGAGACCTTGACGAGGCTGGGCCGGACATCACCCACCTCATCAGCTAACAGTAGGGAGTTGTCAAAGTGCTTCAGGGACAGGCTCCCAAAACGATTTAATGTTGTGGTGGGGAGCAGCGGCTCCCTGCACGTCCCTCCGGGGTGGCATTGATGGTAGGGCCTGGATGCCTCTAGGTCTAGGCGGGCTATATCTCGGGTTGTGATTATGTCCTCCGCCACATAATAACGTACAAGGTCATTAATTACCCTTTGTTGGATAACATTCGACGGGAATATGCGCCATGGGAACCCCAAGGTCGTGGAAGTAGAATCCATTGAAAAAGCGGTGAAGCCACGTGGAGCAGCTATGCTGGAAGTGCCCCTGCCCCTATGTTGGTAGGTGGGTTGTGATTTCGTTCTTGTGGCAGCAACCTGATTCCTGAGAAGCAGAGAGATGAACTCATAAGTGCTGAAAGGAAAAAGGTATCGATGACCAATGCCCTAGCGCCATCCTGTATTCTGTGACTGGTAAGAGGGATCCATGATGACAACATCACAGAATGTGACATCCAATGTCCTACTGCCCCCACTTCTGGGGAGTTTTACGCCATGCACGCTATTTGCATGGCGGGACCTGGCACCAGATTTCTGGATCCGGTGACACGTCCATCCATTGAAGCCTCGAGTGCTAATAATCTCCATTTTGAGGAGATGATCTTTACGTCGGGTTCCCCATTTTTGTTTCAGATTCTTTCTCTGGGGTACACGCGTCCGTCTGCTTGAGTATGATAGGCGTGGCTTTGTTACCCCGAATTCTCTCTTTCCAAAGGTGGGAGGAATTTGTTCCTTATTCAGGGATGTTTGCACCTTGATCGAAACAGGATGATGGGATTTCGGATCTTCCTTCCATGGATTCCTCCTTGGAACTCATTACCTAGTCTGGGTCTCGCTCATAGATTTAATACATTGTTCGTGAAACTCTTCCCGACGTCATATCTTCATGGACACCAGTTGATTATGCTGCTTCTGTCAGGAAATTCATCGGGGTATGGTCAAGGCTGCAACGTTTGGTCAGGGGAGTAGTCATGTTGGGGCATTACTGGTGTGTCTGGATGCTAGAGAAATGATGTTTTTGTCTTCTATCACTTATTATAGGGCTTCTTGAGGGCGTAGAAGCCTGAGGTATCCCACATCAAACGCAGGGAATCATATGCCATGGGAAGGTATCTAAGGTTTTCCTCAGAATCCCATGTTTAACAAAGGGTTTTCCACAAGTTTAACATCCATCAGAGACGGATCGGGCTGATCAGAACACTAACTAGAGTGGATCATATGGACAAATCCCCTGGAGGGAACACTGATATTGGGGCCATCATGTGGGCAGCCACCCGAATTCTATGAGACAAAATGGGGAATAGAATGGCATGATCCCATCGGGATGTGGCAGCCTGAGTAAGGATCAGGATGAATGATGGAGCGCTTGATGGGGATGGTGAATGGGATGAGACTGTCATAGAGATGCTGTCAGTGTTGATATTGAGCCTCGAAGAGACTTCCTACATATCCCCATAGCAGGGAATCATAGTCTTCATAGTTCATCTGATGACGTCGTACCGACGAATGATGCTGACAAATACATACTGCTTAATGAGGTTTCAAAAGATTATCGCTGGATAACGATGTCAACGGCTTACCGCTAAATAGGGTCACAACAGATTATCACTATATGGGGTCACAATGGCTTATCGCGGTATGGGGTCAAACTGACATGTAGGAGGTCAGAATGACTAGGTGGTGGACTTGAACCTCAGGGAGTCATCCTAAGTACCATGTCTTGACATAGATCAAAGAACACGTAGTTCAGATGATGAATACAGTTTAACGTCATGCGAGACGGGGGAGAACCGACGTGAAGGGGGTCAGAGCAACCAATGGGTGGTGGGCTTGAACCTCGTGAGGCTTCCTACGTACCATGCATTGACATGGATCAAAAAACATGTAGTTCAGGTGGATTGGGTATTACACTCTAAGGTGGCCCAAGGTGGTGGGGCTTGAACCTCGTGAAGGATTCCTACCTACCATGCCTTGAAATGGATCAAAGTCCCCATAGTTTGGGTAGGGTCGTGTCGGTGAACTAACCTGAATGTGGACCTGGGGACCGATGGGTGTTGGTCTTGAACCCCATGGAGGCTTCCTACATACCATGCCTTGACATGGATCAAGGACCAGGTAGTTTAGGTGGATTGGGGATTACACTCAATGGTGGCCCAAGGTGGTGGGGCTTGAACCTCGTGGAGGCTTCCTACGTACCATACCTTCACATGGATCAAAGTCCGCTTAGTTCATGTAGGGTGTGAGTCTCACACTCTGAGGTGGCCTAAGGTTGTGGGTCTTGAACCTTGTGGAGGCTTCCTACGTTCCATGCCTTTACATGGATCAATGTCCCAGTAGTTCGGTTAGGGTGTGGGGCTTACACTTTGAGGTGGCCCAAGGTTTTGGGGCTTGAACCTCATGGAGGCTTCCTACGTACCATGCCTTGACATGGATCAAAGTCCCCATAGTTCGGGTTGGGTTGGGGATTAATCTCTAAGGAGGCCCAATGTGGTGGTGAACCGACGTAAGGACGGTCGGAATGACCAGGTGGTGGGCTTGAACCCCATGAAGGTTTCCTACGTACCATGCATTGACATGGATCAAAGTCCTTGTAGTTCGGGATGGATTGGGGCTTACAATCTAGGGCGGCCCAAGGTGGTGGGGCTTGAACCTCATGGAGGCTTCCTATGTACCACGCCTTGACATAGATCAAAGTCCCAGTAGTTCAGGTTGGGTGTGGGACGTACACTTTGAGGCAGACAAAGATGTTGGGTCATGGTTAGGGCTTGCTCTAAGCTCACGTGAGTCATTCACAGTGTGAGAATCAAGAGATAGCAGAGACTTGATGATCACATCATGAAAGATGCATCCGTGGGGGATGGAGTGGGGCTTATGCATGGATTGGCCCAGAAAGGAAACATGGGCTTACGCATGGTTAGCAGCATAAGAAGTCAGGTATTACTCCAGGATGGAGGCCCAGGGGTGAAAAAGCGCAGCGGGAGAGGGACTCGGTACCAGAGAAAGGAGAAGCACCATTTCCCACCCTACCCATTGCTCGCCCTGGGGACTGAAGATGAAAGGAGGTGTAGAGATGCTTCCTCCTGCAAGGAAAGCTAGATGGGTACCCCAAGGTAGATACCCATTCCCCGTGGACAAATTACACTTAGGTGAGGAGGATATCATCCCCTGTGAGGGGTGATCCCATCCTCATGGAGATAAGTGGGCGTGGAGAATGTCCAAGGAGTCAGAACCTGCGTGCAAGGCATGGGGAAAGGTCACAGTTAACGTTATGTGCTGAGGATGATGGTGCTTGGCAGTTAAATGTCCGACAACTCAGAAAGTTTGGGTGTTCTCCACACCCCTAGGGCTTACATAACCGATACCCTCTGCTCCTTGTGGGAGGGAAGTCATCAGAAATGTCGTGGCGAGGGTGTGTCATGGAGAGAACCATTGAAGGGTCCACGTTAGCATGGCTATGTGAAGAAGCAATAACCGTTAGCGTTCCTATGCAAAGAAGAATTAGGAAAAGCAATTAAATGTGAGATATTGTCCAAGAGAATTTGAACTCATATCATGAAAACCTGGAGGGTCACACGAGAAAAGGAATTTCCAAGCAGAGTGGTCCACAAACATGGGCCTTATGAAGCTCTATTACTATGCATGGTGGAGGGCACTTGCAAAGGGGTGCGATTCACGAAGTGGGGTGATCTAGCCTAAGCATGGGGTGGAGGTGCATATGGGAGGTGCATCGCAAAGTATATGGGGACTTGTGGAGAACAACCTCACAAAGAAAAGGATCCTCACAAGGAAAGGTGACCGGAAGCAATGTGCTTTGCAAAGGACAGTGACCCTGCCTTAGCATGTGGATCATGTCTACATGAAGGGTGTTTCGTGAAGTATAAATTCTCCACAATGACCCAGGTCCCCTTGGGGATCCCCTTGCTTCACAAAGGCCCTTAGACTTCGTGAAAGGCATCCCTCTCAGAAAAGGGGATCAAAAAGGGACGAAAGGGAGGCACTTCATGGAGCATAAGTACATCGCACAGATCATGGTTCATAGAGAAAAAGGAGGCTTCAGGATTTAGGAGTTGGGGATTTGAAAAGTAGGATTGTACCCCCTTGGGATCAGGGGGAGCTGAGTTTTTATAGGCAAGAGGTGCCATAGAGTGGAGCTCACATGATGCGAAGAGGGACTTGGTTGTTCATGGAATGTCTTGAACGTCTAATATAGTCATGGAGAATCCCGCCTCCTTGCTTCAGAATGGGTTCTTGAATGTCAAATGCGCTCATATAGCATCCCACCTCCTTGCTTATTTGAGGGTTAAAAATGTCAAATGCGCTCTTGGAGCGTCCCACCACTTTGTTTCACGGTCGTTGCGGTGCTAGGGAACTCCCTAAAGCGGCTTCGTGAGGTAGTCAATGGGGTCCTACTCGAGCCACTTCTTTGTCCCAAATTTTGTTGCCAACATACCATCCAAGAAAAAGCACAAGCTTGGAATTGATAAATAATTATTAAAAATGGAAATGTAACTACTAGATATAGTTACTTATGAGTACTTCCTAATTTAGTGCATTTTATTATTGCACACTACTGTTGCACATTTTCACTGACAGTTGGGCACGAGCCTTTGGTGGTTTCCTACTAGGATATATTTCTCACACCCTGTTTAGGTCATGTCTTGAGTTTAAATAGATAATATTGCTGCAAGTGTCGATATGGGAATGGTTCCTACATAGTTACAAGATTGTTGCAGAGGAGTATACGAGCATGTGACTGAGCTTAGGTTTGCGATGTTGAGGCATTGCTATTTCACATCTTTAGTTTTGTTTTGATGTACTTTTTACCTTGTGCTGTATTGCATTAGATTTCAGTTTCCTGCTTTGGATTCTTTCTTAGAATTAGTGACACGTTCCCTCATGATATCTATATGACTACTAGTTTTCTTTTCCTCCTATTGTCCATTTTTTTGTTTATAATTTCTACTGCTTCCATTTTGGTATGTTTATATATTTTATTCCACTATTCTATACTTTGACGAATGAGGGGATAGTTTCCCCACTATCAGTCCATAGCCCTCTCTGCAAGATGGAAGCCACTGGATTTTAGGGAAATGAGATTGAGGTCATGTGACTAACCGGGTTCAAGTCACCCATCATGTGGATTCTGAAATCAGGATGTTACAAATTCATATCAGAGGGGTTACTTTTCTCCAGGTAATTTTATTATTTTGAGACCAATGAAAGAGATAGACTGTTAAGTGATTCTGTAATAAACTGTTCCTGGGAGTAGCTACCCCTGGTACAGGTAAAGGCAAGATTTCCTAGAATTAAATTGTGATTTTCTATTTATGATTATTAAAATTGATTAGATTTTACTGTTGGGTGACACATTTATTGTGTTCTATTTATATTTTATACTTGGGATATTTTTAGTTGAAACCCAATGAGATGAGGGTACACATTCTCATGCATCATTTAGGAATATGTTAGAATCACATGTCATGCATAGTTTCCTTGCCATGTCGGTGCATTAGAAATTTCATGTTGTTGTGATAGATGTTATTCTAGAAAATTCATGCTATTGTGGTAGTTGGCTTAATAAAAATACCTACTATTTGATAAGGTATTGTTGTGTGAGGTTTTTTAGAATGAATGCCAAACTTTGGTTCCTGATAAGTATGGGCCCAGATTGACTGGAATTTGGTGGATCATTGACTTTTTTAATTTGTTTATAACATGTGTAAGATTCCAAGAATTGATTCGTGGGGAGTATGGGCTCGTATGGATTGGAATTTGGCACTTGGGTGTTGGTTTCAGTGTTTTTCTGGGATCCAGAGTAGTTTCTAAGGCTTACTATCCAGAAAAACATAGAATACATTCCATGTAGTTTTGACTATATGCTATGTACTCTTCTGTTCGAGAAGGAAAACAATTATGTACAAGCTGTGTTGACCTTATACATGCCATATACTCTTTAATTGTTTTGTAAGTCGTGTGGGCAGAGACACGGGATAGGGAATTTCATGAGGGAACATGTCGGGTACTATTTGAACACGTCGTGTAGCATAGACCCTATGTCTGCCCATGTGATTGACAACACGGATAGAGGAAACTTAAGTTACACACGCTGTGTCTACCTTGAACACACCGTGTAGTCTGACCCAGGTACCTAGACGTGTCACTAATAACATAGGTTGGTGTTATACTTTCTCGTACACATCGTGCCCATCTGAAACATTCCTTGTAGTGTCAGATATGTGGCTGGCCGTGTAGCTAACGACATAGATCAGTTGGGGCTTATTTTTACACACCATGTCCATCAGGAACAAGTCGTGTAGTGTAACCTGGGTACACAGGCCATGTCACTAACAACATGGTCTGGTGAAGCTTGTAAAGTACACATCGTGTCAACCTTGAACACACCGTGTAGTCTTCTCTTAGGAGAGTAGTGTGGCTTAACCGTATAGAAGGAATCAGGAAAGGAAGGAAAATTCCAGTAGACGTCATGTGTTAAGACAACATGCCATGTTGGTGGGGTGTTACAGGACCATTTTTAGCTGATGTACATTCCCAAATAAATGTATTAAGGGTACACACCATGTAGTATTTATACACGCCGTGTTGTCTCATTTTTTGTTCTTGTGTCTTTCATTCCATTTTTTGCATGAGCACATTTAAACAGAAAAAAGAACCTCGACAGTAAATTAAACTAAGCCCTGTGTTTGAACTTGTAGAGTCATGTCACCGAGACGACCCCGAGTCTTTAGCCAAGAGAGTGGCAATAGTTATACTACAGAGATGGTAGGCCATGGGCTACCGAGGGATCCTCCCTCAGTGCCAGATGCGGTGCCATCCATTCTATAGGACACATTCGTGGATGCACAGTTAGGTGAAGGATTGATGCGGTTCATGCAGACCTTCCAGGGAGCACTGCAGTTTTCCACATCTATGGAAGAGATGACATTTATATTTTAGTAGCAGCATCCACCTTCGTTTTCTGGGGATGGAAGACCACTGGTTGCAGAGTCATGGTTGGGTTTTATGCAGACGATCTTTGAACATCTGGAGATGCCTCCTGGGAGGAAGTTCAAGCTTGCTACTTACATGCTATGTGATTCTGCCAAGAGATGGTGGGATGTTACCACCTAGACTGAGCATCACCGAGACATGGCATGAGAAAATTTTTATGCAGACCTCTATGAATTTTTATTTCCAGAAATTCTATGGGCAGATCAAGCTCAAGAGTTCATGAACCTACTGTACGGATCAATGTCAGTGATGGACTATTATGCACGCTTCACCGAGCTACAATATTTCTCACCTGTTCTGGTGGGTGATGAGATGTTGAGGGATAGACTCTTTGAGTATGGTCTCTGATATGTTATTCAAGCCATGGTGAATGTTTTTAGGTTTCCTATAGTCCATTCTATTGTTAGCTAGGTGTTTATTACTGAGAGGAACCTGCGAGAAGCTAGTGGTGTGAACCAGGGAAGTTTGACATCTGTTTCTGGTACTATTTCTACTAGAAAGAGGAAGAGGTAGATGTATTTCTCTCATGATGGCATTAATAGCCCAAAGAATTCTTCAAGTGGGTAGGTCTTGTTCAACCGGTGTCGTAAAGAGTGGAAAAAAGAGACCTCAATGTCCATGTGACCCAGTGGAGTGCCGAGCTTACCGTATGGTAGGTCATCTTTAGAGTTTTTGTAGGGTATTTCCACCAGTTACTAGTGAGAGGGGTTCTGTGTAGAATCTACATACAGGAGCATGGCCAATAAATTCTTACCAGTATGGGAATCAGAACATTCCAAGACGTTTATGCCAAGGTAGTGGTCGTGGTCATGGTAGCCAGACACCAGGATCACAGAAATAGTAGGGCAGGTCAGCTCAAGATAGCTAGGCTGTGTCACAGGGCCACGGCACTGGGCATGCATATGCAGTGCAATAGACCTAACAGGGGCAGGATCCCAGACCTTCCACTGCCAGAGGTACTATTCTAGTTGTTCTGTTTTGTCTTTTGGACTTTTTGATATGGGTGCTATACATAGAATTATACCTGTTCATATTGTGGATATCCTTGGTCTCTGTGTTTCTTATTCTTCAGATATGATGACGATAGAAACTCCATTGGGAATGAGAATGGTAGGTGCGAGTCAATGCAAGGAGTTCCCCCTTGAGGTAGGTGGGTGTCACTTTCTATGGGACCTTTATGTCTTAGAGATGACAACCGATGATGTCATTCTCCGGATGGACAGGTTGGTACCCTTCCAAGCCTTTGTGGATTTCTATCTTCGTAGGGTGAGTTTCATGACACTAGACGGTGGAATTTTTCTATATAAGGTCTAATGGGATGTCCAGGCGAGCTGAGCTAGACCCGAGCATCCTGGTAGAGGTGGAGTGACTACCCCGATTGCGAGTTTATATTTGGATGACCAGGGAACTTGTCAGAAATATTTCGCTCCAGTGGTTAATCGTTTCAGGGATGTATTCCTGAGTGACTTTTCAAGTCTACCTTCAGAGTGAGAGGTGGAATTCTATATTGATCTTGTTCCAGGAGGGGCACCAGTGTCCTTACCTCTTTATATGATGGATATGCTAGAATTTTAGAAGTTTAATATGTAGTTAGAGGAGTTACAAGCCAAGGGTTTTATCTGACCCAGTACTTCTCCATGGGGTTCATCTATCTTGTTTGCGAAGAAGGCAGATGTTACCCTCTGAATTTGTGTGGATGATCAAAATTTGAACCAGTTTACGGTTGAGAACTGATATCCCTTACCGAGGATTGATGATATTTTTGATCATCTTAGAGGAGCATGAGTGTTCTCAAAGATTAACTTGAGCTCCAGATATCATCAGTTTCACGTTAGACCATTGGAAATACTTCTTACAGCCTTTCAGAGGAGATATGGTCTATACGAGTACTTATTCATTCCATTTGGACTCACAAACGCGCTAGAAATATTAATGGCTCTGAGGAATCATGTGTTCCACCAATATCTGGATTATTATGTGGTAGTCTTCAAGGATGAAATCTTGGTGTACTCTCACACTCAACAAGACCATGACACCCATCTTGATATCTTACGGAGTACACGGAGTGTGCATTAGTTATATGCTATGATCTCAAAGTGCCACTTTTGGATGAACCAAATTACCTTCCTGGTCCATATTATCTCAGTGGCCAGAGTTGCGGTAAACCTAGAGAAAGTGAGAGCAGTAGTTTCATGGGATCATCCTAAGAATGTGTTTGAAATACGGAGTTTCATGGGGCTATCTAGATACGACATGCACTTCACAATGTACTTCTCTTTCTTAGAGACACCGTTGATGGGTTTGACAAAGAAGGGTATGAAGTTCATTTGGTCAGAAGCTTGGGAGAAAATCTTTCAAGAGTAGAAGGGATGGTTGACATCAGCACCAATCCTGATACTTCCAGAGAAAGTAAAGGGTTATAATGTTAACTTTTATGCATTAGGTATTAGTTTGGGAGCAGTTGTGATGCAGGGCGATTGAGTAATTGAGTATGGGTCTTAGCAGTTGAGGCCACATGAGAGGAATTACCCAATTCATGATCTCGAGTTGGCTGTAGTTTTTCATGCATTATACTATTGGAGAAATTATCTCTTGGGAGAGAATTTTGTGGTGTTTACAGACCACAAAAGTCTTAAATACATCTTTACACAGCGTGAAATTAATTTGGGATAGTGAAGGTGGGTTGAATACCTTCAGTCCTTCGAATTTGAGTATGCCTATACACCTAATAAGGGTAATGCAATTGCTAATGCACTGAGTATGAGGAATCAGATACAAGTAGTTCAGGAGGCCAGTGGTGAGTGGAAGCTTATGGCTTTGTTCCCAGAGTTGAATTTGGTGGTGCACGTTAGTCAGGGGAGAACATAACTTTCATCCTTAAATGTGACTTCTACCATCCTGGATAGAGTGGGGATGAGACAAATATCAGATTCAGAAGGCCTAGATCTACAGGAGTCAGTGGAAAGTGAGGATCCTCCTCCTGGTGGGATGATAGGTGATGATGAGGTACTGCGTATCCATGGATGAGTGTGGGTTCCTGGTGATATACATGAGGATTTAAAGCGGGAATTTCATGCTTCAACTGGGGCAATGCATCATGGGGTTACCAAAATGCACCGTGACTTGAGACGTCAGTATTGGTGGTCGGGTATAAAAAGGGAGGTAGCTGGTTTTGTTACGAGATGTTCCTCCTATCAGCAGGTGAAGGCAGAGGATTAGAGGCCAGCCGGACTGTTACAATAGTTACACATTCCGGAGTGGAAATGGGATGATGTCATGATGGTATTTTTCACCTGGTTGTAGAGGTCACCTTGAGGTAATGATGTCGTGTGGGTTGTTGTGGATATACTAACAAAGGTAGCTCATTTTTTACGATCAAGGAGTCCTTCAGTGTTTATGAGCATGTGAAGTTGTATATCTAAGAGGTAATATGTCTTCATGGGGTCCCTCATTATATCATTTTAGAGTGGGGCTCCTGTTTTACGTCTTGTTTCTAGAAGAGTTTTCAGAGGGCACTGGGTACACAGGTGCTTCCGAGCATAGCTTACCTCCCTCAGACCGATGGCTAGTTAGAGTATACGATACAGGTGTTAGAGGACATGCTGTGTGCATGTGTCCTGGATGTTGGGGGCTCTTGGGAGAAACATATACCCCTGGTTGAGTATGCATAAAATAATAGTTTTTAGGAAACTATTGAGATGGCACTTTACGATGCATTATATGGTAGGCAATGACGATCACCCTTGTGCTGGTTTGAAGTAGGTGAGGCAACATTACTGGGACCAAATCTCGTGAAGGATACATTAGAGCCAGTCCAGTTGATTCAGAAGTGGATGGATACTACACAGTCTCGTTAGAAATATTATGTTGATCGTTGTAGGTGAGAAATATTATGTTGATCGTTGTAGGTGACCCTTGGAGTTTGTGGTCGGGGATCAGGTGTTCTTGCATGTTTTACCAAGGTTGAGACACATGAGCGTCAGGAGACCGAGTAAACATTCACCGAGGTATGTAGGGCCATTTGAGATTCGGAAGATAGTCGTGCTGGATGCCTATCAGTTGCAGTTACCAAAGTGGTATAAGGCCAGGTGTGACATCTTCCATGTATCTCAGCTGCTCCGTTATCACTCAGACCCATCTCTTGTTTTTCATCCCAAGGAGGTTGAACTTAAAGTAGATTCATCCTTTGAGGAGCATGTGATTTGTATTGTTGATAGTATCACAAAGGATCTCAAAGGCTATTTATTTCCTCTCGTATGAGTTCTATGGTAGCATGACTGAGTGAAGGATGAATCCTAGGAGTGGGAGACAGATGCACGTGCCCAGTAGCTAGAATTGTTCACAGATTTATATTCACCACCCATGGAATGGAAATTCAGGTCCAATTTTCTTTAAGGGGTAATTTGGTAAGAACCTGTTTCTTATTCATGAGGTATGAGTTTTTTCTTTTCATTTTTTCATACATGTTTTTGAGAAAACAAGGGAAATGTAGGAAAAATCATAAATTTATTGGTACAATCAATAAAATTTTTTAACACACGCCATGTACTTCATCTATGTCGGATGAGAGTACAGGGCGCGTAGGCTTATTGGTAAAAACAAACTACACTCCATGTACTTCGTACGCACACCATGTACTTTGGAAATGTGGGATGAGAACATAGGGATGGTAGGATTTTCAGTAATTAAGGGTGTAAAAACTAACTACACACTGTGTACTAAGTAATACATATTGTGTAATCAGTCAGAAGACGAATAATGAGGCGGTGGAAAGTAACCTCTAGAGGAACAGAAAAAAAGGAAAGTACACTCTGTGTTGTTGAATGTACCGACCGTGTTGTATTTTTTTCGTTAAAAATATGCAGTAGCCTCCTCATTCGGCATAGGAGAAAGAGAACTCAAATGGAGCGTGGGAGAGAAGGCCGAAGCTTGGGGGATCTCCTGATCACACGCCAGAACTCTAATTCATCGGTCGCTGATCTCGTTTGAACCGCGTGGGTAAGGTATTCCCTCTTCTTGAACGTTTCCTTTATATTATTTTCCTAAGGGAAGTTATCTTGGTTTGAATGGGTAATCTTTTATCTCATATCTTTGTCGTTCTTGGTTGTTTCAGGAGGCGCCTTTCATGTATATTTATTAGAGTAGATAGAGGTAGGTGTTATTGTGTTTAATTACAACTGTCGAGATAATTTTAAGTATCATTGGGCCATGCACCATTGTTCAGGGTGTCGTATGGTTGACACCTTATCTGTTGAGATACCTATAATTGCATTGGTGTTTTAATGAATAAATATAAACTGGTGTTTGGGATCTTTGCTTTCATCCAGTGTAATGACCCAAAGTTTCATTAATGGAAATCCCTTTTGATATAATTATATGTATCTTTATGTAAAATGTTTATATAAAATGAAAACTTCTTTGTTTTATTTTAAGAATTATGACCGCTGCTAATATAGTTGATGAACATTGATCACATGATTAGTTTAAATATAGGTCTTTAACATATCCAAATTACTAAGACAAAATAAGCGATGACCTCATCAAGTAGAATTGCTCCATACGAATCCCATTTGTCAGAGCCTGGAAAAGAGGTGGCATCCTTGGGTTTCTCTCTTGACCAAGCCCAAGCTGAGCTTCATCATGTCAAGCTCGAATGGGAACATCTACGGGAAATGTGGAAGTTGATAGAGATTACCACTCGAGCGATGTTATCCGAGCCCCCCCCAAGAGTATGTCACCATCACAAACCTTACCCTTAGGTCTTATGCGGCTGTTTTAAGTGGTTATGTAACAAATATATAGTACTATGTTCATGTATATTATTTTTAGTGTATAATAATGAATATACCTTCTTGTCATTATTGAAACTTCGTAAATAGTTTTTTAAGCACAAATAGTATTTTTTTAGTTAATATTCAGATAAGAAATATATTTTGATGAATTAATGGATTTTTGAATTATATAATATTTTAATAAAATATTATTATTATTATTTTAATTTTTATTATATATAAATGATCTTATAATTTTATGAATGCAATTGAAATTTTTGTCAAGGTTTGAAAGCCAATTTTTTCAAAATCTGTGAATTTTCGATAAATGTATGTTTTTATTTTCTAGGTAAAAATTAACATATATAGAAAATTATTTAGATAAACTAAATTTTATTTCTGGAATCAGGATGCCGAAAATATACAATGGTGAATTTTTCATTATTTTCCGAGACTGTAAAATTTTTGGGTAAAAATTAAATACTGTTTAAATATATAATGTGTTTTATGACATCATAATGACCCAATAGGGATTTAATAAAATACTATAAGATTTATGTTTGGCCAATATATGTTTTACCGTTAATATAATTTGTATTTTGGGTTTGCTTGACTTATTTTACAAAGAATTAATGGACCCCTCAAGACTTATTAAACATCTTGTCTTTTTGAATTATTTTCCATGGGAGTGTGACTCAACTCCACATAATAAACCCCATTATTTTAAGAATTTAGGAATTTGGACTTATAAAATATTTATTTTCTCTTCCCTTTTCCAAAAACCATTGGCAAAAGGCATGAGCTGATATGTGGTTTGGATTAGTTTAATGTAAGGGGTCCCAAACCCAAATAATAAATAATTCACTCAACATTCCTATATAAACCCACCCATGCTCCCACTTACTCCTCACTCAAAGCCTTCGGTGTTTGTCCAACCTCTACCCTACTCTATCTATAATCTCCCAAGGTTCCCCAAGCTCCCAGGAAGCCTCTCTCAAGCCTCTTTCAAGCCTTTGGAAGCACACTTCCAAGTTAGGGTTTTTCTTCCTTTAACTTTTTTGTCTAATTTCCATAATATTGTTATACCCTTTTAATTTCAATTATAAATGCTAGGGTATGGTTTCGAACATCCCCAATACTACCCTCTTATTTTTTGAATGTTGTGAGACCCCTTTCTCTATCATTAAATTCATCCCATGTACACCCGTAACTATGCCCAAATTCTGAAAGGAACTTCTCTCTCCTCAATTACATTAATGCAATACTTTTGTATCATGAATCTAAATTCCATGAAAATTGTTGGTAAATGAATCCATATAAACCCCTTACAGTCCATTTCATGTAGATATGATGATGCACCCCTTTCTCTCTCATCAACTATTTTTTATGAATTCTTATATCACGCCGTTACACTGCCAAAATGACATCGATTTTCTAAGCCAATGCCACTGTGTAGTGAATACCATTCCCATATCTCCATCAAGGGTATTCACCTTCAAGCACATTTACTTATTGATTATAAATAATCATTCCACATTCCTTTGTCATGGTATAAATGATTATGTTTTATGAATCCATGTTTTATGATCCATGTGGCACACTTATGCATGAAATGAAATTTTTAAGAAGGGTGTGCCCTTATAGAGCTCCAATGCATTGGGTAAATTATATTATCATTATAAATCATGTGAAATAAGTGTTGACTCATGCTAACTCTAGTGCAATGAGGATTTACTCGTTCTTCATGTGCAATGAGTATTTACTCATGCTTCATGTGTAATGGGCCTTGGCTCATGCTAATTCCATGTTAAGTGTTGTTGCCAAATTTCCATGTTATGATTATCATGCTTTATCATGCCTTTATTTCCATGTTTCTCTTGTGATCTATTGATATTCTTGTTGTCTAACATGTATTTTACTCCTCATGTATTACATGTTTATTCCCATACTAGGCTTTATAGCTCACCCTTTTCTTATGCATGTCCTCAGGTTATCCCATGCAATGATAAGTACTAGGGAATGTTGTGGCCATGTAATGTTTTATGTTGTTATTTAATGATCCTAAGCCCCAAAGACACTAGAACTCTCTATATTCCATGTTGTATGAAGTGAATAGTTTATGTAATAAATCATATTTATGTTTGTAATAAAAGTAGTGTTGTCATAGTTGGTATCCGAGGATAGGTTTAGTTATTTTTGGGATTAGGATTAGAAAACCCTGGTAAAGCCTTAGATACAAGACTAAGCACAATAAAAACATCCCTATGTTTTGGTGAGTATTTAGTAAGTGGGTCATCATGAAAATACATCCTTGTATGGATAGGAGTAGGTAGAGGCGGTTCTGACACAAATGTATCCTAGGGGTTAATCCTGAAACCACCGCTTTGAGATAGAATCGAACGAGAACTGGTGTACGACAACAAGCCTTGCTGCACTCTTGGTTACGACACTCACATGGGGTGTGATTGGGTAAATTAATAAGCTTAGTATGAAACCTTATTAAAGGAATAAAAAACCCCTAAAAATATATGTTAGAAAGTAGATCACGAAAATCATAGATTGATTCCTATAGATTCATAAGTTATAGAAATAAAATTTAATTTATAAGTCATTAAATTTTGTATTTGGATTACCCTTTATGTGTTACCCCTAAATTTCCTTTTATTCCAGCCAATAGATGGTAATAGGAGTACCTGGGATAACAACCGATGTGAAGATCAGTGTGATGACTCTTCTAATAAGATGCCCAATCCAATGTGAGAAGGAATCACAAACTTTGTCACACTTCTCTCTCAGCTAACTAAATCTTTGAATAGAAAAATAGGTCAAGAGGAACATTCAACCCCCCTAAGAAAGATCAAGTTTCTATCGAGAGCTTCATGAGAAAAAGGCCTCCAACTTTTAGTGGATCATCTAATCCCACGATCGCTAGACAATGGATCAACTCCATTGAAAATATCTTCTCCAACCTTCAATGTTCTGAACAAGAGAAGGTTCTCCTAGGAGCTTATCGTACGGAGGGTGAAGCTGATCAATGGTGGATGTTGATCAAAATTATGATTCCTAAGGAGGAGATCAAGGTGTTGGAATGGAAGGATTTCCGGAAGATGTTTTTTGATAAATATTTTCTGCGCACCCTCTGGCTTAAGATGGAAAGGGACTTCATTTCCCTCATGAAAAAAGACGAAGAATATATTGGAGCGTATGAGGAAAACCTCACAAGGATTGAATGATATTCTTCTAGCTTTGTTGTTACCCTTGAATGCAAATTGGAACGCTTCATTGGTGGGCTGAAGCCTAGCCTGTGTAAAGCATTAGCGATCCGTGACTTCGACCGCTATGGGGAAATTTTCAGATGTGCCCTCAAGGATGAAATGGAGATCAGGATATCACATGGGTATCATGGGGACAAGAAGCATAAGGTGGTCTTCAGTGCTTGCAGTCCAATGGATAAATCCAACATTTCTAAGAAGATCCAGCACCCCACTTTCCAAAAGTGTGGAAAGAAGCTCCCTGGAAATTGCCTCAAGGGGACGAGGAAATGCATTAGGTGTGGAAGAGAAGGGAACCTAGCTGTTAACTATTGGAAAGAAAGACCCACAGATGCGACGGAGGAGAGAAACACTCCGTTAGAACCTCAACGCATTGTTCATTGCTACAAGTGCAAAGAACCAGGGCTTTTTTCAAATCAGTGCCCTAATCCAAGGGTTTTCGGAGGGATCCAACAAACTCCAAGGAAGCAAGGAAGTTCTCTTTCCATCACTTCTGCTGAAGTGATCTACGACAATGAGGTGCTGACAGGTACTCTATTTTTCAATTCAAGAATAGGGACCATACTTTTTGATTCAGGTTCTACGCATTTTTTATATCTCGAATGTTTAGTAGAACAATCCCAGCAACACCACAAATTATGGAAGTGAAGATATTGGTGAGTGCGGAAAATGAGGAAATCATTACATCCCTTGAATATAAGTCCTCCCCTATTATAATATGTGGATTGGATTTCCCGGAGAACCTCGTCATACTCCCTCTGGTGGAATTTGATGTAATTCTTGGCATGGATTAGATTTCCCTATATAGAGCCAACATAAATTTTCGGGAGAGGGAAATCACAATCCATATGGGGAATCGACCCCTGATTCTTTACACGTGTAAGGAGGAAGATGAATCCTCTTTAGCTCCATCCTCTCAAGCATGCATATTATTGACCTATGAGCATGTGTATCTGGCTCATATGATTGAGCCCATGGGAGAGACCATCCTTCAGGAAATACCTATTATGAGGGAATTCACTGAAGTGTTTCTCGAGGAACTGTCTGGTCTTCCTCTGAGAGGAGATGTTGAATTCTCAATTGAACTTATACCATGGGTGATACCAATATCCATGACTCCATATAGAATGGCTGTCATGGAGATTGAAGTGTTGAAGAAAAAAATACGGGAATATAAGGATAAAGGGTTTATATGCCCAAGTGTTTCACCATGGGGTGCACCAGTCCTCTTCGTCCAGATGAAGTATGGGTCAATGCGGCTTTGCATCGATTATCATGAACTTAAAAAAATCATGATAAAGAACAATTATGCTCTACCAAGGATCGATGACTTGTTTGACCAGCTGTGTGGAGCACAATACTTCTCCAACGTAGATTTGTGGTCGGGATGTTATCAAGTAAGGGTGAAGAAGGAAGATATCCCCAAGACTGCTTTTCGCACAAGATACGGGCACTATAAATTCATAGTAATGCCTTTTGGACTCACTAATGCTCCAGAAATCTTCATGGACATGATTAATAGAGTCTTTAGAGATTACTTCGACAAATTTGTGGTAGTCTTTATAGATGATATTATAATATACATCCAAACAAAGTAGGATCATGAGTAGCATTTTAGAACTGTACTAGAGACTTTTCACAAGGAGAAGCTCTATGAAAAGTATAGAAAGTGTTAGTTCTGGTTGAAGGATGTCTCATTCTTGGGCCATATCATCACATGTAATGGGATATCTATGGATACCTCCAAAATAGATGCAATTGGGGGATGGCTGAGGCCAACATCAGTAACAGATATATGTAGCTTTTTGGGGTTAGCTGGATATTATCAATGATTTCTGAGAAATTTCTCAAGATTTTCCAACCCTCTTACCAAGCTAACTCGAAAAGGGAGTAGAGTTTTCTTGGAGTGACGAATGCGAAGAAACCTTCAAGGATTTGAAAAGGAGGCTTATCACTATGCTCGTTCTTACTTTACCCATAGGTGGGGAACCTTTTGTGGTATTTTGTGATGCTTTGAATAAGGGATTAGGATGTGTGCTGATGCAGAATGATAAAGTGATATCCTATGCCTCAAGGAAGTTAAAAATCCATGAGCGAAGCTATCCAACGCATGATCTGGAGTTGGTGGCCGTGATCTTTTCCTTGAAAATCTGGCAGCATTATCTCTATGGGGAGAAATGTGAGATATATACTGACCACAAAAGTCTTAAATATATATTCACATAGAAAGAGCTTAATATGCTCTAGAGAAGATGGGTAGAACTCATCATGGATTATGACTGTTCAATACATTACCACCCTGGGAAAGCGAACAAGTTGGCAGATTCCCTATGTTGAAAGGACCCAATTATTCTATCAATGATGAGAATTGAGAAGGATCCAATCTTCTTATACTTGATGAAGATGGACATGGGAATCATAAAGAAGGGAACATCATCAATCCTTTTACAAATTATTGCTCAACCGTATCTTTTGGAAAGTTTAAAGGATGATCAAAAGGATGATGTGGGAATTCAAGAAAAAGTAGAAGCTATCGAAAAAATGAAATCCTCGGAGATTATTGTTAATGAAGAAGGAATTGGGAGATTTGGGAAAAGGCTACGTGTTTCATCAAGTCCAGAGCTGAATAATTAACTTTTGGATGTTTCACATAGTTCAAATTTCTCTATTCACCCAGGGAGCACAAAGATGCATCAAGATCTCTGAGAAAACTTTTTGTGGGAAAATATAAAGAAGGATATTGCTGGATATACATCAAAATGCATGGTGTGCCAGCAAGTGAAGGCAGGGAGGAAGAAGTATAAGGGGATGATGCAACCATTTCCCATACCAGAATGGAAATGGGAGAACATCACCATGGACTTTGTCACTGGAATTCCTAGGATATATAAAGGAAACAACGCAATCTGGGTTGTGTTGGATCATCTTATAATTACTACACACTTCATTGCTATTTTGTAGGATTTCTCATTAGATCAACTGGAATAGATATATATCAGGGGAGTGGTAAGTATGCATGGAGTGCCACTATCTATTGTGTCTGACCGATATCCAAGATTCACCTATATGTTTTGGAAGAGTCTTCAAAATTCCTTGGATACTAAACTGAACTTCAATACAGCCTATCATCCTCAAACTGATGGAAAATCCTAACAGACTATCCAAGCACTTGAGGACATGTTGAGAGTATTCTCAATGGACTTTAATGGAGAATGGGATCAACATCTTCCTCCGGTTGAGTTCTCTTACAATAACAGTTTCCACTCGAGCATCCAAATGGCACCATATGAAGACCTGTATGGGAAAAGGTACAGAACACTAGCATGTTGGGATGAGGTCGGTGAACATAAGCTCTGTGGACCATAAATGGTTGAAGAAATTATGGAGATGGTGAAAACCATTCAACAGAATATCAAGGCAGCCCAGAGCCGACAGAAGAGTTATGAAGATAACCGTCGACGAGACCATGAGTATAAAGTTGGAGACATGGCTTTTCTATGCATATCTTCATGGAATAAGGTCAAAAGGTTTGTAATAAAAGGGAAGTTAAGTCCAAGTTACATTCTCCCCTTATAGATTCTTGATCGTGTCAGGGCTGTGGCCTATCGACTAGCACTTCCACCTACCATGTCCAATGTACATGATGTATTTCATGTATCCCTTTTAAGGAATTATATACCATACCCTCCACATGTACTCTCTTCTGAGGTGGTACAGTTGGAGGATGATCTTTCATATGAGGAGTAACCAGTGAAGATCATAGATCGTAGAGAAAAAGATCTATGAAATAAGACAATGCCCCTCAACAAGGTGTTGCGGCGAAAAAAATATATTGAAGAAGCGACATGGGAATTGGAAGAAATGATGAAGCTAAGTTACCCACATCTGTTTTAGTATTGGAAAAGGAAATTTCGAGGGAGAAATTTCATAAGGGGGGAATATTGTAATGAACCAAATTTCATTAATAGAAATTCCTCTAGATCTAATTATATGTCTCTTTATATAAAATGTTTATATAAAATGTCAACTTAATTTGTTTTATGTTAATAATTTTGACCATTGCTTATATAGTTGTTGAACAGTGACCACATGATTAGTATAAATATAGGTCTTTAACAAATCCAATTTACTCAGACAAAAGAAGCGATGACCACATCAAGTAGAATTGCACCATACGAAGCCCATTTTTCAGAACTCGGAAAAGGGGTGGCATCCTTGGGTTTTGCTCTTGACCAAGCCCAATCTGAGCTTCATCATGTCATGCTCGAATAGGACCGTCTATGGTAAAAGTGGAAGTTGATAGAGATTACCACTCGTGTGATGTTATCCGAGCCACCACAAGAGTCTGTTACCATCAAACACCATACCCTTAGGTCTTATGTGGCTGTTTTAAGGGGTTATGTAACAAATCTCTAGTAATATGTTCATTTATATTGTTTTTTGTGTATAATAATGAATATACCTTCTTGTCATTATTGACACTTTGTAAATAGTTTTTTAAGCACAAATAGTATTTCTTTAGTTAATATTCAGATAAGAAATCTATTTTGATGAAATAATGGATTTTTGAATTAAATAATACTTTAATAAAATATTATTATTATTATTATTTTAATTTTTATTAAATATAAATGATCTTATAATTTTATGAATGAAATTGTAATTTTTATTATGGTTTTAGAGACATTTTTGTCAATACCCGTGAATTTTCGATAAATGTCAGTTTTTATTTTAAATGTTAAAATTAACATATTTAGAAAATTATTTAGATAAAATAAATGTTATTTCTGGAATCAGGATGTTGAAATTATCCAACGGTGAATTTTTCATAATTTTCTGATACAGTCAAATTTTTGGGTAAAAATTAAATACCGTTTAAATATATAATGTGTTTTATGACATCATAATGACCCAATAGTGATGTAATAAAATACAATAAGATTTATTTTCGGCCAATATATGTTTTAGAATTAAAATATTGTCATTTTGGGTTTGTTTTACTTATTTTACAAAGCATTAATGGACCCCTAAAAACATATTAAACATCTTGTCTTTTTAAATTATTTTCCATGGGAGTGTGACTCACCTCCACATAAGCAACCCCATTATTTTAAGAATTTCGGACTTTGGCCTTTTAAAATATTTTTTTCCTCTTCAATTTTCCAAAAACCATGGTCAAAAAACATGAGCTGATTTGTGGTTTGCATCCGTTTAATGTAAGGGTTCCCAAAAATAAATAATATAGAATTCACTCACCTTTCCAAAATAAACACACCCAAACTCCCACTTACTCATCAATAAAAGCCTTTGGAGTTCATCCGACCTCTTCCCTACTCTCTATAGTATCCTCACAAGGTTCCCCAAGCTCCCTAGAAGCCTCTCTCAAGCCTCTCTGAAGCCTTTGGAAGCACACTTCCAAGTAAGGGTTTTTCTTCCTTTCACTTTTTTGTCCAATTTTATTAATATTATTATGCCCTTTTAATTTCAATTATAAATGGTGGGGTATGGTTTCGAACCTCCCACATACTGCCCTCTTATTGTTTGAATGATGGGAGAACCCTTTCTCCCTCATTAAATGCCTCCCATGTACACCCGTTACTATGCTGAAATTCTTAAAGGAACTTCCCTCTCCTCATTTACATTCAAGAAATACTTTTATATCAGGAATTTAAATTCTATTACAATTGTTGGGACATGTATCCATATTACCCACTTACTATCCATTTCATGTATATATGATGAGGCTCCCCTTTCTCTCTCATCAACAATTTTTTATGAATTCTTATATCATGTCATTACACTGCCGAAATTACACCGATTTTCTAAGCCAATTCCACTGTGTAGTGAATACCATACCCATTTCTACATCAAGGGTATTCACCTTCATGCACATTTACATATTGATTATAAAGTTTCATTTCAAATTCTTTTGTTGTGGAATAAATTATTATGTTTTATTAATCCATGTTTTATGATCCATGTGGCACACTTTTGCATGAAATGAAATGTTTAAGAAGGGTTCACCCTTATAGTTCTCCAATATATTGTGTAAAGTATAGTATCATGATACTTCATGTGCAATGAGTGTTGACTAATGCTAATTCTACTAGAATGAGGGTTTACTTGTGCTTCATGGGAAATGAGGATTTTCTCATGCTTCATGTGCAATGGGACTTATCTAATTCTAATTCCATGTTAAGTGTTGTTGCCACATTTCTATGTTATGATTATCATGCTTTATCATGCCTTTATGTCCATGTTTCTCTTGTAATCTATTGATATGCCTATTGTCTAACATTTATTTTTCTCCTCATGTATTCCATGTTTATTCCCTTACTAGTCTTTATATCTCACCCTTTTTTTATGCATGTCCTCTGGTTATCACATGAAATGCTACGTACGAGAGAATATGGAGGACATGTAAAGGGTGTTTTCAATAAAAATGTTGTATTTTATGTTTTCAGTTGTTATGTAATGATCTTAATCCCCAAAGACACTAGACCGCTCGATCTTCTAGGTTGTATCAAGTGAATAGTTTATATAATAAATAATATTTAAGTTTGTAATAAAAGTAGGGTTGTCATATCCATGGGCACCCCATGGGTATGTTTCCCTTTTTTAGTCATTTGGCCAGGATACCCATGGGTATGCCATGATTATGGCATGTTTTGAGTTTTCTTGGGAGAAAACATATATATATTACTTGTTTGTTTATTGGTATCACCCAAATTATTATTTTTCCTATGGAATTCATGAGGGAAATAATTGTTTATCTTGAGGTCAATTTTATTATGTCTTAGGGTAGAAACATCAGTGCCTGCATGCAATATCTCTTATGCCTATGGTCAATATTCGTTATGCCTACTAAAAGTCACCTGCGGGTTTCGATTCTAGTTTCCTGAGGGTAAGGATTTGCATGAATGAGGAGAATGTTTACTTTGAATATTCACTGTGGCGATTTCATATGTTTTACCTACCAATAAAATTCTCAAGCTTGGAATTGATAAATAATTATTAAAAATGGAAATGTAACTGGTAGGAATAGTTACTTTTAACTACATTGTAGTTTGATGAATTTTTTTTACTGCACACTACTTTTGAACCTTTTCACTCAGAGTTGGGCATGGGCCTTTAGTGGTTGCCTACTAGGATTTTTTTCTTACACCCTATTTGGGTCATGTCTTAATCCCAAACAGATTATATTACTGCAGGTGTCGATATGGGAAATGTTCCCTACACATGTTCATGATTGTTGCAGAGGTGTAGGAGAGCATGGGACCGAGCATAGGCTTGTGATGTTGTTCCATTCCTGTTTCAATACTTTAGTTTTGTATTTCTATACTTTGTACCTTGTGTTGTATTGCATTGGATTTTAGTTTCCTGATTTGAATGCTTTCTTAGAATTAGTTACATGGTGCATCATGATATCTATATGACTACTAGTTATTTTTTTCTTCTATTTTCAATTTCTTGTTTATATTTTCTACTACTTCCATTTTGGAATGTTTATATATGTTATCCCATTACACTACACTTTTACGAATGTGGGCATAGATTCCCCACTATCATTTCTTGGCCCTCGCTGCTAGTCAGCAGCCTCTGGCATTTGGGGAAATCCGCTTGAGGTTATGTGACCAACTGGGTTCGGGGCACAAATTGTGTGGCTTCTAGAATTGGGATGTTACATATAACAAATAATGGGTGAGATAAAATTCCCAGAAAAGGTAAACATGGAGAATATAAAACTAACCATAAACATTTGAATGTAAAAACATGAACATAATGTTTAAACATCAAAATCTTGAGTCATGAAATAAATATAGGTAGTATGTAATATATAGATTATAAAAAAACATGAATCATGATAAAATATCATGAGAATGAATCATTTAATTGTGTAAAACCAATGAAAACATAATATGATTTCCATAGTAGCCAATGGATTGTTTCGAAGACAATTATAGTAGATAAATACTATTACTGAACTAGGTTTAATTGTTATTCTAGCTATGTATTACCGAACCATATTTTCATGTCATAATAGTCATGCATATCGCATGAGATATAAAGTTTTACCCAATGCAATGGATGGAAATATAGGCCCCTCCAATCTCAAAATGAAATCATTATTACTTGCCACAAAAATATAAATCATTCGTCATAGCATAACCCAGGTAATAAAATTGGATTCTTAAACATCCTACCATCATAAAATAATCCATATAAGATAAACAAACTTCATAAAAATAACTCCATCATAAACACAATCCAATAAAAGTAATAATATTTATAGAAACATAACCCTAGGCCATCTTTGATGGAAAATAATTTCGATAAAACACATGAACTAAATTCAGAAGGAAAATACTCTTTTCATTTCAAAAACATTTTTGTTTCTCAAAATTCTGATATATTTTAAATGAATATAATTTAGTTGAAATACTCATTAAAACCTGTAGATGAAGCTTCTTGGAAATAAATCATTACGAATATGTAAAAATCCATTCACGTTATATATGTTAGAAAATATTATCCACATAATTTTTCCAGAAAAGTCAAAAAGTACTTCATATGTTAAAAAATAGAATGACTCCTTCCATACCATGTAGTAAAAGACCGAAATGGGTAAAAATAAATTTAAAAATAAAATGAAGGAAAATGAAAATTTATGAATAATTTTTTATAAAACAAGGACATTGATGAAAAATATATTCCCATAAAATACTAACATATAAAATCTTAGATAAAAATGAGACATCAAAATTATACTATACCTTTGGTCCAATTTCTTCTGTATGTGTCCTAAACTCATGTATAGTGGGTCTAAACATATTTTTATCTTGTTAAAGAACCATAATAATATTTATGATATCATACATGATTCAGTTATGACTTTATATTACCTATTAATTTTTCAATTTCATGTTAAAGAAACATTTTAGGTAATAATCGTTTCATTTATCCTACATTTTTTGGACTTGTCATTATTTATATGATTACTTAGATCATGATTTACTTACTTCCATAAAGTAAAAAATAATTTATATATCATATATATTCAGTATATAAATATATATAACAGATCGATAAATGGAATGGAATATATTGTTCATTGAGACGGTAGGCCCTACGTACACAAGAATGTATTTCTCATTTCCTTATTAAATTGATTGGAAGTAAGTAAATGATATATATATATATATATCTAGTAGAATTATTATTTAATTTTGTTCATGATTATTTATTATATATACTTTATAATAATTATTGAATGGTTAACATGGAGAATAAACCTCATCGCATCATGGAGATGGTAAGTCGTACATACACATGAGCGATAATATCATTCCAATGGTTCTTGAATGGTGTGAATTGAATAGTTCATAATATATCTTAATTAGTATAATGTTATAATAGTCAGATATAGTTTTTATTTACAAAATTATACCCATCCATGTATGGTGGTGGTGAAAAACAGACTACACCATGACATAGAGACTGTAATCTGTACATAAACACGGGCAATGATTTCAATTTTTCCTCGAACATATAGAAAGTGAAATATGAATGTTTCATATTTATAATAACAAATCATTATATTATTTATATTTATGTTATTAATTTATAATAAACAAACCAAATAAGAGGATGTAGAAGAAGAAATAAATATGAATGAATCTGTAGAAGAGATTACCTCTTCCATGACATCCCTCCATTAAATTTCATCTTAGGGAACTAGAGATGGACTTTTGAGAAAAAAAATACTCTATAATCTAACTAGAGAAGTTGAGAAGAGAAATGGGTAGGGTTTGGCTGAGCTTGAAGGCTTAAAATGGAGTTAAGAGGAGAGGGAGGAGTTTCCCTTTTATTAAAGAGAAGATGGGTACTTTAAGAATGTTCGCAAATATTTATTCACTATAAATTCTATTTCGTTTTAAAATAGTCCAAAAATTATTAAATTATAATAAAATATGATTTTAGTTCGAATACCAATCATCCAATAATTCTTTGAGATGTTTTGAATATTTTTTTTATCCTTAGCTTTTTTGTTTTACCCTTATTTTACCCTTTTTAATCTGACCATGATTTCATGTTATTTAAACATTGTGTGTTAATGTCATTACCATATCTTGTCAAACAACCCAAAAAAATTTATTTATGAAATATTCAGACATATATTAACCATTTGGTATAATCTTATATTTTTAAATATTTAATATCATTTAATAAACCAATCTATGTTTTAAGTTATGAATTGTGTTAATTTTGGACACTATTCATACTTGATTTTTTAAAAAAACTCATAAAAATCGTATTACATCGAAATAATGGTATTAAATCAAAGATAATATGTCAATATCATCCATAAAATTCATGTATTACCTAAAAATAAACAAAATACATTAGTTTTAATATTTATAAATTCATTTATTTGAATATTTCATTAACCAGGTAATCACAATATCATAATTATGTCAAAAATAAATATATTTATCTAATGTATAAAAATTATAAATAAAATATATCGATGTATAAATCTTTTATTTATTTTTAATATAATTCCCTGACTCTAGTTACATGGAGTCAGTGTAGTATTTTTATACATTGGCATGATACAAGGAAATCATGTCCCGAAAGGGCAATCAGTTTAGCCATCTTGGAAATAGATTACATACATAAACTTCACATTACAATTTAAAAAATAAAATAAAGACTAGATTGTTCTTCGAGAATTACATTATTCCTTTTTATCTTAATAAATCATAATAAACTTCTTAGAAATATTTGGAAAATAAAACATAAGAAAGGGTTGAGTTCAGATGCTCAGAAAGGGTAAACTCTTTAGCAGAAGATAACCCAAACAATAGGCAAGGTGAATAATTGAAAACACATGCCTTTATAAATAATAAACATGAACACTTTATGGAAAAAATATGAGCTGAGTAAATAATGAGATAATAAAATATTTCCATAGGTATTCTACTAGTCAAATAACCGCATGAACAATCGATATTATTTTCATAACAAGGGAATGTATAATGACCGACATTTTGAAACATCTTGTCAAGACCTCGGCCAAGTCATCTAAAAATGATTTAGGCCTCGACCAAAACCATATATCAAATTGGGAAAGGCCATATCCAATTCCACATATAATTGTCTCATGAGACCTACCAATGCACCAAAGAACTATATCAGGCTCCACCCATCACTTACTAAGTATAATACATTCCTCATATGAAAAGGTTAAAACATAACATAAACATTCGTATTAAAAATAGCATATGAAATGTCAATAATTTAACCATAAACCATGAATTGTATACAAATAAAACCTATATAGTCAAATCTATCACAGAAATTTCAATATAATTTGGATGATTTGTATCATAATAAATCAACTTCAAATAAGTTTAAAATCCATCAAATGATGTTGACATGGATGAAAATGATTTGTAAAACTATTTAAGAGAAATATCCATTTTTCTTGAAAACATTTAAAAGTCAAACATCTATAAAGGATGTAATTTAAATGATATTTTTTAATCAGAGTGTTCCATACAACTTTCAATCTTTTTAAAATAGTAATCATTTCAAAACACTCAGGTCCATATATAAAAATCTTTAAAATCATTTTGAAAACGTGGACATTAATTAAAAATATTTAGAAAGATAATTCATTAAAACATTTAAAATTATGACCTAGTTAAATAGAAACTACCCTAAATCCATAAAATATTATTTTTGAAATCTTTTTTATGAAATATGAGTATCGATGATATATATGTCCCAGTAAATACTTACTCATAAACAATCTTGAATAATAATGAGATTGAGGAAATAACCCTTACCATGCACTTTACTTTGCTGGAGGGTACATTAAACCTCATGTATAATAACAATAGTATGTTATTAAATTATAAAAGAACCATAATAATATTTAATATGTCATACATTATTTATTTATGACATTATCCTACCAATTAAAAAATGATTTCCATGTTAAATTAACATTTGGGGTAATAATCTCTTTATTTATCGCAAGTGTTTAAACTTGTTATTCATGATCATATCATTTAGATCCCGATTTAAATACTTATATAATACAATCCTTGATTTATATATCATATATATTTATAATATACATATTTATAATATATATATATATATATATATATGAAATGGAAGGCACTGTTTATAGAGATGGTAGGCCGTACGTACACATAAACGTTGTTTCTGTTTTAATATCGTATTGAACAGAAATAAATGAATAAGATGTTTTTAAGTAAATATATATATATATATATCCCCAATAGAAATATTATTTCATACATTAGATACTTATTAATAATATATATATTTTATAATCATCATTGAATGGTGAAGGTGGGAATTAATCTTATCGCATCTTGGAGACAGTAATCTCTACTTACGCCCGAGTGAAAAAATCATCATATTGATGGTTAAATCATATGTAATTGGATGGTATATAATATATAAAGAATCATTAACATGTTATATTTATTATATACATAAGTTATACTCATTATTATACCCATCCAAATAATTAAGTGTTTGAATAACAAACTATACCACGACGTGGAGACGTTAAGTCGTACGTAAGCACGTATGGTGAGTTTGTCACTTATAGGATGGATAGAATAATTAATATAGTTGTAAAATCTTTATAATAACATCATATTATATATGAGATATTGGTGTTATTTATTGGGAATGGAAATCACAAATAAATAAGAAGTGGAATAAGAAAAGAACTTGAAAGAGGTGATGAAAATTTACCTCTTCTTCAGGTTCTTCCTTTTGATTTGATCAAAAAGACTACATAAGTTGGATTTATGGAAAATTTAAGGCCAGTAGGATAATGGGAGGTATTTTGGGAGGATATTTAGGTAGGTTATGGCCAATTCAATAGGATTTGGAGGTGTAAAATTAAGAGAAGGGGAGGTTCCCTTTTATTATAGAGGTGAGGGTCACTTTAGGAAAAGATTGAAATATTATTTTATAATAAAATAATTTTAGGTTTCCAATGGATAAAAAATAAATTATTTAGGGGATAATGTGGATATGGATCGAAAACCTCTCAACCAATAGGTTTTAGATAGAATTAGTCAATCATATTAAACTTATCCTTTATATTTAACACTTAGTGAAATAGTTTGACATTTACCATGACTCTTTGTATTTTTATATTATATGGTTAATTAAAATACTATAACAAGCCATGAGAACCCCATGTGGTTCATTAATAATATATATAACCTTATATAAGTTATTTGTTTGAATCTTATATTTTATAAATATTATATCAATTAATAATATAGCTTTGGTTTTAAAAACTCAATATTATCCATTTTGACACTATTTAGTATTCGATTTTTTTGCAATCCCTAAAAACAATACTAATTATAATGAAATTTATTTAACCGACCGTAAAATTTCATATTATACTATAAAATTAGTTTAATTTATCAAAATTATCAATTTACATTTATTGCAATATTTTTAATATTAAATTTTTTAATATTTCATTATTATTGTAATTACTACATAATCATTGAATCATAAATAAATTAAATTATTTAATGTCTAAAAATTATAAATAAAATATAATTATATAGGAAATATTTTTATCTTTCTAATTAATATTTATATTATAAGAGATCAATTATATAACCCTATATAAAAATGTTTTAATAAAAGATACATGATTTTGTTTAGTTGTCTTTACTTTAGATTAACTAATGTAAAATGTCATTATCACTCCCATGTGCCTCCATAGACTCCCAAAATCGACCCAAGGATGCCAGGGATCATACATATATCATATAATAGGAATTTGACACATTTTAGAGTACTTTAATATTATTATAATATTATAAATTCCCCCTACTTACCGGATTCACCCTTTTACCATGGTAAATAATATATTTATCGAAATAATTATTCAGAATTTATAAAAATAAAAGTGACATATTTTAACAATATGGAAATAATAATTCCAAATATACTATACATATTTCTAAATTCAAAATACAGATGTGGATGAAATAAATTTAAAATTAATTTCCATTGTCAAAACAAAAAATGTGTTTCTAAGAAATAATAACTATCAAAATATCGATACTTTTTTATGTTTATTTTAAATGTTAAATTTTAAAAAATGACCTAAATTATATTAAATGTTGAAAATATAATCTAATTTTACTTCAAATTCATTATAATTCATAATTTAACACTATAAATTATTTTGATTAAAAAAATTGTTTTCAAATAAAAAAAGTATTTTTCACTCTTTATCAAAACATGAAATTTATTATTAAAGTACAAAAAATTGGTCTAAACTAACTTTTTATATCCCACATCTAATTAAGAAGTTTATTTTGTCAAATTTAATATATATGTGTTAGATATTTCTTATAAAAAATCACCATTAGTAGGCGGTAAAATTGCATTTTTGAAAGAAAACATCCCTTATCAAAAAAATTGAATTTGTTCTTATATTATGTATATAAAACACATAATATTGGTGTTAAAATTATATAGAGTATATATGATTCAAAATACAGTTAATTCTATTCATAATCTCTTTTTAATGGCTATTTTGGTATGTTATGGTGCGTTCAAACTCGGTGTTGTGTGTTGTGTAAGTTATTGAATTACTTTAACAAGATAACATACTGTGAAATATTAGGTTGTTAAATTATCCCC
This sequence comes from Viscum album, assembly GCA_963277665.1. NCBI lineage: Eukaryota > Viridiplantae > Streptophyta > Magnoliopsida > Santalales > Viscaceae > Viscum > Viscum album. The sequence goes on along the minus strand of OY728152.1, from coordinate 1,579,316,502 downwards.
TCCTTTAGTAAATTGTGTTCCCATAATTTTAAATTATTCTTCTAAAATAATAGGCTGAAAATAGAAAATAACTTTTTGGAAAAAACACATCGGAAAAAGTGTTTGTAAAATTTAGTCATAATAAGAGGGAAAAGGAAATGAATATGTCACCACAAAATTATGATATTGATTAGGAGAACATTAGTGGAAATTAGAGACACATAATTGGAGGAAAACTTATATATTTATAGGGAGTTATTGAGGTCATCATCCATAAACAAGTGTAAAATTGAGGGCCTCAAAGCCATATATATACTATGATTTAAAATATCATCGGTTCATCAAAACCTAAGGTATTAAGACAAAATTTTTGGTTTTAAGATCCCTTCCCTAACGTTTAAGAATTAATTTATTCAATGAATAAGTGGAAAAAAATACATGACCAGTAGAGTTTCATCCTTCAACTAATTCCTACCACAAACTCATCTTTCATCTGAAAAGATAATAAAATTCAAAAATATTCTATTTATACTAATCTTATAGAGTTCAAAAAATAATGAATTAATAATTCATTTGTAAGAATTTTTTAAAAAACTACATTATACAATCCTAGAATTCACATATGTCAGTGATAGGTGATCCACCCTTGTCACCCTTCGGTTGTGGGTTCATGTATTGTGGCCTTGCTAGACGTGATGGGTTGTCACCCGACCTCTGGGTTTTACTTTTTATGAAAATCCAAAAATAATCTTCAGAAATTATTTAACCTTAACAATAGTATCCAATATCAAACATAATCTATTCCAACAGTTAGACATAACCAAAAAACATTTGTCAAAACTCACAGTCCAAAATTTATAAGGATGATAAACAAAATTAAGATCTCTTTTTCCATGTCATAACATAGTAATACCTTCATCATGTATTCTTTTGCAACATGGTAACACCTGTAATTACTATAAAACCTTATTTATTAAATTCATGCTCTCTTGTTCCTCATTTAATACTTGATATACTCCTTATATACAAAAATTTTGTAAACTCCCACAATGATGGAATATACATATCATTAATCAATTTCAAGGTAGTCCAGAATATCTAATATAATTTATCCAAACCAATCATCTATTATTCCAAAATCACTACCTCAGTATCAGTCCCATATTATGGTCTACCTTTCCATCGACTATGTATTTTCCCAAAAATTTAACCTAAAACTGTTTTAATTTCCTAGGTATCATACAATCTAAAATTCTTAATGAAATAGTACTGTCTTAAAATCCTTATATACTCTATCATTATTATAACATGTATATAATTAATAAAATACTCAAATAAAACAATACATTAATAATAACATAAGAACTATAATCATTCATCATCATCCTCAGTGGGATCATAACCTGATTATTATTCAATAGCATCATTTGGGGTATACTCTAATGATTTGGACATTGATTCACGTAGTGTCCCATCTCATTGCAGATGAAGCATTGTACATTTGAAACCTTTTTCTTACCCTTGAATTCACGTACTTGGTGTCCTTTTTCTCTACACATATAACAATATATCATTCCCTTCATGAATTTACCAAGGTTATTCTTTACACAATTATCACATATGTGAAATTCCTTCTTTCCCCTATTCTCTTTATCCATTTTTTTTCTCTACCACACATTTCTTCTCTTGCTTCCCTTCAAAGCCATAAGACTCAGAGAATTATTTACTTATATTATTAACACCTAATACTATTTTTTCATATGAGAAGCGTATGTGGGAGTCTATTTTCCATTTAAATTTTGGCTTAATACAATGAAATATTTGATCCTTCTTAATCTTTTGATCATGCATATTGCTGGAATATCATTCCTCCTACTAGGATCCATTTTTAGACAATGGCATACAAATGGTTAGTTTATGAATCATAATTCATAATTCATAACATGTAAAATTCCAAATGTAAATTTAAAAGATTATACATATAATCTGTAATCATAAAATGTTTTTTTGAGGAAGTATTTACTCTTATATCCTTCATAATGGCTTGTAAAAATTGTAAATTATCCTTAGAATATCCCCCAGGAGTGTTATAACCAAGAGTGCATTAAGGCTCGTTGTTTTGTACCAGGATCTCCTGGGTTAATCCTAAAACTCCTTGTCGGATTTTTCACTCCTAGGTACATCATTTCCAGAGATTCCTCTACCTGCTCATATTCAGAAAAGGATGAATTTCTAAGAAAATTCACGAAAACTCTATATTCCAAAAATTCTAGGAGGTTCTCTTATACTAATCCTAAAATTTTATCTTATTGTAATGTTCGATAATAAATGTTTTTATAAATATAGTTTCCAATATATGTACTAAACATCCTCTGATAACCACTATAATGCACCATCACCAGTTACCCAGAGTTGGTGCATTATTTTAATACATTGGCATGATAGAAGGAAATCATGCCCCGAAAGACCGATCAGTTTAGCAGTCTTGGAAATAGATTTAATATATCAACATCACATTACAATTTCAAACATAAAATACAACATAGATAGTTTTTTGAGAACTCTATTACTTCCTTTTAGCTTAACCCTGCATATCAATCATAATAATCTTCTTGGAAATCCTGGGAAAATAAAACATAAGAAAGGGATGAGCTCAGATGCTCAGTAAGGGTAAAAAATTTTGTGGAAGATAACGTAAACAATAAGCATGGTAAATAATAGAAAACACATGCCTTTATAAATAATGAACATTAACACTTTATGGAAAAAATATGAGCCGAGTAAATAATGCCATAATAAAACATAGTCATGGATATTCTACTATTCGAATAACCCCATGACCCATAAATTTTATTTTCATAATGAGGGAATGTATAATGTCGGACCTTATGAAACATCTTTTCAAGGCCTCGGCCAATACGTCTAAAAATGATTTATGCCTCAGCCAAAACCATATATCAAATTGGGAAAGGGCTTAGCCAATTCCATGTTCAAATGTCTCATGAGACCTGCTGATGCACAAAGGAGCTATAGCGGGCTCCACCCGTCACTTTCTAAGGCCAATACATTCTTCATATGAAAATATTGAATCATAACCTAAATATTTATATTAAAACTAGCATATGAAATGTCAATAATTTAACCATAAAACATGAATGGTATTAAAATAACACTTCCACGGTCAAATATATCACAAAAAATTCAATAAAATATGGGATATTTATATCATAACAAAATAAACTTCAAACAATATTAGAAACTATCAACGTATGTTAATATAGATGAAAATTATTTGTAAAACTCTTTAAGAGAAATATCAATTTTTATGAAAACATTTAAAAGTAAAACATATATAAAAAACATAATTTAAAAGATATTTTTGAATCAAGTGTCCCATAAAACATTGAATCTTTTTAAAAGAATTATAATTTCAATACATTCATGTCTATAAAAATAAATCACGAAAATTATTTTGAAAACATGGACATTAATTAAAAGGATTTAGAAAGATAAATCTATAAAACATTTAAGATGATGATCTAGTTAAATTGACCCTTTCATAAAAAAATAATATATTCCTTTTGAAAACATTTTTATTAAATATTGGTATCAATGATAAATATGTCCCAGTAAGTACTTACACCTAAAAAATCTTGGATAATAATGAGATTGATGAAATAATGCTTACCATGCACTTTTCTTTGGTCGAGGGTAAATTTAACCTCCTATATAAATACCATAGTATGTTGTTAATATATACCAGAACCATATTTGTATTTATTATATCATACATGATTCATTTATGACATTATACTACCCATTTAATAATTATTTACATGTTAAACTAACATTTGGTATAATAATCTCTTTCTATATCGTACATGTTTTAACTTGTTATTATTGATCGTATAATTTAGAGCATGATTTATATACATCCATAATATAATCCTTGATTAATATATCATATATATTTATAATAGAAATATTTCTTAATAGATATATATATATGAAATGGATGGCACCGTTTAGGGAGACGGTAGGCTGTACGTATGTATAAACGTTGTTTCCGTTTTCATATCATATTGAATGGAAATAAGTGAATAATATATAAGTAAGTACATACATACATAAATATATATATACCCATTGGAGTTACTATTATTTATATTAAATAATGATAAATAATATATATATTATTATAATCATCGTTGAATGGTGAACGTGGGAAAGAATCTCATCGTGTCGTGGAGATAGTAATCCATACGTATGCACGAGTGACAATATCATTATATTGTTGGTGAAATCGTATGGAATTGGATGGTATATCATATATATAGAATCATTAACATGTTATATTTATTATTTACATCAGTTATACTCATTATTATTCCCATCCAAATAATGATGTGTTTGAATAACAAATTGCACCATCATGTGGAGATGGTAAGCCATACATACGCATGCATGGTGAATTTATCATTTATTTGATTGATATAACAATGAATATAGTTGAAACATTTTTATAATAAAATCAAACTATATATTTGATATTGTTGTTATTTTTTTTGGAATTGAAAAACAATGAAATAGGAAGTGGACGACGAAAAGAACATGGAAGAGGTTATGAACTGTTTATCTTTTCTTCGGGTTATTCCTTTTGATTTGATCAAAATGACTCCTTAAGATGGATTTATGACAAATAGAAGGAATCTAGGATGATGGGAGGAATGCTGGAAGGATATCTGGGAAGGTTTTAGCCGAACCCAAAGGCTTTGGAGGTGTGAAATTAAGAGAAGGGGAAGTGCCCATTTAATAGAGAGGGGTGGGTCCCTTTAGAAAAATATTGAAATGTTATTTTATAATAAAATAATTTTCAGTTTATAATGGATCAAAAAAGAATTATTTAGAGGATAAGGTGGGTATGGTTAAAAAACCACTCAACCAATAGGTTTTATACATGTTTAAGTTATCATATTAAACAAATATTTTAGTTTTAAATCTTAGTTAAATAGTTTTAAATTTACCATGTCTCTTAGTATTTTTATATTATATGGATACTAAATATATGATAAAAATCCATGTGAACCAATGTGGTTCATTATATATATAACCGTATCTATATCCATTGGCCAAACCCAAGATTTTTAAGAATATTAAATCAATTAACAATATAGCATTGGTTTAAAAAACACAACTATGTCTATTTTGACACTATTTAGTATTTTTTTGAGAGCCATAAAAACATTACTACATTGAATAAAATTTATTTAAACAACTATAACATTTCATATTAACCTATAAAATTAGTTTAATTTATCATAAGTCTCAATTTACATTTATTGGATATTTAAAATATCAATTCTTTTAATATTTCATTATTAAGGTAATTACGACATAGTCACTATGTCAAAAATATATTAAATTAATTAAGTTATAAAATTATAAATAAAATACCATTATTTAGGAAATATTTTTATATTTCTATTGAATATTTATATTTTTAGAGATTATTTATATTACCACATATAAAAATGTTTTACTAAAATATATGTGTCATTATGATTTTTGTCATTATTTTAGATTAATTAATATAAAATATCATTATCACTCCCAAGTGGCTCCATGGGGTCTCCAAATCATCCCATGGATGACCATGGTCGGACATGTAACAAATAATAGAAATAGGACACATGTTAGGGTAATTTAATATTATTATAATATTATTTTTACCCTTATTTATAGGATTTACCCATTCACCATGGTAAATAAAATATTTACCAAAGTAATTATTCATAATGGCTACAAATAAAAGTTATCTATTTACACAATTAGGACCTCCTGATTCCAAATATGTAATCCATTTATCTATATTCAAAACACCTAAGTGGTAGATATTTATTTAAAATTAATTCTCGTTGTCAAAACCAAAAGTGTGTTTTTGAGAAATAGTAACTATCCAAACATCGACAATTATTCATGTTCATTTTAAATTTGAAATTACAGAAAATGACCCAGATTTTATTAAATGATAAAAATTTAATCTAATAATACTTAAAATCTATTATAATTCATAATTTAACACTGTAAATCATTTCGAGTAAAAAAGTTGTTTTCAATTAAAACATAGTATTTTTCACTCTTCTTATAAATATGAAAGTAATCAGAAAAGTACCAAAACATTTTACAGAATAATTTTTTATGTCCAATTTCTAAATAATAAGTTTATTTTTACATATTTAATATAAAAGAGTCAGATATTTCATTTAAAAAAATCACCATTAATATGTAGTAAAATTGTAATTTTGAAGAAAACATCCTTAATCTGAAAAATTGAATTTGTTCTTATATTAAATCTAAGAAACACATAATATGGGCTTTAAAATTATATAGAGTATATAATATTCAAAATAAAATTAATACTATTCATAACAACTTTTTGAACAGCTAGTTTAGTAATTTTTGGTGCGTTCAAACTCAGTGTTTCATGTAGCGTAAGCTATTGAATTAAATTAACAAGATACCATACTGTAAAATATTAGGGTGTTACATTTAAGGAATAATTATAGACATTGATATCTGTTATATAAACCAATATTAAAATCTATTTTGTAAAACATATATGTTAACATTATAATTATCTTTACTTTAAATTAATTCTTATAATGTCATTTTCACATCTATGTACATCCATGGGGTCCCAAAATCGACCCAAAGATTCCCATAGTGTGACATATATCATAAAATTGTACTAGGAAATGTGTTAGTGTAGTTTAATATTATTATAATATTATTATTTACCCTTATTTTCTAGAAATACCCTTTAATAATGGAAAATAAAACAATTATTGATGTTACATTTCATAATGTCAAAAAATGTAAATTCCCTATTTAAACAATTTGAACATTATGATTAAAAATATGTAATTAATTATCTCAAATTCTATACATAGAATATTTAATTATTAATTTAAAATTATTACTGTTGTAGAAAAAATGTGTTTTTGTTTAAAAAAATTCAAAGGATTGAAATGTTTTTACATATGAATTCAATGTAAAATAAATGAAAATGAATTAACTTGTATTAAAATATTAAAATATATTCTATTTATATTTTAAAACCATTCAATAATATATTCAAACCTTATAAATTATTTTTATGAAAATAGTTGTTTTTAAATTAAACTTAGTTTATTTTCACTATTCAGCCAAATATGAATGTTATAATAAAATTATCAAAAATTTATCCAAAGAAAATTTTTATGTTCCTCTTCAAATTAGATGTTTATATTGTCAATTATAAATTATAAAAGTGCCAAAAACAAGATATAAAATGGGTGAACCCTTAAAAGGCGGTAAAACTGCATTTTTTTAAAAATACTTCTTTTATCTGAAAAATTCATATTGTTCTAATATCATGTGTAAGATGAATGATAATTTATATAAAATTCATAATTTAGTTAATAATATTCATAAAAGATAGTTTATATCACAATAAATAATTATATTTTTATAATATATCGTTTTTTAGTGAATCTCGGAATCACTTTCCATGCAAGCTATTGAGTATGGGCGCTCTTGCATGTAACAAAGCCATATCATTGTCATGTGTAGTCAAAAATTCTATTGGTGTTGAGTATAACATAATAAAAACATAGTTAATTTATAAAATTAACAAAAATATAATCACAGTTGTGTGAAATTAATATTATCAAAATAACTTGAAATTGTGTGCAACACAAGCAATGAATAGTGTTGCGTATACTACAAGAAAGTACAGTGGTGCGTATAACACAAGATAATCTTGGTGTAGTGTACAACACAAAAATCAATGAAATTAATAATAATCTATCTCATAAATTCATGGGGTGTTGCATAAAAATCATTACATTCATTGATATAAATATTTCTTTCAAATCTCCTATTTTTGACCCTCATCTTCCTTAATAAAGTATCTAATTTGGAGGAACATGCTCTTAGAGCATGTTTTAGCACATAAAATTCATTCTTTAATCTGTATAAAAGAAATTCATCCTTCCCAACAATAATGTTACAAGGTTATTCAATTTAATCTTCCCTTCATATATCTACATTCAAGAATGCAAATTTATCATTCAATTAAAATATCATTTAACCTCAATGTGTAGAAATAGCAAAAAAATTCTAATTTTTTGAATTACTATCACTGGATAAAAGGTTCTATCAAAATAAATACCTCCAATTTGGGAATACCATTTACACATCAATATTTATATGTTTATTCTCACCCGACCTTATTTATTTTTCTTGTTTTGGAAGACCCCCTTCATACTAGTAATGTTTTTGTTTTCTTGAATGGGTATGAAATCCCATTTATCAATCTTCTTAATATGATTTGATTCAACATTCTTAGACTGAACCCATTTTAGATAATCAAAATTTTTTTACATCATTCAGCTCCACTTTGGGATACAAATAAGTATGTTTAATCACATTATATCCATCTTGTTTAAACCTTCTAATATTGATCACCAATTATATTATTATCTTCCACTTGATTAATCAACCATGGATGATAATATCTGGTATCTTACATATCAATAGAAACAGTTGAGTCTTATTCAACTTCATGAAGAGAATTACAATTTTTCGTATCCTTATCATAATTTTTTTCAAAACATTCCATAACCTTTTCAAATCCTTTTTATTCCAGAATAAAATTTTCTTCTTCAGGTCATTCAAATCAATTTAATAAACATTTCTTCCAATTTAATTGTTGAAACATATATATCCTCTCCCTTCTGGATGATTACCAAAAAAAATCCATCTTCACCTTTCTGTTCAAACATTCAAAAGCTTCAACCGTTCATCTTTATAATACCTGTAATCCTAAATAAATAAGTGTTTTAAATGTCTAGTTTTTCTTTAAAAAATCATATGGAGTCATATTATATCATGGCCTATATAAAAATTGTTATTAAATATATACAGAAGTTCAGAGGTATTTTCTCTAGGAGTAATGATAAAGACCATGTTTAAGTAACATAGTTCTTCACATTTCCTGTAAACATATATTCCCTCTTCCAGCAACCCTATTCTGTTGAGGAGTGTATAGGGGACAATAATCATGACAACTTCCACTATTCTCTATATAACTTTCAAACAATTGACTTCTCTATTCACTCCCATTTTAAGTACTCAACTTCTTCACTGAAGATTTAGATTCCTATTTATCTATATTTATAAAAAATTTAAAAAATTTCAAATCATCTGATTTATGTTTCATATTAATAACACAAGTAATGTGAGTAAGATATTCAATAAAAGTGATGGAATAATCATCTCAATTTATTGATTTTTTTCCATTGGCCCTCCGTTATCTGAATGAATAATCACTAGTGGTTGTTTTGAACAAATCTAAACATTATTTTTCACAATATCTGTGATCATTCCATTCTTAAAAATAGAGTTACACAAATATCTTCGTCTTGGAAAATCATGAGTCTCTCTGACACTATCTCTCTTGGTAAATTTTCTCATGTTTCATTGACACATCTCTCCAATCCATTTATTCCACAATTGATTATTTCTACCATAATCAATTAACATGAATTTTTTATATCAACAACCTAAAATAAATTTAATTCTATAAATTTTCTTATTATAAATATCTTTCTATAATTATAAATTTTTATACTATTACATATTTTTTGATGAAACTTTCTTAACATCATGGAACTTTTGTGAAACACATAGAAAATTATTTTTTATCTGATCAACAAAAAAAAATCTATCTTTGATTTCGAGTTTTCATTTCCAATGATGGCTGATCGAAAACATTTTATTTTTAGTGATTCACAATTGAAAATGACACGTTTACCTCTTTAAAAAATTTCAAATTCAACTAGAATTTAAAATATCCTCCCATATGATAAGAACACCCGCTATTAAGAATCCATGGTCATTCTCCTTTTATAGCGTTCAATGTGGTTTCAATAACACGATCTTTTTCAGATTACTTTTCATTCTTCAATTTTGGATTTTGAGAATTGTTGTGTTTATTTTTTTGTTATGATAAAAATAAGATGTCATTTTTCAAGGTTTCCTATTAGTTAATATCTTTCACAAATAGTTTTCAATGTTTGGAACCTATATTCAATCTTTACACCAACCCTCACAGGTTTTTTATTTTGAGGGAATCAAATCCCCCTCAAGCTTTTCCTTTATTACCCTTTGGAGTAATAGTAATTTTTTGGGTTGAACCAAAAAATATTAATCATGTGTCTAAATTAACCCTAATAATAGTAGTACCCATAGATTTTGTATTTTCCTCTAAAACATATATACTTTCCAAATTGTAAACCTATTTTTTAACACCCTTATTGTCTTTCTTTTCAGAGCCACTAAACCTGATTTTATCAATCATATTTTTTAATTTTCATATTTATTAGTAGTAGAAGAATTAGAAAATTTTATAGATTTATAATTTGGATTTAGTTTTTTTTAAAACTTCTGAATTCCTAAATTATTTGGTTTTATTCACATACATAACTTCACCATCTTTCTTATTTTCAAAAACACTTCAACATTTATTTTTACCCTTTGAAGGTAAATATTGTTGTCCCTTCTTAGTTTTTCAATATGATCCAATACATTAATTTTATAGATGTTTTTTTGAATCTTGTATTCCTTATCTAATATTTGGATAACATTTGATGGATAAGATTAATTTCCTCTTCATTTTTATTCACCTTCATTTCCAGAGGCTCATTACAATTTTTTTCTTCCTAAACATATTTCATCAAATCATTATCTTATTTTTCCATATTCACCTTCAAATTAGTATAATATTAATGATTACTTATTTTGGAGCATTCATCTTCAATGTTTTTATTTCTTTTCAAGACTTCTGATATTTTAAAGACATATATTAAAATCTTCTTTAAAATGAACCGTGTGTTGAGTTTCTTCTTTTCAGAACTTCAACATATGAATTCTTCATCATTATCTGATGTTATAATATTATTATAATTATAATTTCTAATAAATTAATGTTATTGAGCATCACATTATTTTTCTTGTTCTTCTTTAGGTAAAAAACAAATTAATTTTTATTTAATGAATTTTATATCTTTCTCTATGGAGTAGGATTTAATTTGAAACATTATTTGTTCTAGGATCTTCTTGACTTTATTTCATCATCATCATTATCCTATTACTTATTCATTTGAGGTCATTTATTTATAAAATGCAGAACAGATCCCCATTAAAAAAATTTCGAGGGATGTTCCCCTTTGTATTTCAATGTTTTTCCTTTCAAATTTTTAAAAAATTCGGATAAAATATCATTAAATATATTTTGTACCCCTTTTCTAGTATTAGATTTACTGGCTCCATAATCGATAATAATATTCTTTTACTTTTCAGTCATAGCCTTGAAATAAATTTCTCTACCAACTTTTTTTAATCCCATAGCTTTCTCTATTCTCATTTTTGATATTTAATGAGAGTTCTATGAAAATAAACTACATATAATGTTTTATGATCCGTTTATTCTGGCGAAAAAAAAATTTCCTCAAACTTATCAGAAGGATTCGCAAAATCATTTCAATAGATATAGAGTCAGCTAACATTGCACCAAGACATCTGATAGTGCTAACAATTTCATTGAACCTATTAGATAATTACAAAAACACATATATATAAACCCATCATTACATATTCATACATCTGTCTCTAGATTTGTATGTATTCATTCCTCACATTTTTATTTATTTTGTATATGTTTTTCAACTTGTCCCATACAACTTTTCCTATGGAAAGTCTTATCACCCATATAAATTCACCATCAAAAAGTGATGATAATAAAAAACTATTGTCCCTTAAATACTTTTAGTGATTATTCTTATCAACATATGTAAGATGATCTATATAATCAATAAGAGTAAACACATCTATTTTAGCTCTATGAACATCATATCTAATAGACAAAAGATAAGGAAACATTCTATCCTTAAAGATACGATAAATCCTTCCCTTAGGAACACAAATAGGTTTACAGTTCACAAAATTCAAATTATCTATCAGCATTGAATATTTGAAGGGAACGCGGATCTAATACCAGTTAATGTTCCCAATCAGGATAATTGTATAACATATAGGGGGTGGGGTGAATTTGCGATACAATTTTTTAATGATTTCTTGAAAAAACCTTAATCTCTTATTAATTATTTCAAATAATTCCAAAAACAATAGAAAAAACATCTATAAAACATAAGAATTTTCAAGGATCACTATTTAATAAGAATAGTTATGTAATTTGAATGGTTGGTAAATGATCTAGTATCATACGATCCACAAGAAAAAAATCATTGGAATACAATGAGTAGGATATACCCTTTCACTCATATAGTAATTTTAGGAAAATCCAAAAGTGGGTGTGCACCCTCATAGAAAAAATATGTTAAAATAATGATTTTGAATCAACTCATGTAAGCTATGATTCAATTAAAATTCAAAAATTTATTCATTAGAAATACATTCTTCAATTTCATACCCAAACAATTGTATGAATATTAAATAATTCAAAGTAGATATAAAATCTGATTATCCAGTCTAATCTTCTCACTTTGATTCTCTAGATCTGATTGCCCAATATAATTTTTCCTACTCCAATATTCAAATCTGATTTCCCAAAATGATAGATCTAGATCTTCTAAAATAAAATCAAGACAATCAAGAACTCATTCATCCTCATTCTGAAAATCCCAATACAAAAATCCAGATCTTATTCTATATCTTGATATAATTACAATCTCAATACCATGAAAAGATGAATATGATAGATAAATGAATATGCAGATCCCTGAATAAGATGTTCATATGAATACTGTTTCAATATTCTCTCCTACCCTTTCAATTCTCACCATTAAAACTCATTAAAAAAAGTGTTCAATGTGAAAAACCCTTTGCTGTCCTTAAAAATTGAATCTTCTCTATCTTTTCTCATGAACTATACCTATATTCCATACTACTTATATATTATAAATTAGATTATCCTTTTATATGTGACCCATGAGAGTTATTTGCGGTAATCCTAATAACCTTTCCACTCTACCAAATTCTTTAAAACCTGAATTCCCCTTGAATTTCGAGTGAATTTATGACATCTCAAAAATTCTGGAATCTTCTCAACACTTCTTCAAACTTCATCTCCTTATCGGATTTTCTTTTTCAATCATCAATACAGATATGATTTCTCCATTTGTTTTCAATTGTTTATTCGGATTGGATCAATCCAATTTCTTCAATATGATTGATCTATACCAATTACTGAGAAAAAACACTCTATGAATTTCTGGATTCCCCTCGACAACAAATATATCTATATTTTTTAGCAATCCTATTGAATCACTTAAACATAAAACAATTGAATTCAACCATTTTTAATGGTTGAATAAATTTCTAATCACCTTCTTTCATTTTCTTTTCCTTCATCAATCTCAAGTATTTCAACCTCTAATTACGATGGCACTTGATCCAATAGATGAAACATCATAGTTTTCAAACAATTTCTCATCCATTATGAATCTTATGATACTATTATGTTGGATCCACCAACTTTATTAATTATAGATCATGCCTTTAAATACATTTGTGATTGACTGCATCATCACATTTCTTTCATTCAAAAATATCCTTTTTCAAAACCCTTTTAAAAATGATAATTCTAGTTATGATATCTATCATCATTTTTATATCACATTATGAACAGATCAATATGAATATTATTGGAATCATTTCTTCCACTCCCCTATTAATTTATCAATCATACTCTCATGTTTTACCAAAAACTCATGATTTATGAAAACATTGAGATCAGAAAATAAATATCACAATTTTTTCAATGTCATGTGGTATTTTATTCAACTAATATGATTACTTCTTCCATACCATATACATAGTTAATTTGATAACAATTTACTTCCATCAAGATATATTCATTATTTGATCGATCAATTCATTTAATATTCAGTGTGAATTTATTGATATATTTGTCCTACCTGTTTTTCTGAAAATGGTTGATCTCTTCAAGCATTTTCATTCCAATTATTCTAAATATGAAGGTTAATATTAATTTTACCGAAACAAATACATATTATTTTTTTTCATCTCAATATTCCTTGACAACAGATGAAAATATCTAAAAATAATCACATTCATCATTATCTTGGTCCTAGAAAATAAAATTTAAATAATGACTATCCATTAAAAATGATTATTATATCATATATATCATAGTTATTCATTAATATTACCCCTATCAAAATTCATGTAAAATGGAATTAAAAAATCACATCACTCTGTGGAGGTGGTATTCCACATATACACACAAGCAATGTTATCATTTTTAAAAATATGGTATGATGGTGAGTAATGTTCGTTAAATCTTCATAATTCAAATTATGTATATTTTAGACACTGAATTCATTATTTTAAATTGGATTCTATGTATTTATAGGATTTATAAAAAGATATAACATTTAAAACAAACGATAAAGTGTTATACCTATTTATAATCAAACATTCTATGTCTTACACCTTATGAATTGAAAAAGATGGTATTTTGGAATGAAAATAAGTTATAAGATGTGGTGATGGAATATAAGATGTGATTTTGTTATGGATTAGTGAAAAGGTAAGTCTAAAATGGTTTTAATAATGAAGTAGGTGAGGTTAATTTTTTAAGTGAGTGGAAGGAAACTCTTTAATTTACATAAATCATTTGATTAATATAAATTAATTTTCTTATAAAATATCATTCATTAATATTATTTGAATATAATATTTACTATTATTCTAATTTATCTCATCCAAAAAAATTTGAAATGTTTTGGTTATGTTTTTACCATTGTCTCTTAGTTTTAACCCACAATAATCACATTCAACAGTTACTAAAATATTAATTTTTCATAATCCTTAAGGGTTTACAATTTAAACAAAAAAATAATCATAACATGTCAATTGAACATGGTTGATATGTTCATCCATATAATATTATCTTTTTTAAAGATTATATTTTTTAAATGTTTAAATCATATTAAAATTTTATTTATAATTAAAATATAAAAAATTTATTTATGGAATTACCCATTTATTTTGACATTGAAAAGAACATGAAAACAAAGGAATTAAAATATATTCCTTTCAAACATATATAACATTTTATAATTGTATAATAAATGTATATATGATATTTAATCCATGTTTTTTTATTTTTAATATTTTCAAAAAGTTTTATTTTAGGTTTTTACAAATTGAATAAATACTCTATAAAAATTGCTTGAGAATTAAAAAAAATTAATAAGGAAATAAATATTAAAAAATACCTTGACAAGAGAGTAATTAATATGTAAAATATACATTTATAACACAAATTATCAAAATTTGTCCTTATTATTTTTTGATATTTCTTTGCTAAGATAGTGACATTATTTATTTATTATTTTCATAAATTAATTAAAAGGTCATAATTAATGAATAATGTAACCATGTCTCTATATATTCGAACCATGAATCTTAATCGCTTAACTACACACATCCAATATGGTAATGTAAATTTTCAGAATCAATTTGTTCCCTTATCACTTAGTTTTATCCATAATTAATACATCCTACATTTACCATGGAAACAAAAAGTTACTATCTTGACCAGACATATTTACCAAAAATAAAAGAGATTTAGTTAAAAAATAAATAGATCACCGTAAACTTAAAGGTCATAATAAAATAATAATGTAACCATGTCTCTATATATTTGATACAAGAATGTTAATGGCTTAACTACACACATCTAATATGGTAATGTAAATTTTTAGAATCAATTTGATGCCTTATCACATAGATTTATCCGTAATTAATACATTCTATATTTACCATGGAAACAAAAAATTACTATTTTAACCTCTCATTTTTACTAAAAATAAAAGGGATTTAGTTAAAAAAATAATGATCACCATAATCTAAATATAGGATCCATATTTCACAATCAAACCTCAATATGTTTCCAAAATAATGTTTTGTTAAAAATGTGAAATACAATGAATAACAGTTCTTCAGAAAAATTTGCATTATGTATAAAAATGTTTTTATAACGAATTAAAACATAAATTTGATATAATGAATTTAAATCTATTATATTTAATATAATATAAATAATTTTACAAAGAAACCATTCTTAAACAAGATAGATCTTTCTAAATAATGAAAAAAATAGTTTTTAATAAAAAACTATATTTTACTATTCATACCTAAATCAATCTGTGTTGAAAAATCACAAAAAACCCACCCTATGAAAATTTTAATATTTTGATTTTAAAATTGATAAAAATTTTATCAAAAAAATTTCAATAAATAAATAAATAATTATATTGATCACTAATATGTAGATATATACCAAATTATGAATTTTTTGAAGAATAAAATGACAAAAAAAATAAATTGACTGGTTATTAATTATTATGTGTTGATTGATTAGAACCATTATATTTATATTATTTAATGTGTTTATCCTTTTAAAAAACACAAATTCAATGGATATTTTATAATTGAAACATTAAATATTCATATATTAATAGTTAATGTGGTTTGTTTAAACTCAGTGTTTCTAGTAATGAAGTATACAAAGATTTAATATTGTTTTGAAAAAAATATATCATTAAATATCTTGTTGTTAAATTATTACCACCTTAAAATGAAATGTTCCCTTTAAATTTCATCAATATAATATAATTAATTAAGTATATCTCTATTTCATCACTTACTAGAGTTTCGAGATTCTTCTTATAATTTATCATTTTAGCAAAAAAAAAACATTGACCATGTGAGTGGTCTTCTTTCTTATGACATTATCAGTATGATCCAAAATATCTAATAGTCATTCTACATAAGTGATATATTTATCTATTAATAGGACCTTTGATTTTAGTTTATATAAAGGATAAGGTATGCACTTACATCATAGATATAGATGAAATAAATCATTAACTAAAGAGTGATTCAGTATGTAGAGGCCCGAAGCTTGACGTACATGGACATTACATTACTTTTGTGGAATACATAACACATAACAAAAACAGACACACAAGGATCAGAATAGGTAAGTGTCTTTGGAATCATGGAATATAAACTTCTAATCATGTTGAAAGATCTTCAACAACTCTCATAACGATCTTCCCATTTTTTTTCCTTACCTAAAACCATTCTTTATTTCCTGGGGAAAATAAAACATAAAAAGGGTGAGATCAAATGCTCATTAAGGTAAAAGGTAGAGAACATAAAACAATCCATAAACATTTGAAAGAAAAAACTTGAACATGAAATTTAAACATCAAAATCTTGAGCAAAGACATAAATCGTGGAAGTACGTAAGGCATATATCATAATGGAACATCAACCATGATGAAATATAATGGCAATAAAACATGTAATTGTGGAAACCATTCAGAACATGTTATGATTTCCATAGTAGCCAAGGCATTGCTTCCAAGACCATCTTAGTGAAAAATGTCCTTTTCTGAATCGAGTTCACTCCTCTTTTCAGTCCTGTAACACTGAACCAGATTAACATATCGTTACAACCATGTCTATCTCATGAGATATAAATATTTACCCAATGCATTAGAGGGAGATATAGGTCCCACCCATCTCATAATGAAATCATTCTTACATGTGCCACAAATTAAACATACATCATTCATAATAAACCAATGAATAAAATGGGTTTCATAAAATTCATCCCATCATCACATAATCCATATAAAAGGAATAAATATCATTTAATAATAAGAAAAGTGAAACCATGTAAGTCATAGAGACATTATACATCAAACATACACATATGAAATAATTTCATCGTATATGGAAAAATGGTTTTGATAAAACACTTGAAAAGAATTCTTGAGGAAAATATCCTTTCTTCTTCAAAATCAATTTCTTTTCACAAAACGTCATGTAATTTTAAAAGTACGAGATTTTTTTGAAAATAGTAATGAAATATTTTGGAGGAAGCATCATGAAAATTAGGCTTTATAAAACCGAAAAAATCCATTCGTGCTGTATAAGTTAAAAATAACATTCTTCTCGTACTTTTGTCAAAAAAGATAAAAAGTACATCGTTTGGTTAACAAAAGATAGATTCCTTCCATACCATGTAGTAAAAGACAAAATGGGTAAAAAGGAAATTAAACATACATAAAAACACTTTTATAAAACAAGGACTTGGATTATAACAATAAAACCAGTAAATACTTATGAATAACCAATCTTGGATAAGAACGAGATTGGAAACGTTATCCCTTACCTTAGGTCCGATATGTTTCGTATGGAACCAAACCTCCTCTTTCTCAAAGTGCCTCCTTTAAAAATTCTATTAGGGCGCTAGAGTTGGAATTTTTGGAATACCAACACCTCTATAAGGTTTCTAGGGAAGTGGGGAAGTGAAATGGGAAGAGGCTGGCCGAGCTTCATGGCTCAAAATGGTGTGAGTATGAGAGGGAGGAGGTGCCCTTATATAATGGAGGAGAGGGGAACCTTTGGAAACATAAGAAATATTAGTTTATATTAAATCCCAAACCCACATAAAAACCTCCAAAAATGACTCAATTAAAATATTAGATTATATAGGGTTGTAATCTCATCAACCAATAAAATTTAGACATGTAGGTAATTTATTTTAAAGATTATCAACTTGATTTATCCTTATTTAATCTATTAAATTTTATTTGTGGTAATAAGATTCTAAATTTTAAATTGTTGTAAATAATTACATATGTTTTGTGAATTATACACAATTAGATAATTTATTACATTATAGACTATATAAATTTCAATTTATAATTTTTAAATGTTTTTGGGATTTTTAAACAATTTAATAATATGTTATTTTTATAAAATAACAATAGTGTCAATTTTGACACTATTCATTTATTTGAATTTAAATTAAATCCACACAAATGATATATTCAATATAAAATATTTAATAGTTTCCTAACATGTACTAGTAATCTAGAAAATTAGTGGAGTACATTAAATAGTTCATATAATATTTATTTTACTATTTTTAAAACCATTTATTTGGTATATCGCTTAATAAAATAATTAGTACAACATTTTTGTTAAATTATTTAATACACTTATTTTTTGCATAAAAATTAAAAATAAAACCCATTGATGAATATAAATATCAAATATTCTATAATACTAATTTTACTCGAATTTATCATCTTAAAATAACAACATGTAAATTGTTATCTTTGTTAAATTATGAAGGTGAAAACTTTGGAATCATTTAAACTAAAATATTATAAGTGTAATAATCACTTTTATAAGGCTCAAAATGGTCAAATATTCGACCATTGGACGATTATAGTTTACATTGAAATGACCAATAAGTTTTGGTCAGGGTTTTGGTGCCTTTTATGGTCACTATTAGTCTAATAACAACTATATTCTTGATTTTTCACTTGATAAACAATTTCTGCATCACTATTTTGTCATAATTAATGATAATTATTTAATACCTAAAAATTATAAATAAATTCATATTATGTAGATAATTTTATTATATTTCTGGATACTATTCATGTTCGATGTTTCATGAAGTTTATCACTAAATTAAAATTAATATACTTATAATATTTAAGAGAGTGACATGTTGTCACTTTCTTTGGTTTTAAAAATAAATAAACTATTTTCAAAGAAACAAGTGTATAAAATGAATCTATTCCTACCATTAAGTTATATGGGTCTAATTTTAGTCATCCAATAGAATTTTGGCTGGTGATAGGGTAATTTTGTAATCTTATTTTTACCCTTAATTACCAGATTCTCCTTTAACTATGGTAAATAAAATTTACCGTAGTTACTATTAATAATGCCCAAAAATAAGAATTATCTTATTAACATAATTTGGACCCACTGATTCCAAATATGAAATCCATTTTTCCAAATTCTATACCCAAAAGTTTCATAAATTAAATTAAAATTAATCCCTTTGATGAAGGAAAACAAGTTTTTGTTTAAAACATTGCAAAAGATTGAATTGAATTAACCTACGAATTCAATGAAAAATCAATGCTAATGACATACATTATATTAAATAGTAAAAATATATTCTATTTATACTTTAAATCCATTCAATATTATAATTTAACCATATAAATTATCTCAATAAAAAAGATGTTTTTAATTAAAAATTAGCGTATTTTTACTATTCATCAAAACATGAAAGTTATCATAATAGTATCAAAATTTTATCCAAAGTAAATGTTTATATCCTGATTCCAAAGAAGAATTTTATTTTGTCAAATTTAATTTATAAACATGTAAAAAACTAGATTTAATGTGGGTGCACCATCCAAAGGCGGCAAAACTGCATTTTTTGAAAAATACTTATTTTACCCGAAATATTTATTTTGTTCTCTTAACATGTTATAGAAAATGTGTAAGATGAATAATAATGTTATAAAATTCAACATGTAGTAAATATTATTCATAATGGATAGTCCATAACAATATAATAACAATATATCATTTTTTAGTGAAACCCGGTATTGCATACACCACATGCTATGGAGAAAGGTCGTGATTGCGTGTAA
Source organism: Viscum album (assembly GCA_963277665.1). NCBI lineage: Eukaryota > Viridiplantae > Streptophyta > Magnoliopsida > Santalales > Viscaceae > Viscum > Viscum album. The sequence goes on along the minus strand of OY728152.1, from coordinate 1,579,295,890 downwards.
TGCAAGCCAAGTTAGGGTTGCGTGTAGTGCAAGAATCATTTGTTGTTTTGTAAAAAATAATCCATCAATATTTCATTTATACATTGAATACATATATATATAAATAAATAAATATATATATACACTCAATGTTGCGAACATGAAATTTTGTGTAACAAGATCCATGAATAGTGTTGCATATACTGCAAACTAATACGGTGTTGCGTATAGTACAAGCTAATCATGGTGTAGTGTACAATCAAAGTAATTAAAAATAATATATCTCATAAAATCTCGGGGTGTGACATTCTACCCCCTTGAAATGAATTTCTTCCTCGAAATTCGTTGGTGTTATAAATCGTTTACTATTCATAAAAACCCACATCGTAAAAAGGAATAATAAAACTTAACATTAAAAAAAAGTTAGAAACGTAACAGTTACCCAAGATAAATCAGCATTGGGTTTCCAATTAGGAGATTATAGGTGAAAATATGCATATGGAGGAAAAATCTAACGATCATGTTCTTATGGAGAGTGGTAGAGAACATGGCTATGAAAAATCCAATAATCACAAATCCATAGATTTGTGATTATCTAAGGTACAATCTGATTAATCAAATATAAGAGAAATAAGAAAAAAAATTTAATTTTCAATATCATTTCCCTGAAGTTGAAAATTTTTAATTAGAATAAATACTTGCTTGATTTCGGTACAATCTCACTATTGTTCATGCTTTGAAAAATTTCAACTTCATCTCTTAAAGAAATGAAGTTTAATTTGTAATTCATGAAGTGTTAACAGATTATGTGATAGAATGATGGCCCATTCCATCTATTTCAAACAAAAGGTTAGAAAAAGTTATCAAATATACATAAGTCCATCTACGATGAGGTTAATCATGTACGATTCCAAAATGACCTTATAATTCATATATCATACCTCTTAATAAAATAAAACTAGTTTCTACAAACCAGGGACTTCCTGTAGGCCATTGGTAGGTGATAAAGGCCAGTCACACTTCTGTTGTGGGTTCGATTCCCATAGCCTTGACCGACGTGATGGGCTGTCGCCCGTCCTGCAGGTTGTCCTTTTTCTAAAACTATATTACTATAATATCCAATCAATAATATCAAAAAAAGTTATAGCCTTAAACAATACTAAATTATATCCATCATAATCCATTTCAAATCTTTAGGGTTATCCAAAATACTTCTGTCCAATCTTATAGTATAATGAAAACAATTACTAGAAATGTCATTTACTGAGCATGTGAATTCCTTCATTTGTCCCTGATATATCTTGTCGATCATATTCCAATCATGTGAATATCTTAATCATGTATTCTCTTGAAACATGAATTACCATAGAACCATAGAGAAAACATGAATTCTGTCAAAAGTTAACTCTTTCCACATACAAAAATCCCAAATAAAATCTATATACTCAAATCATGATATCACTTTGTCCTTTTATCAGCCATGAGCTCATGAATACAATCAAACCTCTCATTATCTTCTTATCCCTTCATTATGCGCATATCATCTACGTTAAAAAAATATCTGAATAACCTTTCATGGTTACCAGTACCATTAAACATATACATTCAAATACTTTAGGAAAAACAATAGTGTAACAATCCTTAGATGATTCTTTATTCCATAATACCATTAACTATGCAACATAACTCTTGATAAACGTACAATCATTCCACTACCTTCTTAAACAACTGATTGAGCTTCAACATTTCTTTCATCTCATATATCATTTGTAGTCTCCTCGTCATCATCCACATAAATACTACCCATATGACCATGCTGATTCTCTTCATGAGATTTTCCCTTAGGGAATTGGTTTGCATAATGATTTTACATTCCACATTTAAAACATCTAATCATTGTTGATGTCGTAGAAATACCATTATTATTGTCCATGGTGTTAACTGGACCTTTTCCATTGCACTTATTGGATTTGTGTCCTTCTTTTCCACACCTAAAGAATCTTCCAGTTCCTTTGGAACAATCTCCCTTATGCCTATTCCCACATGATTTACAAGAGGGAAATTGAACATTCATTCCTATATGATCTTCATGAAACTCCATCTTTCTCTTATTATCTAAGTCATGAAACTTACCAAAGTTGAGATTATTGATCATATTATGAGATTCCTGATTAGGCATAATAACGATGTTTGGAATTCCAAATCCCGTTTCATTTGGTTGCTCATGAAGAATATCATTCCATTGTCCGTCATATCCCCCATTATCGTGAATCTTCCTGTTTCCAGCCATTTTCTAATACCCCCAAAGAATAGTGTGAGAGGAAAAAATAATGCTAGGGAAAACAACATTGTAAAGCGGGAGTACCCTTAATATATAACATCTTAGGTTAAATTCTAAGATTGTTACTGTTCTAGGACTATATCCTATACGTATACTTATCCTTTGGGACATCCCTAAACATACCTAAGAAATATCTTTAGGGATCTCACTAACGTTTTCGCATCCTAGTTTCCAAAGGTTGACTAAACCTTTCCTCTGATACCAACTGTTGAGGCCCAAATCATGACTTACATGGACATTACATTAATTTTTCGGAATACTTAATACATAACAAAAAAAAGGCACACATGGATCGTAATAGTTTAGTGTCTTTGGAAACTTGGAATATAAACTTCTAATCACGTTGAAATATCTTCAACAACTCCCATAACGATCTTCCCCTTTTTGTTTCCTTACCTAAAACCTTTCTTTATTTCCTGGGGAAAATAAAACATAAAAAGGGTCAGCTCAAATTCTCAGTAAGGGAAAATGTAGAGAACATAAAACAATCCATAAACATTTGAAAGCAAAAACTTGAACATTAAATTTAATCATGATAATATTGAGCAAAGACATAAATCTTGAAAGTACATAAGGCATATATCATAATAGAACATCAACCATGATAAAATATAATGGGAATAAAACATGTAATTGTGGGAACCATTTATCACATGTTATAATTTCCATAGTAGCCAAGGAATTGATTCCAAGACCATCTTAGTAGATAATTACCCTTTCTGAATCGAGTTCACTCCTCTTTTCAGTCCTGTAACACTGAACTGGATTAACTTACCATTCCAGCCATGCCTATGTCATGATATATAAATCTTTACAGAATTCATTGGAGGGAGATATTGGTCCCACCCATCTCATAATGAAATCATTCATACTTGTGCCACAAAATAAACATACATCATTCATAATAAACCAACGAATAAAATGGGTTTCATAAACATCATCCCATCATCACATAATCCATGTAAAAGGAATGTATATCATTTTATAATAAGAAAAGTGAAACCATATAAATCATAGGGACATTATATTTGAAACATAAATATATGAAATAATGTTATCTTAGATAGAAAAATGGTTTTGATAAAACACTTGAAATTAATTCTTGAGGAAAATATCCTTTCTTCTTCAAAATCAATTTCTTTTCACAAAACGTCATGTGATTTTAAAAGTATGAGATTTTTTTGAAAATAGTCATGAAATATTTTGGAGGATGCTTCATGAAAATTAGGCTTTATAAAACCATAAAAATCCATTCTTTCCGTATAAGGTAAAAATAACATTCTTCTCATACTTTTTTCTGAAAAGTCAAAAAGTACATCGTTTGGTAAACAAAAGAAAGAGTCCTTCCATACCATGTAGTAGAAGACAAAATGGGTAAAAAGGACATTAAACATACATAAAAACACTTTTAGAAAAGATTGACTTGGATGATAATAATAACTACAGTAAATAATTGTGAATAAACAATCTCAGATAAGAACGATATTGGAAAAGTTATCTCTTACCTCATGTCCGATATGCTTTGTATGGATCTGAACCTCCTCTTTCTCGAAGTGCCTCCTTTAAACTTTCCCTTAGGGAACTAGAGTTGGTCTTTTGAGAAAAACAGTACCTCTATAAGGTTTTTTGGGAAGAGGGGAAGTGAAATGGGTAGAGGTTGGCTGAGCTTCAAGGCTCAAAATGGTGCGAGGAAGAGAGGGAGGAGGTGCCCTTTTATAACGGAGGAGAGGGGTACCTTTGGAAATATAAGAAATATTAGTTTATATTAAATTGGAACCCCACTTAAAAATCTCCAAAAATGACTCAATTAAAAGATTAGATGAGATAGGGTTGTAATCTCATAAACCAATAAAATTTAGACATGTAGGGAATTTATTTTAAACATTATCAACTGGATTTGTCCTTATTTAATCTATTAAATTTTATTTGTGGTAATAAAATTCTAAATATTAAATTTTTATAAATAATTACTTATGTGTTGTGAATTATCTACAAGTAGATAATTTATGAAATTATCGACTATATAAATTTCCATTTATAATTTTTAAATATTTTTGGGATTTTTAACCAATTTAATAATATGTTATTTTAATAAAATAACAATAGTGTCAATTTTGACACTATTCATTTATTTGAATTTAAATTAAATACAAAAAAGGATATATTCAAACTAAAATATTTAATTGTTTCCTAACATGTCATAGTAATCTAGAGAATTAGTGGAATACATTAAATAGTTCATATTATATTTATTTTAATATATTTAAAACTATTTATTTGGTATATCTCTTAATAAAATATTTAGTACATCATTTTTTTATAATTATTTAATATACTTATTTGTTGCATAAAAATTAAAAATAAAATCCTTTGATGAAGATAAATAACAAATATTTTATAATAATAATTTTACTCGAATTTATCATCTTAAAATAACAACATGTATTTTTTTATCTTTGTTAAATTATTAAGGTGACAACTTTGGAATCATTTAATATAAAATATTATAAGTGTCATAACCGCTTTTATAAGGCTCCAAATGGTCAAATATTCGACCATTGGATGAATATCGTTTACATTTACATGAACAATAAGTTTTGGTCAGGATTTTGGTGGCTTTTACGGTCACTATTAGTTTAATAAAAACCATATTCTTTATTTTTCACTAGATAAATAATTTCTGCATCACTATTGTGTCACAATTAATGTTAATTATTTAATCCCTAAAAATTATAAATAAATTCATATGATGTAGATAATTTTTTTAGCATTCTGGACACTACACATGTTTGAATTTTCATGAATTTTATAACTAAATTCAAATTAATATACTTATATAATTTAAGAGAGTGACATGTTGTCACTTTATTTGGTTTTAATAATAAATAAATTATTTTCAAGGAATGAAGTCCATAAAATGAATCTATTCCAACCCTTAAGTGATATGGGTCGACTTTTAGTCATCCAATAAAACTTTGGCAGGTGTTAGGGTAATTTTATAATCTTATTTTTACCCTTAATTACCTGATTCATCTTTAACTATGGTAAATAAAATTTACCATAGTTACTATTCATAATGCCCAAAAATAAAAAGTAGCTTATTTACATAATTTGGACCCACTGATTCCAAATATGGAATCAATTTTTCCAAATTCAATATACAAAAGTTGCAGAAATTGAATTAAAATTAATCTCGTTGTTGAAAGAAAACGGGTTTTTGTTTAAAACATTGCAAAAGATTGAATTGATTTAACCTACGAATTCAATGTAAAATCAATGCTAATGACATACATTATATTAAATGGTAAAATTTTATTCTATTTATAATTTAAAACCATTCAATATTATAATTTACCCATAAAATTATCTCAATGAAAAAAGTAGTTTGTAATTATAAATTAGCGTATTTTTACTATTCATCAAAACATGAAAGTTATCAGAATATTATCAAAAATTTATCCAAAGTAAATTTTTTTGTCATGATTTCAAAGAAGAATTTTATTTTGTAAAATTGAACTTATAAAATTTTCAAAAACTATATTTAATGTGGGTGCACCATCAAAAGGAGACAAAATTGCATTTTTGGAAAAAAACTTATTTTACCCAAAAAATTTATTTTGTTCTCTTAACATGTTCTAGAAAATGTGTATGATGAATAATAATGTTATAAAACTAAAAATTTTGTTAATACTATTCATAATGGCTAGTCCATAATAATATAATAACATTATATCATGGTTTAGTGAAACCCGCTGTTGCGTACAACACATGCTATTGAGGAAGGTCGTGATTGCGTGTAATGCAAGCCAAGTCAGGGTTGCGTATAGTGCAAGACTCCTTTATTGTTTTGTATAAAATAATCCAACCATATTTCATTTATACATTGAATATATATATATATACATATATATATACACTCAATGTTGTGAACTTGAAATTGTGTGTAACAAGATCCAAGAATAGTGTTACGTATACTGCAAGCTAATACGGTGTTGTGTATAGTACATGCTAATCTTGGTATAGTGTACAATCGAGGGAATTAAATAGAATATATCTCATAAAATCTCGGGGTGTTACACAGTATAAGTGATAAACGGTAAGCTACCATCCCCACGAGATAAATAATTTCAAAGGGACCAATATATATAGGTATAATCATTACAATTTCTCTGAATATCATATCCTTATCGCAAAAAGTTATTCAAAGGAATAACTTTTTACCAACATCAAACGCTATATCCCTCAGATGATTGTCATCATAACATTTATATTAACTATGAGATTCCCTTATATGTTTGTATAAAGATTCTAATTTTTCTTCCGAATCCTCAAATAGATTTGGACCAAATCGATTTTTTCCTGACACATTATTCTAGGAATTTAGTGTTATGCCATTCTAATCATCGAAAAATTCATAAGAAGATATCTGAATTCTTCCGCAAAATATATTAGTGTAAGTAAACAAGACTATAAAATGGTGTTGATCCCAACCACATATGAAATGTTGGGAAAATTATCTTAAAATATCCTCCTTATATTGAGTGGTTCACTCAAAATGAAAATTTGTCTAAGGATCATAAATAGTACTGAAACCCAACATTGTATCTAGATCATACTGGAGACTTCCCCATAACATGGATGTAAACATCGGAACACAATAATATATTATAACACATAAAATTATAGGAAATATGAATACTTCATTAATTTAAAAACATGAAATTTTATTAAGATATGAATATGATATAATTTCAATGAATCCTGTTTACTTCATAAGGTTATCAACTAAAAAAATTAAATTAATCAACATACTTGTTTTGGGAGGTTAAATGAATAAATACATGGAAATATTTTCACATTATTATTCATCTATGTTTACCTATTTTAAATCTAATTATAACTACATATCATATCCTCAACATTCTAGTATAGTGGGAATCAAGATAAAAACACCACAGTATCCATGTTCATGTATTCTCACAAAAAATATTTTTTAGAACAATATTATTCTAAATATTCCATGATTTATATAGAATTATGAACTATTTATTAATTAAATATTTACATATTTAATTTTTTTAGTGGGCCATATAAACTATTTTTCATCTTTATCAATCAACCATTATTGTGGAAGAACTCAGGAATACTCTATACTTTTTTCATAAGTTCTCCATCATCCCTCTACAGGTCTCTAATATTCTCATGGATGGATGTTTGATCATGTATATGTGAATGATAATATTTATACCCATTATATCAGATTTATTTTCCCGTAATCTATAAATATATTAGTATTTTTTTATCTTTTAATCATCATATTGAACAATCTAGCATAGTCCTTCTAACTCAAAGCATCATCAAATTTTTTCACCTTCCTAGTGTTGTTATGTATTGAGAAGTCATATTTCTTATTCAATTTCAACTGTCTACTCTAGAGTATATTGACATATTTTATGTGAATATAAACATAAATAATTTATAACACATATATACTTCACAAAATTTACTATAAAGATAACAAATCTATATATTTATTTCCAAATGTACTACATCCATTATTAAATAAATTTTTGGGTTATTTTGATCATGTATTTTCAATTAGTCTGAGGTATATTCAATAATCATAAAATTTTTCAAGAGTAAAAATCCCAGTCCATTATGTTATGAATCACTATATTTTGAAATCCCTTATCCAATATAGGGTAATGTGAGCATAGGAGCATAGAATAACCTTTTATTTATTTCCGTGAAATTATCATATTGTTCTTATTGACAAAAGAACTTAACCTCCTTTATATTCATGTTGGGGAAAAGATTATATTGTGATGATAAATATTTAATTAAGAATATATAATATCAATCTAATTGATGAAAACAATATATTTTTCATACTTTCGTTGGTCTATGAAATTTCTCAACAACTTTCAACATTGATGGATCCACCAAAATACCATTACATGAGATTATATAACCCAAAAATGAATCCTTATGTGAAAAAACACAGACATTGTCAATTTTTCATATAATTTCTTTTTTATTTAGGGTATGCAGCACAATTATTAAATGATATTTTTACTCTTCCTTTCATGTTAAATATTTTTTAATTTTATATATAAAGAATTAAAAAAACATCTCAATGTAATCTCTAAATAATCTCTTTCGTTAATATATTAAAATATCAGGTGATTCAGTAATTCCAAATAGAATGTCTACATATTAATAATTCTAATACCTCAAATAGGGGTTTGTCCAAGGTTTACCCTCCATTATAACCATAAATTTATGATATATAGATTTAATTTCAATCTGGAATATTTATTGATCTACTCTAAATTGATCAAATAATTAATTTATATAGGGTAGAGGATAATATTTATTGATAGGGACAATACACATTATCTTTAATCATTGATAAGGTGCATCTTACCATCCATGTTATTAACAAACAATAGGTTCGCCATAGGGTGATTCACTAGGGAATTTGAATAAAAAATTGATGGTAACATAGAGTTTCTTATTCTATTACTAAAATACTATTGGGTTTATTATATAATTATTCTTGAAAATAATGGTTTTAGTTGGTACATGTTCTACTGAAAACTGTACTGCATGATTAATTATAAGAATATAAAATTATTTTATAAAGTCATAAACAAACTCTAATACATTAAGAGTATCATCAATGTTAAATTTCTCCCAATACATTTGACTTAAATACTATTCATGGATTGGAATTATGAGCCACAATGTGACACCATGACATTTTTGAAATAGACCATTATGTTTGATAGCATATACGACATACACAGATGAGCCAAACAAACATGATAAATAAATTTTATAAATATGAACATTATAACCCTTCTTCTAAATTAGATGTTATAAATAATACTAAACAATTATTAATATTAAATTCATTATCTATTTTAAAATAATAATGCATTACAAATTAAATATAAATAAGAAAAGTTTAATGCAAAAGAAATGTATGCTTGAAAATATATTTTTATTTGTGAAATTAAATTAATACAAATTAATGAATTAGTTTAATTAAATATAAATATAAATATATATATATATTATATATTGATTCAATTAATATTTTTTATATGAATGATATGATAATAGACCTTGTTTTATGTCTACAAAATTAGTAGTTTTTATAAAAAATGAGATTTTCACCTTTGTAACACTTATTATAGAAGTAAATATTAACACTTTTATAAAAAAATATTTTAAAAACTAATATCAATTTTTTAAATATCCCCTATATAAAAATCATATATTTAATTTTTTAAAATTTCTTGAAAATATTATTTTATCGATGAATGGTGAAAATAATGATTTTAATTGAAAACTACCCTTTCTTTTTAAAATTTTACAAAATTAAAATGTGATTAATGTAATTTTAAATGTAATATAAGTTAAATTATATCACAATTAATCTAATTTATGGAATTTAAATCAATTTTAGTTTTATTTTTCTTAGAGTTAATTTTTATTGTTATGAAATAATTTTATTAGAAAATTATATTTCCTCACGTCTGTGGGTTTAATTTAAAATATAATTCTTCTACATCAATAAATTTAATTTTGATACAAAAATTAAATATTTTTAATTATAATAAATAATTTTTTACAATGATTTTATCTTAATTATGGTAATAATTAATAATAATAATAATAATAATAATAATAATAATAATTAATATCTATGGTTAATGTTAAAACGAGATTAATGTGGGTTAAAATAAAAAGATAAGGGTATAAGTGGCCAAAAAATTATTCAAATTAAAAATTTAGGAATATTTTTTTGACCATATATAATCTTTTTTTAATTATCCAGTATGGAGTCTTATATAGTGTAAAAAATATGGAGATAATTTATTATTTTCAAACATTCCACATTTTTACACTACCACACATATAAATTGATAAGTTGTTTCATCTCTTATTTACACACAAAACATATAATATAGGAAAATAAAAACAGAAATACTATTCTAAAATACATCCAAATTACTTAAATTCCAGGTTTTTGTCAAAAACTATTGTTGTAAGACTTCAACTATAAACCGAAAGAGGTTATTTGAAGAATACGTATAATTCTTAATCATGTGTCGTGTTTTTTATTTCTTCCTCAATGAATTTTAAATAATTTAGGAATATTAAAAAATAATAATAAATTTATATTCCATATACTGATGTGTTATTATATTAATTATATAACCTATATCAATCCCATCTTCCATAAAATGTGACAAAAACTATTGATTGTTTGTATAGGGTACTACCTCCTTATGAACCAATGTTAATAATTATCCATCATAAACTATCATGGTCAGATATTTTGATGGTTTTAATATATATATATATATATTATTTTCTACATAAATATTTTTTTGCAACTATACTATCACAGGTACCATCTTACCATCCAATCTGTTGGAAAATGAAAATGTCACTTGCATGTACATGTGGACTACTACCTCCACGTAGTAGTGTTAAATGATTTTCATTTTATATTGAAATTAATTTTAATAATGATAGTCTTAAAAAATATATATTATATATATAATATTATAAATTTTCTTTAATTTTGATATTTTATTTTCCATTATTCCATTGCATTAGTAAAAAATTATAACAATGTTCCTGCGTCTATACAACCTATCATCTCTTTGAACAGTGAATCTCATTTTTTGGTATATAGTGCATATAAAATATTTTAATACATATATAATTAATTTATATTATATTTAAATAATTTTTTAATTTCCATTATATGATCTATACATGATTATATTTCACGGATCAAATCTACAAACCAACACATATGTGAAAAACAAAGCAGTTATCACCCGAAATAGTACTATTAAAATATTCTTTTTTAAAACATTATGTGTCCAATTTATGAGAGAATAATATATGTCATGATATATATTATTATGTTATCATAATTGATATATATTAAATCTATATTTACAATAAAAGATCATCCAAAACATACAAAGGAAATCAAAATAGTGAAATGGGTTTCTTATTTCACTTCTAATTTTAGGGGACATATTCAATATTAATCAATAATTTATTTTGTGTTTTTTATTTAATTATCAATTTATATGTTTATTATTAATATTTATATATTTATGGGTTTTTATGTTTCATATGATGCTATATACTTCATAGAGTTTCAATTATAACATTACCAAATTGTTAATGGCTTCATTAACAATCTAATATTGGAATTAATTGTTTATGTTTAAGTCTTCCTCAGTTTTATTGAATAAATTTTATATAATAAACACAATATATTTCATTTTCATGCAATTAATAATGAAATTTTCATGTAATAATTCCATTTTTATCTAATTATTACTATTAATTTTTAGAAAAATATTTTTAAGAGAAGGATACATTATTTCTCTCTTTGGTCAAAAAATCATTTTTCTCACATACCCATTTTTTCTAAAAAATATTTCCATAATTGTTTATAATATTATAAAAAATATCTATGTAGGAAATATAATACCAATTAGTAATTTTGAAAAAAAGAAAAATTGATGGACTCTTATTATCATCTTCCAAACATTACAATTTTTTATACCTTTTAAAACCATTTGAAAAGACCATTTTTATCTTATCCGGATAGTATAGAATTATATTATATCATGAACACTAGTTATTTAAAATAATTATCAACAAGTATACCAGATTATATTAAATTTAAAAAAAATATTATTATTAATGAAATTATTATTGTCTGAATGTTATTTTCATAATGAAAAGTTTATTTTTCAAATTTATTTATTTGATAATATGATTATGTATTTCTATTAATGAAAGGAAAAACCCTTATTTTATTTATACCCCTCTTGAAATAAATTGAAATGATACCATCCTTATTATTTCATTTCATGTATTATTATTACATTTGATGGGGATATGTTGTAATGATACCATGCTTATTATATCCTCAGATGGTTTGTAATCAGTTCGATAGAGGGTGTGCTATTTTGATACTATTATTCAAAGTAAACTAGATTGTTCCTATTGATTATGTATATTTATTGGGGAAATTATTAATATCTGAATGAATTTTTTTGAAAATTAATGATCATTTTGATTATATTTATTTATTGGGTAAATTCATAACATTTAATATGATGGGTTTTTAATATAAATATTTATGTTCATTTAGTTTACCTCGTTTAAAATATGGAATGTGTATGACATATTACCTGATGGGAGTGGATTTCCATGGCCCCTTGATGCATCATTAGGTCTCAATGAGTTATAAAATCTTGAGAATTTGGTTGAGACCAAAACCATTTATATAAGATTCCACAGATTGAGTCCTTAATTATATTTCAATGATATTAAAAATTATGCATTACCAAATTCTGATATTATTTATTGATATCCATGAATTTATTTAATTTTTTGGAATATCCATGGATTAGTTTCAAGATCATTTGATAATTTTTCTGGAATTATTTTTATATTTATTAATTCTTTCCATATTTTTCTTCAATCTCATGTTATTAGTTAAATGTAATGACTTTTAGTTATTTACCATTAGATATTGACTATTCTATATATATTGTGGATATATTCGGTTGTAAACATAAGCTTGCTGAGAATTAGATCTCACCTATTTCTTATGTTTGCTTCCCCTAGGATTATAGGAAGTGTATAATGATTGTTAAGTGGGGATATTCTAATAGAACAATGGTTCTCTAAATGAAAATCAATTTTTTTTGGTATTCTATTTTTTCAAATGTAATGTGATATTCAAGTGTGTATCTTATTTTATAATACTACAAAAAGTTTTCAGACTATTGGATGTGATATCTTGTATCATGCACAAATGAAATAATGTAACCACGAACTCTGGCTTATATGGGTTGTGGTCTTTAAAGGTAGAACTACCTAATGTCTAGTAGAATCCAAGGGAACTATATTAAGAAAAAATTATTGTTTGGGAATATAACCCAACCAATGACGTTGAGTAGAAGTCTATTTATATTATTAAATAATAATTTTTTTTAGGATAGTTATCATATGTATTTTTGTGAAATATATCCCTATTATGACACTAAAAGTAGATATGGATCAAACACACAATCTCATAGGGGTAAAAAACCAAAAAAGAGAGATTTGTAATTTTAATTGATCATATTCTAAGGAACAATGATTGGACTTGCAGGAAAAATAGTTTAATACTCTCATGTTATATTATTAGGTTAATTCAAATTATTCTTACAAACCATTATAAATAATTATTATATATAATGACAATTAATAATCTTTGTTAAATTTAAGGTGTCTTAGATCGAAAATATGGTATAATGATTTAGACATCGTATAAAGGATTTTTTTGATTCCCACTATCACTATAGTTTATTATACAATGATTCTTATTTTAGTAAATATCTACAACCACATGTATTTATATTAACACAATGTGTGGTCGGTAATGTGGTGATATAGATGAACCAAATTCAATGATTAATATATTAAAATATAATAATTTTATGGATAAATAATAATCCCTATAATTATTAATAACATCTACAATATCCAACTATTGGAATCACCAAAGAAGATAAGGATGGGGTTTTTTGAGAGCTTAAGTGGTGGGGACTATGTTGGGAAGAATTCACAATTTCCATCATGTTTGAAATGTTGAATGTGTCACTTTGGAGAAATACTCGGAGGAATAAAAAATGATTTTTTATGTGGGAATGAATTGTAAAGTGAAACAAATTCTAAGAAAAGGTGTTTTTTCAATGGAATGAAATAAATATCACCCCATATATCTATTATAATTTTTCTTTCATAAATTAGTGGATCCATATCATTATTTATGTTAATAAGATATTTTAACCGTTAAATATGATAACATAGAAGGGCCTTTATTATAAAAATTATTGATGTAAAATTGAACAATTATTTATCTATTGGGATCCATGAATTATGTTTTATAAATTTTTTTAGGAATGAAATTTTGGAAATATGAATCTTGAAAAAATAAAAAAAAATTAATTGTTGTAAGAATATATTTCTCCAGTTAAGATTAACATAAGAGTTAGGGATACCATAATAGGAATATGAGTTTATAACAGTTTATTAGTTAACAATTTAGACACCCCATTTGGGGTTTTAATTGTTAGAAGTCTAAATGATTCATTATATTTAATGAGACATTTATGGTATTATAATCCGTCATATTATTATGGGTATTAGTGAATGTTTATTTGAGGAATAATTCTCTTACATTTTTTTGGAAAAAGATCAATGTTATTTATTACCTTTTAGGTTAATATTATAATTGATTTTAATGTAATAATGGTCAATTAAAATTATCATATTTTCATGAATAATATACATTATATAAAACCATGGTGGAAAAAGTAATTTTATGATAAACATTATTTTTGAGTATGTTTATCATATTCTTTGCGATCTTAATATAAATATAAAAACATTATTTTAGAAAATGTACATATCCCATGTTGGGTGATAACCCATCTCATTCAGAAAAGAAATAGAGTGTGCTACTACTATCATAGTGTGATAATAGTGAAATGTATAAAACTATACTATAAAATTTATTGTATAATATGACTTTTTTTAATAAATATTTTTTAAAAGATAAATATTTTTTGGTCGAATATTTTTTAATTCATATGCTTTTGTAGTTATCAATGATATATAGAGGGATTTTTATTATGTTAATATTCATATAAAAAAATAATGTTCAACACAAATGCTTATTTTGAATAAAGATATTATAAAAATTGGGGATTTAAAATAAATATTTTCAGGGATAAATACTTATGGAACATATTATGATAAACATTGAGAGTTACTATTTAGGTTTAGAGAATAATTTATTATATTGGATAATATGTGCTAACAAATATTTGGGTTAGAATTTAGAGAAATTCAAAATGAATATTCCCTATTTTTAGATCTTATTATCCATTAAAAATTAATTTTATTACTTCTAGTTTAAAAAAACATCATATATATTAATTTATTTAATGGAGAATTAAGTAAAAATTTATCAAACCATAACTAATGAATTAAATTGTAATTATGAAATTGCAGGATATCAATTACGTATATTTTTTTATATTCTATATCTGGATATTAACATAATCAATTATCTTTTAGAAAAGGATCCTAAAATAATTATTTTATACATTTGAATTCGTTTCAAATGAATCAAATGGCTTTTTTCTCATATCATCAAATTATTATTTTTTGGACATCATTATTCTCTTGATCATCCATTTTCATGTGATTAATGATATTTATCACTCTATATTATTGTTTATTCGTTTCTTCAATGTCCATGCTTTCACTTCCCACTAACATGGAAACCCATTTATGTGTTAGTCTATATAACCTCCATACTAATCATTATCTCTTATTATGAGGATGTGTTATTAACCATTTTTATGTTGCTTGATTTCAAAAATGGTATATTCAATAATAAAACCCTTGATTTATGAGAATAAGTTCAAGTTGCGAGGATTAAAATTATTTCAATTGGGGGTAATGTAACACCTATATATTTTGGATTTCAAACAGTATGTTTTATAGAGTATATGACATGAAATGAAATGACTAAAATACTAGTGAATCATATTATTTAAACAAGACCATTATAATATATCCATTAAACTGGCGAGTATAAATATGACTATAAATATTATAAAAAATATATGTGTTAAAATTTTATTAAAAAAATTTATTTCGTATTAATTTAATATAAATGAATTAAAAATGTTTTTATGTAAAAGAAATGTTTTTTTGGAAAACTATTTTCATGAAATAAATTTGTATTTATCTTAATTAATTAAATTAATCACTGTTGGTCATTTATTTTAATAAAATTAATATATTATATATTAAATTAAATTTATTACTCATCATATAATTTTTTGTTTCTAAGCATGAGAAAAGAATAAACTCTATATTATGATTAAAACATGTATTTTCATATAAAACTATTTGGTCGTGTTTTTCACCATTATATGAAAATTAAAATTTTATAATTTTATAATATTAATATGAAATAATAAAATTAGTTGTTCAAATAATAATTTCAAAATTATTGTCTTGGTATTTTTAGAACATTCTTAAAAGATTATATTTTCAATGAATAGAGAATACATAGTGGTTTTTGTTGTAAACACCCTTCTCATTTAAATAATTTATAGAGTTCCTGTTTCTTGAAACTATTTTAAAAGTAAAATTATTTAATTTATATCCTAATTAATATAATTTAGGAAATTTTACTTATGTTTTTTTCCTTATATAAAAACGTTTTGTACATATGAAATATTTTATTTGGAACACGATTTTTTCCGCACCTTTCATTTTAATTTTAAATTAAATTCTACCACTTATTGAAATTTAATTTTAACAAATTTATTAGAAAATGTATAGTATATTAGATGATATTATATAAATTTTTTACCATTTTTACTGGTAATAATTAAAAAAAATGAATTAATGACAATGGTCCTGGAGAAAATTCGCTTTTTCATGGGAAAAAAGAGATAAGGTCTAAAATAACCATATAATCTATAAAAATTATAATTTTATGAACATATTGTGAGATTATATAATTTTATGTTATGTTTTGATCTTTTTATCCATTTATTATTTTAGTAATGAGTGCATAATTTATTATTTTAAAACATTAAATATGTTTCATTTCCCCCACATAAAAAAGGTACCCACTCTCCACTCTTATTCACACTACCAAAACCCATTGGTTTAGCCATGAACTATCAAAAGAGATTATCCAATTACTAATTCATGAACTAGAGACCATTTTTATCATAATTAACATCCACTAAGCCTTTAGGTATAAAGCTAATGTGGTTCTCTAAAGAAGAGTTATAATCAATAACCATGTGTCATCATATTATTTTTTGCTTTACCATATAATAATATTCGTCACCTGCTATAAATTAACAACACCAGTATATCTATATACATATAAGGTACTATTTCAATCACAAAAACTATATGCATATCTTACCCAATGATATGGTTATCAATACCATCCATCATGTGTAAAGTGTACTAGAACTTCCCATACTAATTTAATTCATTTTCAATCAACATCACTCACAGATAAATATAAACATGGATTTAATTTAAATATTTTATATTAATTGACTAAGTAATATTATGCCATTAAAATATTACATATTACTTCTATCCTAATAATATATTGGAAAATCATAACATCTCTTATGTGTATGTGTACACTATCTCCTCTAGGTAACGATGTGACTTGGTTTTTATTTTACATTGACATGGATTATAATAACGATATCTTTAATGAATATATATCATATATATGATAAAAAAAATGATCCATGGAATTAAAATATAAATTAAATTTATTTCATTCCATATTTCAAAAAATTGATTCAATGTTCATGGGTTCGTACAACTACCATCTCATTGAATTCTCTAACTCAAAAGATATCTGAATAAAAAATAAATTGTTATTTAGTATTGAGTATTTAACAATGAATTGTAAAATAATAAAACATAATAGTTTTTATGAAAATAATATATGTTATTATATATTTGATTAATGTTCCATAATATATTTAAAAATAAATAATTATTAGACATAAATTTCAAACATGTATAATCCAAATCAGACATGTTGTAAGGGTTTATCATCTCACGTTTGCTTCAATTAGACATATACTATATTCAACAACTATATTTTTTATATACATACTTACCCATACTTATTCTATATTATGAATATATATATATATTTATGGATTTTATAGTTTAATTTAATGTTATTTATTTCATGGAGATTTTCATTCCATATTTATCAGTGTGGTAAGAGTTTATTTCAAGATATCATCAATATTTGATATTTTTTAATTTAATCCTACATTAGGGAAATAGTTTTTTAATTCCCATGTCAAACCTAATAAATTATATAATCCTAATTTTTTTCACTAAATTTTAATTAAATAGTTATGTTTTCCTCTCAGTGTTTTTATAATTGTTGAGGAAATATTTTTTGAAAAGATGAATCTATTTAACTCTTTATGAAAAAATAAATTTCCTTCCCTAACCATGTTTTATAAAAATATTTTTAATTTTTTAAAGATTATAATAATGATTTGTAAAATAATATATCATGAATGCTTGAATTTTCACAATGGGCTTTGAAAGGATTATTCCTAACATTTTAGAAATGAAGAACATTTTAATATTTTGTAGTACATTGAAAAAAATTTACATCAAAACATTAATTAAATTACCTTACATCCTGAACAATATTTTTTTGAAGCATCCTTTACAAGTATACACATTTCATTTCAAAATAAAAATATTTTCCCAGTATTAGGAAATTTTTTAATTTTTAAAAGTGATTTTCAATGTCAAAAATGGTATTTTTATAAGTAATGATTTCAATGAAATTTTTATACAGTTTATATTCATCAAATTTAAAATCCATTATTTTAAATATTATCAACAATATTTATGTGGTAATAATATAACCCTTATTATTTTGCTAAAGGTTTTATGATCAGTATGACTCGGGATTTATTGTAGTTATACTATACTTATTTTTTCTCTCAATGTATTATGATTATTTTGAATAGGGAACTAATATTTTGATACCATTAACAACATTACTCTCTATGGATTATGATGAATATTTTTATCGATTGTAGAAAGTACTAACATTCGTATTATAGTTTTAAAATATGAATTATTATATTTATTTTCTTTATTTATAGGGGAAATTTAAAATAATTATTATTAATGTTTTCAACACAAATTATTATTTTTTACTATATCTATCCCCTTTCATATGAGAAATGAATTGGAATTATTATAGGATATGTAGTGCCTATTGTGGACCCGAGATTAATTTGTAGGTCTCATGAGAAAAACTATCTAGTGTATTTGGAAAAGTAATTACTCATTTATATTATATTTCATGGATCAAGGGATTGATGGTGTGTTATTATTATATTAAATTATTAATTCCATCATTATGATGTTATTTTTTGTGTACATGAGATTATTTGAATAGTAAGAATATACATGGATATGTTTCAAGATCATTTATTATTTTTGTGGAATTATTTTCATCACCATGTATTACTTCAATATTATTCACTATGTTCATGTTATTTATTAAATACCATGTGTTTCATTTATTTACTTTGACATATTAATTATTCCCTATATATTTATAATAAATTCAACTTTATAATTACCCTTTCTAAACATTATAAATTAGACGCCCCTAATTTATCCTTTCCCTTATATTACTAGTAGTGTATTATTACTGATATGAAGATATTTTATAATTTAAAATTGGAAATATCAATGAAAATTTTATGTTTTATATTATGTATTAAAATTTAAGTTGAAATTATAGTTTGTATCTAGTATTATAATACTACTAAAATACTAATTCATCTAGGATGTTATCTTTTGTATGTATTACCAATGAAATAATGTCACCATATACTGTATCAACATTGGTTGGGGTCATTACCCCCATTATAGAAGAAGTTTCCATTAACATGTTATATTCATATTCACACCAATAAATGATTATTTGTTCATTTAGAATATGAAATATTAATTATCATCCTTGGAAGTTGATATAGTGTCCTCTTAATTAAATCCAATCTATGCCAAGATTCAAATCAAATTTAATTGGGTGGAAAATAGAAATATTTCAAGGGAGAATATTCTCAAAAACATCTATAATAGAGAAATAGTTTGCCTTATATTCGACCATTGTACCATTATAATTTTTTACTGCCAACTAAATATCCAATCTATGATGTGGTTAATAGAAACCCATAAAAACATTAGATATAAAAAATTGGTTAGATCCATAATCAAATATTTTGTTAGTTATTCGACTATTGAAATTAATTATACTTTTTCCATATGATTCATATAAAACACTTTAGACATTGTGATTGGATAAGTTATACCTATATCATTGGGATTAAGATCTTTTTTACATCGATCATCATCACAAAATTTTGGATTCATGCACAAGATTTTGTGACTCCCAAACAAATTTCATTTAATTTTTTGGATCATGGGTGGTTTAATAAGTTGTCAATTTATTACCATTTAAAATTCATAATATTTATAACCAAAACTCTTATAATTTAATCACTTCAAAACCCCATTAAATAAATTTTAGAGATGTTTATCTCCTGTTTATTATGTATATATTTTTCTAGTTGTTTTCTACCATGTTATTTATTTGTTATTTCATTTTAATCTATATTATTTTTTTCAAAATCAAATAAATAATTGAAATATATAATTTTCGATTATTCAAATGTATTAAATTATATTATATCTAATTCCTTTTAATAACATGGTTTTAATCCACCAATTAATGAATCATTCTTCCTTTTACAACTATATATTAAACCAGAAGCATACATTTAATGTATTATAAAATATTCCTCATAGTTGCTAATGGATTGATTATCCTTCTACTTGAATACAAGGAATTGCTTCTCCATTATTATATATAGAATACAATGTAAGCACATAATGAAAATAATCCTTTTAAAATCATCTCAATTCATGAATTCAATTTCTTTTTCTTTACTCATATTTTTAATAATATTACACCATTTATCTTCTTATGCATCCAAGTAATAACCAGCTAAGAATTTTTTTCATGTTTTGAGAACTGGTGAATTGGAAATATTTTCTAAATCTTAGTGATCCATCAACATCCCATAGTTGATCGAAATTATGACTAATATAAGGTGGACGTTTCCTCATGAATGACTCAACTATACATTGTTCCCTCATATTAGAATTTAAATTCGTATCCTGATTCATGGAATGACAATGTTTTGGGAGAATAAATAAATGATTCAACATTCTATCATTCATTGAATTTGGTTTCATAGGTATAAAATCACTACATTTTCCCATCATATTCACTTTTATCCATGATATTTTCTATTTCTATCCATTGATATAATCTAGAAATAAAATTGTTAGTATGAAGCTAAAATAATCCGAGTGATCTATCAAATAATCATTCAATGTAATTCATCAGATGTCAAATCATGTCACCTTCTTCTCAATATGTGGAAGCATATATTTAACCTATGTTATCCATAGTCATTACTAACTCACTAGATGTTACCCTATACATAGATTTATCCCTAGTTTTTTTAATAAATGTTTTCAAAGACAAATATCCATTGATTGACTAAACCCCACATTTATACATCTAATAGTGACCCAATAATTTAATACAAAAGTATTATATCATATTTGGTGAATATTAAATATATATAAATATTATACAATCCAAAATCTCAATTTTTTTGTGTATTTGGAGACAATATTAATGAAAATATTATTTTAGTATATTCATGAACATATGTCATCAATTTGATCTCTCAATATACATTTCTTAACATACAATAATTAAAACCATTTTTTATAACTACATGAATGAAAATATAAAAATTAGTGAGATTAGATGGTCATTAAAGATAAACATTGGCGACTTCAATCGATGAATATAAGAGTAAACAAGATAATGAAAAGAATATGATTTCGTGGTAATAAATTAATATGTTCTTACCCAACATATCAATGATCAAAATCAATGTTCATGAAATAAAAATTTATCATTTATAAATAAATTAATAATATGAATGATAAAGTAGCATAAATTAATCATGAATCATATTTTTTTACCATAATCATGTCATAAAAGTGTAACAACAAAAATTTCAAAGAAACCATTTCATATGTAAATTTTATTTGCTGTGATTGTCCAATAATATTGGATCTAGCATAAATACTAGTTTCCTATTTCATAATTTATTAGGAATACTCACATATTTCCCATAGTGTATTAGGTATCCCCACCTATTTCCAGAAGTGGATCATGCATCTCTACATGTTTCCAATAGTGGATCAAGCATATCAAATAGCATCATATAATTTAATCATGTGATAAAAAACATTACCTAATGAATTAGAGGGAAATCTATTTTGGGACCACCAAAAACATTATAAAAATATATATATATTTTTTCCTAAGATCATAATACATTCATCATATCGTCATATTATAACCCATTCCTGGAAAATAGGTTTTATAAAAATTTAATGGATTCATCATATCATTACCCATGGAAATTAAATGGGTTTAATTATTACATAATATTCATAATATATACAAATATAGTGAAATAATATAGTAGGTATTACTAGATCATATCCCTGATAAATTATAATTAGTGTCAAATTATTTCATCAAAAATGATAATTTATTTAAAATATCAAGGAAATATTTTGGGAGTAAAAAACTTTTTCATTTTGAAATCACTTATTTTATATTAAAATATTTATAAACTATTTTGGGAAATATTTTCTTGGAATATAACCATATAAGGATGGATGTGAAACTTCCAAAATTTTAGCATTCAGAACAATATGAAATTATATTCATTCTTATATGTTAAAACAAATATTTCATTAAATATTTCATTAAATATTTAAAATAACCATGTTTTTAAATTGATAATAAGTTTAAATTTATCTTTCATATATATTAAATTACAGTTTAAAATTATTTCAATAATAAATTTATAATAATATAATTCATTCATGAAACAATTTTAACAAAAACATTGACATGGAAGAAAATGTTTCTCACCATAATAGAAAAACACTGTCAGTTTTCCTTGAAAAGAATATTTAATTATCCAAAGATTATAAAGTGGGTAAAATAAAGTAAATAATGTATTCCAAAGAAAAAAATTGGATAAAATTATATCTAATTATTCTAAAATGATAATATATTTCCCTCAATGAAAATTCATGTACGTACCATCCAAATTATAATGGGATTGAAACATATACACTTACCCCAAGTCATGAATTTGATCATGCACAATTAAACCTCAAATAAAATAATTATTTATTTATTATAAATATATTAAATAACTTTATTCATATATATCCTAACTTATATTATTTACATTTTTTTAAAATCATTGTTACTAGTGATAATTTCATCATTTTCTATTTACATTTTGGTTTGTATATACTAGTGCCATTATATTGATCATGGTTACATAATAAAAATAGTATAAAAATGATATAAATATAATATATAATCAATATATATCAATTTTATGTCATTAATTATTGGTTGAAAAATATAAATTAATAACACCTTCTATGGAGACGGTAGGTCTTACGAAGAGATGAACATTGTTTCAATTTTATAAGAGATGGAAAAAATAAATATAAATAATTATTCATATTTATAGAATTATTATTTATAATATAAATAATATATATTCATTAATTTTTCTCTTTATATTCATCCATGTAAAATGGGTGATAAAAATGAATAACATCGCTTCAGGGATGTTGTTGTCCACATGTATTTTTGTACGACATTATCATTTTCCAACAGATGAGAAGAAAGATGGTAATGGATATTACATCATCAAAATAAAAATTCATTATATATAAGATAATTAGGTAATTATATTTTAATGTTTATTGTATAATTACAAGAGTAATAAAATTAAATAAAATTGAAAACACTTAGTTAACCGTTATACCAATTCATTGGGAAACCTTCCTTAGTTTTCAACCTGTGAGTTGAATTGATGAATTTTGGGAAATTATAGATGATCTTTACTATGGTATATGAATCTATTATTATATTAGGGTTTTTATTTTATGATATTAAAATCTAAAAAATTCATAATAATTTTTAGAGTGTTATTTTTGGACAATATGATATTCCAAAATGAATTTTAAATTTCTGTTTTGGTAGTTGATCTATCTTGTAAACCAAAAATTAAAAATAGAATTCCAAGAGTTAGAATAAATTAATGTGTTTTTAATAAACCTAGAATAATTATTTAGGGGTATCATGGGTGTTCCATTAATTTCTGGGGGTGTTAGGTCCTGAAATACCTTTTAAATGGTAAATCTGGTTGCATACATGGTTTTCTTGAATCTGTGTGGTCGTTAGTAGAAACTGTGTAGCCTAGTCTAGTGTAGAGGGAGGTTGAATATGATTTTATCAAATATTGAATAATGTGGAACATACAAATTTGTGGTGATTTCTATTTACATCAGAAAATGACCAGATGTTATGCATCATTTTCCTAAACCATGATCATATAATCCAACCTTAATTCCACTTAGGTAGTGTTTGTGCACTATTTGGCACATGTTTGGTGCATTGGTTTTCAAACTGTGTTGGAAAACCCTGAAGGGTGTGGTTATTTAGTAGTGGGATACACACAATTGATGAATGGTTTGTCCAAACTGTTCTACCATGTCTTGAAGGGTGAATTTACTATTTTCCACTTAGTGAACTATTAAACATATTTTACATGACTCCTATTTTCCTTCCACCTTTGTTTAGACTAGGGGGTTCAAACATTAAATTATCCCTTCCCTCCTCCTAGGTATAGTGATAACTCCTATGTTTTGTGTTAGAATTATTCATTGCTGATCTTTTCAGCTATGTAGTGGTAAGCTCATGGTTAATCCTCCTTTATCTCCTCTTTTCTTTTACCTCTTCAAATGCTAATTTGGTGCAACAAAGTTCACCCTATTTTTTGGTTAATCATTATTTTCATAGATATATCTCGAAACAGACCAAATCAAAATAAACGGTGGATGTGTGAGTCATTCATGGAAAAATGTAGGAGGTCTAAATAATTTCCCTAATTTTTTATTATTTTTAATAATTATTGTTCTGTTGTTGCAAAATGGACATACCTAATGTCACTTAAAATTAAAATTTTGTTTAAATTCAATTCGATAGACCACCATATGATGTGTTTAAACCCACCTTGGTATGGGTGGAGGTAACAACCTCAACTTGAACCACCCCATTTGGGTTTGTTTGTTAAAAATCATGCATTGATTCTTTTCTACATTATGTATGACCCAACACTTTTGGGTGTTCTATTATATATATATACTCATATAGAATTGAATCTATTCCTACCTTAAACCACCATTGTAGTGGGTTCCATTATTACTTGTGATGAAATTGTATTATCTAAAGGGAATGAAATAAATTGTTTGAGAAAATGACATGTTTTATAATAGAATACAATGACAAGGTGTACTATCTTCAATTGTAAATTGATGTATATATATATGAACTTTTACTTTAATGAACTTATGGTAGAATTTTATGGCGTTCTTAATTATTTTTCCTGGTATCTGATGTGTATTAATTATTTATGCGGCCCCTTTTTTTCTAAAATGAAATGTCAAACGGTTGTGGCCCTATGAAAATATTTCATCTCATGATGAGGCATGATTTATTGATTGGAACATTATATTGTCAATTTAATTGGATTAATGAATTATGAACTCTCTGGGGGATACTTGGGATCCTTCCATAGAACTCTAATTAAGGGATCATCGTGCTTATGATCATCTTCACTGAATGATTGGGAATATGTTGGAAGTGATAATGGTATGCTAGTATGGTCTCGTGGTGTATTGATTTTACCTTATAATGACATATATTGGATCCCTATGTGAGAAACAATGGACACGCTCGGTGTCTAGATAGTGACACCAGGAAACTAGTGAGACTCGGTCCCTTATATGATATACCAAGAACATGCACAGAGGTCACCTCATAGTAGTCCAATTGTGATAATTTTGAGTCCATTGATTAATTAAATTAGATAAACTCGGGAAGAAGTGAGATCTTATAGCACTCTTAGATTGATTCATGGATTCCTTATTAAGGATTTTATTTATATGGTCCCATGATGGTACTTAATTAATTTTGGAAGTTTCTTTTTATAATGTGCTCCTGATGCTTAATTAATAGCCAATTGATGAATCCATGAAGACTAATAGCATTCACGGATTCAATCTATCCCTTGTTACCTATTTATTTCATTTTTTAATTAATTACCCAATATATCATTTGTATAAGTTTCCCACTATTCAAGAATTTCTGGTTTTTTCCGAAGCAGGTATGGTCATGCCAGGTGTCCTTGAGGAACCTCATCACGACATGGAGATTCATATATTACATACTGATTCTTTGTTTATGATATGCATGCATGCTGGTCATTTTATAAACATGAACTAGTTTAATCTTTAAAAACATTTGTTGGTAGCCTAATATGCATATATCACACCTTGCTTCGTCATCTATTTAACTTGGGTACCTAAGAAGATCTTCATGATCATTGGTCATCAGTTTATTGATTGCGATGTACTGTGTACATGGGAGTTAGGAGTATAGAATTGAGTTGGTAACTAGGATGCTCATTGAGTTCGCCATAATTGATTTTAAAACCATTATTCATTTTTATATATTATTCCTACTTGTTTTATGTATTTCTTCTTGTACATGTACTACCATTTGGACATGAATTTGTAGTTGTGTATTTGGAATAGGAAAATTTTCATCAGTCATTATTTTTATCTTCTGAAACTTTCCCATTTCATTATTACTACTTCTAATATTAAATGTTATTTAATTTCTCATATACAATTTTTCTATTCTAATCATGATGGATTAATCTCCACATCATAATATCATTAGACCGAAGCTTCTAGTTGATAAACTCCATCATATGGGGAGACTTTCTTGAGTCCATGTGGCGCCCTACCCGAAATCCTTTTTGATAGTATGTCATATAAAGATTTTACAATACGGTATCTTAGCCTTTTATATTACCTTTTTATTAATAGTCAGGATTTTAGAAAAGAGTCTAGTAATGTTTTGACCCTTCGCAAACATTTGTTCTTGTGATTGATCAACCTAGTATGAGGAAATTTCTATGTGTCTGGGTATTAGACGGTTGTTCAAGTTGTTCAGTGTTATAGTTGATTTTGATTTCACCTTGAGTGATTGGAGTATTTTATACTACTTACTGATTTAGGATATTTATAATTTACCCATTTCATGGAATGACAAAGAGGGATCATTGCATGCATCATCATTGGCATATTGAAATTCATATTCTCTCCATATCAATTTCATTATCAGGTTATTTGAAATTGTTGATTTTACATTATTTTTATTTTTCAACCAATTATCTTCCATTCATGGTGTTTTTAGTAACATATATTTATTTTAACTGCATAAGTATTTCATTACATGACCGTGTATAACATTTTTTAGATTTTAACCAATATTATTTCCTTCAGTGTTATGCCACACATCCATGATTTTGGTGTTATGAGTTTCATGTTAATGTTCCTCTTAGTTATGTAGTATCCTTCCATGGTTAATATTCATGCTTCCATGTTTCCTTACCATGATGAACTATATGTACATTTCAAATCTATCATGACTGTTTACATACAATGTTTATATAAATCGTTAATGATCTTGATTCTAATCTTTGCACTTCTATGCTTGTTTATCATGGGTTAAAGCATGCTATTTCTGATTAAATGGGAGTAAATTTAAAATTTTGAATGTTTATGGGAGCCTTTTATATTAGATAATGGTATCTCATTTATACAAACTATTATATATGTATTTCATGTAAAAAAATTAATTTTCATAAATATTACGGGTGTTAAATTTTCATTTAATCCTATATAAAATTGTGGTGGTTATATGGGATCCACCTTCAATATGTAAAGTGTAGGAATGTTTTATAAATTGAGAAGTTATAGGCCATAAAACTAAACCATCTATTATGAGCAACATGTTTAGAATTTTTTTAAAATATAAATGTTTTTTAGATTTACCTTAAATGTATTTGTTTCCTTTGTAATGATTGTACCTCTTTCTCTTAGGAATAATGACCTCTGTAATTAAATTTATAAAATCATAAATGGATCGAAGTAAGTTAGTTTAGGAAAGTTGGTTATGATATTTTCTTGACATGATCCAATTAGTTCGTCCATGGAACTGGCACTAAAAAATGAAACGATTAAAGGGGTTTTAAAATTCCCTATGGTTCAAAATATTCTATTTTATTTTACTTGTACCTAAAATGGATTAATGGATCCCTAGTAGGTCTTCACTTATTTGGAAATAATTAGAGCATAAACTCCAAGGGTTATGAAAAATCTATGTGTTGGGGGTCATTAAATTTACCCTTAGATGCCTATGTGGTTGTGCATGTAAACATGTGGTGTCTATATTCTGGAATAATAGCCATTTCATTAATAGATGTACTTTTAATCTCCTTTGAGGTGAAACTGTTTAAGGCATTGTATATAATTTAATGGTGTTTAAAATCGGGCTGTGTGATGAAATTACCAGATTATATCAGTATTTTAATTGTAGAAAATATTAAAATTGAATTTAAGGTAGCTTCATTATTTTTCCTTAGTTCTATAGAAAAATAGAGGACCAACTCAAGTCATCTAATGATCAAAATATGATGTTTTAAAAACGATCTATTAAATTTTTTTGAGTTAAACTATATATAAATTAACTATCTCTCTGAAACCTTAATGTTTTTTTAGCTTCATCCTTTTTATAAGGGTAGTTTATATAATTTTTCATTTTTTTCTTGAAATGATTATGTGAGATTTTTTTATATGCATCTTATCCTATAGATCGATCCAATGTGATAGGGAATTTATCCTAATGAACATTTTAAGTACCATACTTGGTAGGGATGAAACATCCTATTTCTATAAGGGTATATCATGGTGTAATTTTCACCATAAGGTCTTCAAATCCTATTGTATTTTAATGTAAAAAATTATTGAAATATGATGATTTTGGGTGTTGCTGTAGGTGTAAGACTCTTATATTATAAAACAAATCTGTTGTTTTGAATGGTGGTAATGCATTGTTTGGCCTTTATTATTATTGTGGGAATTGTGAAATTACTCATTCTAGCGCGATAAACCAGTATAAGGAATGTTCTACCACTTTTTTAGGTCATGTGACCATCCCTTATTCTTCCTCTTCAATGTTGGATGACGTGATATGTCATCAGTCGGACTAATAATAATATGGGGTAATATGGATTTTTGTTTGAACATTATTTTTCCATAAAATATAGGACTGAATGTGTCCATTATGAATATGGATAATTTTGGGGATCAGTCATTGGCGCATTTAATATCGGGTTAATATAAATTAATAATCACTATATCCACAATATTTTCAATTGTGAAATGAACTGTTTAGGATCAGTGGTACTTTATTAAGCCTTGAGCTGTGGGTTTCAATCCCCAGTCATCTCTAAAGTAGAGTGACATGTGCATTATCAAATATAAATACTTGAACCAATTCTTGTGGTTACATTATAAATAGGAATTGTTGTTTTGAAAGACAGGTTAGTTTTTTTCTCTTATGCCAAATGCTATGATGCATGTGGGTATAACTAAGGAATCAAATCACGTGTACATTTAAATGTGATCCTAATAATGATGGTACCATGGAAATTTTATATATGAAATTGAGTATGGATTATGTTTTATTCAATCCTCATTGGAAGTTTAAAATGATTTTCAAGAAAGGGATCATACATTTGAAGCAGACAATAGTGCTGAATGTGGTGACGACTTCTAGTATTTTCCAAATTTAGGGGCCTAAAAACCAGAAATTATAAAGATACGTTCTTGGAAAATGAAGGTACGTGAAATATTGGAGTGGTTCTCAAAAATCAAGGAATGTGCGCTAAATTGTTTTTTTATAGAATAGTGAATGTAGGTTATATTATTCACACAAAAGGTGTTTCAGGATAAGAACACCAAAAAATGGATAATTCATGTGCTACACGAAATATTTGGAGTTGTGTGCCAGAAAATGGTTCTTTTGTGAATGGAATTGCGTACATAATGAGAGGTATTGTGTGACATGGTGGGTTTTGCGTGTGGGGGTTAGCAATGCCTATAAATAAGAGGTGAACCCCTCATTTGGAATGGCTGAAGAATTAGCAAAGATCTGAACTTTGTTGTGTATAAAAGTTATGTAAAAGGAAAGATGTGCGTAAAAGTTAATGTTTAGCGTAAAAGATGATGTTGCTCAAAAAAATTGAAGTTTCACATGAAAGATGAAGTTGCGGAATTTTTTTTAGTTTCATGAAATATTTCCATGAAAAAATGAAATCCTTGTGTGCTAATAGTGTATCTTGTGTGCAAACGAAAATATTGCATGCAATAGTATGATCTTTCACACAAAGGGTTTGTGTTGCATGAAATTGTTGATGTAATCTGATTACATTTTCTGAATATCCAGTTCAGTGGTTATGTGTATTCATGTGCACCAATCTAGGACATCAATGCAAGAAGTGTCTCATGATAAACTGTGATGAAGACTTCAATGTAAAACTATTGAAGTGGCCTTAAAGTTGATAAACTGAGTTAAACTTCTCACAAGGTAGTCAGCTAGAGGGAGTTGACAAAAGAGATCTCAGGGATGTATAGATCCTTCCTTGAACCATTCAAAAGGCAGTCTTCTTGGCACTAAGTGGCTGTGGCCAAACCATGTAATCCACAAACTAGTGAGGATTAGTGAATTTAGGTATGACCGATACACTCTCAACTAATGCTCCTCGAATGTTGCTCTCAGTGGTGATCCATGTAAAAGTGTTGTGTGGCCTCTATGTATATGATTTATTTTGTTCTAATATAATCAGTTTTATATGTTTTATGAGTTCTTACCTATGTGGAAATAAGATCCTTGTTTTAAAAGAAAAATTTTTCACCCTAATTCAAACCTCCCCTATCAGGGTGTCCCGGTGTCCTAAAATTATAGCACTCATTAGTTGCTGATTTGAAATATTATTTTAAACATTAAATTTATTGAAGGAATCTTTTAGATCCCAAAATTAGTGTTCTAATGGAAATGTTTTGTGGGATGAGGTACCTTTCTCTATAAATAAAACATTAAGTACACTCCAATTGTGGGTAGAGTCAATAAAATTATGGTTAAAAGTGTCCCTAAAATTACAAATGAAAAGAAGGATGACTATTTGTAGATGGGAATTGTGGTTTCTAAATTTTCAATTTGGGATGGTGAGATTTAAATTGCACCAGTGCTTGCAAGGTAAGAAGATGATGAATGGTTGGATGTGTACACAATCACTGAAAATGTTGTCAGTCAGGCATAATCATCGGTATTTATTCTTAGGAGATCATTGAATACAATGTGTAGTATATAAATGGTCATCAATTAATGAGGATGTTTTTTTAGGTGAACTTGAGCATAATCCAAAGGTTATCAACCATAAACTATTATACAACTCTTTCTCCCAAATGATGGTGTAATGTCAGTTATGAACCATTTAGAGATCATCTTCTTGAGGTAGAAGTGTATCAAATCCTTTGATGGTCATTTTAATACTCTTACTATACTCTAAATTTAGCGATGACCAAGTTTCTTATAATTTAATCATCCAAGTACATTGATAGAGAAGTGGTTATATGTCGTGGTATGTCTTAGAAGTTTTTTTCACTTGTTAGGTGGTCCCTATCATAGTTTCTCTATAGAATAATGGTTTTTCTTAGAGGAAAGCTTAGTCCTGGGATACAACTAATTTCCCACATAGGAACACCATGGATGTACACATGTATAATAGTTGTTCCCCTTTTACTAATAGACAAGAGGATGTCGTTTTCGTGTCGGTAGGTGTTCTGGGAATGTAGATTTTTAGTTTATATCGACATATGTCTTATTTGTGACAAATGTGTGTTTCTTTGGATGATATCCTTTGAAAAAAATTTATGATTCCAAGGATACCATGATTATCATTTGGGCATGAGTCATATTTTGGATTGGTAATGATCCATGTTTCCAGGTCCAGAAATTCACTTATTTTGTTGCATATAGGATGGTTTAAATTTGATTTTAGGATAGAGATGTCACTTGAATATAGTTACAAGAATTCGTGACCATGATTAGAGAAATATTATGGTGCCTCAATTTAAAAGGAATTAGGTTTAGGTTCAGTGTACACTATCCATCTATGCCACGTGTTTGGGGAGTAGTTCACTAGATATTGTATGACTAGTTTTCCCTCTCTCTTATTTGTATGAAGATGGCGAGGAACTTCTTTTTGATGCTATCAGGTAAGATGAGTCCAATGTAAAATGTGGTAATATATTTTCATGGAAATGTCTAAATGATCAGTTTGAAATAATTTGTTATAGAATATACCCTTCAACAGTTTCATGAATCGTGACTCATGTTGTGAGCATTGTTGATACGTTAGAAGCTTGTTTTGAAAGAAAATATTAATGGTAGAAATACATTGATTCAAAAAATGCCTCAAATTTCAAAACCTATGGTGGAACAACCATATGTAGAATGGTTAGGGAGATGACATGGATAATGTATCTCTAGTTTCATGGGTTCAAGTAATCTTTCTAGCTCAATGTTTCAATTCATAAATATAGCTATTGTGTAACACCCCAAGATTTTATGAAAAATAATCTTTTTAATTTCATTAATGTCTTGTGTTGTATGCTACACCAAAAGGATCTTGCACAACATGCATCCTTGACTTGTCTTTCATTACACGCAAGCGCGACCTTCCACGATAGCGTGTGTTGTACGCAATACCGAGTTTTGCTAAACAATGATATGCAATTAAAAAATTATTAAAATTAGCCGTTATGAATAGTAATACCCACTTTTTGAAATTATATAAATTTTATTTTGGAATATTTACTTCATTTTTGGATTCGGAATATCTAAATTAGCCTATGGTGAAATTTTTGTATTTTTCTGGAAACTTTGAAATTTTGATGAATAGTGAAAACACTGGGTTACTATTTAAAAACCGACTTTTTATTTAAATAATTTTTTATTTTATTTAAATTTATTTTAGGTTGAAATTGATACATAATACCTATATAAGATCAATGTAATTCATTGGAGTAATTTTATAATAATTTTAGATATATAAATATTTCATTGAACTTTTCACTGTCTTTTACCCACCTCCTAGGAGAATTTGCAAATTTACATAATACTTAATTTTACCGCTTTTGAGAATGGAATTTCAAAAATCTGAGAGACACGGTTGATGTCAGTACATAATGTGTGGTTCAATGAGATGAAAATAATTTTTGTTGAATAGTAACTTTTAACTTTTCTTTACCACGGTTAAAAGTAAATAGGGTAACTAAGGGTACAAATGATATTATTATTACCCTAACACATGTCCTAATTCTATTGGATAAGTGTAATTCATCCAAAAACAACCTTAGGAATAAAATATGACCATTTAGGCCCACTTGGATCTGATTAGGACATTTAATATTAATTTATTTAAAGAAGGGTTAAAATAGTTAAAATCAAAGTTTAATAAATAAATCATTTTTCATATAGGGTTATACATAAGATAAATTCTACTATAAATATTCATTAGAAAGATAAAAAGATTTTATACAAAATTATATTTTATTTGTAATTTTTAGACATTATATAATTTAAGTTATTTATGACACAATGATGATGCAGTAATTATCTTATTAATGAAATATTGACATAATTGATGTTATAAATACAAAAATAAATATAATTTTAAACTTTTTATGAATTACACTAATTTTATAGGATATTATGACATGTTATTATGGATTTAATTAACTTTATTCTAACTAATCATTCTGTTAGGATTTTCACAAAAATCAACTACCAAATAGTGTCAAAATTGTCATAAAATAGTTTTTAAATCAAATATTATATTATTAAATGTTATTTTATTCCTAAAAATTTATGGTTTGGCCAAATTACATAAATAAGGTTATATATATTAATAATAAACAACTTGGGGTTCGTGTTTCTTGTTATAGTAAGTTTATTAACCATATAGTATAAGAAAACAAGAAGACATGGTAAAAGTAAAATTATTTAACTTAAAGTTAAATCTAAATGATAAGGTTAAAATAGAAACCTAAACTTGTATAATTTAAATTTTATGAGATGATTTAGACCCATACCCACCTTAGCTTCAAAATAAATCAATTTGATGCTATTAAAACCCGAATATTACTTTATAATAAAATAATATTTTGAGTTTTTCCAAAGGTTCCCCTCTCCTCCCTTATAAATCAGAACCTCCTCCCTCTCTTTCTAACACCACTTTCAGGCATAAATCTCGGCAAAAACCTGCCAAATTCTCTTCTACACTTCCCTAGAAACATCTTAGTGGTCCTGGTATTCTTCAAAGACCAATTTTAGTGCCCTAAAAGTAGGTCTCAAAGAAGGGCTTCAAAGAAGAGGGAATGTCTGTTACCGATTCTTTCAACTTTATTTCTTCTTCCACATCTTCTTCTTTAGTTGTTTCATTATGAATTAATAACATCTGTATCACTCATATACTGATATTTTATTATAAGTATGAAACAACCCTATTTAACCATCTATCCATCCTACGGAAAACGAAATCACCACACGTGTGTACGTACGGAATACCGTCTCCACGCCATGGTGTAATCTATTTTCCCCCACCACCTTACTTGGATGGGTATAATGGTGTAAAAAATGAATATATATGATTATTGTAAATTGATATTGATTCTGAAATATTATACATACACTGCAATACAATTCCATGATCATGGGAACGATATCATCGCTTGTGCGTACGTATGGAATACCGTCTCCACGATGTGATGCGACTCGTTCTACATGATTTTCATTACATAATGGTTACCTAAATTAATTGACTGAATAAATGTAATATATATTACACTAATAACATTATTTAAATGAGGTATCTATAACCTAAAAAGAATAATAAGAATTTATTCGACAAAACACGCATAAGAACAAAAAGCAATAAACACCCGAATAACAAGTAGCAATGAAATATTGCTAATAATAAGCTAAGAATATGACCATATATGATATAATAATAGTGATTATGATTCTGGAATAAGTCAATGAAATTATTTAAATCATTATAAAGGAGGGTCAGACACTTACAAAGCAAATCAGAACTATGGTAAGGGAAAATCTCGCAATCTCAATTTTTATCCGAGATTTTTTATACTTCAGAATTTACTGGGGAATATTTAACATCCACATCCATGTTTCCTCAATATTTAATATATATATCCTTCTATAATATTTTATATCAAATTTTACCCTTCGGTGAGTTTTTAGTAAAATATATTGAATGAATCTTTTGTCATTTTTCGTACGAGGTACTTTTTGACTTTTCCGACAAATGTACGAGAAGAATGTTTTTTAACTTATACGGCATGAATGGATTTTTAAATCATTATTTCCAAGAATCTTACTTTACATGTTTTCAAGTTTATTTTTAATCAAATTATTTTAGTTTAAAATTGTATGACATGTTAAGAAAGAAAAAGTTTTTTTGAAGTAGAAAGGATATTTTCCTCAAGAATGGAGTTCAAGTGTTTTATCAAAATTATTTTCCATCTTAGATAATAAAGGGTTATGTTTCTATCCCTATTATTAAATTGATTTGATTATGTTGTGATGGAATTATTTTTATGAATTCCTTTATCTTATATGAATTGTTTTATGATGTCACGATGTTTAAGATTCCCATTTTTATTACATGGGTTATGCTATGATGTATGGTTTATGATTTTGTGGCACACATAAGAATGGTATCATTATGAGATGGGTGGGACCTATATCTCCCTCCAATGCATTGGGTAAAGATTTTATATCTCATGAGATAGACATGGATGGAATGACAGGATAACCGGTTCCGTGAAATAAGACTGAAATGAGGAGTTAACTCTGTTCAGAAATGGACTTTGTCCACTAAGATATTCTTGGAAATGAGTCTTGAATAATAAGAAATTATTCTCTATGATTATGTGTGTATGCCACAAAGTTTCATGTTTTAAGTTATGATTATTGGGATTACATTTCACTACTATGATTTATCCCATGTTATGATATTATGATCTCTTTTGCAGGTTAAGATTTCTAAAATGTTATGTTCTTATGAATATGATGTGATTGATATTTCTTTTATTTACCCTTACTGAGTATTTGAGCTCACCCTTTTATGTTTTCTTTTCCACAGGATATAACGAAATGTTTTAGGTAAGAAGAAAAGGGTAATATCTTTATGGGAGATATTGAAGATCTTTCACCACAATTAGACGATTATATTCCGAGTTTCCAAAGACACTAAACTATTACAGTCCTTGTGTGTGTGTTTTTGTAATGTACTAAGTATTCCAGAAAAGTAATGTAATTTCCATGTACGTCAAGCTTTTGGTCTCTACAGTTGGTATCAGAGGAAAGGTTTAGTCAACCTTTGGAAACTAGGATGCGATAACTTTAGTAGGATCCCTATAGATATTTCTAAGGTATGTATAGGGATGTCCCTAAAGTTAAGTATAAGTATAGGTTTTAGTACTAGAATTACGGTAACCTAAGATGTTAGTTATTTAAGGTACTCCCCCTTTGTTATTTTGTTTTCCCTAGCGTGATTTTTTCCTCTCACACTATTCTTTTTGGGTTTTAGATGATGGCTGAGACCCGAAGGAACCATGTTGATCAATGTAATGGACAATGCAATTATTTTCCTCTTGAAAAAACACATGTTATGGGAGATGGAGTGAAAAATATTATTTCTATACTTACACAAGATATGAATCATTATGGACTTCCAAATGAGGAGAGAAGGGAACACTATTCTATTGAGTCCTTCATGAGGCAACGTCCACCTTCTTTCAGTGGGTCTTCGGATCCACTTGTTGCTGAACAATGAATCAGTAACACTGAAAAGATATTCTCATTTCTTCAATGTTCTGAACATGATAAAGTCATCTTAGTAGTATATAATTTGGAAGGTGAAGCTGATCAATGGTGGAATATTATCAAGAATATGAGGCCAAGAGATGAAATTGAATCCATGGAATGGGACGAGTTCAAGAACTTATTTTTCAATAAGTACTTACCTCGTATTCTTTAAACAAAGATGGAGAAGGAGTTTCTTGAACTAAAGAAAAAGGATGATGAATCTGTTGGTATATATGAAGTGAATTTTACAATGCTTTCAAGGTATGTATCTGGCTTTTTCATCCAACCTTAAAGAAAAGTTGATCGATTCTTCAGTGGATTAAAACCAAATATTCGAAGGGCATTAGCTATAAGAGACTTTAGTAGCTATGAAGAAATTGTGCGATGTGATATTAGGGTAGAAATTGAAGTTGGTGTTACATATCCATCTCATGGTTTTGACAAGAAACGAAAGATGGAGTTCAAGGAGAAATCTCAGAATAATGGTGAAAAGAAGATGAATGTTTTCTTTTTCTCAATGTGTGGAAAGAAGCATGGTGGAGATTGTCTTAAAGGGAATAGAAAATGTTTTAAGTGTGGAAAATAAGGTCATCGAGTAGTTGCGTGTCGAAGTAATGGAAAAAGGGTTGCTAATGGTGTGAATAAAGAAAAGACTGTAGAGAATGCACCAACAACACTTCAATGCTTAAAGTGCAATGAAATGGGGCATTATGCTAATCAATGCCCTAATCCAAGGGTTAATGATGATCGACATGAGCAACCACATAAGGGAAAGGACAAAGGGAAGTCACATGCGATCACTATTGGCGATGTTGAATATGACAACGATGTGGTAGAATGATTAAGTTTTTATGTAAAGGGATTCCAAAATAATGTTCTATATAGTATCATGGAATATTGGAATATTTATGTATTGGTCTATTGTGGGTTTCAATAATTTTATGGTACCGGTAACCATGGAATGTGATTGAGATATTTTTGGTATGCGGATGATATGCGCATAATGAAGGGATAAGAAGATAATGAGATGTTTTATTGTATTCATGAGCTCATGATTGGTATATGGACTATGTGATATCATGGTTTGAGTATAAAGAATTTTGAGGATTTTGGTTTGTGGAAAGTGTTAAATTTTAACTACATTCATTTTTTCACTAAGGTTCAATGGGTATTCATTATTCAAGAGAATACATGATTAAGGTATTCACATGTTTGTAATTTGACCAACAAGATATATCTTATGATATATGGGAGATAAATGATGGCATTCACGTGATTGTTATGTGACATTTCAAGTAATCATTTTCATTATACTATGAGCTTGGACCGAAGTATTTTAGATAATAGTAAAGATTAGAATGGATTATGTTAGACATAAGATAGTATTGTATAAGGATAGAACGTTTTTCGATATTATTGATGGGATTTTATAGTAATATAGCTTTAGAAAAAGGACAACCTGCAGGATGGGCGACAACCCATCGCGTCGGACAAGGCTGGGGGAATCGAACCCACAACTGAAGTGCGACTGGCCTTTATCAGCTACCACTGGCCTACATGAAGTCCCTGGTTAGTAGAAACTAGTTTTATTTTATTACGCATTATGATATATGAAGTATAAGTTCATTTTTGGAATCGTATACGATTAACCTCACCATAGTTGGACTTATGTATATTTGATAACTTTTTCTAACCTTTTGTTTGAAACAGATGGAATGACCCATAATTCTATCACATGATCTATTAACACTTCATGATTAACAAATTAAACTTCATTTATTTAATAGAATAAGTGGAAATTGTTCAAAGAACGAACAACATTGAGATTGTACCAAAATAAAGTAAGTATTTATTCTAATTCAAATTCTTCAACTTTAGGGAAATGATCATGAAAACCAAAAATGTTTTCCTAGTTCCCTTATATCCGATGAATCAGATGATACCCTAGATCATCAAAAATTTATGGCTTTGTGATTGTTGGATTTTTCATAGCCCTGTTCTCTACCACTCTCCATCAGAAAATGACGGTTAGATTTCTCTTCCATATCCATATTTTCACCTATGATCTCCTTTGTGGAAACCCAGTGACTAGTTAATTTGGGTAACCGTTATGTTTCATACTTCAGTTTTTAAAGCCAAGTTTTTGTATTCCTTTTTACGATGTGGGTTTCTATTAAAGAAACTTTCAAGTAGTAAACCATTTATAACCCCGATGAATTTCGAGGGCGAAATTCATTTTAAGGGGGGTAAAATGTAACAC
Organism: Viscum album; assembly: GCA_963277665.1. Taxonomy (NCBI): domain Eukaryota; kingdom Viridiplantae; phylum Streptophyta; class Magnoliopsida; order Santalales; family Viscaceae; genus Viscum; species Viscum album. The sequence goes on along the minus strand of OY728152.1, from coordinate 1,579,256,539 downwards.
CCCATGATTTTATGAAAAATATTATTTTTAATTTCATTAATGTCTTGTGTTGTAAGATACACCAAGAGGAGTTTGCACAACACACACCCCTGACTTGGCTTGCATTACACGCAAACGAGACATTCCATGATAGTGTGTGTTGTATGCAATGCCGAGTTTCACTAAACAATGATATGCTATTAAAATATTATTAAAAGTAGCCATTATGAATAGTAATATCCACTTTTTGTAATTTTATAAATTTTATTTTTGAAAATGGACTTCATTTTTGGATTTGGAATATCGAAATTAGCCTACGGTGAAATTTTGGTATTTTTCTGGAAACATTCAATTTTGATGAATAGTGAAAACACTGGGTTACTATTTAAAAACCGACATTTTATTTAAATAATTGTTTATTTTATTTAAATTTATTTTAGGTAAAAATTGATACATAATACCTATATAAGTACAATGTAATTCATTGGAGTAATTTTATAATAATTTTAGATATATAAAAAGGTTATTGAACTTTTCACCGTCTTTTACCCACCTCCTAGGAGAATTTGAAAATTTACATAAAACATAATTTTACCGCTTTTGTGAATGGAATTTACAAAATCCGAGAGACATGGTAGATGTCAGTAAGTAAAATCTGGTTCAATGAGATGAAAATAATTTTTGGTGAATAGTAACGTTTTACTTTGTTTTACCACGGTTAAAAGTAAAAGGGGTAATTAAGGGTAAAAATGATATTATTATTACCCTAACACATGTACTAATTCTATTGGAGAAGTGTAATTCGACCAAAAACAACCTTCGTAATAAAATATGACCATTTAGGCCCCCTTGGATTAGATTAGGACATTTAATATTAATTTATTTAAATAACGGTTAAAATAGTTAAAATCAAAGTTTAATAACTAAATCATTTTTAATATAGGGTTATACATAAGATAAATTTGACTATAAATATTAATTAGAAAGATAAAACGATTTCATACATAATTATATTTTATTTGTAATTTTTAGACATTAAATAATTTAATTTATTTATGACACAATGATGATGCAGTAATTATCTTATTAATGAAATATTGAAATAATTGATGTTATAAATACCAAAATAAATGTAATTGGAGACTTTTTAGGAATTCTGATAATTTTCTAGGATAATATGACATGTTATTATTGATTTAATTAACATTTTTAGAACTAATAATTCTGTTAGGATTTTCACAAAAATCAATTACCAAATAGTGTAAAATTTACATAAATTAGATTTTAAAACAAATATTATTTTATTAACTGTTATTTTATTCCTAAAAATATAAGGATCGTCTGAATGACTTATATAAGGTTATATATATTAATAATAAGCAACTTGGGGTTCGTTTGTCTTATTATAGTATGTTTATTAACCTTATAGTATAAGAAAACCAGAAGACACAGTAAAAGTAAAATTATTTAACTGAAAGTTAAATCTAAATGATAAGGTTAAATAGAAACCTAAACTTGTATAAATTATATTGGATGAGATGCTTTAGACCCATACCCACCTTAGCTTCTAAATAAATAAATTTTAAGCTATTAAAAACCGAATATGACTTTATAATAAAATAATATTTTGAGTTTTTCCAAAGGTGCCCCTCTCCTCCCTTATAAAAGGGCACCTCCTCCCTCTCTTCCTCACACCACATTGAGCCTTCATGCTCGGCAAACCCCTTCAAAATTATCTTCTCCAATTCCCTAGAAACATCCTAGAGGTCCTGGTCTTCTTCGAAGACCAATTTGAGTTCCCTAAAAGGAGGTCTCAAAGAAGCGCTTCAAAGAAGACGTAATGACCGTTACCGATTTTTTCAACATTATTTCTTCTTCCACTTCTTCTTCTTTAGTTGTTTCATTATGGATTAATAACATCAGTATCAATCATATACTGATATGTCATTATAAGTATAAAACAACCCTATTTCACCATCTTTCCATCCTACGGAAAATGAAATCACCACACGTGCGTACGTACTGAATACCGTCTCCACACCGTTGTGTAATCTATTTTCCACCACCACCTTACTTGGATGTGTATAATGGTATAAATAATGAATATATATTATTATTGTAAAGTGATATTGATTCTGAAATAGTATACATACACTCCAACACAATTCCACTATCATGGGAACGATATCATCGCTCGTGCGTACGTACGGAATACCGTCTCCACGATGTGATGAGACTTGTTCTACATGCTTTTCATTGAATAATGATTACATAAATGAATTGAGTGAATAAATATGATATATATTACACTAATAACATTTTGGAAATGAGGTATCTATAACCTAAAAAGAAGAATAAGAATTTATTTGACAAAACACACATAAGAATAAAAAGTAATAAACACCCGAATAACAAGTAGCAATGAAATATTACTAATAATAAGATAAGAATATGACAATATATGATATAATAACAATGAGTATGATTCTGGAATAAGACAATTAAATTATTTAAATCATTATACAGGAGGTTCGGACACTTATTAAAGAAATCGGACCTAAGGTAAGGGAAAATCTCACAATCTCAATTTTTATCCGAGATTGTTTATACTTCAGAATTTACTGGGGAATATTTATCATCCACATCCTTGTTTCCTCAATATGTAATATTTATATCCCTATACAATACTTTATATCCAATTTTACCCTTCGGTTAGTTTTTAGTAAAAGATATTAAATGAATCTTTTGTCGTTTTTCATACGAGGTACTTTTTGTCTTTTCTGACAAAAGTACGAGAAGAATGTTTTTTTAAATTATACGACATGAATGGCTTTTTAAAACATTATTTCCAAGAATCTTACTTTAAATGATATAAAGTTTATTTTTAATCAACTTCTTTTAGTTTAGAATTTTATGGAATGTTAAGAAAGGACAAGTGTTTTTGAAGTAGAAAGGATATTTTCCTCAAGAATGGAGTTCAAGTGTTTTTTCAAAATTATTTTCCATCTAAGAAAATAAAGGGTTATGTTTCTATCCCTATTATTACATTGATTTTATTATGTTGTGATGAAATTATTTTTATGAATTCCTTTATCTTATATGAATTGTTTTATGTTGTCACGATGTTTAAGATTCCCATTTTTATTACATGGGTTATGCTATGATGTATGGTTTATGATTTTGTGGCACACAAAATAATGGTATCATTATGAGATGGGTGGGGCCTATATCTCCCTCCAATGCATTGGGTAAAGATTTTATATCTCATGAAATAGACATGGCTGGAACGGAAGGTTAAACCGGTTCAGTGAAATAGGACTGAAATGAGGAGTGAACTCGGTTCAGAAATGGACTTTGTCCACTAAGATAGTCTTGGCAATGAGTCTTGAATAATAAGAAATGATTCTCTATGATTATGTGTGTATGAAAAAAAGTTTCATGTTTTATGTTATGATTATTGGGATTACATTTCACTACTATGATTTATCCCATGTTATGATATTATGATCTTTTTTGCAGGTTATGATTTCCAAAATGTTTATGAATATGATGTGATTGATATTTATTTTGTTTACCCTTACTGAGTATTTGAGCTCACCCTTTTATGTTTTCTTTTCCCTAGGATATAATGAAAGGTTTTAGGTAAGAAAAAAAGGGGAAGATCTTTATGGAAGATGTTGAAGATCTTTCACCATGATTAGAAGATTATATTCCGAGTTTCCAAAGACACTAAACTATTATGGTCCTTGTGTGTATGTTTTGGTAATATACTAAGTATTCCAAAAAAGTAATGTAATGTCCATGTACGTCAAGCTTTGGGTCTCTACATATTGTCTTGAGTTTTTAAGGGTTATTTTTTTAATGCTAAGGTGACACTCGGAGTTGTGTTGGGTGATTGGAAATAAAACATGGGAATTTGAACAATACATCATGACCTGAGTAGGTCATGTGATGACTTATTAATTTATACAAGGCCTCTTGGGGATGATAATATTTAAGGTGGGGGAATATATAGCTTCCCATTTTTTAAGAATAGATGAAATTCAAAATTAATTTGAATTTTTCCATTTGGTGGATGGTCAGTTCTATAATCCAAGATATTGAATAGAAGTCCAAAAGTTGGAAAAAGTAATGTGTTTGTAGAAATTTTTTTGTCTCTAGAGTTCCCTTGGGTGTTTGTTATGATTTTTTGTGTTTTGGGGTCTGAAATAGAACAGAATAGATGATGTAGGAAGGTCATACTATTTGTCTAAAATTTGGCAATGCATAGTGGAAATTGTGAAGCCTATTATTGAAGAGAAAGAAGTTCTAAACTGTTGGATATATCAATGTTAAAAAAGGATCACTAGCAAGAACAATGTGTATATTTTCTAAAAGAGGTTGAACATGGGATGTACATAGTTTTCCCAAAACCTTTCCATAGACAACACATATAGTTACACAATGATTGTCTGTGTGCACTATTCAGCCAATGGTTGGTGCAGAGTATGTCTAACCATGCATGAAAACCATGAGAGGTGTGGTTATGAAGATGTTGGAGCCACATGATTAATACAAATTTTGGATAAATAGTGTGGCCAAACTATATGACCCTATATTAAAGATTGAATTTACTATTTAACCTTTAATTGTCATTTAAAACTCTTTTCCTTTCCTCCTCCATTTATTCCACCATGGTGCTCTCTAAGGGGCACCGATCGAGGTATTTCCATATCTCCTCATATATATGGATCAATTTAGACTATTTGGGGTAGGAATTGACCAACGGTAGTATTATTTGATGTATATCAGTCTTCTTTGGATACCTCCTCTATAAAATCTTAATTTACTTCACATTCACATGTGCTAATATGATGTTGCCTAATTCTACATATTTTCAAGGTATTCACCCATTTATTCAATTTTACTATATGATTACCAAATAAACACTTTATTTTGGATGTGTGAGTATTCCCTGGTATAAGGTATCTTTTCTATATCTTTTCCCCTAGGTTTCTTTATTTTTAGTAAATGTTATCACCTACCGTATACTGGACATACCGAGTGTCCCTTAAAATTCATAATATTTTTAAATTAAATTGCCTTAGATTCCTTATGATGTGTTTGAACCCTCATTTGTATTGTTGTAGGATATGACCTCAACCCAAAACACCCATTTTGTGTGGTATTACAAAATAGTGTGAGTCAAATGTTGTATACCTTATGTATGAGACACCATGTTTGGTGTATCGTTTAATGTGTTTGTATATAAAGACACTAATATTGAATGTAGTCAATTCCTTTTTAAGACAATGTTTTTGTGGTTTCCTTTATGAGTTGTGAAGATATAAAACTATATACATTGAATGTAATTAATTGTTTGATTAAAAATGTTATGGATTCTGTTTAAACCCCTCAGTGAGGTACAATGTCTTCAATTGTAAAATGATATATTTATACATTATGACTTGATTGGACTTATGCGTGAATGTGATGGAATCATTATTTTTTTTTATTTGAGATGTGATGTAGATTAATATTATATATGGCACTCCTTTCTCATTAAACTAAATTAAAAATGGGTGTGGTCCTCTAAATATTCTGGGTATCATGCTATGGCATACTTACTAGCTTATTAATTTGTATTGTTAATTTAATTAGATAAACGAATTATTAATGTCGTGAGAAATAAATGTGTACCATATATGGAATGATAAGGTTGAGATTATTGTGATTATGATCATCTTTCCTGATGGAGTGGGAATATACCTGGATTGATACATTTTTGTCAAGATGGTCTCTCCACACATTGTTTTTTACCTCAACATGAGTGATTACAATTCCCTAGGGGAAAACAATAGATGTAATCAGTATCATAGAAAGTTACCCGAGGACATGAGTGAAACTAGGTTCTCTATGTTAGATACTAGGTACAATCTTAGAGTTTGTATCAATTAGGGTGAGACTGATACTTTCGAGGCCATTCATGTATCACATTGTATGGGATCTAATAGAAATGATCACTTATGTTGATACTACTGTGATGCATGGGTTCCTTGTTATGGTATGCCTCAAATGGGGCTAGAATAATTCTTACATAATTTTGGTATATTATCTTATAGAAAAGGATGAAAATTATTAATTTATACCCAAGGAAAACTTCCATAAATCCAAATCACATTCTTAGATTCAGCCCATCCCATGATACTTATTTATGTTGATTTCCCATCAATTCCCACAAATCTCATTTATATAATTTACCTTTGGTATTGGAAGTTTTGGATAATGATGAATCATGTTTGGCCTAGAGACCATGAGGATCCTGATGCTGATTTGGGGATTTAATTATTTCAAATTGATGATTTTTTTATGGAGGAAGATTAATAATTTTATACACACATAAATATTTTTTCATTATACACCATTTGTGTTGGCCTACTAATTTTATCTCACATCTAGATCAGGCATCCCTTTCACTAGGGTACCCCACCAGTTCTTCAAGTTCACATGTCCTTGGCTTATGTCTTGTGTGGTACTGTGTACAAGAGAGTTAGGATCCCAGAAGTAAGATATTAAATAGGATACCCTTGTATTATTTCTTTGTGGATTTTATATATTTTATTAATTTTATTGTATTTTACCAACCTGTCATATTTTCACATTCTTGTACTTATAGCATCATTTGGACAACATTCATTGTGGTGTATTTGGAATTTTCTATATTTATTAGGCCATTATAATTTTCTTCTACTGGTTCTTTTGTTTTCTTATTAATATCCCCCTATTGTATATTGTTTATTTTCTGATATTATATTGTCCTTCTTCGATCATGATGTTATAGTCTCCCTATAGTATCATCATTGGACCATTGCTGCTAGTTAGTAGTCTTTGGTATATGGGGATGTGCACATGAGGCCATGTGGAAAAGAATCTGCCTTCATTGTTTGATTGTAAGTTGGGTAGGGACATTACATAATGAATTAGTATAGGTTTCCTATTATAATTGATGAGAGGATCACTCTTGGAATAATATAAATGATTAAATTAATATAAAATAATTTTCACAGATGCATTAGTCAACAATAATATAACTATAATATAAGATGATAATTATTCAAAATCCTCTCACACAATAAAATTGGAAAAGGATTTGGTTATTTTATACCCCTATCAATCAGCTTTAACCCCTAGGTAACCCCTATTACAATTTCTGAAATATCATTGTTTTTTAATATTTATGTGTTTAGAATGTTACAATAAAAATTCAAGTTACTCATAAACAGACCATGGATGATACTGAAATATCCCATTCAATTTTCTCATGATAATTTTTTTTAGTATTTTAAGTCATTTAATAAATTATATTATATTATTAAATATCAAAAATGAAATTTTTGGAAGTATTCATTTCACTTCACATTGAAGACAATATGTTGACATATGAATTTTAATATATTCTTTTAAAAAATCCAAATATGTAATATTAATCTATAATATTCATGGAAAACAATTAATAATAAAAAATTTATTACTTTTAATATTTATAATATCATTTATTTTTATTTTTATGTAATTTAATGAATACTATGTTAGTGTTGCGTAATAATTTATAGTAATAAATTATTCACAAAAAATTAAAAAAATTACCATGATAAAATATTAATTCATATTTAAAATATACATTTATAAATGAAATTATTATAATATTTCTCTTTATGGAAAACATTTTAGATATATTTATATCAAGAGAGCCACATTTTTTATTTATTCAATTTTTAACATAATAGAAAAATCAAAATGAATGAAAAATGGGTCCAGGTTTCTATATATTTTTAGGACGTGTGGAAATGAAAAAACACACAAATCAAATAAGATAAAGCCCTTTTTTGAATGAATTTTTTGTTTTATCACATCATTTTTAACTCTAACACATTTTACACTTACGATTGAAGTAAAAATATACTACGATATCTATTAATTTTGACTAGAAATAAAAGGGAGAAATTTATAATATTAGGACCCCTTAACTCCAAATAAGGAATTCATTCTTTCATAAAATTTATAGATATAACCTTACCAATTATCTCTTTAGTATGTAATATAAATTTTGTAGGGTAAAATTATTTATGGGGGAAATAACGTAACACTCAGATATTTGAAAATGGAAGACAATGTTCGAGAGCCTATTTGACACACAACACCGTGTCTAAAAAACATCATTATTTTTTGGTAATTATAACCTTGAAATTACATTGGTTTGTGGAAATAATATTATATAATATGTTAAATATACATAATTACCCTAATGTATATAATTTTCTTTGATACATTGTTATTAAATAATAACACAATTTTTAATGTGCATTTAATCCTAAAAAATCAATTTCTCAAAATATGATTGTTATTTAAATTTTTGATGAATTACAATAATTAAAATTTGGGGCTATTATAAATTCTATTTTATAAAATTAAAATAATTTTTTAATTCATCATATCAAAATTATCATAGGTTTAAATTATTGTTTTTTTCAAAAAAAAATATTTTTCATTGAATAGTGAAAATACTGAGTTTTATAGAATATAGTTTCTTTTTAATAAATTATATAGAATTTTTATTTTAATTTATTTAAAAATTTTATAAATTTTTTATAATATATATTAAATATAATTAATTGCATTTAATTTATCTTTATACAAGATTTTCATATAAATTTGTTTTAGAATTAATTGTTCTTTGAAAACTGTTTTAAATTGAAAAATGTTTCCCCAATTTAATTAGTTAAAATCTCCACTAATGAGGAATGATTAAAATTAGAAAAATATATTATTAATCTATGAATATTAATTTATATTAATATAATTTTTATTACCTTTAATATATTTATTACAATTTCATCTTATGCTTGAAAAATGCAATTGATAAAGATCCATTTTCTTGACAGGTATATGGGTTTAACTGTCATTTAAATTATGCCACACATATAAGATTAATTCGGGAAAAATGGACCCCATATTTTTAATTTTATTAATTTATATAATAGAATAATTTCATTATAATATATTTACAATTATTATTAGTAAAACTGAAAAAAATATTACCATGATTAAGGTAAAAAACTAGTTTGTAAGGGAGTTAAACTAACATGATATGGGTTATAAAATACAAAAAAAATATCTAATTAATATTTTATGACAATATTTTACCTTATATATTATTGGGATAAAATATTTTCTTTTTATTCACCTATAGTCCTGTGATAAAATTATGTGAAATTATTTCATTTCAAAAATTCCAATTCATTCCCCTTCTCCAATTATAAGTGGTCAACATCTCAACTATCCTTTCACACATCCAAACATAATATCTCACCAATTTCCTATAAAAATTCATTATTTAATTCCCTATACAAATTCTATATTTATATTTTATCATAAATATAAACTAGGATGGATTTTATTGCAATCCAAAAGCTATTGTTTGATGTAGACGTAACACCCCTTATCGGTCATCATTATTTTATTTATTATTCCCATTATATCAAATATGATTAAATCATTATAATATCACTTTTTTATATCTTATAATAATATTTTATTATATTAATGCAATAACCTAAAATCCAGATCCACTTCAATTAATTAGGAATCAAAACCATTGATCGTCTATATAGTGGGCTGTCATATCATTAAATGACATTATTCGTTTTAAATCACTCCTTGACATAGATAAATATAATGATGTATCCAATAATGATATTTACAATTTAAGATATATTTATACTTATGGAATAATAATATAATTTATAACTTCTTTCTTTGTATTATGAATATAACATGATAACATCACTTAGTCATTTTCCATACTATCACCTCGTAAAGAGATGTGTTTTGTTTACAATACTACATTATATTAAACGTAATAATGATTAATTAGATGATTTTATATCATATTAATTTAATATTAATAATTATAGAAATTAAATATATCATATAAATTATTATGTTAACATTTATTGAATAAATGATATCATCGTTCGTTTGTATGGAGGACTACTGACTTTTGAAGCAATGTGATTCATTTTTATTTTTGTATAAAATAGATGACATAATTATTTGTATTTAATGAGATTGTATTTTATATATTATATTATTATGATTATTTAAATTTGATATAATAATAACCTTATTTCCATTATGATCCTTGAAAAATTGAAAATTTACATGTCTATGTATGACTTAAAATTTCCATGATTGTACCATAGTTTGTTTTTCATAACCACCCTTCATGATTAGTATTAAAAATATAATTTATGTAAAAATATGATAATAGTTTTAGTTTTTTTTAAATCATGAATAAATAATATCTTTGAATTTATCCATAATACCGCACTAATTTTGAACATTTGACCCAACCCTCATCAAAACATCTATCATTTACATCAACGAATATTTAATTGAACATAAAAAAATAATAGTTAAAAAAATTAAACAATAAATATGCATTTTTTTATAAATAATATAAAAAATAATGATAGTTTTTCCTAGATGATAATTAATACAGTAGATTATCCATGATTGAGGTAAAGATTCTTTATAACCCTCGTTTTTCACCAAGTTATGTGCATTCTATCTCTAACTCTCTTTCTCTCTCTTTAATATTATTTAATGACACTATATGAAGCATATATTTCTCCCTTATATATACCTATGTTATTCACCCTTCCATTTCTTGTGTATTATATTCCATATAATTATTTCTAAATATATTTCATCATTAAATTTATATTGATTATGATATGACCCAAGATCAGGTTACCCATTTTATTTAAATGAATAAATATTAAATTATTTCATTAGATTGAATTCAACTATATGGAACACATAGATCATAAAAATGTTTTTATGGGTGGACTCAGATATCTCTTTAATACATTGGGTAATGTTTTAGTCTCATAATATGTCATGTATGGGATTATGGAGTAAACCAAAGCCGTTATGGGATTTTTTCCTCCACGTGATGTTTTCTAGGTAGTTATCCTTGACTCATGTTTATTTCACGTTATACATTTTTTCAAAATTTTATATGTTATAATGATATTATGATACCATTTCATTATGTTATCCATCTATGTCATCACTCGTTAGCCATCAATTTTATTTTATATTGTTATACCTTTGTAACATGTAATGTTTTATTATCATGCTTATTATTATAATATGATTTTTAGCTCACTCCTTTATTTCATTATTTTCTAGGATATCCTATGATGATTCAAGAAATCAAATATATTTATAAGATCATTATGGATAATTTATTGGTAATATCATTGTTTATTTTCATTTTATGTAACATGAACCTAGTTATCCAACGATAATAAGATTATATGAAACTTGGTTTATATTATTACATATTTATATTTATAAATAATTTATTAATATGTTTAAAAGTAATGGGTCGATATATGTATCTTTGAAAAAATATATTCTCAAACAAAAAACTATTTTCTTGGAGACAAGAGTTTTAGTATATTTTTATCACAAAAGATAACTTCTTGGATTCATAATCTTCCAATTCTTCTCAATTCTCATTCTGTAAAAAATATAATATTTAATTTTCTCTCTATATATCAATTTATTTTTTTTCTCTCTATTATATTTTTTATATATTCCGCTACACAATTTTTTTATACCTTTTTTTTCAGGTATGGGCCCCAACCCACAACATCTATTGTCTCCCTTGTATTACTATATAGTGATCATGCCACATGATCTCCATATTTTTGTCACCCCACAATATTAATTAAAGCTAACAATGAACATATCTTCATCATGAAAAAAATATAATCTACCCTATTAAAATCAATATTTTTAATCTCTTTAATAATCACTATAAATTCCATAAAAATACGATTGAATCATGATGTAAAAAACAAATTTTATGATTATCAAACAATTAATCATGTTTTATGAATTATAATTACTAATTAACTTATCAATATTTTAATTTTTGAAACATGTATACATATAATACATACTTAATGAATTTTTCAAAACATATCTAGGAATAAAAATTTGCTTCATAGTAATCAGTTAGATTATTCTTAATGTAAATAGCAAAACATAGTATATTCTCTTATATGTAACTGTATTTTCCATTATTTTTATCCTGAGAATTTGGCTATGTGAATCAATCAGATATATTGCTAAAAATGAGAAAGTGAAATCCAAAATTAGCTACATTGATTCTTTGTCTATGTAACACATTTGGTTACAAGGAGGAATCATATTTTTTATATTTCTACATAGTTGAAATTATCATTCTAATAACCTATGTGAATTTTACATCACATATTCAGCTACGTGATCTTATTATGCTACCAAACTCATAAAAAACATCTTCATCCAACCATTATCCCAACTCAAAATCTCTTACATACATCTTGAAACTATCTTCCATGATATATAATTCCATTCAAACCAAATCAATCACAATCATACATAATATTTTATTAAATATATTTTTTCAATAAATATAAATACTGAATCACACCATTAACAATAGTATCATCATTCTTTCTCAAACCATGCTGAAAATTAATGGGCCTCTTTACCATGTCCATTTATGACCGTTTCACAATGACTATTCTCACTTTATTGGAATTTAGTAAATGTAATATTCTTTTTTCATCATATTCATCAATTAAAATTTCATAATGATACATGTTTATATTAATTGTTGTTTTTGTGAATTTTATTGTGTTAAAAATGTAAATCATATTTCATGATATATTGTTATGTATAATCACAATATTTCGCACTATAGTTCCCATTCTAGTGGGTTGTTTTTTTTGATAATTATCATCTTGAACCACATATCCATTTTTTAATGTATCAACCATTACTAAAGCCAAAAGGGTTAACATGAGTGATTATAATTATTAAGGAAAAATCATAATAAGAAAATGATTTTTTATAATCTTTATCTATATCTATAAAACACTGTTATATAATCATTTAATCATAAAATATAATCTTGTATTAGACATGGTTGTGCATATATCACTCTTAGTTTGACATATTTCATTATTTTTTTAACCAAGGTTACTTTTAGTTGAGTTCTGTGAAACTTCTCAACAAAATAAAAAAAAATATAAATCCCAAATTACAATGAACATTATTAAAAAACATTGAAATATTTTCAACCCAAATCCAACATACCTCATATATTGGAAATCACCTATCAATTAATATTTCCCTTGTATTATTGGTCTCTACTTTATTTTATATTATCCATGGTTATATTTAATTTAGGTTGTATTAAATAACTATATTAAAAACCCATCAAAATAAATTATATAGAGAATGTGAATTGACCAAAGAATATCCCCTAAGATATCAAACCATATATTTAGTTGTTCCACTTTTTTATTTGCATTGTGATGATTGAGTTAATACCCAATCCAACATTTTAATTGTTATGGAATTTATGTATATTTTTTTTGATATACTATATCCTTGTATTGTATGAAAAAATATATATAATTTCTAGGAAATATAGAGAGTCAATATTTTTCCAAAAAAATCATGAAGTATTCCTATAAATAGATTCATTCCATGGATTTTTACAAAAATTATATTATCACAATCCCCAGATAATATGTGAATTATTTCATTAACATAAAATAAAATATTATCTCAAAGTGTTTTCTATACCACAAAATTTATAAATAACATTAAATTTTCATAGTTTAAATTTTAATCAATGCAGATTATAATCTCTAATGACTTTTAAACCCTACTCTAATGCTAACATTTACACATGCACTTACACTTCTAGTCCAAGTTTCATAAACAGAATAACTAAATTCCTGATTGATAGACAGAATATTTAAGGATAAAAAATTATGAATTAAATTTTATAATAAAAATATATCGTTACATACATATCCAACAAAATTTTGGTTAAGATATCTCAAGAATTAAAAAATAATATCAACTAATAAACCCCATGTTATTTATTAACAACTAGATGTTTCTTCATTTTATGAAACCATGTGATCTATAACAAGTCCCCAATATCTCCTAAAAACTCTCCTTATAAGATATCTTGTTTGAAATATCATGTGTAATACTTTTATTCATAACCTGGGGAAATGAAAACGTAGGCTGGGTGGTCATTAGTTCCTAGCCAGGGATATATATAACTAAAAATACCATAAATATTAGTATGTAATATATAACATGTTCAGAATAGTAAATCTATATAAACTCATTGTAAAATAAAACTGATATAATTCTATATCTATTACAAAAATAAAATCATGGATATTATTAAATATTGATCATATACTGATTGAATGTATATTTTCGTAAATCTAAACTATATTTTTAATACCTAATCTCATGATACGATTCTATTAAATGGTAAGGTATACACCAAAATCCAACATGTTTTTTTATCCTGAGATTTGTTGATGGACTAATGTGATATATAAATATTGGTCTAACCCATCACATGATTTAGTCTAAATCCTTCATCATAATAGTTGAAAATTTCATTTATATAGTTCTCTAACAAACCATGGGATGAATAAAAAAATTTATCCAAAAATTATGAATATTTAACATTAATTCATTATCAAAAAACGTTATATGTACATAATTAGAAATACTGTTAATACATTTTCTCCATTCTAGTAAATTAAATAACTTGATCATTACCCATCCCAAGAAAAAGGGTGGATGGTCAAGTAATATAATGTCAACACTACAATAAAAGACTATATTAGAGTATGAATATATTTTATGACAATAATTTTCCCATGATAATATGTAACACCCCAATATTTCATAGTATGTTATTTTCTGTAATTTAATAGCTTGCGCTACATGCATCACCGAGTTCAAGTGCAACACGACTTACCAAACTAGCCGTTAAAAAGAAGTTATGAATAGTATTAACTGAATTTTAAATTTTATATACAACATATAATTTTAGAATCAATATTATGTTTTTCTTAGACATAATATAAGAACAAATTAAATTTTATCATTAAAAAGAAGTATTTTTCAAAATAATGCAATTGTACCACCTTTTAATGGAAACCCATTTTAAAACCAATATTTTACACTTTTATATATTAAATTTAACTTAATTAAATTCTTCTTTAGAATCATGATATAAAATTTTATTTCGGATAAATTTTTGGTACTTTTCTCTTAACATTTATATTTTGATGAATACTGAAAAATACTAAATTATAGTTGAAAACAAATTTTTTTATCAAAACAATTTATTGTGTTAAATTATGTATTTGAATTGTTTGTAAATATAATTAGATTATGTTTTTATTATTTAATACATTTTTTTTGATTATAAGTAATTCCACGTTAAAATTTGACATAAACACATGTCAATGTTTTGATAGTTTTTACTTTTAAGAAACCTGCTTTTCGGTTTTGACAACGGGAATTGATTTTAAATTAATTAATTAAACTTATATGTTTTTAATTTGGTAAAATAGAATTAATTTTTGAATTTTTAATTTCAAAATTAGCTTAGGGTAAATTTTTTGTATTTTTTTGAAGACATTCACTTTTTGATGAATAGTGAAAAACAATGTGTTATAGTTTAAAACAAACTTTTTATTTAAATAATTATTTCTTTTATTTAAATTTATTTTAAGTGAAAATAGATATATTATACCTATATAAGTACAATATAATTCATTGGAGTTATTTTATAGTAATGTTATATGTATAAAATTTTATTGAACTATTTACCGTCTTTTATCCACCTCCTAGGAGCATTTGCAAATTTACATTAAACATAATTTGACCGCTTATGTGAGTTTAATTTTAACTATCTGAGAGAAATGGGGGGTATCATTAAGTAAATTTTTTTTCAATAAGATGAAAATAATATTTGGTGAATAAGAAGTTTTTACTTTTATTTACCACAGTTACAAGTATATATAATAATTAAGGGTAAAAATGATATTATTATTACCCTAAGACATGTGATAATTCAATTGGAAGAGTATAATTCTACAAGAAACATCCTTAGGAATAAAATATGATCCTTTAGATTCACTTAGATTAGATTAGTACATTTATTATTATTTATTTCAAAAAAGAGTTGAAAGTGTTATATTCAATGTTTAATAACTAATCCATTTTTAATATAGTGGTACACATACGATAAATTTGACTATAAATATTAATTAAAAATACTAAAATATTTCCTATTTAATGATAATTTTTTATTATTTTTATACAATAAATAATAAATTTATTTATGACACAATAATGATGTAGTAATTACCAAATTAATGAAATATTAAAATAATTGATATTATAAATATCAAAATAAATTTAATTTTAGACTTTTAATTAATTTGAAAACTTTTCTAGGTTATTATGAGATTATAGGTATGGTTATATAAATTTTTATTGAAGTTATAATGTTGTTATTAATTTTGAAAAACAAAATATCAAATAGTGTCAAAACTGACATAAAAACGTTTTCTTAAAAAATATAATATGATTAATTGATGTTATATTCCTAAAAATCCATGGTTTGGCCGAAGGACTTATATAATTATAGTTGTATCATTAATGATCCACTTGGGGTTCTCTTGGATGTTTATATAACTTTTATTAACAATATAATATAATAATACAAAGGGACATAGTAAATGTCAAACTATTTAACTAAGAGTTAAATCTAAAAGATAAAGTTAATATAGTGACCCAAACCTATATAAAACATATTGGTTGAGTTTTTATACCCATCCCCACCTTATAATTTATATAACTCAGTTTTTATCCATTATAAACCGAAAATTAATTTATTATAATATAATATTTCTAGTTATTCTAAAGGTTCCCCTCACCCCACTTATAAAAGGTCACTCCCCCTTTTCCCTAATTCACACCTTAAAAGCCATTATGATCGTCCAAAACCTACCCAAATATCCTCCCAACTCTCCTACATTCATCCTAGAGTTCGTAAAATAGTTATAAAGACAACCTAAAGTACCCTTTTGATCAGATCAAAAGAAAGAACATGAAGAAGAGGTAAACATTTCATCACTTATTTCACGTCATTTTATTCTTCCACTTCCCCTTTCTTTGTTGTTTAAATTATAAAATAATAAATACACTATATTCTATATACTATTGTGTTTTTATAAATATGGTACAACCATATTCATTATCCTATCCATTATTTGAATGACATGTCACCGTACGTGTGTATGTAAGTTTTACTATCTCCACATCGTGGTGTAGTTGTTGTTCAATACATTATAATTGGGATGGGTATAATTATGATGTATAATTGGTTTAAATAATAAATATAACATGATAATGATTTTTTAAATATAATATATGATCCAATTTTATATTATTTTAAAATAAAAAAATGATATTGTCGCTCGTGTGTACGCACAGATTACCGTCTCCACAAACGCAATGAGATTCACTCCCAATCATATCCATTCTTGAATAATTCTCATTTTATGATGGAAAATAATGTTTAAACAAATAAAATAATTCTTAATATTAATAATATACCTCCCATCCATAACAAACATGGCTTACATATCCAAGCATATAAAGGAGAATGAATCCGTTAACACCTGAAATGATGATAATATGAAAATATCAATATTAGAAGATCAGATATTATATCTTATTAATGTTTATGTTTATTTTATACATTAATAACAATGATTTAACCATTATAAAGGATATCAATGTACCCTTGACAATGTAAACGTACAAGGTAAGGGGTTTCTTATCTCACATTTAATTCTGTGATATTTCAAATATTCGCCACTTATTTACTGCATGTGGGGTATTGTGTACTAACATTTGATATATATTATCATTATTATCATTATATTCACGGAATTATGTGATTAATTTTGTGGTTATTAACTTTTGGTCATACGAATCTATTGATTACAATAAAGAGAGTGTTTTTCATCTCACTTTTTATTCCCGTGAGATTCATGATATATTGGCCACTATTTCTTTTTGTGTGGAGTATGTACGGTCCATGATTTTATACGCGGTTTAATATAATTTAATTTATGAGTATTTAAATATTCATTTTATTATCCTTCTTTAATGGGTTTTATGTTTCATAAGTTACCAAATCAGTAAGGGAATTTCAGATTTCAATTTCCACTCAGGGGGCTTTACACGTACTTCATTGATTATTTTACTCTAACATTGGAATAACTATTTATTATTTATTTTATAATTTTCACACCCAATTTTGTGGATATAATTTTGATACACATAATCACTCCATTGATAATTTTTCAAGTCGTTGATATAAACATGATCTTAACTCAATTTCCATTCATTTTGTTATACATCCAAGTCATTGGTGTTTTTTTAAAAGAATATATGTGAATGTCCTCTGACTGATTTACACAGAATATCCAATAATATTGAGTTTATTTATATTTTTCACACATAATTATGTCATTTATTTATCCTTTATCTAAAAATACTATTTTTATAAGAGATTTCGTCTCAATTTACATTCCGTTGAGACTTCATTATTGTTATGAACCAATTCACTTTTATATGGTGTATATACTATCCTTTGAAATAGTATAATGAAATCCTTTATTCTCATGTTATTATAATATTTTTATTACCCCAATTGTTTGTATTCAGTCCTCTCTCATTTCGATAGTTACTCTAACTACCATACCATTTTAAATGTTTTAAAATTTTATCCCTCTAAATCTTTCTCATTAATTTCCATGTTATAAAAATGGTTTTATGGTTTTATTTATATGGACATAAATGTTTTAAAATTAAAATTCCTTTAAAAAAATTCAATGTGGTATCAGATACTTTGATTCAAGAATCTATTTTTAAACGAATTCTTGACAAATAGGGTGACTTTTAAATGTTTTCAAGAAAAGGGGGATATTTCTCTCAAATAGGTTTCATGATTATTTTCATCTTGGTAAATATCCTTCATTTTTCATAACTGAGGGTAATCTATTACAATTAAATCTTAAATATTTTATTTAACGAGTTATGTTCGACTATTTATGTTCCATTTTTATACCATTCATGGTTTGTGGATAAAGTATTGAAATTTTGTATGCTAGTTTTAAGAGGAATGATTATGTTATGTTTCAAACTTTTCAAAGGAGGAATGAATTGGAATTAGTAAGTGACGGGTGGAGCCCACTATAGCTCCTTGGTGCATTGGTAGGTCTCACGAGACAAAGTAGTGTCTTGGCACATGGCCTCAACAAAATTTTATTTGTAGTATTGGCACAAGGCCTTGAATATGTGGTTATGATGTATGGAATTATGAATTCCATCATTATGAAAGTGGCTATTGATATTGCATGTGATTATTTGACTAGTATAATATCCATCTGAGTAAGTAAATGGGATTATTTTATTTTATCTTGTCCATATTATACTAAATTTCGGGTTTAAAAGGCTTTTGTTTTAGTCTTATAAATTTCCTTACATTTTTATGCTTATTATGAATGTTTCCACTTTATTGTTATTCTTACTGAGCATCTGAGCTCACCCCATTCTACGTTTTATTTTTCCCAGGTTGTGAAGAAGTATATTATGAATGACCTAGAGGGATAGTCTATGGGATCTCAGTTTTGTCTATGGAAATAATTTTGTTGTAGTTTTCCATTTTATGATGTAATTTAAACCTTATGAATATATCTAGTACTTCCAAGGCTTCTATACTAATCGGTCTTTCGAGAAATGATATTATGTGATCATGCTAATGATATGTAATAATGCCTTCACTCTGGGATTTTTGGGTCGTGGAGTTATATAATATAAGTGAAAAAATGATTTTAACACTTCTAGATAAGGTAGGTTTATGTTCAATCAATATATAGTCAACATTTTGATAATCACAAATATTAGTTTAACAATATATAGTTGAAAAATATTTTTACCCATTCTAATAAAATGGATAAGATGATCATAAAAAATATAGATAATGAAGGTGATGGATGGAAAAAAATCTTAATAAAATAAATGAAACATACGACGGTATTGAAATAAATTATGACTTCCCTCACCAAAAGAAAAATACAAACAAATATAAAAAAAGTAGGGATCATGAATTTAATTATTCGATACCATGAGTCCAATCACTAATAGATTGTATCTATATACATTTATATATATATATAAGAGTAAAAAAATTTAATCATAAAAAAAATAGGGTAAATAATATTGAATATGATATGTTAGGTAACTGTCAAAACATAAAACAACTTTTACAGAACATTTTTAATAATGATGTAAAATAAATAAAATTATCGGCATTAAATGGTAACTTTTGAAAAATAGGTAATAATTATTTTAAAAATATTAAATATTTAAAATAATCTCGAATAATTTATTATTTAGAAGATATATATATATATATATTATGATAGAGAATGAAGAGTGTGAAACCAAACAAATTAGAGTGAATGGAACATCCATTTTTATTATATTAAAAAACATCATACAAAACTCTATTTTTATAGAGTATCAGAAACAAAATGATATAAAAAATTAATTTTCCATAATTGTACTAAAAATACGTTATAATAAAATATTAGTGTGGAAGAACCAACACATTTTAAAATGATGTTCATGTTAAAAAAATATAACTCAATGAAATGACACTTGATATTTCATTATCTATTATGGGACACAATCTAAAAAAAGCATGTAAATTTTGATAATAAAATAATATAGAAAAATTTAAAGAATGAGATACTACCAAATAATATAATCAAACATAATATTGTACCCTAGTTATATGAAATATGTTCATGTTAATGATCATAACTCATTGAATGAATATTTTGTTGTCATAAAATAATATGATTGGGGAGGTAATTTTATCAAAAGATATTCATAGAAAAGAAATTAATTTTTCTTAGATTATCCTATTAATTAAATTTAAAAAATAGGTAATATTCATGTGATTATAAATTAATTTAAAACTATAAAAATGAATCATGTTGTATAACATATTACATGTCTCAAAGAATCATAATTGAGAACAAGAAAACTCTTACAAAATTAGTGAAACATTAATAAAAACCGCATGAATGAGTGATAATGTAATTAAACATAAAACAATTATATTGAATGATTATTTAATATATAATATCTCAAATAAGATCTATATACACTGCAAAAATGTTGTATGGTGAATAATATTGATCATTTCTTGAATTGGGGAATTTGATATGAGAACCAATATCTAGATCTCAATTCCTTATGAAATTTCACCATGAGTCATAAATAATTAAATTTAAATAAAAAATTACATATCAATTAATAATTTCCATAATTACAACAATTTATACTCCCCATTTTCATTGATTATATACATGTTAATATTAGTTAGTATTTACTTATTTTAAACTCTATCTGTTAATAATCATTATCAATTATCAATGGTTTCATAAAATTGTTGTTTGTTTCTTTTTTATTAATATATATTAAAAACTAGATTATATATTTTATTGTTATATATGATCCAAAAAAATTTAAAAATCTATAAGATGTTTCCATGGTTTTTAGTCACAAATCATTATGATAAAATCAGCGAAGACAATGTATTGTTGATTCATGAACATAAATGTTTTTTATAAAATAATAATTTAAATATAGATATAATATCTCGAGGGGAAAATAAATTCCTTTTTATATATATCATAATAAACTATTAAATATGTTCACATATTCATCCTTGAAATAAATGGACAGTATTGTTCAATTCAGCTGTCAAACCCACCTAATCATGAACTTACTCTGATTAGTGAATTATTTTAAGATGTTTTAGTTATAATATAATTGCACTACAATAATAATGACCTTATTTATTTTCTATTAGTTTTATTTATTAGAATTTTAAATAATAGGAAGATAATAAAATTTATATATTGTAATTAAAAATAAATAATGGTACATTTTCCACTTATTTCTTTCATTTTAAATGATTAACTTTACAATAATTATTTTTTGATCATAAAATTAATAGGACCTAATATTTATTACAGTATAACATTAATTAAATAATAAAATTTTTATTTATCCCTTAATTTCCTCCTAATTACTATTTCATAAGCCATTAATTATGGCAAACTTGATTTTTATTACAAACATATACCTTATTGGTTACATAAAATTTAATTGATATAGCATATAAGATCAAGTGGTTTTGTGTATTTTGGGCTTAGGAACGTTACATAAAAACTTATAACATAAAACACAGAACATATTTATTGAAAATTTCCTTTCCATGACCACTACATTCCCTTGTACTTAGCATTTCATGGGATAACCTGAGGACATAAATTTAAAAGGATGAGCTATAAATACAATTAAGATAGTAAAAATGGTATATCATGAAGCATACAATAACTTTTATGATATAGGAATATCAATGGGAGATAAAGGAACCAGAACATAAAGGAATGATATAGTCTGATTATAATGACCTAGAAATGTTGCAGCAACACATAACATGGAATTAGTATGAGCCAAGGCTCGTTACCCATGGAGAATGAGTAAATACTCATTGCACATGAATCACAAGTAAAAATTGTTTCAAATGAATCATCATGACTCAAAAATCATTTAAAATTATGTATCGTGGTATTATACTTTACCAAATGCATTGGAGCGCTATTTGGGAGCACCCTTCTTAGACATTTAATTTCATACAGATGTGTTCCACATGGATCATATAACATGGAATCAATCAACATCATAAGTTATTACACAATTAAGGAATGCATAATAAATACATGAATGTATAATTAAACATGTATATGTGCATAAAGTTGAATATATTTGATATAGACATGGGTATGTTAGTCACTAGACAATGATCTTGGCATGAAAAAACACAATGCAATTTCTGCAGCATAGTGGCATGACATAAGAGTTCATAAAAGTTGTTGATGAGAGATAAGTGGTAATATCGTCATATTTACATGAAATGGAATGTAAGGGGGTTTATATAGATAGATTTTCCAATAAAGGTATTGAAATTTAGATACATAATACCCATGAATTTCTTGAATGTAAATGATGAAAGAAAAATTTCTTACAGAATTTTGGCATGGTAACAGGTGTAAATGGGAGGAATTAATAAGATAGAAATAAGATATATCATTATTAAAATTTGAATAGTGAAGTATGTTGGAGGTGCTAAATAATACCCCATGTTTTATAATTAAAAATTAAAGGGCATAACAATATAATGAAATTTGGACACAAATAAGTTATGTGAGAATCCCTTACTTGGAAGTGTGATCCCAAAGGCTTGGGAGGGGAATTCTAGAGACTTCTTGGGAGATTGGGGAACCATGGGAGGATTATATAGAGGGTATATAAGTGGTTAGAAGAACTCAAAAGGATTTTAGTGAATGGGAAGTGGGAAATTAGGTGGTTTTATATAGAAAATAAGAGGGAATTCTTTATTATCTTGGTTTTGGACACCACACATTAAACTAATCAAAACCACAAATCGTCCCCTAGTTTCTGTCCATAGTATTTTTTCCAAAGGGAGTAGAAAACAATATTTTATATGCACAATGGCCTAACGTATAAAAATAATATGTTTTCTTACGTGGAGGTGAGTCAAAATTTCGAGGAAATCAATTTAAAAAGGTAAAATGTTTTATAAGTTTTGAATGGTCTACTAAAGCTTTGTAAAATAAATCCAACAAACACAAAAATTACACTATATTAATGGAGATACATATATTGTGAGATAATATTGTTTATTGTATTTTATTACATCACTCTAGGGTCATTATGATGCCATAAAACACATTATTTATTTAAATACTATTTATTTTTAACCCAAAAATTCTACAGTCTCAGAAAATAATGAAAAATTAACTATTGGATAATTTAGATGACCTGATTACAAAAAAATATTCCTTTTATCCAAATAATTTTCTAAATATGTGAATTTTCACTTTTAAAATAAAAATTGACATTTATCAAAAATTCAAGGGTTTTGACAAAAATAGATTTCGAACCATAATAAAATTTACAATTGTATTCATAAAAATTATAAGATCGTTTATACATAATAAACAGTAATTTACTAATAATAATATTCTACTAAAATTTTATTTAATTAAATATTCCATTAATTTATCAAAATAGATTTCTTAGATGATAATTAACTAAAAAAAGTATTTTTTCTTTGAAAAACAATTTAAAAAGTAAAAATAATAAAATCAAATTATATTGCTTATTATTTTTAAAATTATTGTACACTATAATAATGCAAGGGTCTTGTTATATAAACCCTTAAAACATGCTCATAAGACCTTAGGGTAAGGTGTGAGATGGTGACAGACTCTTGGGGTGGCTCGGATAACATTGCTTGAGTGGTAATCTCGATCAACTTCCACTTCTCCTATAAGTTGATCCTCTCAAGCATAACGTATTCAATCATGGATTGGGCTTGGTCAAGTGAAAATCCCAATGATGACACCACCTTTCCCTGATCTTTTAAGTGGGCTTCCTACGAGAAAAATCTTCTGGATGAGGCCGTCACATCCTTCGTTTGAGTAAATTTGATTTGTTAAAGACCTATATTTATAATAATCATGTGATAACTGTTTAATGTCAATATCAGAAATGGTCACAATTATTTATGATATTTTGAAATCCAAAACATAAAACCAAATAACTGCATAAATTTTACCTAACCATAATAAGACATTTAAATAGGCCAAGATGAATTATCATTAATGGATTTTTGGGTCGTTACAATCTTCCCACTCAAAAAAATCATATCCTTGCAATTTGATCACATTCGAAAAGAATTCTGATATTTAAACACGACATCAGGTTTGATTACCCACCATTATTAGGCATTCTCCCACCCTCATTATCATGTTCACCATGGGGAGCGATGGTGCACCTAGTGTAATAATACCTCAACGCACTTTCAAAGTATTCCACTTACTTAGTCCAAATAGAGTCCATGAAACATGGATTGTACTGATAGAAAATATGGTTCAAATTTTGAAAATAATTGTTTCTGACTTATAGTTTCAAAGCATCACCATATACTAGGTTTTCCTAAAATAGTCTGACAGAGTCAGCTTTGAATTGTTCAAAATATGGTTCTTCTAATATATAGCCTGATTTTCTAAAAAGACTAAAATCCAAGACTGTATACATATAGGCTACTCAGTTGTCTCCCTCTTCGGAAGCTATCCTAAAATCAAATAGTGTGTCATACTCTCTGAAAAGGGTGAAGTATTTGAAAAATAATCTAATAGTACCTCCCTTTCCAAGAAATTGGACAGAGTTGGGAGCTTAATATTTTACCACATGTGATCCATGATCCTTGATGATTCTGTAGTATAGAGGAGGTGTTTGATATTTTATTGAGAGTCTTGCAATAATGTTAGATAATAGAAATTTTTTTGATACTATGTGAGCTTGACTTCACAATAATTATAGCTAGTAAGTCCTCGGGAAGGGACAAGAGTGTTGTTTGAGGTTCTTCCCCTTCTATCTCAAAACTATTCATTATCCTGCTGACAAAACATATCAAATTTTGAGTTACCCTCTAGAAAATATAAAAATGTGATATTAAACTAATTTAAGTCTAACTATTTTTTATTCCTTAATGAAAGGAAATTTAAGGGTAACACATAAAGGGTAAACCAAGGAAGAAATTGATAACTTATAAATTAATTTTATTTCCTTAACAGATGATTCTATATGCTTCAATCTATGTTATTGATGATCTACTTTCTAACATGTATTCCTAGAGGCATTTTTTTAAATTCCCATAATAATGGTTAATAATGAGCCTGTTAATTTACCAAATCAAATCCCATGGGAGTGTCATAACCAATAGTGTAGTAAGGACCGAGGTTGTATACTAGGATTCCCCGAGTCAAACCCAAAACTCCTTATCAGAGTATTCACTCCTACGTACATCTGTGCCAGATCCACCTCTACCTACCCGTATCTAGATAGGGATTTATTTTACTGTTAAACTGCTAACTCAATACTCACCAAAACGTGGGGATGAATTTTTTATTATACACAGTCTAGTCTCTAAGCCTTCACTATGGTTGTCTAATCCCAATCCCAAAAATAACTAAACCTATCCTCTTATACAAACTATGACAACCCTGGTTTTAATTACACACTTAAACATGATTTATTACATAAAATCCACTTAATACAACATATTTGATCAAGAGATCTTGTGTCTCTAGGTATTAGGAACATAACATAATAACTTTGAACATAAAAAACACAACATATTTATTGAAAACATCCTTTACGTTACCACTACATTCCCTCATATATATAATTGCATGGGATAACCTGAGTACGTGGATAAGAAAATGGTGAGATATAAAGTCCAGTAAGGGAGTAAAAATTTCATAACATGAAGAATAAAATACATGTTAGGAAATATGAATATAAATGGATCATAAAGAAACATGAACATAAAGCATGATATAGCATGATTAATATAATATGGAAATTTGGCAGCAACACTTAACATTAGATTAGCATGAGCCAAGGCTCATTGCAGTTGGTGCATGAGTAAACCCTCATTGCACATGAAGAACTAGTAACCCTCATTGCATGTGAATTATCATGAGTCCGTACTCATTTCACATGAAGTATCATGATACTACACTTTACCACATGCATTGGAGCTCTATTTGGGAACACCCATCTTATACATTTCATTTCATGCATAAGTGTTCCACATGGATCATATAAAATGGAATCAATCAAAATCATAATTTATTCTATGACTATGGATTGTGGAATAAATACATTAATGAACCATTAAATATGTTTATGTGCATAATGGTGAATACACTTGATAGACACATTGGTATGGTATTCATTACACAATGATCTTGGCTTGGAAAAAGGCTGTTCAATTTCGGCATCATTACGGCATGACATAAAGATTACTAAAAAAAGATTTCTGAGAGATAAATTCCTATCTCATTATATGTACATTAAATGGATGATAATGGGGTAATATTTATACATGTACCATCAAATGTAATGAAATTTAGATACGTAATACCGAATAATTTCTTTAATGTAAATGTGGAGAGTGAAATTCCTTATGGAATTTGGGCATGGTAACAGGTGTACATGGGAGGAATTAACGAGATAGAAAGGTGACCTCACCTTATTAAAAAAATATGTTTGTATGGGGGAGATTAGAAATCATACCCCAACAAATATAATTGAAACAAAAAGGGCATAACAATATATGGAATCTTGGAGAGAAATAAGGAAAGTGAGAATCCCTTAGATGGATGTGTGATCCCAAAGGCTTGGGAGGAGATTGAGAGAGACTTAATGGGAGATTAGAGAACCTTGAGAGGATTCTAGCGAGATGAGGGAAGAGTTTGGAACCACTCCAAAGGATTTGAGTTAAGAGGAAGTGGGAGTTTGGGTGGGTTTATATTAGAAAGGATATGTATTTTTTATTATTTAGGTTTGGGACACCACACATTAAACTAATCAAAACCACAAACCAGACCACGGTTTTTGCCAATGTTTTTTTCTAAATGGGGATTTTAAAATAATATTTTATATGTACAATGGACTAACCTCTAACAATAATTGGATTTCTTGTTTGGAGATGAGTCTCACTCTCAAGGAAATCAATTTAAAATGATAAAATGTTTTATAAGTATTGAAGGGTCCACTAAGGCATTGAAAAATAAATAATACAAACCCAAAATTACATTATTTTAAGTGTAAAACATATATAGGCTGAAAATAATGTTAATTGTATTTTAAAACGTCACTATTGGGTCATTATGATGTCATAAAACACAATATAAATTTAAACGATATTTAATTTTTACCCAAAAATTTTATTATCTCAGAAAATTTTGAATAATTTACCATTGGATAATTTCAACATCCTAATTCCTTAAATAATATTCACTTTATACAAATAATTATCAAAATATGTGAATTTTGATTTTTATAATAAAAACTGTCATTTACCAAAACATCATGGGTTTTGACAAAAATAGATTTCAAACCATAATAAAAATTACAATTGTATTCATAAAAATTATATGACAATTTATAATTAATAAAAATTAATTTAATAATAATAATATTTTATAAAAATATTATTTAATTTATAAATCCATTAATTTATCAAAAAAAATTTCATTGTTGAACATTTACATAAAAAAATTATTTATTCTTTAAAAAGTATTTAAAAAATAAAAAAATAAAATGAATGTATATTCCTTACTATATTAAAAAATAATGTACATAATAGAATTTCTAGGGTTATGTTACATAACCCCTTATAAAACCCATATTAGACCATAGGGAAATGTGAGCGATGGTGAAAGACTCTTGGGGTAGCTCCGATAACATCCGTTGAGTGTTAATATCTATCAACATCCACTTCTCCCAAAGGCAGTTCCACTCAAGCTTAACATATTCAAGATAAACATGGGCATGGTTAAGAGTGATACAAAATAATTCCACCTCTTTTACAACCCCTAAAAAATGGGCTTCATATGGGGAAAATCTACAGGATGAGTTCATCTGTTCCTTTGTCTGAGTAAATTGGATTTGTTAAAGCCTGATATTTATACTAATCATATGATTACTATTTAATGGATATATTTGCAATGGTCACAATTTTTAACTGTATTTTAAAATCCAAAATAAAAATTCATATAACATTATATGTTTTACATGACTATAAAATGAATTTAAATAGACCAAGGGTATTTTCATTTACAAATTTTTGTGATGTTACATTTAAGGAAATAAAAATGGAAATCAATTATTCATTAGAAGTTGTATTCTACATGAATTCATGGTTAATGATTATTTTTTAATACAATTTGAAGAAGGAGTAATTTGTACTATTATTTCTGCATAATAAAAATGATATATATGTAAAAATAACATATTAAATTCACCTATTATACAAAAATTTTAAGGTGGTTAAATTAAATAAAACATGTTGTTTCGTGGAGGTGGTGCTTCACACATTTCACAAGTCATCATTTCATTTTTTGAAATTGTGTAGGAAAAAAGTGATTAATTATTATTTCTGTATAATAAAAAGTAAATTACAGAAATAATAATTAACTAATTACACAGTGATTTGAAAATTATAATTTTAATGGAAAATTATAAATGAAAGATGTAAAGTAAAAATAATTACTCACACTGGCCACTTTGAGATTTCCATTGAATATCTCTTGTAATTGTATGTAATATGCTACTCTATTGTGAAAAAAGCTCAATATAGTGAAATATTATTCTTGGTGAAGGTAATAGGGACATATTTTATGAGGAATTTTTTTTAGGAGTGACTTGAAGAAGATGTAAGAGGCCCTTTCATAATTGGTGATAATGAAATTTTTTGTAAATATTTCAATTTAATAAAAATGAATCACATATTAATTATGATAATTTCCTCCATAATTGAGAAATAATTTAGTGAGGAAGAGATAATTTCAATAAACACCACGTAATGAAAATTTTAACTTTTTTAACATATTTGAATCCCTTATCCACTACAATTATCACCGATAAAAATGTTACTAATTTTTACCTATGGTAACATAATCTCTATGTCTGAAGAAAGTGGTTTGTTATAATTTTCCTATCATTTACATTATAATTTTCATATAAATGTGTCATACTAGGGCTAACTAGGGTCGGTCTTGTGGATTCCTCTCACAATGAATAGATTTTCAATTTTTACTGTTATAATCTATCTAATACAACACCATTAAATATATATATAAATGAGGGGGTTTGATTATGAAATTCATGAAGTAAACAATATTTATAATTTCAATGAAATAATATAGAAATATTTTTAATAATTAATAAATCTATTCTATGGATTTCATAGCGTTTGAAATACCTTTTCCTAAAGGGTTCTCAATATTCAATTCAATGTAGGGATTGTGAACATTCTCACTACACCCTCTAGTATGAAATATATTCACCTCATACTACGAACCAATCATTTGTTGAAATATTCTTATTAATTAAATAATATAGACCACTAATATACCCATAACTACTCAAGTCATAGTCTATTGTATTGATGAAATAGATAGTGAACAGAGAAATGATTGAAAAATTTGTAGAAGAATACCGATGAACAAAACAATTTGGTGACCAATCACTATAATTGATATAACCATCATTGAAATTCATGGATTGAATAAATATAAATAATTAAATAATAAGAAACTTATTTAAAATACCACAACCTCACTTGAACAATCATCGATCTTAATTCTCTATTTTTAGTGGTGTTGTGAAGGTAATATTGTGAGAGAAAACATTAAAAAACAAAATGGGTGAGAATGGGAAAAAATAAGAAAAATAATAAATATTAAAAGTATTAAAATATAATACGGATGAAAATAACCATAAAAATTCAAAAAAGCCATCTATTTCACATCCCCCTGAAATGAGGAGGCAACCCATTTTATAGAGAGAGGGCCAAGAAGTTGGGCTAAAAATTGGTCCTCAAAAATTTATCAACTAATAAACAAAATAAATTTTGTATTTCAGAAATTAGTTTTTCCTGAAATCATTTCATAATTTTATTGAACTATAATCGACAAATATATTGATCAATTGGCCAATCTTTATAAGAGTTATCACCTATTTACATGATAAAATAATTTCAGTGTTGTGCGTACTTTAATTATG
This sequence comes from Viscum album, assembly GCA_963277665.1. Classification (NCBI taxonomy): domain Eukaryota; kingdom Viridiplantae; phylum Streptophyta; class Magnoliopsida; order Santalales; family Viscaceae; genus Viscum; species Viscum album. Next base: position 1,579,225,804 of record OY728152.1, on the reverse strand, counting down.
ATGTTTCAACTTTCCTAGAATTTTTTTCTAGAATGGAATAGGAATTAGATGTGAGAAAAAATTAATTTGTTTATTTATATAAAACTTATATAGCTCTATTTTTAATTGTAGCTATGTCAGTTTGGTACTTTATCAGATATAGGCCCATATTAAAAAAAACTATCTAGATATTTTTATATATACTGATGGCCAAATATTAAGCATATTTTTGGTCTCACGGTGATTGATTTATCTTTGGCTCAAATGGAATGAAATAAATAACAACATTTCAATAGGACTAAAAAATTAATTTAAAAAATTAAATAATTATAGAAAATATTATGTTGAAAATAATTATTAAATAAATATGTTTAAATTAAAAAATTTGGACATTTTAGAAATTAAGATCAAATGAAAACTAAAACCATATTATGTAACAATTTAAAAGAAAATAACACTCTTTTGTGATAAAAATCATCTAATTATAGAATAAAATGTGTGAAAATATTGAAATCATCACACCCCGTCACATAAATATTGCACTCCCGGTAAGTCATCAAATATCTAAATCCAAATCCACAAAAGTGTAAAAATATATAAAACATACTTGATCTTTTCCAAAATAGAATTATACCATGTATCCTCAATGAAAATATATTTTCTTTCATTTTCATCAATCGTTTTTAAATTCATTCAACCTCAAAAATCAATCCATCACCCAATAAACACTTACCTAACATGGAAAATAATTCCACTCATTACATAAGGTATATTAAATTTTGGGTAATTCTAATACATGTATATTTCATGTATCCCCATAGGCTTGAAAAAATTATTATCTCTCCATATAATGACATAAGAAAATAATTTCATTCATGAAATGTTTTTCAATGTGAAGTTTGTGTATTTGTAAGGACCCGACCACAATAACCCAGATCCGGTGACATATTTTATTACATTGGAATGACTATGAGAATGCCACATCTAAAAGGAATTAACAGTTTAGTAGTTTTTGAAAACAATATTCCAACATAAATTCAACATTAAAACTTGAAATTAAATACACAATAGCAAATCCATATGAATTTTAGATTATCCCTACAAGTCATTGATTCAAATTATCTTTACAACCTAGGGAAAAGAACACATAAGAAAGGTGTGATATTAGAGTCTTTGTAAGGGTATGCAAAAAATTGGAGGTTATTTTATAAATAAACACTAGCCATGGTGAACACATAAAAACACATGACTTTAAAAATATAATTGAGCATAATATGGAAGGAATGAAATATAATTAAATATGGATATATAAATTATCATAATAGAATAAAACATAACCATTGATATTATAATATTCAAATGGTCACATGGTTTATAAATTAGTATTATAATATTGAGGTAATGAATAATATTAGAGATCTGAAATATATTGTGAATGCCTCAGCCAAGATGTCTAAAAATACTAGGGAAAGGCCTAAGACAAAACCCAATCCTATATTGTCTCAAGATTACCATCGAATAATCGAGGTTCTACAGAAGGCCCCACCCATCACATTATAAGTAAAATGACTTTCTCAATGAAATGGGCTAAACATAAACAATAACAACATATGAATAACTTTCCCCAATATGTAAACTTAAACACTGACCATTCTGAGTAGTATGGTGAATTGTATCAAGATATCACATCCACTATAAGTATGATCATAAACCATTTAATACAATATGGTACATGATAAAAATAATATATTAACCTTAAAAATGCATAAAAGGTTATATAAGTGTTGAAATAGACCAAAAATATTCTCATAAAATCATTATGGATTTTTTAGGGAAATACACTTTTACATTGAAAAGAATAGTTCATTTAGAAAAATAATTGAAAAAACCATAAATTAACTATTTTATTTCTTCCATTATGAAACAAGTGTTTTTTGGAAAATAATTTTTTCTTGAAACAGATTATAATTTTCACATCCAAACATGTAATAATTTGAGATGTTCCCTTGAATCATGCTTTTTTATATGGAAGAATTCAGAAAAATATTTACAAAACATTTAAACCACCATAAAATAAATAAGGAATCTTATTATCAAAAATATAAATAACATGAAAACATAATTTATGGGGATTAAATAATAATAATTAAATATTAAATTGTGATTAAGAGAGACAATGGGAAATGTAAATGAAAATGTAGGTTCTGGTAGAAAACCCTTACTACTTTGTAATCAATTGAATTGTAAGACCAAAAATAAAAAACCATCCAACAGATAATTTAATAATATGATTATAAATAGATTAATGATATTATATATCAAATTTAATTATTTATAGACCACATACAATAAATATGTTTTTAATAATGTAAATATCACTTAAATACAAGTGAGACGAGAAACCCATTACATTGTGTTCGAATGTGTTTGGAATATGATGTTGATGTCCTAGATAATCAAATTAAATCAATTAATTATTTAATTAATAACCTTATTTACATATTTTTTATTATGAATAATTTAATTAAGTTCATTTATGGTATTATTATGAGTTATCATATTCAATGTTATCACTAGTGTGCATTCGTTTCCTTGGTTATCATGATACATATAATTTTATATTATAATAAATGTTCATGTGGAATGTCTATAATTCAAAAAAACTGAAGTTATATTATATTTATTAAAATATGGAATTTATAATTTTTATTCCTATAATTTGGTTATATATTATGAGTATGCATAATTAGATAAAATATTTACTGATAGTCATTTATATTTTTATGGTTGGTTTTTTATCACAATGAACAAGTTTTTTTCTGTTATTTAATATCGTGATAAAATTCTGGTTACAGGGTAAGTAATTAAGATATAACCGATATTTTATAAACAATTAATACCATAATAATTATTTCAGGGAAATTCTTGAAGAATAAATTGAAGAGTAAAATTTCGTCGTCTACGAAGGTCGTAAATTGGCACCTCCCAAATGATGATTCCATTTATAAAATAAAATAGAGAGTTTAAGGAGATTGATGATGGTTATTCCATTAATATGATATAATTAAAGTATAAAAATGATACTATTTGTATCATGATAATTTGGACAGAGGAGGTGAGGATATAACAAGAAAGTTAGGAACATAAAATAAATTAAAAGGAAAAAAGTAAGAGCGGTTTACCTCTTGAGTACTCTACCTTAAGAACCTCTTTAAGGGAGGGGGTTTCAGTATTTTGGAAGGACGGAGAGATCCTAGATGTGTGGTTAAGAAAGTTAAGGAAATTTGGGAAGAACATTGAAAATCTTCAAGGATAAGATTCGTTAATGTTATAAGAAGTGAGGTGTGGCTTTTATAATGGAAGAGATGAGTGATTTATTATTAGCTCATTCATTATTTTATAATTTTGACCAAGACAAGAAATAATTTTAAATATTGTGAAACATATAGTAATAAGTGAATGTGAATTTGAAATAATGGCCATTTAAATCATACATAACTCAATAATGATGTAGAAATTCAATTATTTTCCATATTTCATAAATTATTGAATTTCACTATTCACCAAAATTCATATATTTCCGAAAAATCCAAAAAAATATCCCAAACCATTTTTTTCAAGTATAAATCAAAAATGATCACCATTTTATAAAAATAGTTTTCTATATAAATGAAAATAAATTTTTAAATAAATTCATTATTTAATGAAAAAATTATATACTATATATTTGAAATTTATATTATAGTACTTTAAACAATTAACCGACGTCTCAAATAATTATCCTAAAATAAAATAACAAAAAATAATATTTTTTGGAATACCTTTTATGAAAATAAATTTTATTTTGAAAAAAATTATTAATTTAAAATTGTAATGAAATATTTATTAATCACAAAATTATCAACACTTAATTAATAATTTTTAAAATATTCACCCTCATTTTAATTGTGAAAATTTTTTATTTATACAAAAATGGGTGGTTTTTGAATTCATAAGGTTACATTACTATACATAATATTAAGATATTATTCATGAGGATAAGTTATTATTCACCAAAAATATATGTTAATCCAATCAAACTCTAAATATCTTACTGATCGCAATTATGAATGTCAGATTTTCTAAATTCTTATGAATGAAGATGAAAATTTATGTTTAGAGTCTCAGTTATATCTATTTAATATAAATTGTTTTTTGGTTCTTTGAGGATTTGTGTTCCATTAATTCTATATTAAATTCATTTTTAAAACCATGGGGTGTAACATTATTTTCCCTTTACAAAAATTTCATCCTTGAAGTTACCATAATGTTACCACATAAAATGATTTGGGTAGGTCTTCAAAATAAGTTCCTCATCCTCCAATGTTACCTTTTTATTTTTATAATTTTTTCAATGTACCTTTACCAGACAACTCGTCTTATTACCTAACACAGGCTCTTTTGTGTTCATAATTCAAATAGGCCCTTAATAGCAACATAAGTCAGGTTCAAATTACATACCTTATGAACTAAGTACATGTATTGGGTCTAGTAAGTAATTTCTCACTAATGATACATAGGACACATTATGTATGTTAGAAAGTCTCATAATCACTTCCAAACAATAATTCATAGCTCCAATTCTATGCATAATTTCCAGAGGACCAATATGCTTGGTGCCCAGTTTACCATTCATCCAAAATCTTATAACCCCATTCTATGAAGATACTTTTATGAAATCATGATCTACCACAAGAAATTTTAAATCCTTCCTTTGATTATCCTCATATCTATTCTTCCTACTTTTTCCATCTTTGATATGGGATTGAATAGTCTTTACCTTTACTGTTGTTTCCTTTATAACATCAAGGCCCACAAGCGTCCTTTCACCAAATTCATCCCAAAAAATTAGTATATGACATCTTTTTCCATAAAATGCTTCATATGGTTCCATTTCAATACTTAGATGGAAACTATTATTGTAAGAAAAAACCACCAGAGTTAAACATTGATCCCCAATTCCTTCAATTTTGAGTAATAATGAACTCGACATGTCTTTTAATGTTGGTATTACCCTTTCTAATTGCCCGTCATTTTGAGGGTGACAATCAGTACTCACTTGAAGCTCAGAATCCAAAACTTTTTTGATGACATTCAAGGATTTTTATGTGGATCATGGATCACCATCAGAATCAATTTAGGGAGGTGTTCTCGGAATTCTCATAAATGCATTTATATAGAATCATTCAATCTGCTCCAATGGAAAATCCTACCCTATAGATAGGAAATGTGCAGATTTTGTATGATAATCCACAATTACACACATTACATCATTATTTCTTGGATTTTGGCTTTATATTTTGAGAAAAATCCATAGTTATGTCATCTCATTTCCATGAAGGAATAGGTTGAGGTCGTAAAAACCCTTTAGGATGTTGTCTTTCATCCTTAATATGTTGACAGTCTAAACATCATAATACATAACCATCATTTTTACACTTCATGTGGTCCAACAAGAAATGTTCTTTCAAATATCTATACATTTTAGTACTACCAATATGTATAGAGAATTTAGATCTATGCAAATCATCCAATAACTCCTTTTTCATCTTAATTTTAGAGGGAACACATGACCTCTTCCCAAATTTCAAAATTTCATCCTCACACACAATGTCAGCCAAATTCTGATCATTCATGCCATTAATTTTATATTCATGATTCTCATCATGAGCAAGAGAATTTTTATTTCATTCTAATAATAGGGTTGGGAAAACAATTCAAAATAAAATTATTTTTCACTATCTTTGATAATTCCTATATCCATCATTACTAGATCCATTAATAGAGAAACCCTCTCAATCATAATTTTTATTAAAACTCAATTCTTTTTATGAATTAATTAATCATCTAACTTATTTCCCTTTCCTGTGTGGTAGTGAATGAACAAATCACAATCCTTGAGTAGCTCAACAAACCACCATTTCCTCATATTGAGTATTTTTTGTGATATGATATTTTTTAAAGTCTTCTGTTCCATATATAGCTCACACTATTCTCTATAGTGATAGTGGCACTATATCATCAAATAAATCAATATATCTTCTAAGTCAAGATCGTGAGTTAGATTTTTTATATTTATGAATTTTTTACTACCTTGATATAAAAACAATAACACTATCATTCTCTATAAGGACACAACCAAGACCTTTATTTGAAGTATAAATTTAGATCATAAATCCACTATTTCCCAATGGTAGATTTAGGATCAGAGAATTCACTATTTTCTTCTTCAATTATTCAAACCATTTTTCACATTCTTTTTCCCATATGAAGATAACCCCCTTACAGGTAATATTGGTCAACTAGTTGGCTAAATGGGTGATGTTTTCAATGAAAAACAAATAATAACCTAATAAATCAATAAAACTACTTACCTATGTTATGTTCATTTGAGTAGTACATTCTTGGCCAGGCATTGTCATTATTGGATCAACTAAGATTTTATCATTAGAGATAATATCACCGTGAAAATAAACTGAATGAGGAAAAAATTCATAGTTCTTAGACATCCCATATAATTAAATTATTCTAATAGTCTTTAAAATAATTTTAAATTGATTCTCATGATCTTAATAGACTTTAGAATATACCAAGATATCATCAATAAATACCACAACAATTTCATTATGATATTAATTGAAAGATCTATTCATTAGATCCATGAAAGCATAGGGTGAATTAGTCTTTCTAGAATGCATTACTATAAACTCGTAATGAAAATACGTGGTATGAGATGTTGTCTCTAGAATAAATTCCTTCTATGTTTGAAAATAATGATATCTAGATCAATGATCAATCAAAAAAAATTATTTCGATCCATGAATTTTATCAAATAAATCCTCAATCTGAGGAAGGGGATATTTTTTCATTATAATAACAACATTTATTTTTCTATAGTGAATGAACAACCTCATGGATCCATCTGTATTTTTAACAAAGAGAACATGCAATCTCCATAGAAAAACACTATGGTGTAATAATCTGTTATAACTCAAATCCTCTAGTTTATTCTTCCATTATTCTAATTCCATAATAGCCACGTTATAATTTGTCATTGATAAAGGACATTCATGAGGAATTAAATCAATAGAAAACTCAATTTACCTCTCCATAGAATGTCCAGGTAAATCTTCCACAAATACATATATGTATTCATTCATAAAAGGTAAATAATAAAATTGAATATTTCCTTACTCACTGATAGATATTGATTTCTCATCCTCCATAATTATTGTATTCATTAGAGCTACTGGGGGTGGATCTAGATAATAATCAGATGGTGATGTTTCTTCTTTAAAGATAATAAATTCTACACCTTCCTCAAAAATTGTAATTTCCATATTATACCATTAAATTTACACATCCTATTTTGAAATACAGTAAATTCTATTTATTATGTCAATGTCAGCCAAAGGAATGATGATAAAATCTATAGATAAATCATATTTATATTATATAATGGGGACTTACTAACACATCTTTATTTTAATGAAACATCCCTTGGGGTTTTCACTAATAACTCCCTTATTAAGGGAATTGGAAAAAACTAATTTTTAAATAAAACTGATATGATATAATGGAATTTGAGGATCTTGAATAATATAAATCATTAGAAATGTTTGCATAAATGTTTATAGTACCTGTCACCACATCGTTAGAAAATTCAACTTTAGTAGTTGTGATCTCATTATCATGGAATTTCTCACTATGCCTTCTCTGGGGAATGATTCCTTGATTCTTAGAACAATCATTAGAATAATTTCCCTTATATTTACAAGTTTAGCATTGAATATTGGTAGCATCATTCATTACCTTGAATTCTCGATATTAGTGGTATATTTTTCTATATTCTCATCATACTTATTTTACTTTTATTTAGGCTCTAAGGTGTTTCTTTCCACATGTATCACATGATAGAAAAATACCATTTAATTATTCCCTTTATCCATTCATTCCAATAACACCCTCATCTTCTCTTTCATTCCATTACAGTCATAAGACTTAGAATGTTCATTCTCTATCAGGATTCCACATGAGACTCTATCATTGTATAATGAGATTTCTTGGGAAACTAGTTCCCTTTGGAGGAATGGATTTAAACCATCAATGAATCAATCAATCATACTACATGGATTATATATTTAGTATATAAAATTATTTTTTAACATTGTACAATTAGCTTCATGCTTTGAAAAATTCTCATCCTTTGTTTTTCCTCAGATTTAGAAACTACCTTTCTATATCTGCTTGTTGTTCAGGAGGAATGTACTTTTCTAACAAAATTTCCTTAAAATCCATCCATTATATGTTTTCAATATCTTCATCATCCACTGTGTTTTGAATTAATGAAAACAATTAATTATCATCTCTCAATAAATGATAAAATTCAATGTCAAACTTCTCCAAATTGTTACTTCCCAATGAGAAAAATATATTATCTATGGAAAAAATACAATACACTAATATGAATGGGTTTGAACTCCCATAAAATGATAGAGGTTGATGTTATATAAATAGGTCAAACATTTCTCTTCCATGTTGTGGTTTAGTGTTCTCCAAACATGTAGGGTTAGTAATTATAACTACTGTAAGTTATCCCAATATAGTTATAAGTTGCTCAGCACCTGTCGTAGCTCTAGAACCAACATCATTATACTAACAAGGGGGAAAAATACCTATATGGGGTATTTGTGTTCAGGTGGTTATCATTCCATTCACTAGGATCCATTTCAAAATGATGCAATACAAAAAATTAGGTTATAAAATCAATTTCATAATGTTAACTAGTAGAATACATAACATAAATTGTATTCTTATGTATATCTAATCCCATAATCATAAAAAAATTGTTGATGAAATTTTTTATTTTAAATCCTTTATAATAATTTGTAAAACAATATGTGAATTATCTTAAGAATATCCCCCAGGAGTGTCAAATGTGGTTCACAGTAACTCTTAATGTCTTATATCAGGTTACCCCGAGTCGATCCATAAACACCATGATGGAGATGTTACTCCTAGGTACATATGTGGCATGACTAAATCCATTTTTATTATATAGACTAGGATTTATTTTGTTAGAATATCCACATAATATATTCCAAACCAAAATTATAGAATTTTCTGGAATGTTTATCCACAATATTTATCTTGTGTTTTTGTTCCATAATTTATATTTAAAAAATCTAATTTCCTTGTTTTATACTAAACATCCTCTGATAAAAACTATCAGGACCCAACCCTAGTAACCCAGAGTCAGTGCCTTATTTTATAACATAGTAATGACTACAGGAAACATATATCCTGATTGAACGGATAGTATAGTAGTTTTGTGAATCATGATTCAAAAATATGTTCAACATTATAACATGAAATTAAAAACATAATAAAAATCCATATAACTCATAGATTATCCCTAAAATCCATTAATAATATTCATCATCACAACCTAGGGAAAATAAAACACAGGAATGGGGTGAGATTAGATTCCCAGTAAGGCTAAGTAATGTAGTGGAAGTTATCATATAAAAACACTACGCATGGTGAACAACTAAAAACACATTCCATTAAAAATTTACTTGAGCATATTATGGAAGGAATGAAAGATAATTAAATATAAACATATAAATGATCATAATAGAGTTAACCATAACCATTGATATTATACTATTCAAATGTTCACAATGTTTTTCAATTAATAATTATATAATGATGGAATGAAAAATGTTGGACATCTGAAACATATTGTCGAGGCCTCATCCAAGACATCTAAAAATACTAGGGTAAGGTCCCATCCCAAAACATAATGAGACCTACTGATTCATTGAGAGGCTATAGGGGGAACCACATTTAAATTTCTAATTACAATTAATTACTCATATTAAAGGGGATAAAAATAAATAATAAGAACATATGAAATAACATTCCCCAATTTGTACACATAATCAATAACCATTCTGTGTAGTCTGGTAAATGGTATCACGATATCTCATCGACAATAAAACTGATCATAAACCATTTAATACAATACTGTAGATGATGAAAATATGATATTAACCTAAAAAAGACATAAAATTGAACATAGGTGTTTAAATAGACAAAAATACACTAATAAAATCATAGCTAAATTTTGGAGAGACATACACTTTTACTTTGAAAATAATAGTTATTTTGAAAAAAAAACTAACATAAATATAAAAATTAAATAATTCAGTTTTTCCATAATGAAAAGAAGGGGTTTTAGAAATATAATTTTTTCTTAAAAAATATTAAAGGCTACACTTGAAAATTGGTTATAATTTGAGAAGTTCATTTGAACTGAGATTGTTTATCAGGAAGAATTGAGAATGATCTTTGTAAAATTTTTAACTAACAATAAAATAAATAAGTTATATGATTGGTACATATATAAAAAAACAAAAAATAATTTATGATGAGTATATATGAATAATTAATAGTTTAATTGTGATTAATAGTGACAAAGAGAACCACCAAACAAAATGTAGGTTCAGGTAGAAAACCCTTTCTACGTTGTAACCAATTGAATTGTATGTCCAAAAATTATCAATCATCCAATGAATAATATAATACCGTGAATATGAGGATATTAATGATATTATATTTGAAATTTCATTATTAAAACACCATATAAAAAAAAGTGTCGAATAATGGAAATCTCACAGAAATAAAAGTGACCTAAGAAACCACATACCATATGTATGAACATGTTCTGAAATTGAGCTAAATGTCCTGGATAATAAAATGAAATACATTGAAAATTATATTAATAACATTATAAACATGTTATTTTATTCTAAATAATTTTTTAAGTTCATTTATAGAATTTATTAAGTTATAAGATACAAATTTATCTCTTATAAGTGTTTGTTGCCTTTGTTTCTATGACTGGTATAGTTGTATATGATAATAGAAGTTCTTATGGAATTGGTATAATTATAAAAAATTAAATTTATATGATATTTATTACAATATAGTTTTTTAAATGGTTATACATATCATGTTTTTATATATTATGAGTATGACTAAATAAATAAAACTATTAATGATAATCGTTTATATTTTTACTGCGGTTTTTCAATCACAACGGACTAGTTTGGTTAAATTATTTAACATAATGTATAAATGATGGTTATAGAATCATTATATAAGATATAATACATATTTTAGAATCTATTTCAACAATAAAAATTGTTTTATGACCATCCTTGAATAATATTTTGAAGAATGAAACTTCATCATCCATGAATGTTGTAAATCAGCACCTCCTTGACAATGACTTCATTTTTAAAAAGGGGAGAGTGTGTGTAAGGATAATGGTGATAGTTCTTCCATTAGAATTATATGATATAGTATATAGATGTTACATTGGGTATCATGTTCATATTTACATATTAGGTGAGTAAATTACAATAAAAGAAGGAACATAATGGAAATTAAAAGGGAAAATAAAGAGAAATTTTCATCTTGAGTACTCCTCCTTGGGAACCCCATTAAAAGGAATGGGTTTTGGTCTTTTGGAAATACCAAGAGATCCTAGAAATTGGGAGATAAAATGTAATGGTATTTGGTAGAACTTTGGGAATCATAATGTATTAGATGAGTGAAGGTGAGGGGGGATTTTATAGTGGAGCAGAGGAGTGATTTTTGAATATCTTATTCATTATTTAATAATTTTTCTCGTGATATGTAACAATGGTTATTCTTGGTAAAAAATATAGTAATATGTGAATTTTATTTCAAACCAATTTCCATTTACATCATATACGACTCAATAATGAAGTAGGAATTCATTTATTTAAAAAATTTCATAAATTAGAGAATTTTACTATTAAAAAAATTCAAGTAATTTAGAAAAATAAAAAAGATTCACATTGACATTTTTCTACATATAGAGTTAAAAAATGAACTCTATTTTATGAAAATAATTTTCTGAATAAAAGTAATTAAATTTTTAATTAAAATCATTATTTACATTTAAATACATATATTAAATTTAAAATTAATTTTATATTACTTTCAAAAGTTAATTAAGGGTTCATAAAAATTATCCTAAATTCGTAAGATAAAAACATATTTATTTTAGAATACATTTTATGAAAATGAATTTTATTTTAGAAAAATTTATTAATTTATAACTGTAACTAAATTTTTATTACTCACAAAAAAATAACACTTAATTATTACTTTTTAAAATATTCACTCTAATTTTTTGGAGCCTAAATTTTATTTATACATACATGGTTGAAGCTTTTATTTATAAGGGTACATTTCTATACATAAGTGGATGTTATTATTCATAAAGATATGTTACTATGCACCAAAAATTGTTCTGATCCAATCAAACTCAAAATATCTTATAGATCACAACCTTGTATGTCAGTTTTTTGAAATTCAAATCCTTGAAGATGAAAAATTATTTTTAGAGGCTGGATTATAACTATATCCAAAAACAATGTGTTTGTTTCTAAGTGGCTCACTATAGCATTAATTCGAAATAAAATTGATTTGTAAAACCATGGTGTGCTAATGTCTAATTTTTGGTGTGTAAAATAATTTAAAAATTCAAGGCTAGAAAATATAGTTTAATTGGTATGTAAAATGAATTATAATTCTAGCTAAAACATAATAAAATCCTCACTAAATGCTAAATAAAATTGAATCAAAACCAAAAACCATGTTTTTACTTGGGACATGAGACAAGATGTCATTAAAATTATATTTTAATCCAAAATTTCACCCTTTGTACATTTCATTTCTTTTAATTGAGGATAAAATTGATAAAATATATATAAATGGAATTAAAATTCATTCCCATGATTTTTCATTGACACATGAGTCACAAATATAATAACAAGTAAAAATCACACCTTGTATGCATTTTTCAATTTCTATTATATATATATATATATTTGATGTTTAACTAGATGATACAAATAAATGAAGATGAAATTATTACTCCTGTACAATTCTCTCTCTCTACAACCCAACATTTTAACACAAACCTGACACCACCCCGAAAGGATATCATTCTCAATGAAAACACATGTAATTGCTTTCCTCTACGATCAAAATTAAAATATCTATGTAAAAACATTATTAGTGGATGTAGGTAATGAATAATTGGATTGGGATGTGTCTTAAATGTGTAATAATATTAAAGAAAAATAAGATACATAAAAATACATATAATAAGGGAGAACCCCCACCCATAAGAAAATTTAAACTCCACTCATTATAAATAATGAAAATAAAAAAATTAGAAAAATAATGGTAATATAATACAGATAGTTAATTTATTTTCAGATGTAAAATTTCAGTAAATCTCTTATCTACAACAACATAAAACATTGAATCCATGTAAAAAACATTACATATGAAAAATCAAATAAAAAATAAGAGAATGTTAAAATGGGATAAAACATGGTTTGGATGATTATATGGGTTTTATGTTTTAATTCCCCTAGCGTGGATATTTTATTGATTGATCAAAATTTGAAATTTTATTGGTTTTATATTCTTATGAACCATGGGAACATATTATATATAGTTCTTAGTAAACAACATTATTCATGGAGGAACCAATGGATAGTGTAAATCAATATCACCGCCATGAAATCTTAATTTAGATAGTATGTTAGGGATAGATGAAAGATTGATTTCATCATCACTTTGGCAATGAATAATTTTTAATCTTCATATATATTATCCAAGGCCTGTGTATTTGAATGTGAATTAAAAATATCATCACATGGGAAGGTATTGAATAATTAAATTTAAATAGTATTAAATGATGGTTATTTAAAAAATTATTATTAAATTTATATTAAAATAGTTTTAAAATTTATTTCATGATGAAATTTTATTGGTCATTCTGTCCTAGAATTTTGTTCTTAATTTTCTTTAAAAATAAGAGAAATATGAATAAGATTATATTTATAATTTAAAATTATTGGATAATCAATTAATATTTTAGATTCAATGTAATATAAACAATGATCAATATAATCATGTTTTTCTCCAATATTTTTACTTTTAGTCATGTCTACTTTAAAATCTACAACTAGTGATAGATAAAGAGACATGATGGGATCTTAAATTTTCATCTACATATCATTCTAGGGTTATTAAATTTCAAATGTTGGTAGTAGAAGATTCATCTACTCACATCAATTTTAATTTTTTTTTCTTCCAACCATTTTCCTTTATACTCTCCTGTTAAGGTTGAATAGTTTCTTAATGGAGTCTTAATCTCCTTTATTATTTTAATTTTTTATGTAAATTATTTCGTTAAGAAATTAAAACTACTAAAAAATTAATCACTTTGTAAGGAATAATAAAAATATCTAAAATAGTACAATATATTGGTAGTTATATAAATTTATGAATTTTATTCTTCACATGAAAAATATGGTGTGTAGGCTCTTGCGTTCCCTAACAATAGTTTCAAATTGATTACAATGGTTATTCATGAGCCTATTGTCAGTTAAATTATTATATTCCAAATATTGTACCCCACTGGTAGTACATTTGGTTGATCTCCTAGAGTTCACTAACAACACATTGATTTACTATTGTCAATATAATAATATAACTAATAATAACTAATAAATAATACATATGGGTGGAAGATTGATTCTGAAATTTGGGTAATAAAATATATATATAAATATATGTTTGTGTTCAATATAATAAAAATAAAATAAGATAGAATAAAGAAGGTAAGTATTATTTTTAGATCATAGGGATTTAAATCATTTTCTAAAAGGGTTTCCAATATTAAAAACAGTGTAGGGGTCATGAAATGTAACACCACACTCTATTTTATAATATTTCATCATCCCTTATTGAGTCCTCTTTATATTGATATCTTCTATTTGTAAATTCTTCTTCTAGAAATATTTTCCAACTGTAACTACCCATGGAATCCTCTAGCATATGAATATCATAAATAGTGATTGGAAGGATGATTAATAAATGAGAAAAAGAATTTATATGATTGAGAAAAAAGGTTGACCACACTCTATAATCAAATTTATTATACCCAAAATTCCAATAATTGAATAAAGAATAATAATGGAAGCATAATAAACTAATTTGAATTAGTTCTCCCTCCCTCAAACAAACAATGAGGTTATTTATCCATTTTATCTTAGTGGAGATCTAAACATAGTATGAGAGCACAAAAAAAGTAAAAATAAAATTGGAATTAAGAAGAATACTACTATATATTAAATGTATAAATGTATTCTATAGTAGTTGAGAACATAAAAATATATAAAAACAATCATAAAAATTTTCCAACACCTTGAAATTAATAGGTGACATTTTAATAGGGATACATATGATAATTTTCTCTATAAATATGTCATCCAAATGATCTTTCTGAGTTTCCCTATTAAATGGATGTATTCATAAAACTGTTATTACTAAAATTTGATAGTATTTTTCTTTCAAATGAAGCATCAAATTTTCACCCTGATTTTTCCAGTATTGTATGATTTAAAGAGATATCTACTCTCTTAATTAATTCATTCTCGATGACTATTTCAATTCCAATAATTAAAAATCCCATGAACAAATGGCATTTTTGAATAAATAAACATTCACAGATAGAGGTAATGGAGTTGTTCCTTGTCCTAGTCTGTATCTCCATGTTAAATTTCACACCATTGGGAATGTAATATATGGGATATAGGCATATCATCCAAATCCACAGGAACTATGCATATATTTTGAGGACGAGATTATTAGATGGTTTTGGGACTCAAGATGTTAAATTGATATTTTCCTCCTTTTGAAAGAAAATAATTTTAAAATATATATAATTGTAGAAAAAAGTTGATTCAAATTTTAAATCATTATATATAAAATTTATGGATGACATCAAAAATTAAATAAAAAAAGTTTTAAATAAACTTTTACTCTATTTTAACATTTATTCTCAAATTACTACTAATACATAAGTTTTCCCAATTACCTATAAAATACATTTTTATTGGTATTAAGAAAATTTTAATTACAAAATATAATGTGTGATAATACTATATTCATCAATTCATTGAAATAAATATGTCTTTTTAAGAAAATTTGGACCCACGAATTCAAAATTTCAAAACCATTACATTTGATAGTATTAATAAAAGTGATAAAAATTATTTATCAAATAATATTATGTATTTTATTATAAACTATTATAGAGAAAAGATTACTTATGTTATAAAATATAGAAAATGGGTTTGTAAATAAGTAAAATGATTTTTAAAATCCTAATTTCATATTTAAAATATATTTGTTGTCTTATAATGATGCTACATGAATTTAAAATTAACATTGATACAATAATAATGACTAAAAATTCATAATCCTTCTTGAAATGTGATTTTACACTAATAATAAAAATTTGTATTTTTAGAAAAAAACCTAAAATTCCTCATTTTATATTAAATTTATTTGTAAAAAAATATGATATTAATTTTGAAAAATTAAATATATAATTTTTGATAACTAAATAATTAAATAAGATCAAAAAATATAGTTGAAAACAGTTTATATTGTAATATAAAATTTTACAGTGTCAAATATCTTTTATTGTTTTTTTCCTATCAATTACTAATTAATTTATTGATATATTATTCAGGTTTCCAAATATTTAATTATTAACTAATGAAAATATATGTATATTTATAAAATAAGAAACCAATTTTATAAACAATATAAAATTGGGTGAAAATTATTTTCTTAGTTGTTTTAGGCATACTAGTTTAATTTCATTAATATCAAAAGAATAAATTATTTTGGTTTTTAAAAATAATTCATAATTCAGTTACTCTTATTCATATACATCTAATTATGTTCATTCGTTTAACCTATCAAAACAAATGATTTTTTCCTTTTAGTATAGTTTCACATGTGGAGTTTGTTTTCAAATATATTATCTTATTTAAAAGTATTCATATATTATAATCTTGTGTTTCTAAACTAATAATTTTATATTTAAACATAATGATAAAATTTCCTTATTTTTTTGTATCTTTTAGTAAATTTATGTTTGATTTTAGTTCATCATGCATAAAAAATTTATTATTATTTTCCTGGTTATACCCTAGAAATTATTTTTAATGTGAAAATATAATTCTATTGTTATTAATATGTTATGATATTTGTAGTTTATAAACGAATAATTAAAATTAAAAGGATTCAATTAATATAAGTTGAAGCTAATGTAAAACTTATCTATTTTAGAACACTATGATTGAAATAGAAAATAAAATATAATCCCAAGCATAAACAACCATGAAATAATATTATCTAAACATGACCATTATAACCTAGTTGTTGAGTTCGTGAGTAGGATTACGAAGAACCATATCATCAATCTTATGCAATATATGTTTTAATTAATAAAAATTGTTGGAAAAAATTCCCTCAAGGCATCATTGAAGTATTTTTTAGGTGATTTTGTTTATTGAAAAAGAGGGCCTTCGTGTTGTGTATGTTGGAATATCTGGCCATGATATAAAAATTTGTAGGAAAAGGGGGTTTACAAGATGAGTTATCGAGTTTAGGGGATGTTTTCGAGAATCCATGAATGATTTAAGAACCTCTACAAAGGAATGAATGATATGGAGGTGGTATAAAAAGAGAATATACAAGGTGGAACAGGTGTTTTAGAGGATTGGAATGTTGCACGCCATATGTTTCTCAAGATTAGAACATCAAAATATTGCAATGGAATAAGGGGTTCCCAAGTTTTGGTTTGGTCTTGCTAGGTGACTAGGGCGACAGAGACAAGTGTGGCTGGAATTGCACACTGGGAGGAGACTTGTGCACTAGCGCACAAGGTACCAAAAATTGCCTATAAATATAGGGATATCCCTCATAATTTTTTACAACTATCACCACTAAAAGAAAATTAGAGATCCAATAATTCAGTTGGTTTGGGAACACAAGTGGTGGTGTGGGCGCACAAGTATAAGGTTGTTCATATGTTGCTCTCCGGATGATAGTTGTGCGCCAATATTGGTTTGGGAATAAAACAGTATGAGTCACACATGTTTTGTGTTGAATAAGGGAGTGTCACGCAAGTGTTTAGGTGAAACTTGTGTGCAAATCTTGGAGAATCAGACTAGTCATTAGAGAAGCGTGCCAGTCATAGAAATGCCTGCCAGTCATTTTAGGGCCGCACAAAAGTTGGGGAAATTCCCTATTACCTTTGGTGCTAAGTGAGATTCATCTTTTGGTGAAAGATGGAACTAAAAATAGCATCTATATTCAGAAGAATATGCATTCATTTAAGATAATTAAGGGACCTAAAAGTCCATAAACGATAAGTGGATCCCATCTAGAGCAGTGAGTAGAGGAAGAGGAAGAAGGTGATCATCTCCACCAGCAGTGATCCAGAGAGAGAGAAACCAAGAGTGACCTTTGGGGAAGCTGTGAGCTGAACCTAAACATTGTAAAGACAGTGATCCAGGGCATAAAATTGATCTAGCAAGAACATTATAAATTTTCATTGAGATTTAGTGGATTTGGTACATCGGCCCATCGTCGTTGAATTCTCATTGGATGTAGCCCAATGAGGATGAACCCAGTAAAAAATCTATCTGTTTGTCTGCATGATTCCATATGTTGCATCTAAAGCGTCATTATCAGATAAATAAGGAAAGAAAAACATAAAATTTAACAACATAAGTTCAAAAAAAGTGAACCTTATTTTATATAGGACAAGATCACATGTCGAATGAATAATTTTTAAATAGAATATCCACACCACGATTCACCCCCCCCCCCCTCTCGGTGTATCTAAGACACTTTTGGTAATAAAAATTGGTATCAAAGGATGATTTATTTTATCAGATTTGTTTTATCTAACTTAGTTTAGTTGATTTTTGAAGTCAGTGAGTCATTCTACTCTTATCTTGGTGTTTCATGGAAAAGGGAAGAAGTTCAAAAAAGAAGCAGAAGTCATGTGAAATTCCCCAATGTGGATATGTCAACAGAAATATTGATATTATGTTAAGGGAATCATTTAGTGAACAAAATAATGGTTTGGATGAATCATATATTGAAATTATTTACTCATTTAATGATACCGAATCAATGAGTGAAAAACCTGATATTTTAAGAGATGCTAGAACTACTGATGATGATGAGACTACAAGAAGTCCAAAAGTAGAATTTTTCCATCATACAAAGGAATTTTATTAGAAATTTGATGAAGAAATTAAATGTTCATATATCCAGATCCAACTAATGCAAATTCAAGTCAACAATCTAAGAGGATTAAATTAAAGAATTATTGATGTGGATACTAATATGGGGGGATGAATGATCCCCATGCTAAAGAACTAGAAAATATTTATATAAAGAGAGAAAAGTTCGAAGATGATTTCAAGGGAAAGATGCTAATCGTATATGAAAATCTAAATCTAGAATCTAGAAATGATGATCCTGGTGCACAACATTCTAAACTATTTTAGTGGAATCAAATTATAAAATGATAGAATGAATGCTGCTATGATTTTGTTTCTCAAGAAAAATTTAAAATAATAGAGAAAAGTGATATGGTGTATAAGATAGAATATGATTTGTAAGATTAAATAAGTTGGGGTAATTATCTTAAAACTGAACATAATGCACAACATGAATAATAAGATTTTAAGATTCAACAATTGAGAGAATTGATAGACATGACAATGAAATAAGTATATAAAACTAATTCCAATGGAATACTTGAAATCAAGGATTCCGTGTACTTACTACTCGATTAACCATCAGAAGTTGATGGGGAAATGTATGATTAATATTCAACTTCACAGGAGAGGAATGAAACAATAGGTACATTCCAAAGGCCATCCATTTGGAAAAAATCTGGAATTGGATATAACGATCCACCTCATATGTATGATAGAAAGAGAGTACTAAAATGTTATAGAGACAAGAAAAACCATATAGGTGATGGAGAGAGACATCGAAAGGATTTTAAAACAATTAATGAAAAATGTGTCACTTTTGTGAGACTCATGGTCATACATTAAGATTTTGTTTAGAGGCTTAGATATACATTTCTTGCTGTGAGGATAAAAGATTTACAATATCTAAAAATAAGAATATGTTTCCTAAGAAAGAATAAAGAAGAATTTCTCTGAATAAAGCACTCATCTGATGTTATTACCATGGAAGAATGGGATACACCATGAGTATGTGTTAGAAAGCTAAAGAGCTCAAAGTCACAAGAAAAACTCAATCTTCATCAACATCTCGATAGTTAAATGTTGAAATTCTGTATTACTTCAATGTGAAATGTTTTATAATTTATGATTATGGTTATTTGGAAAGACATTGATTCAAGAAGAAAGAAAGAAAAGAAAAGGAACTCGAAAGGTGATTCTCAACTATAGTGATGTATAATATGAAATTATACACTGGACGACAAAGTGGTAAATTGAAGAATATTCTTAGAGCCTCAAGGGAACCACAAGGATCCAAAAGAAAGGTGTATCAGTCACCTCCTCTATCAAACTCACAAAATCTCCCTTAGAAGGAACATGAAAAAACATCGATGATAAATTGAGGATATGATACATCTATGAGTTAGATGAATGTACATTCAGTGGAGGACCAAGTACCAGTAAAAAATAGTGTGTTGACATAGATATATGACAACAGGAAAATATACAAATAATGCATTAAAAAACTCAAATGTCATGTGCCACAGCGAGAAGAGGAGGAAAAAGGAAGATACCTGCAATGGAGGAAGGAGCAAGAGAAGATGATAAGAAGTGGTATTAATGCTAAGAGAAGAAAGCAAGTGAAATGGAATTTTAGTGGAACCTAAAATAAGAAAATTTGTACTAGTTGGTTTAAACAACAATTGGTGAGAAATTTCAGACCTATAGAATATAAATATTAGAAAAAGACTCATAATTTTGGTAGTAAATGCTTAGTCGCATGTACAGAGCTTGTGAAGGTTACTAGGTATCTAGAAGAAGTATGGATGGAGTGTAATTCTCTATAAGAAACAATCAAAGGTGTTGGTCGGAGTGGATACTCAAGAGGGGGGGTGAATTGAGTACCAATAAAAATTTCTGTTAAAAATATTTCTTTTAAAATCCCCCAAATTAAAAACCAAGTTAAACTGTAGTGAATCTATACAGAGTATAAATGATCAATCAGTTTCTCAAAGATTGATTAGGTCATAGTTGAGTTAATCTGAATATAAAATTTACTTTTTAAACTAACTTACTGGTTTACAATAAGTATAAACACTTGATAATTTAACTATCAAAGTAGCTTTAAAATAGTTTTGTATTTGAAAGTAATAGCAGTGGAATAAATATATATTATACTTATAGAATTAAATTAAAATGCATAGCAGAGTTAACTAAGAGGTTTAGTCACAAGATGAAACTTAGTCCTCTCAACAATTTATATAAATTGAACACACCCTGGATTGCGGGTAAACAACAGTACACTATTATACAGGTCCAAAGAACTCTACCATAGTTATACGTGAGAAACATAAACAATAGCACACATGTTTTATAGGTCTTACTCGACCTCTACAACTATCCACAATGGGAAACAAGGGGTTATATAGATTGAGTGAGGATTTAAGAGTCCTCCAGTTTGGATTAGGAGACAGTGTGTGTGTAAAATAAACAGTGTACAGACACTACTCCAAATGTAAATATATAATCACTAAAGAAAGTGAGAAAGAGTTTGGAAAATCTTTAGTGATTGGTAGTGCAGCTCTGGACTTGTTTGGTTGGTCAGAAAAACTATTGTTTCCTTCTCTAGTTTCTGCACAGAAAACAGAGGTCGTTTTCTTCTTTGATTCTTGGTCCAGCTTGTCATCTTGAGTGCATGAAGTGTTCTTGGTAGTTCTTCAATTAGGATGAAGTTTGTGTTCTCCTTGAAAATGAGTAGCTTCGTGTTTGTCTAGTGTTCTTGGAGTATGGATTTAGCCTTTCGCGAATACACCACATTTGAATAATGTTCAGCACTTTCTTTTTTCAACCGTGTGCCTTCTTAGTTCCTTGATGCTTGTCTTATGCATAGACAGTGTTCTCTACTTTTCATCATGCACTTTCATCATCGTATTTAGCTAGGTCTTTATCTTACCTTTTATAGCTTTCAACTCCGGCAAATGAGAATGATTGCCTTTTTTATGGGTACTACATAAAATTCCCTAACATGGAAACAAAGATCATTAAATAACATTAACTGCATTAAAAACATCAAATGTAACTTTTAGCATTAATAAATAAATAGTATTGAGAGTATAGAGTTTGACTGGTTGGTAAATCATTAGTTGCTCGTGTTGGTAAATGTGTACGATGGTATTTTGTGTAGTATAACCTTCCATCAGTAGCTCATTGAAATAGCATCGGTAGCTTTTTGGTATCAATATCTCTAGGTATCAGTAACTCCTATCGGTAGACTTACTCTATCGGTAGCTCTATATACATGTTCTATCGGTAAATCTGTACTTGTATCGGTAGACTGTGTCAGTAGTTCCTTGCATCTGTAGCTGTTTGCACTTGTATCGGTAGATATTGTTATAAGTAGTTGTAGTATGTTGTTAGCTCTATGTATGAGTATCCTGTGCACATCGGTGACCTTTGTGTATTGGTGAATCTGACTATCGGTAGACTAGGTCTATCGGTAGACTAAGTACCAGTAGCTCTTTATCAGTAGCTATACACAGATCAATGACTTATACTTATCTGTTTTTATGAAAAGCATGTCCGAATGGGTGAGAAGAACTTCAGAACTCATATAACCATAAATAAACATGGATTAACATATCTGAGGGATTGTTTTAATATTATTATCATCATGATTATAGAATATCACATATTTGAAAGAATTAATATATAGATCATCATTAATTGGAATTATCAAAGTATATGAAAGAAAAATTGGGATTATCAAAGTATATAAAAGCATAATTGGTATTATCAAAATAGGTGAGTTAAACAATTTCCCCCTTTTGGATAATCATATCTTATGATATAATTGTTTTAAAAATAGTGTGCAGTTTTATCAGAGGATATATCCTTAAATGCAATTATGTCATAGAAACAGTATATTATAGAACATAATAGATCAGTGGTGGAAGAAAAAGTGATAGTATCAGAGATAAAAATAAATGCAATGATATCTAAAGTAATATTTAGTGGTATCAGAGAGTTAAATGAAATGGTATCAAAAGATGATAGCAAAAGCACTGGTATCAGAAGGGAAAAGCATGATGGCTATTCCTTAGATAAAATTTCATCCCAGTTGATACTTTCTACCCATTATTTATTCTCCCTTTAATACTTCTTCCCCCTAGGTGAATATTTCTCCCACTTAATATCCCTGTAGAACATTTATCCCCCTTTTTGATAATCAAAAAGTGGGAAATAACAAAAAGAGTCACATTTATTAAACGGTACAACAAAGAATACACATAGAGAAAATAAAATACAAGGATTCCTATCAAACAGTCTAGCCACTTGTTCAATCCACATCCTCAATGTGAGATTTTACTTTGGGAGTAGAAGAGGATTCAGGTGAAGTGGTTGCAGGTTAGGTCTTAAGAATTCCAAAAAACATCATAGGAGGCCAAGCCACATAAACTGATCCTAGTCTGTACTGAGGAGTCCTTTGTGTGATCATAGGAGTGAGGCTTCGAATTTCATGGATAGGAGTCATCTGAACTGGAGAAGTAGCAGAGGTAGAGGCTGGTAAGGCAGGAGGGACAATCACTGGCCTAGCATCAACATGCATAAAAGGCAGCAGCAAATTTCTGAAATCCATATTTATTCCTCCTCCTCTCTCCATAGAGGATATGAAGTCATCCTTGTTCCCCATAAACTTGTCCAACACAGGATTCAATTCCCTTAGCTTGCTAACTTACTTTCTGAAAGCTTGATTGATAGGAGGCAGCTTCATATTTTCCAATAGATGTTTTAAGTTATTGTTGATTTGATTCTTTGTAAAAATCTTAGATAAATAGGAGTCCACCTTATCATTCAGTTCTTTCTAAGAGTCAGATGCTTCTCTCAGGTAGTCTTGGACTATCTTCATTATCTCTCTGGATGAATCTCTGGTATAAAGCACAACTCTACTCAGCTCGGATGAGTCCATAGAGCCACTGGTTGAATCTTGACCAAGCTCCTCCTTCATCGCAGCTCGAATTTGATTTAGATCTATAGAGGGTTTAGATGCAAGAGAACCAACAGAGAAAGATATAGTCTCTTTGAAGCTTTTGGTCAACCCACTGATAAGATTTTGAACTTGGGAATCCTGTGTTTTAATATGATCTTTCATAGATGTTTTGAAACCTTCAAATACTGAAACCATTTGGCTTACCACACTCTTGACATAGGCTAAGTCCTTGTCTGCTTGGGATTTTGAGCTCATGTAAGAGTCTAAAGAAATAACAAATTCCATTAGATCATCAAGATCTGCTTCAAGTCTCGAAACTTGAGCCTGGTAGTCATTAACTTCTTCCACTATTTCTTCCATGAATGTTAAAAAATTACAAGAAAGATAAAGTTCAAAATATCTTTCCAACATACTCATCTCTTCAGCAAAACTATGCTTCATCTCAGAAACTGAGGCATTAAAAGATTCTTTAAGCTCATTCTTTAAGGATTCCAGATCAGCCCTTATGATCATATCGGCTGGTACAACTATAGTGGGTACTATTTCAAATGCTAAACTGACCACTAAGTCAGTCATGACTGATTGAATTGAAGATACCAGAGAAACATCCCTCTTCTTTACCACTTCAACAAAACTACCCTTAAGATTTTTCTTTAATGTATCTAGGTCATGTATTCTAACCACATCATCATGAAACAACCCAGATTCAATATTATAAACAATATTTGGACTATTGTGAGATACCTCATTATCTGAATCTGGATAGTCTAAACCACATACTAAAAAACCTGGGTCTTCTGCCCAATCTTCAATTCTAGTAGCCACTGTAATGTTTCCAACATTGGTTTGATGCTCCCCCTCAATCGGTGCATCCTAAAGTAAAACAACAGCATTTTCAGAAGTATTTTCAGCATGTCTTTCATCTTTAGGAGAATCTTATACTATTATTTCCATCTCTATAGTAGCAGTAGGTTCTTCCAACACCGGAAAGGGTATGTCAACATCATTTGCATCCTTAGAAGGCAATTAATATTGTCCAATCACTAGACTAGGACTCAAATCAACTGACAGAGATGCTTCACTTTCATGATCATCTTTTTTATTCTCTACAACATCCTTTTTAACAGCCTCTTCAACAGCCATTAAAGTAGCTTCTTCATTATCTGATTTATGTTGATCATGATTTTCAAGAGTTGGTCTAGGAGGCAAGTTAGGGTCTCTTCATTCATTAGCAGAGGACTCTTCCTCTTCTGAATCATCACTGTATTCTGGTTCCTCTTGATCAGGTCCCAGACCTGGATCCCTCACATCCTTTGGTCTTGAAGGATGATTCACATGATTAAATTTGTCATACACCTTCTGGTCATCATTGACCCATTCTCCTCTCCAAGGTTTCCAATTTATCCTCATGTATTTGCACACTGTTGGTGTGATACAAAAGTTATTCTTCACTACCTCTATCTCATCTTGAGACTCAGCTACCCCTTTTTTCCTTGATCATTATAGAAATTAACTTATCAAATAATATGGAATTTGTCTTCGATTTCGGCCTTGTCATGTATTCCATTTAGATCATCAGAAATCTGCACAAATTAAATTTTATACAATGTCTTAAGAAATGAAGGAGATAGATATACTGATATCTCAAATTGGAAAAGTCTCCTCTCCTCGGAATCAAGACATGTTGAACGAATTTGAATAGAAATCGGTTCTCTCCATCCATTTTCATAGTAACTACTTGTCTTTGACTTCCATCACCGGTCAGGTCTTCCAAAGTAGTCTCATAGTTGAAAATATCACTGGTAGGTGGCATGTATCTCGATAAATATCCAGAGACCCCTTCATGCGGAACTTTTAAGCACTCATCCCATTCAATAGAGGAAAACGACATCTCTTTTCCATTCAAAAAGAGGTTACTCGATTTTCATTCTCATATTTCTCAAAGGTTACAAACTCGTAAAACTGTTTCACTAACTTTGGAAAGTAGGGACCATCATTGTTCGAAAAACACTCCACCCATTTTTGATCTTCAAGTACTTCGAGCACTGAGTATTTTCTATGCAGCAGCCATTCAACACACAGCTCCTTTTCAATCACAATAAATCGATTCTACTGATGGGGATTCACTGGTTGTCTCCCCGACCTAGTTCTAGCAACACTACCACTTTCTTCTTGCTCGTTCTACTACTTCTTTGTTTTTGGATCAACAAAGTCATCTATGACGGTAGGAAGTTTGGTTTTTTCTATCTCGGATTCGAGGGATTTAGGGTTCTCTAAGGATTCGGGAGATAATGTTTGAGGGTAATGGTTTGAGGCTCAGTGGATTGAGAAGTATCTTGGACTTTAGTTTTATCATTTAGGAATCATAAACTAAATAAATAAAATGAAATAATGCAAAAACGATTCAGATTCTGGCGGCAGACAGATGTTTAAAACAGCGCAATCATCGGTAGATTCTATCAGTGAGAATTCCTATCAGTGAGGTTACATCAGTGAGAGTTTCACATCGATGAAAATTTTACATCAGTGAGAATTTTATATCGGTTAGAATTTTACATTGGTGAGAGTTTTACAACGGTGAGAATTCTACATCGGTGAGAATTTTACATCGGTGAGAATTTTACATCGGTGAGAATTTTACATCGGTGAGAATAGCTACCGGTCAAGGTTAAACATACCTAAATCATGTCTAATGTAACTTAACCATTCAGAACTCAAAGCTTTAGTGAAAATATCAACTAATCGATGTTAAGTACCTATAAACTCAAGAATAATATCACCCTTTTGGTAATTATCTCTCAAGAAATGGTGCCTTACATTAATGTGTTTGGTCCTAGAGTGATACAAAGGGTTCTTAGAAATATTTATTGCACTAGTGTTGTCACAGTTGGTAGAAACGTATTGAAAGTCCTATCCATAGTCCAAAAGAGTGTGTTTCATCCACAGAATTTGTTCACAGCAAATATCAGTAGCTATGTACTCTGCTTCGACAGTGGACAATGCTACAGAATGCTGCTTTTTACTACACCTAGATACTAAGGATTTTCCCAATAAATGACATGTTCCAGATGTTCTTTTTCTATCTCACTTGCAACTAGCAAAATCAGCATCTGAATAACTCATCAACTCAAAGGGTTGTCCTTTTTGGAAAAATAAACCTAAGTTTAGAGTATGTTTAAGATACCTAAAAATTCATTTAACAGCAAGTAAATGAGATTATTTTAGATTAGCCTGAAATCTTTCACACATACACACACTAAACATAATATCTAGTCGACTAGTAGTAAGTTAATGTAAGCTTCCAATCATACCTCTGTAATTGGTTTGATCCACTAGTTTCCCAGTTTCATCTACATCCAACTTAAAAACTGTACTCATAGTAGTTTCAATTTCCTTAATACTATCCAAACCAAAACATTTTAAAAGGTCATTTGTATATTTACTTTGATTCAAAATAATACCATTTTCATTTTCAAAAACTTGAAATCCAAGAAAATATTTATGTTCTCCCATTAAACTCATTTCAAACTCATTTTTCATTCTCTTTGAAAAATAAGTTCATAAAGAGTGTTTAGTAGATCCAAAGATAATATCATCAAGATAGATTTGAACTATGAAAACATATTTAGAAATTATTTTAATAAAAATACTTGGATCTGCAATCCCTTCAGTAAAACATTTTGAAATAAGAAAATTACTAGGTCTATCATACCATGCTCTTGGTGCTTGTTTTAGACCATATAAAGCTTTATAAAGTTTAAAAACATGATTTTGAAAATGAGGAATAGTAAATCTAGGTGGTTGTTAAACAAAAACATCTTCGAAAATAGAACCATTTAAAAAATAACTTTTAACATCCGTTTGATATAACTTGAAATTCAGATGAGTATCATAGGCAAGTAAGATCATAATAGCCTCTAGTCTAGCTACAGGTTCAAAGGATTCTTCATAGTCTATAATTTCCTATTGACTATATCCTTGTGCAACTATCCTAGCTTAGTTTCTAACTATGTTTCCACATTCATCATCTTTGTTTCTAAAAACCCATTTAGTGCCTATTGTTAAAGAGTCATTAGGTCTATCAAATAATTCCTAGACATTGTTTCTTTCAAATTGATATAACACTTCTTGCATAGCCATTACCCAAAATTCATTATTGATAGTATCATTGATATTTTTAGGTTCTAGCTGTGATAGAAAAGCTTGATGTTTAACCTGGTTTCTTAGAGAAGCTCTAGTCTGTGTCACTCTATCAAGATTACCGACAACAGAATCTAAAGGATGATTCTTTAGAGTCCTAGTTGATCTAGTAACGTTAGGAATAGAAATTTTAGGTTCATCTCCAAGTTTAGGTTTAATAGAAGCAGATTCTGGAACATGTCCAGAACTGGATATTTTTACAACAGGTTCTTTAGATTTATCATTAAGGTCTAGAACACTCAAATCTTCTTCAAGATTTTCAAGGGAGGTTTTAGTATTAGGTGGATCAGTTTCATCAAACTTGTTGTGAACAGATTCTTACACACATTTCATTATTTTATTAAAGACTCTATAGGATTTTCTAGTTAAAGAATAACTAAGAAAAATTCCTTCATCACTCTTAGAAGCAAACTTGTCCATATTATCATTTGTATTAAGAATAAAAACATTGCAGCCAAAGACTATAAAGTAACTAACTTTATGTTTTCTATTGTTCCATAACTCATATGGGGTCTTCTTGAGAACTGGTCTAATTATGACTCTATTATTAATATAATAGGTTGTATTCATAGCTTCAGCCCAAAAGTAAACAGGCAGGTCATATTCATTAAGCACAGTTCTAACTATTTCTTGAAGGGTTCTATTCCTTGTTTCTACTACACCAGTCTGCTGAGGTGTTATAGAAGCAGAAAATTTGTGACTATAGCCATTGTGTGAGAAATAAGATTCCAACTCTTGATTTTCAAACTCACGGCCATGATCACTTCTCAGGTTTTTAATCTTAAGTCCACTATGGTTTTCTGCAAACATAGAGTATTTAACAAAGTAAGAACATGCTTCACTTTTGTGAGATAAGATTTATACCCAAGTATATCTAGAAAAGTCATCTACTAGGACGTAGACATAGTGCTTCCCATTTAAACTAGAAACTCTAGAAGGTCCAAACATGTCCATGTGAACCAAATAGAGAGGTTGACAAGTTGAAACTTCTTTCTTTGATTTGAAAGAAACTTTATGTTGATTTCTCTTTTGACAGGGATTACAAACTTTTTCATTTGGGAATTCAAGTTTAGGTAGGTCTCTAACCAATTTTTTCTTAGTTATCTTTCTATGTGAATAGATTTTGCATTGTCCTAATCATATGTGCCAAGCCAATATTCTTTATGAATATCATTTAAGGAAGTAACATGTTGTTCGGCTAAAGCATTTAAATCAACAGCATAAACATTTTCATTTCTTAAAGAAAAAAAATACTAAAACATTCTTATAATTAAAAACATTACAGGAATCATTTTCAAATTTCACATTAAATCCATCATCACATAATTTAGAAATACTTAACAGGTAATATTTAAGTCCATCAAAAAATAAAACATTAGAAATTAAAAATGAATCAGTGTTACCGATCTGGCCTAGGCCGATGATTTTTCCTTTAGAATTATCACAAAAGGTGACATGGCCTCCATAAACCTTTATTAAGATTTTGAAGCATGAATAATCTCCAAACATGTGTCTTGAACACCCACTGTCCAAGTACCATACCTTCTTGTGAGAACTCTTTAAGCATGTTTCCTACAAAACAGATTTAGATAGAAAATGATTTTGGTACCCAAATCTTCATGGGTCCAGATAAGTTAGCAATCAAAGCTTTAGGTACCCATATTTGTCTTATGGGTCTCATATAATTTATAGAATCAATTGATTTTGAGAGATAAACTTTATTTTATCTATAACCATATGAATAACTAGTTGAAGCATAGGAATTTCCAGAACTGGAATAAGCATAATTTTGTCTAGACATAGGAATAAATCGAGTTTTAGTAAACATTCTTTGTCCAGGTTGGTATCCCAAACGAGTAGTGTATTTAGGTGCAACTTTCTTACCTAACATTTGAGTTAGAGTATGTTTTCCATTTTTGAACTTTTCTAAGTCATTTCTAAGTTGCTCATTAGACATTTTCATTTCAGTATTTTCCTTTAACAGTTGATCATTCTTTTCTATTTCTACATCAAAGGCAGATTTAACATTGGAAGTAAGAGCATGTGGTTTCTTTAGTGACTTATATTTGTCTTTAAGTTCATTACATGTTTCTTCCAGTATATTGCAGTATTCAAACAAGTCATCCTTAGACATATTTTCAGAATCAGAATCATATTCTACATCATCTCCAGAATAATAGGAATTTAAAACATGAGTATCTAAAGTTACCTCAGATGTGTTGGTCATCAAACACATGTTGGCAAGATTCTTCTTAGAATCAGAAATTTTAGATTCACTTGTGCTGTCTTCTGAAGCACTCCAAGTAGCTTTCATAGCTTCTTGTAATTTGTGTCCTTATAATCATATTTTTTTTGACTTTTAATTTTGGACAATCATCCTTGATGTGTCCTTTCCTTTTACACTTGTAGCAGACAACTTCATCACCTTTATCTGGTTTTTTCTAGTCCTTCTTCCAATGTCACTTATTGGCATACATTCCCTTTTAGTTAGATTTTCTGAAGAATTTCTTTTTCCTGTAGAACTTCTTAAACCTTCTTTCTATCTGAGCCATTTCAGCATCACTTTCTGAATCAGAATCATCACTAGTGGAACTTTCAGTAGGCACTTTCATTGTCCCCTTGTCTTTGCTTATAGAATAAGTAGACTTGAAAGTTACAGATTTTCTTTTTGGTTCATCATCTTCCTCTTTACTCACCTTGAGTTCTTCCTCATACATCATTAATTTACCAATAATCTCTTTTACACCAAGTGCTCCAATGTCACATGAATCTCTTCTTGAAACAGAAGTTCCTCTCCATTGTTCTGGAAAACATCTCAGTATCCTCATAAATTGATCCTTAGCTGGAACAGCTTTTCCAAGTGAACTCATTGTATTGACTATCTCATTAAACCTGAGATACATATCAGAAATGGGTTCATCAGTTTTCATTTTAATATTATCATATTTAAGAGTATATGTATTCAATCGCATTTCTTTAACATTAGTTGTTCCCTCATGAGAAACACCCAAAGTATCCCATATTTCATATTCAGTTTTGCAAGCAGATATTCTATTAAACTCTTCATCTCCTAAAGCACAATACAGGGAATTCATAGCTTTACAATTATTATTGTAAGTAGTCTTTCTAAGTTCATCCCAAGTTGTTCTCTCAGATTCTAGAATTTTATATTGAGACTCTATTGTACTCCAGATATCAAAACCCATACTTTCCAAATGTATTTTCATCATAAGTTTCCACTGGTCATAGTTTGTGCCATTAATGAAAGGTGACATGTTAGTCCAAATGTATTTTCATCTTAAGTTTCCACTGGGCATAGTTTGTGCCATTAAATAAAGGTGGCCTATTAGTAGCAACACCCTCTAGTCTATTGTCCATAACTAGATTTTAGAAAATAAGTTTTAAAGAGATAAAATTTTGAAGTAAGAGAAATTTAATATCTTTAAAGAAGAAACTAAAATAATAGTTGAAAAATAGAGTATGTCAACAATCCTTTAGCAAAAACAAGTCCTTTGATACCAAATGTTGGTCAGAGTGGATACTCAAGAGGTGGGGTGAATTAAGTTCCAATAAAAATTTCTGTTAAAAATATTTCTTTTAAAATCCCCCAAATTAAAAACAAAGTTAAACTGTAGTGAATCTATACAGAGTGTAAACGATCAATCAGTTTCTCAAAGATTGATTAGGTCTCAGTTGACATAATTTGAATATTAAATTAAATTTTGAAACTAACTTACTGGTTTAAAATAAGTCTAAACACTTTTTAATTTAACAATCAAAGTAGATTTAAAATAATTTTGTATTTTAAAGTAATCTCAGCAGAATAAATATATAGTATACTTATAGATTTAAATTAAAATGCACAGTAGAGTTAACCAATAGGTTCAGCCTCAAGCTAAGACTTTATCCTATCAACAATATATATAAATTGATCCACACCCTGGATCGGGGGTAAAAAACAGTACACTACTATCCAGGTCCAAAGTCCTCTACCACAATTCTACGTTAGAAACACAAACAACAACACATAGGCTGTCCTGGTCTTACTCGACCTCTACCACTATCCATAGTGGGAAACAAGGGTTTATAAATATTGAGTGAGGATTTAATAATCCTCTAGTTTAGGTTAAGAGATAGTGTGTGTGTAAAATAAATAGGGTACACACACTACATGAAATGTAAATATATAATCACTAAAGAAAGTGAAAAAGAGTTTAGAAAAGATTTAGTGAATGGCAGTGTAGCTCTGAACTCGTATGGTTGGTCAGAAAAACTTTTGAGTCCTTCTCTGGTTTCTGTTGAGAAAACAAAGTTCCTTTTTCTTCTTTGATTCTTGGTCCAGCTTATCAGCTTGAGTGCACGAAGTGTTCTTAGTAGTTCCTCACTCAATATGCAGTTTGTGTTCTCCTTGAAAATGAGAAGCTTCGTGTATGTCTAGTGTTCTTGGAGTATGGATTTAGCATTTCATGAAAACCCCACATTTGAATGATGTTAAACCCTTTGTTTTTTCAATCGTGTGCCATCTTAGTTCCTTGATGCTTATCATATGCACACCTAGTGTTCACTACTTCTCATCATGCTCATTCATCATCATATTCAGCTAGGTATTTATCTTCCCTTTTATAGCTTTCAGCTCCTGAAAATGGGAATGATTACCTTTTTCATGGCTACTAGGTACGGTTCCCTAACATGGAAACATAGATCATTAAATAACATTAATTTCATTAAAAACATCAAATGTAACTGTTAGCTTAATAAATAAATAGTATTGAGAGTATAGAGTTTGACTAGTTGGTCAATCATTTGTAGCTCGTGTTGGTTAATGTGTACGGTGGTATTTTGTGTAGCAGAACCTTTCATCGGTAGCTCATTGAACTTGCATTGGTAGATTGTTGGTATCAGTAGCTCTAGGTATCAATAACTTTTATCAGTAGACTTACTCTATCAGTAGCTCTATATACTTGTTCTATCGGTAGACTGTGTCAGTAGCTCCTTGCATCGGTAGCTGTTTGCACTTGTATCAATAGATCTTGTTATCATTAGCACTAGTCTGTCAGTAGCTCTATGTATCAGTAGCTTGTACACATCAGTGCACTTTGTGTATCGGTGACTCTGTCTATCGGTAGACTAGGTCTATCGATAGACTGAGTACCTGTAGCTATTTATCAGTAGCTATATGCAGATTAGTGACTTGTAATTATCTGTTTTTATGCAAAGCATATCCGAATGGGTTAAAAGAACTTCATAACTCATATAACCATAGATAAACATGGATTAACATATCTCAGGGATTGTTTTAATATTATTATCATCTTCATTATAGAATATCGTAGATTTGAAAGAATTAATATAATGATAAACATTAATTGGTATTATCAAAGTATATGAAAGCATAATTGGGATTATCATTGTATATGAAAGAAAAATTGGGATTATCAAAATAGGTGAGGTCAACAAAAGGGTTAACCCATCAGGGTCAACCACAATCCTCATCTTGAGGATTCCACATTATCTCCTCTCCCTATATTTATAAATTTTGTTTATTGATGATTCTTATGTTTCAGGTTTTATGGAGAGATGGTCCAAGGGGAAGTGGAATCTAAAGATGAAATATCAAGAAGTGATTCGCTCCAAAGTTTAAATTGATTTAAATCATGAACCAGAGTTGAAAAATAAAGGGACTAACTTAACACAATAGAAAGTGATTGCGATATTAATATTATCATATGTTTCCTGCACTGAGTTCCTACTCACTAGGCTTAGAGATTTTTTTGATTGTTATTTTTAAGTGGTGAATTTACCCAATGAAGATCTCATTGATATAATTGACCCGACGAAGTTTCTTAAACCTATAGTCACATGTTAAGAAATGATGCACAAGAATAAGAATGTTTGTGGGTGTAAACTATAGGCTCAATAATATGAATAGTTTTACATCATAGGGGGGGATTCTATATTCTAATCAGATGCAAGATATCAAATGTATAGAAAGGATGAATGTTTTTCCTATCTAATGTTAGGATGGCCAATTGTGGGATAAGAAGAAATAATTAGGTTTTTCATGACTATCTATTTGGTTTTAATAACATGGTATCAGCTGCATATTTTTTGGATACCAAGAAGCTATGAGATAATATCAATAATGTTTCAAAATTAAGATGAGAAAAGAAGTTTAAATATATGAAATGACATAGTGGAAAGTTTCTTGTTGAATGTAATTAAGTGGTAAGAGATTTTGGGCGTAGAAAAGTGGAAAATGTTGATTCTGAAGCAAATACAGATACTATGAATGATTAACTCAAATCAATATCTAAAATGATTCAAAATCATTGAGATGAAAGTGATAGGAAGTGTATAATTGGTGAGTAGATAATTCCAGTGTAGACAAGGAACATGTGAACTCTACCGCAAGCCTGATAAGTATCCCTAGTAGAACCTAAATGTTCTCAATAAGGATCTAGTGATGATATTTGGGTTCTAGATATAAATTAAGAGCATGAACAAGTTGAGAAGAATCAATCATGGGATACTATTTCTAGTCCAATAGATAATATTAAGTAGTTATTCATAACAAAGCACAACTAGTGTGAAAAGTCTACTCCAATATAGATGGTATCGATGTCAATGACATAATTTCACATATGATGAGGCTGGAGAAAATAGATTTATTCTTCTCCATTATATTGAATCAGTGTTTCAGAGTGTTTCAGATGCATGTTATGTCTGTATCATTGAATGGGATTCTAAAAGGAGAATTTAATATTTAGAACCTAGAGGTGAAGGGTATTCAATGCTGGATTAGTTTTTGATGAAGCTTCGTTTTTTTTAATGGAAGAATTTTTTTTCAATCTGTATATAAACAATGATTATAATTAAAGGATGGTCGTTCTAATATATGTCTAAGACATAATATTCAAAAGATATGTTGTATCCAAATGAAAGAGTATTCATTGGATGCTTATTTTATCTGACAATAGCAAGACCTGACATTTTATTCTCCACATGCCAAGATGAGAGATATCAAAGTAATCCCAAGGAAAGACAAATTATTTCAATGAAAATAATACATCGGTATATCAAGGGAACAATGGATTTCAACATGATATATAGTGACAAATATCAGTCATAGTTATTGGGATATATTGATGAAAATTGGGATGGTTCAATGGATGACATGAAATCAATGTCATGAGGTGCTTTTTCAAAGTGAATTGTATATTTGTCGGCTGAGCAGGAATCAAGATTTCATTTAATTGAGCTCTGTTGAATCTGATTATATTTCGGACACTCAAGCATCCACACAATCATTTTGGATGAAGCATCAGCTTAATGATATGGGATTTGAAGTGAAGTCTCCGACTAGAATCCAGTGTGATAAATCATGTTATATAATTTTATAAAAATATCATCCATCATCCGAGGAAAAAGAATATTGAGATGAAGTATCATATTATCATAGAGAATGTTGACCAAGGAATCAGGAAGTTTTAGTATGTTCCTACAAACATACAGGTAGCAGAAATTATGATAAAGGCCTAACCCAAGGAATCTTATGAGATTCATCGACTAGCCCTGGGAGTTTAGTCGACTACCCGCACTTGAACATGTGTGGATGTGGGATCCCACTCTCCCCGAGGTTTGGTGTGTTATTCCCTAATGTTATAATATATTTTCTTTACACTATTTCAAACCACAATGTTGTCACCTCTGGGTTTGTTGACAAAGGGGGAGAAATAGTTCTTTAAGGGGGAGAAAATGTGGCTAAATAAGTGAGAAAATGTCTTATTTAAAGAAACAGGGGGAATCTAACAGGAGGAGAACCAAAATATGTGGGAGAACCAGAGAGGGGTATTATGAGTAACAAATATGAAAAAGTTAGAAGTGATCGATCACAAAAAAAAATAACACGATAGTTGAGGATCATGATAAAAGTAGAAGAGTGGTGTTGAGATGGTGTTAGAAGGCTTCCAACAATCATTAATTTTTATTACTGTGGTATAAAAATTGGTGTCATAAATGAAGTGATTCATTAATGAACTTTTCATTTACTCTTGTTTCTCATGATGGTAATTTCTTATGTGGGTTTAAGGTATGCTTTGAGTGAATCC
Source organism: Viscum album (assembly GCA_963277665.1). Lineage (NCBI taxonomy): Eukaryota > Viridiplantae > Streptophyta > Magnoliopsida > Santalales > Viscaceae > Viscum > Viscum album. The sequence continues at coordinate 1,579,189,301 of OY728152.1, read as the reverse complement.
TTGATCGCAATCAGAATCGCAAGAGGCGAATGGTGGACGATACGTTAACATAGTATCATTTTATGTGAAGTGTTTTCAACAAACCCAAAGGGTGATATTTTTGGGAAAACATCCCTCAAGGTGTCACTAATTCATTTTTGAGGTGATTGTGTATGTTGAAAAAGTCCAAATCTATGTAGTGTTTGTTGACTAAGAAGGAAACGATGTACAAATTTGTTGAAAAAAGGGTTTTACATTGTGATTTCCATGTTCAAGGGAAGTTTTCAACAATCCATGTTTTATTGAAGAACCTCGACAAAGTAGTTGACGACATGGAGGTTGGAAAAAAATATTAGATACAAGGGGGTGCCGATTTCCAGTGTTTTTTAAATTGTTGGGCCTCAAAATCGTTAAATGGAGAAAAGTATTTTTGGTAAACGGACATTCATGTTGCTATCATGGAGGCTTGGAATGTTATGGGACATAAGTTTTTCCTGATCAGAACATCATTATATGTAAATGGAAAGATAGGCGCCCATGCTTCGGTTTGGGCGTGCAAGGTGACAAGGGAGACAGAGATAAGGGCGGCTGGACGTGCATGATGGGAGGAGGCTTTCTCGTTAGTGCTCATGGTACCAAAAATGCCTACAAATATAAGGCTACCCCACATTATATTTTATGAAGCTCAACAATTTGATAAAATTAAAGCTCCATTCACACATGTGGTTTTGGCTCACATTTGTTGTTGTGGGCATGCAAGTATATTATTATTCAAAAGTTGTGTTCCAATTGATAGTTGTGTGTCAAAATTGGTTTCGGAATAAATGGGTATTAGTCACCGAAGTTTTTTGTTGAATAAGGGAGTGTCACGCAAGTGGTTAGGTGACACATGTGCACCAAGCTTAGGGAAGTGCACTAGACATTTGAGAAGTGTGCAAAGCATAGATAAGTGTGCCACTCACCTTAAGACTATTCTAAGGTTGGAGATATTTCTCATTACCTTCAGTGACAAGTGAGATTCATCTTTGGGCCAAATTTGGACTTAAAAAGAGAATATACATACAGAGGAATATGTATTAATTTGTGATAATAATGGAACTAAAAGTCCATAAACTGTCAGTGGATACCTTAGAAAGTAATGAGAAATGGAGGATGAAGATGATGATCTTCCCCACCAGATGTGATCCAGAGAGAGAGAAATTGGGAGTGACCTGTCGGAAAGGTGTGAGATAACCCTAACATTGTAATTGATGTGAGCCTGAGCATATAAGAGATAAATCTTGAACATTGTAAATTGATAGTGAGCTTTAATGGATTTGGTATAGTAGGACATCATTATTTTATGCACCTTCGACGTAACCCTGTGAGGGTGAACCAAGTAGAAATCAATGGGTCTACCTGTTTTCTTCCCTATATTGCATCCAAATTATAATTATCAGATAACTAAGGAAATAACAAGATAACCTTTAACAACATAAGAGAAATCAATGTGACCCATATAATATAGAGGTCAATATCTAGTCGGGTAGGAAGAATTTTGAAATATAATATAGGTACCCTGATTCACCCCCCCTCAGGGTATCTTGGCCTAGTTTGGTCCTAACAAAAATAATAAATTCAATTATTAATTTTGACAATCACATGATTATGGGGACTTGGAAAATAGTAACATAGTTTTTTTAAAATATGTATTCTTCACAAATGGTATTTATTTCATTTTCTATTAATATATTATAATAAACCTATAAAATATTTATATATTATATTTAAGAAAATATATCTAATTTATTAAATAATAATTTTAAAATAGAAAAATTATAAATTTTTAATATTTTTTAAAAAATGATTATTTATGAGTGAATATTGAAAAATATAAATTTGAAAAAAATTATTTCTTTAATGAAATAATAATTTTATACGAATAACATGATTGGGTATGAAACATTTTTGACAAAAAATAAATATATATTTAATAACTAATAAAATTCATAGAAAAATATCATATTGCGGTCACTTTTTTTTATAAATCCAAACAATGTATTTGTTCTAAAAAATAATTTTTAGTTATTCTCCATTAATCAATAAATTATAGGGTAAAATTATATTTCTTATTGTCTTAAAGAAAAATTACTCCAATTTAATTTACAAATTTCATTTAATTTTTTTAAAATTAAAAAAGTATTTCATTTCTATATAAAATAATTTTGATATAGAATGTAATCATTTTTTGTAAAATCAATTTTCGTTGTGTTTTAAATACTTATATAAAAAGTAATTTATTCCAATTCTATTAGTTAAACCATGAAATTGTATTATTTATTTGAAATTACAAATTTAAAATTATTTCAAAAATTTAAGATCATTTTATTCATATCGAAAAATGAAAATGGTATATATTTATTAGCTTGATTAATGGTATAATCAGTAAAAGGGAAAATAATAATGGGATAATGCTTGAAGATAACATAGAAAAATTATTCAACCAAATTTATTCACTGAATTTTGACCTTAAAATTTTCATATTTAAAAGTAGTAGAATTTTATGACACTTAAAAGAGTTAATTTTATTATTTAAATCTTTTAAGTAAATCATTGTTTGTCCCTCCCATAACATATTAAATAGAACATATTTTCATCCCTTATTCACAAATAATGAGATCAGTATATTTGATAATCGCAACCCAAATATCATCCTAGATTTTCTCACTTATTTATTGATATCCTGGACTAACACAATTCCCATCATATGAAGACTTATAATTCAAGACAAAGGATATCTCTTAAAGAATAGGTAATTATAACAACCAACTATTTAGAGGTTTTTTTCAGGATCTAATTTTATAAATAATTTTTATCCATAATAAAATAATGAATATCAGATAATTAATATAAATTTTTCTTATTATTATGTTAAACCCATTTAAGACATTCATTATATCCAATGGAAAACAAAACATCATTCTTGTGTATGAACTACCTATTATCTCCACTTAGAAAGGAAATTCATTTTTCATTAAAGATTGACATGGATTTTTATAATATAATTATTCATAATTATATATTATATTTAGGAAATATTTATTTTTATTAAATTATATGATATCATCATCCATATTACTCCTCTATCCATTAGAAAATGAGATTGTTGCTCGTGTGTGTGTTACCTCTGTGAAGGAATGGGATTAGTTTTTTAGCTACCTCCATTCATGGGTGACTATAAAATATTATATAATTAATACACGTGGTATTAATGGAATTATTAATATTTAGGTTATGATGTTACTATTTAATAACTACTTTAACCATTGTTTATATAATAAATACTTTTTTGAGAAATTTATAAAAAAATGAAAATTTTCAATGTAAATAATTACTATTCAAGGAATACATTTGAAATTATTATAAAATGAACATACAAAATGTAATATTCAAGATTATTTTTTTCAATCAGTTATTTATTATTTTTAAAATTAATATTCAAGAGGATAAAGACATACAACTATGAAGATAACCAAGGTAAGGGTAATTTTACTCATTTCAGTGTTAGTGATGAATATTTATATTTTTAATCCAATATTCGTTATATGGTGGATATACTATCCATTGAAATATTATATCATTTATTTCAATTTATTTAGATAATTTAAATATTTAATTTATTTTTTATATTTATATATACTTTGAATAAAAATTTATTAAGGAAAAAATGTATTTCTATTATAGTGTAATTTTAATTTGAGATTTTTTATGTTCATAATACTTTTATGATGATATTTTTATCATAATCACATAAACTGAAAATATTGTGCACTAATATTGTTATGTTTGGGGTTTAAATGAATATTTTAAATTTTTCTATTGCTGGATCACAAATAATCAAGTAAGGTACATGTATACAATATTAAAAATCGTTTTTAAAAGGTTTGTCTCCAACTCAAAATATTTCTAATGGAGATTAATTAAATTATACTCAAGAATTATGTTATTTAAAATAAATTTAATATTTCAAGTCTTTATCATAAATATTTGGCATTCTATACAGTTTATCTAATTCAATCTACTTGTAGACTTCCAAATGATGTATTTATTGAATTATTATAGAAATGTTAATGGAATATTTGTATTAACATTTAATTAGTGAATACAACTTCACACCATCATGATCATTAATTTTTTTGAATATTCATTTCAATTTTTTAATTATTATTTTCAAAGAAAAATTTTCTATCAATATTCATAGCTTTAATATTTAAAATGATATCATTTGAAATTGGCATTATTTTTTTAATGGAATGAAAATATTTTTGACATGTTCTTTATAACACCATTATTACACAATGTTCAATGAGGTTATTTTTTTCTTTTATTTTATTTTCAGAATGCAAGGTTTGACCAAAAAATCGTTTTTATGAATCTGATGTTCATATAGAATCCATTACTAATAATGGATAATGTATTATTCGGAAATCATTTACTTTCCTATTATCATGTTCCCCAATAATCTCCATTGTTAAAAAAATATTATTATTATTATCCTTCATGTCCAAATGTTTTATATAATGTATAAACTAATTATAATTTCAATTAAATTGATGTTTTATCAACTATGTACAATTTTGATATATGGTATCTGCTCAACAAATTTTATTAAGAATGATACTTCACTAACTAGAGAAATTTTACTTTTTCTTAATTCAATAAAAATAATGGTTTGTTTATAAGTCAAGATGAGGATAAATATTTTAATCATTCAATATAGGATGAATCCATATGATGTGCATGTGGTTGGTGGGGCCAGGTTATTGATAGTACATTGATTCATTGAATGGTTTAATGAGACAAAATATGTGGTCATATTGGTTTGTTAATTATTGTATACCCACATATTCATAGAGTGTGTCTCATCTATGGCCATGATATAACTATTTATGTTAAATTGTTCGAGGCCTTGGTAAAAAGATTATAAACTTCTTGATATATGAAATTCTAGGATTGAAAATTCTGTTAAAATAATAATCATGATTAATCTAGTGATATTATTAGTGGATGTTATTTGGAATCATGTTATTGATTTAATGGAATGTGTTTCGATTATCAAAATCCCCATATCTATTGTGCCTTATTTACATATGATTGACCTATCTAGACATTTCCATTAATGAGAATATGACCTCACCCATTGCAAGATTTGATTTCATAATAATATGATGAAATATATTTTAAATGAATTCCAGGTTTTATGAATTATTTAGGGTATATTTTTATATTTCCACTATAATATGGGAATCATGTAAATATCTAGTTATCCATGATTTATAAACAAATCAATCCTTAATGGTGAGATACCTTGTATAATGTTCCACAATTACAATGTATGAACCATATATTGGTAACTTGAGTTGTCGTGTTACAACATATTTTTAAATTTGAATGAAACCCCATACCTACTTACAAAATTTACCAACCTCAAGACACATTGTCCGACGAATCATCCATTCCCACACTTGTAATCCTCGAGTCACAATACACCAATGTTATAAAATAAAACATTAAGAACTAATTATAAAAAATATATAATTTATTCAACCAAATTAACAATTTTACTATCAAAAAGGAATATCATTACTTAGCTTCCAATGACTAAAACCTTGAGTTATGGAACAATAACACCTTGAAGGGTTTACTTAGAACACTAAAAAGAAAAACTCACTATATTAATCAATAATATGAACAAAAAATTCAAGAAAATATAATAAGAAACTCAAATAAAATCCACTTTGTGATCTACCATGTATAAAACATAATAAAAATATAAAGATATCCTTTATAGTACAATCCTTGATCCAATAAAAAATGAATCCCCAATATAGTGGTAATATTACACCATGGTTTAATGGAATCATAATTAAAATTTTAAAAGGATCTATCTAAAATCAATGAACGAATATACAGGGGAAGAATAGAATCTTCAGAATAGGATTTACAATATCACGAGAGATGAAAAAAAATATCAGATCAAAATGTCTTTATAGGGGAGAAAATGGGACTCTGTGGAAGTAAAAAAGGGGGAAGAGGGGTGGTTATTACCCCTCCACTATGTGGATATCAAGTAAATGGAATGGTTTCCAACTCAGAAATGACTTGTCTAGATTACCTAATAATAACCACTAAGCCCTACTCGGTTCCCATTTCGGGTCCATTTGGAGCCTTGTTTCACCCCCATGTATACATGGTTACCGAGGGCCTCAACGTGTACCACGTTCACCCTTTCCAGAGAATTTATTGGGGTTTATTTCTAAATGAGGCATTATCATCATCCCTATAACCATTAACTAAAACATATGAACACCACATGAACCCCTATACACTTTTGAAAAAAAACCATTTAAATATAACTACTATTAGAATTCTAATATAGAACCCAATTTTCATATATACTCATATCTAGAGACCAAAAGTAAAATTCACATTGAACTTCATATCCCCTAATGATATAAAACTCCCTAACATGGGGATTCTTGTCCTTGTAAAGCATCTTGGATGATCCTTGTTTTTTAAATCCAATAACAAAAAATTAGTTTCAATTAAAATTTTTTATTCCCTCCAAGATTCAATTTAATTATAAACCACTATATATAGCCACAGCAGATTTTCCTTGAAACATTGAATTTGAACATTAACATGCAACAGTCATTTCAAAAATGACACATTCAACCAACAAAAAACATCTCACCCAAATTGATAGAAAATTATCTATCAGATCTCAGAAGAACATACATTCATCATAACCACACCAATCAACACTGACACATACCCCTATACCATGTATCAATATACCCAACAGTTGACCCATAGATAGATTCATTACTAGGTTCCTAATCCAATAATATTCTGAACACCCTTACTATATGAGATTTTTTTCCAATAATGGATTCATACCCATGTTTGTTGTTTCAATGCTTTGAGTCACGCAATAAACCCCTAACCCATTCCCTCAAACAAAATAAGTCACCAACCACATGATAGGTATGATTCTCCCAACCAGGGGATTTTCAATATGGTCATCTTATTGATAATTTTATATTTTAACTTATAATGCTGATGTATTTATTCATCCAATCATTACTCGTTGAAATATTGTTACTTTAACTAATGACCACTTCCATAATGTCCTATGATACATAGATATCATGGATTAGACTCAATGATATATACATGCCTTCATAATCTTTTCAAATAACTAACACACCATCATACTCCTATATATTCTACACTACATACGTGGAACCTATCCACATTCACTATAGAATCCCTTGACCATTATCATGTTTTCAAATAACACGTGGTTATATAATTCATTTCTATTGTGAAGACCACAATTATATCTTATATATTCACAACCCACTTCAATTAAGTCACTCAATTCCACCATGGCCTAGGGATTGTTACACATCAATAAATCCATCCAACACATAAAAAGTTCTGCCAAACAAAAATTAATTCAATCCACCCATCACTGAAGACACTCATCGACCAGAGTGAGAATCAATTAATCCTTTAAAATTTTGGTTGTATATCCTCTTAATCTAACCAAATTTCAACCAATATCTTCCCAATTTTTTTTTCAATATTTTCATTAAATTGGAGGTACATGCAATAGGTTAATTTATTTTCACTATGAACTACCCATTAGATATATTATCCTACTATTATTGATATTCCATTGGTGACAATATACCAAAAATCACATATCAATGCCAATATTCTCACATGATAATCACCTTGAAAGAATCCATCAAAGATCCAAGGATTACTCAAATCTGTTATCCCAAATCCAATGGGAATTTAAAAAATTATTTTCTAATAATTTTGTCCAACACACTCTAAAATAACAGCATGCCTAACATGGTTTTCACAATTCCTTAGTATAACCAATATCATTTCCCATCTAAAGGCCTCAAAAGTTTCTAGTCCAAATGAACATTCCATTCCCATCACCTTACCATATCTATAATTCCAAAACTTCCTTCATGAGGAACAAATTATGATTTCTTCCCTAACACAACCACGATAATGGCTAAGAAAATAGATTTCATATCTCACTACTATTTCATCATCTTCCTAAAAAAATGTACCCATCAATGATTACAACAACCTATGTCATTTCCTCCCATGCACATAACACTATATTCAATCCACTCACATGATCATATGGAAAGGAGAACAAATCCTCTCAAATTCCCTTCATAGATTCTGAATGTTAGCCAACCCACATTCCAACTATCCTAGAACTAATAGAAAATAATAAAACTATTCAATAGAAATTTATCTTCAATTGACTATGAAACCTAGATTCACATAAAAATTCTATGTAAACACCACAAAATAATACATACCATTCATTGGTTTCTAGAAAACCCACCACCCTACAGTACCAACCACTTGAGGATTTGTGTGAAATCAATAAACTATGATCAAAACTCATCTTCCAAAGTCATCCATATATACTCAATCTAGAGAGAGAGACAAATTATTATTCCAAGATAGTGTCATTTTCTACGATGAGACTTTCAATAGTTTCCACCCACTAAATCTCTCAATCTATTCCAGACAAATCAGATGTTTAAAATAGTAATACATCTCTAATAGGACTTCACTACCTATGAATAGCCACTAAAGAGAATTAATCTTATATACCCAGAATAAATATAATATCACTGAGTATAGGAAAGACAAGAAAACGTATCATAGATTTCATTTAACTAATAAAACAATTATATCATATTTGAGAAAATGATACGTATGTTAATATTAATTATTTATATATTTTATATATTTTCTTAAATAATTCCCAACAATTTTATAAATAATTTATTTCTTAAAAACCCATTTCACAAAATATTTTTATTATTTGTAAAACCTGTCACACAGACAATAAATCATACAATTGATTAGATAAAACTTCTTTCCGAATATGATATATGAATAACTATATTATCACCACCCTATAATATTGGTAAAGATATAAATAAAAACACATATTAGAACATTAAAAACTAATAAAAATATTAATCAAAAATAGTTAAGAATTTAAATAATAATCTCATACCACTGGAAACTATCATTTACCATTGTATGAGTTGCTCATTGTGCACTAGTACCTGGCCCATCAATGATATGAAACATTCATAACTCCAAATAAAAAGTCTATAAATTGGAAAATAAGAAAAATATTACTTCTATACAACTATATTATGACCTTATGAACATTTATTATATAGAACTATAACTAACGTTATACAAAACCTGACACATGCATAATTGTATTCCATAGGCATACAATTAGTAATGATAGACTACAAAGAAACAAGATGATATTATAATATCAAAATCATTAATGAAATAATATATAAATTACTAAATCATTAATGAAAAAAGTAAACATTATGATTTAGAATTAATATATAATCAATATTAGTATACAATATCAACATTTTGTAATGATATTAGTCTATTGAAAAAATATATATAAAATAATGTCTTCATAGGAAAATCAAATATAATAACTAATGTAATAAAAGTATCAGAGACATAAAATATAAGCAAATATTCCCCCTTATATAGGTCTCCCCAAACCCCATTTACTTAATCATTCATGATATTATATAAAACCATCAACCTAATACTAAAACATGATAGTTTATACATAGAAAAATGTTTTCAGGCTAGGAGTGGTAAATAAATATAATTAGGAAAAAACTAATATGGTTTATATATTATACAATAATATATTGTTTGTGTATGAATATAAAATAAAAAAACAACATAGATGAATTCTTGTTAAGAAAATGTGCTCCCCAAGAAACCATGACACCTCAAAAACACGTTCTTGAAATTTCTATTATAAAAACTCATCTCGAAATTAAACTATTCCATTATCTTACAACTCATTATTATGATTACTATTATATTCTTTTCCACTACCCTTATAAATATGTATGGGACACAAAACAATTCATGATCACATGTCATATCATATGACAAACCCCAATCACTAAAAGTGAGGTCTAAAACAACATATTATCTTAACCACCACCATATCACTATTAGAGAGGTATCATATCATATATTGAATTACCTTTTCTATATTAAAATGAGGTCACCCATTATATTTCAACCATGAACATATTGCATAGGATTATATCACATGTCTCCTATCGACCACAACCTCATCACATTGGGTGAAGTCACACATCACATCTCAACAACTACCCTATGAATCTGGGTGAGGTCCCACATCACATATTGAACACCCCATTATCACTAAGGGTGAGCTAACACATTTGGTATCATTATCATAAATCAGGTCTTAATCATTTGACATTCATAAAACAACAAACATTGAAACATTTCTCAATTACATTGTCTATGATTTGGCACCAAAGTATATCAATAACACCACTAGTAAAAATCCTACAACATGAGTTATCATCATGAACCAAGATTTGTCATACTATGCATACTCATATGACACATACATGTAACTACATGATATACACAGGAATTCAAATGTCTTATGGAGATATTATATATACCATAAATATCATTGATAACATAGGGAAATACCTATGAAAAATATTTCTTATTGGTGTAACCTGTCATTAAAGGCTATAGAGAACCACATCATGATCCCCACATACCTAACTAGATCAATACCATCACTATATAGTATAACAAATCCATTAATGAACATCACATATTTTCCATGCACTAAGACCATGAGAGATATATGGGGTTTCACACATTCAATTCCAGGTGTGTTTCTTATTGAAGGATATACGAGTCAATAAAACACCCACCAAACCCTTGGAATAAAAAATTTCTAACATATCACACACATCAAACCAACCTAGGTTCTAGACAAAACTATAACCCATCTAAATCATTGAAACGAAACCATATATGAGTACCCCTATATATTCTATGAAAATAAATTTCAAAACATGTTTTCAATGTGAAATTTTAACCCAATTAATCCATACAACCACTACCGAACCACTAAAATGGGGTTTTAGGTTTTGTTAAGAACTCTTGTTCTTGTTACCCTTCAATACCCAATAGACATACTTTATGTAAAACAATACCTAAGGATTATAATATATCATAGACTACGATTTCCATCTCATTGATTCAATATATTGTATATATCACCAACTAAAAGTCTACTAGTAACTATGAGGTATGGTAGAACACATTAGATGATTTTATCCTTGGAATTATAGGTGAAAACTCACCCATAAATAGAAAAATAAAGAATGGAGTGCTTAATTCTTGTCTAGGACGATCTACCACAATATATCTCACCACCAATATTAACTTTAACACTTTCATTTTTGTTAACCTAAAACCCCTAACACGCATATTCACATCACATACAAATAAGTTCCATATGTTGAAATATTGTAGCAATATCCTACATACATAATAGAGTAATGACACGCAATTCATGTTTGGAAAATCCTCATACATGTCCACTATATGAAAATGTCATTAGGCCTCTACATTATACCATAATAAAATAATAATTTATTATAATAATCTATAATTTATTCATAGTAATTAACAATTTTTTAAAAACAATGGATACATACCAATTGACATCCCAGGGGTGAAAACATGATCAGTGATAAATCAAAAACCTTGAGAATATCCCCAACACTCCTAAAAACAAAATCTTCATGATTGAATATTTACATGATCATAAAATTTAGGCCAATTCATTTGAGTCTATATGAATCATCAAAGGTTGATGTAACTATAGTGAAAAACCATGTATCATGGATCATATCTCCATATTGATCATCCTCTTTCACCAACTTTATGACTCCCTATCATGATACAAAAATTCCCACATTTTCTTTACATTTAACTTCTTGGAGTTATCCAAAGGTATGAACCATATAATTTTTGGATTAATTCCTTAAACCATCCCATGTAAATTTATCGAATAGGATAAAGGAGATCCTAGGTGTGTTCGGGGATTTATTCTATCCTAGAGCATAATGAATAGAGGAATCATATTGGGCTACATGGTCAATGTATAACAATGTGTCCCATGGTGTATGGTCGTGTGGGGTTATTGAAGATTGAGACCGATCTGAAACACTTGGTTTTCACACAGTTAGTCAAACCATTTACGAAACCATGCATGGTTCCCCTTTATAGTAATATATTGTGAATGGTTAGTGCATATTTTGACCAAACCATTCATATTTTAAATAAGGTTTAAATTACATATTCTCCAATTTTTAATGATTTATTTGTCCCTCTACTTTCTTTTCTTCCATATAATGTGTCTGTTTCTCCTTCTCTTCATGTGTGAGTTTCCTCCCCCTATAAACATGGGGTTTTGATGTATATACTTCATACAAAAATAAAATAATTCATTATAAGAAGAAATGGAAACATATCAATAATATCTACCTTTTTCACCCATCTATTACAATTTCCTCCTTGTTTTTATTGTGCTATTTTGGTGTTATATATTTTTGTCATATTTTTGGGTATTTGAAAATTCCCTTGAATTCTTCTATTTTTGGTTCAAATAAATCCTTGAAAATGGAGGACTGATGTGATGCGATGTCGAGGTAGGGTTTCAATGAAATTTCTGATTATTTTATTGCGTTTTAGATATCATTACATTGTGCCACTTTCCAAAATATTTTGGAAAATATTATTTTTCATAAAATAATTAATTAATATGTTTTTACAAGTCTGTAGTGACCACAAGATATGGAGAACATATTCTTCACTATGTTTAAATTTTCTTTTACCACCCCTAAACTAGAAAAATGGGTTATTCCCTTGGTTCAAAACCGTGGGTATAGCCCCCAAAACCGTTGGTATAGGCTATACCCACGGTTTTGGGAACCGTGGGATGGAAAGGCATCACAATAGAGGGGTTAATGTATACCCATGTTTTTATTAAACCATGGGCACAAAACTGCATAGCGTGGCACACCACATGTCACAGCGTGGCACATCGCTGTATTCAAGGATTTCAAACCGTAGGCAAGAAATTCAAAAATCGCAAATAGGAGGTGATTTGAACCCGTGCCTCACGCAGCACCGACGGACGTATCACCTGACCAACTCGACTGATCATCATATTAGTATATATATATTTAAATTTATTGTAATATATTAATATAAACCATGTTATATAAAAAAATGGCTAAACAGTTTCGAAAACACGACCTACTGCAAAGGAAAACCGATGATTACCAACTATGCTACTCAAATTATATTTCTGTCTCCATATGGTTATTTAAATATATTAATAATACTAGAATATCTGAAAATAAAAATTATTGGCATTCGAACACTGGTCTTCACTGTATGAGACAGAGAGCTAAACCAACTATCCCACAAAAGTCCTTTAAATAAAATCTTATATCCATGTAATTATATTAATTTAAAACCATGTTCCCGCCAAAATAATTTCTCTCCCATAGGATTTTTTCCCCGCCATAACACGAAAAATCTGTACCCCTGGTTTCCCAAAACCATGTGTATAGGTCTAGTAAAAAACCCTATCCCTATGGTTTTTCCAAATTGTGGGTACAGGTCTCTGTAATAATCCCAATACCCACGTTTTATCAAAACCGTGGGTATAGGTATTCAAAAAAATAACCTATACCCACAGTTTTGGGAACTGTGGGTATAGGGGACCTATACCCATGGTTCTTGAAGACCATGGGTATAGGTTCCTATATAATCCCTATACCCACAGTTTTCCAAAACCGTGGGTATATGGGTGTCCTATACCCACGGTTTTGTGCAGAACCGTGGGTATAGACCCATTTTCTAGAACTGCTACCTCCATGTCCCTTTCCCCATCTTTAATTTCGGAATAACAGTGGGGTTTGAGGGTTTAATAGGTTCAATTCCCTAAACATATGAAATGGCTTGAAATAAATGGTTAGACATGAAATCCATGCCTCTTTCATTATAAATAAATGACTTTCCTTCATGTGTTAGATATCACATTCCCTATATTTATCATATTAAAAATGTTGATTAAATGATTATATTTCATGTAATTCACCATTTAGTTATTTTATGTTATGAAATTTTTCATGTACCCCATGAAACTCTTTATTCTTATTACTGGTTTCATAAGTGAATGAATTGAATTGAATTTATTTCAGGTTCAAGCATGTTAGATTTAATTATTTAAATTTTATTGAAGACATTTGATTAGGGGCATGTTAATTTTAGGTGCATATTCTGGTAATCCATTTATTATGATTATAGCGTATTACCTAGTGGTCATACCTTATAGAATGAGCCTATGCATGTTCGTGGTGTCTCAAGACCATTTTGGTTTGAATTGTGATAAATGGATTGATTTTTTTCTTTTTTGATGATATTTTTATTTATTGAAATAAAATTATAAATATTTTTCCTTACTATATGTACTTCCATTTCTATAATCATTTTTATGGGACTTGATTGGACATTGGACCCATTTTAATGATTCCATGGATGGACACTTCTTTTTGGTTGAATACTCTTGAGGCACCAGGAGTGATATTTGGTATTTCTAGGTACGAGATCACTGATTGAATTTACAAATACCCATGATTGAGGCCGTTTACCAAGGAGGGAAACTAAGGATGATTCAATTTGGAAAGCTGGGTATGATATTCCTTAGAGAATACTAGGTCCTCTATGTGATATACCTGATATGGGATTAGAATCCATGTGTCTTGATTAATACGATAGACATTGAATGGGTTTTTCTTATATGGACTCAATGACATTGGTTATACTGGATGTTCTATATAATCCATTTGTATTCTATTTAGATCACCTTGGATGGGATCGTAATCCAAAATGGGAATTGATTAATTGTTTGAATTTATTTTTTCATATGTGATGCATCTTTTTTAATTTTCATTATTATGATAACTCATATAATGAAATGCAAATTGACCTCAAGTAGATGAAAAAGATTTGGAGTATTCCATATGGGTTTTATTACATTCTTTGTCCCTCATATAAAATTTCCACCCTGTAAAAGAACTCATTATTAGTCATTTTTCTTTGAAAAAAGAAGGTGGTACTAGATATGTGTCCATTTAAGAAACCGGACCAAGGTTTACCCATTTATGCTATCAAATTCTATTCATTCCACGATATGTGTCACACTATCTTATTTTTTACACAAAATGGATTGGCCTATACATCGTTGGTGATGAAATACTAAGACATATATATCATACCCTAGTCAAGCACCATTTGGTACCTGGTTATACATTAGGATCATGTGAATGGATAGGAGGAAAAAATTTTCTTCTAATAAATGTTTTACAGGCTAGATATGAGGATGTTTGGGGGAAGAGGAACATGACTATGATAAAGATGTTATTTTAGTAGTTTCTTGTTTTTTATAATTTTTTAAATCATGAAGTATTTGATTGTACCATGTTTCTCCACACTCCCATTTTTATAAAGACACATGGCATGTAATCAAGATCATAATTTCTTATCAATTATTATTTTCATTTTTTCAGTGGTCCATTCATTCTTGTATGATTAGTTCATTATCTTCATTGTGGTCTCACTGTTATTATCATTTTGTTACTTATTATTTATTGCCTACCCCTTTCCACACACTAATCAGTGAGGGAATATTCTCACCATAGACACAACCCATTCCCTCGATTCTAGTACAGATTATATATATTTTTTGGAGATATGATTTAGGTCCATTATCCACAGTATCAAAGAACGGTTGAGTGGTAGCTGGGTAGAGGTTCTAAAATGTGGCGTTAAAGTTATTTCTATTTTTGACAAAATATTTTGGAAATATACAAGGGACTAGAATATTGGAATTGGGACTTTACCCTATGAATGGATGTAGCTAACACATGTATTAGGGAAACCTGTGTTATCCTGGATAAGAAATTGTGAATATAGATTATGCCATTTTGGGTTGAGACAACATCACCAATGGAGGACACACATGTCATATGGTGTTAATATATTAATTATATTTTAATGATGATTTTAATTACTTCTTCCCAATGAAATGAGGGTTTTTTATTACATGAATTATACTATGAACTATAGGAATTGAAATTTCATTAACTGTTAAATTCCATATTTTATTTTAGAGGGAATTTTATATTTTCATGTGACTTCTATCATTACATAGTTTTTCAGCCCTATAGTTATTTTTTTTAAATAAATATTTTTTTCAATCATATTTGTAGGGATACGATAGGGTTTTGGTTAAGTGGACCCCAATATAAACTTATAAGGTGTATTGGACCTTATAAATTGAAATGGTGATCCACATAATTCTTCCAAATTGAAATCAGACAAAATTTATAAGGGTATTTGAGTCAAATACACATTTAAAATGAAGTTAACACCTTATGAGAATTTTTTTGACATAACCATAGAACTATGAATTATGAAGTGATTCTCATGTTTGTGGTGACCCTTTTTTTTCTTATCACCTATATATGAATCATGGAGGGTGATATGATTTTTGACATGTATTAGGGTTTCCTTATTCTATATATTGTATAATTATTTTCCTTACCTTATTTATTTGTATGTTATAAATTCCATTTGGGGTGTGAATATGGAAATTTTAGAGGTATGACTCCACAATGATCCCATGCTTTATGGAAATAGTGTGATGATGAGAATTTCCAAAATGTGGTGGTCCCTATAACACTTGTTTTACATCATGTAGTTCCACTTGAAGAACCTCATTCATATCCACTTCCATTGGGTGATGACCCTCAATTTTTTGATGGTTTATTGTTGTAATGTAGTTAGTTTAGGCTGCTCCCTAGCCTACCCTAACATTGAAAGAAATGATAGGGTACTTCCAATAGAAACATCCTCTGAACTTCTAGGGGGATGGTAGAACTCATGCAATGGATTCATGGTTAGAGACCAAGTTTTCAATATTCAACCATCTTGAGAAGCATCTAGAGTGGAGGTTCAAGATCACTACATACATGAAATGTTATTCCTCCACGCATTGGTGCGATGTCATATTACATTATGATATTTAAAAATGTATGATCTAGAAATACATCAATATGAATTTATATTACCACTTCATTCCATTTACCTTGAGAGTGGTTTGATCGAGGGAGGTCATGCATCTTTAGTAGGGATTCTTGTTAGTTATAGGGTATTATACGTATTTCACCAAGCTCCAAAGTTTCACTCATTCTCTCACTAGTAGAAAATTGATGACTGTTATACATGTTGAGGATGGTATTGGAAATGATTTCTAATCACATATTAATGTTTTTCTGTTGGAAAATGTTATAGTGACGATGAAATGTTCCATGATTATAGAACAATGTCTTAGAGATACTGGTCATGTTAGCTAGGGTTGTTCAGTTTTTAGACTGGGGGATAGTTCTTATGGTAGTCAAAATCCCCAATTTGAGGGTGATCATGTGGGTAGTCCTACCCATGTAATAAGAACTGACATCATAGTGTGTCATCAATGTGGTAGTCCATGCCAAAAAAAAGTATTAGTGCATAAGGAACCCACTGGAATGCTAAGATTATTGTACGATGGATCATATTGAATTCTTCTTTCATTCTCATCCTCCAATATCTTAGGGTAAGGGATCCATTCTTGAACCTCAATCAGGTATAAGATATGAGACTCCATTTCATGATTGGGGTTGGACTTCTTCTAGCTGATCAGGCCAAGGTGGTAATAGTAGTGGATGATATAGTCAGGCCCCAGAGCTTCAGCATCAGCAGAGTGTATCTTCTCAATCTAGGTAAAAAGCATATTAGTTCCATGGTTCCAGACATTTGTACGTAGTGTATCCAGATCAAGAGCTATAGAGTCCAGGACTATCTATAGTTAGGGGTACTATCGTCGTATCCACTACTTTATTTTCCTACATTTTAGATACAGGTGCATCCTATTCTTTCATATCACCCGCATGTGTGGTAAGTCTTTTTATGGAGATTGAGTATTTATGTGGTGTTAGGTCTCAAGAAACTCATATGAGGTATGATGATATAGAATAGGCTATTGTCAAGATTTACCACTTCAGATAGGCAGGTGCCTTTTCTTCTAGAGTATCTTTATCCTCTTAAAGACCATCTTTGACATTATTCATGGTATGGAAAGGCTCATTCCTTATCATCTCATAGATGATTTATATTTTCATTGATTATACTTTAAATCACCAACGGTTTTTATGCATATATATAAAATAAAATAGGTGTCTATGAAGAATGATATAGAACAATTTGAATTGGTTATGGCCGAGTAATTTCTCAAGCTGTCAATTTCATTATGAGATATCAGAAAATAAAATTATTAGATTTAACTATAGTTATGTATTATTTCATGGTCATATTCACTATAGATTTATATGGATTACCTCATGAGATAGAGTTTGAGTTAACCATAGAGTTAGTTCCATGTTTGACACCAATGTGCATTACTCTATATATGATGGCACTGATAGAGCTCCAGGTTCCTAAAAACAATCATGATGATCATTAGGATAAGGTTTTCTTAGTCCCATAAGACCAATGTGGGGTTACATGTTCCATTTATCTAAGAAGGTGGATGGTACCCTAAGATTGTGCATCGATTATAGATGGTTGAACAAGCATATGGTGAAAACATTTTATCTTTTTTCTCACATAGATGACCTATTCCACAACATCCAAGAAGAAACTATTTTCTCTTATATTGATTTAACGCTAGAATGTTATCATGTTAATTTGAGACCCTTGGAAATACCATGTATATCATTCTGGGGTAGGAACTACTTGTTTGAGTATTTGGTTATTCAGATCGACTTGACAAACTTGCTAAATGTGAACATCGCTTTGATAAATAAAGATTTGTACCAGTATCTTGATTCCTTCGTAGTAGACTTATAAATCAAAATCATTGTGTATCCACACAGTTGACATGACCATGAAAATCATCCTGAGATCCTATTATGTATACTGAGTGAGAAACAAGTCTAGGAAAATATCATCAAATTCCACTTTTGGATCCACAAGGTTCACATATTAGGTCATTTTTTATCAGAGGTAGGCGTATTAGTTCAACTATATAAGTAAATCACCATGGTGTCCTAGGGGAATCCCAATAATATGTTCAACATAATTAGATTATTAGGGTTGGATGGCTATTACATGCGGTTCATCCAGGGCTTCTTCCAGTTAACAACACTTTTTGCGTACCTAAATGAGAATGGTGTGCAATTCCTACGTTCTAAATCCAAGGAAAAATATTTTTTGGATACATTTTGAAAACTCATGTTATCATTGATTCTTATTCAACCTAATCCTAAAAGAAGATATACAGATTATTGTGATTCTTCAGGGATTAGGCTGGGTGTTTTTCTAATGCATGGTGATAGAGTCATACTGTATAGATCATGAATAATGAGTCATAATGATAAGAACTATCAAACACATTTCCTAGAGGTATGATTAGTTGTTCAAAATCTGTCATTTTTGAGGAACTATATGGTGGGTGATCGATTCATTGTTTACATGGACCATAAAAGACTCAAATATATCTCCAATCAGTGAGACTTGAATTTGGGGCTATATTAGTGGGTAGAATATTTGTAGTCCATTGATTTGGAGCTTTATTATAACCCTGGTCTGGATAATATCATAAATAATTCTTATAGATGGAAGACTCATATTAATGTTGGCATGATGTCCATAAATGACTTGTAGATGATGGATATGTTATCTATGATGAAACTACAGGTCTAGGAACAATATAGGGAATATGAATTTTTTGGTCTAGTAGTGATATCATATCTCCTAAAATGGGTTTAGATGAGTTATTTATCTGATTTTGAAGGCCTTAATCTAAGGGATTGAGTTGCAGGAGAGAACCCACCTCTGGGTTGGGTTATTATTGGTTGTGATACCCATATCTATTTAAGGTGTGTGTGGGTGCCTTTTTATATATGATAAGATATTATAAGGAAATATCATGCCATCATCTGGGTAGTTCATCCTGGTCTAAATAAGATATATTACGACAAATTCCATTAGTACTATTTTTCGGGCATAATGAGTTTGATTTTAGGATTTTTTCATCATTATACCACCTATTAGATGGTGAAGAGAGGTCATCATCAACTTGGTGTACTTCGATAGAGTATCATCATCCCTATGTAGAAATGGAAAAATGAATCCATGGAAATCATGATTATCTTTCAGATATTCCCTTGAGGCAGTGATGTTGTTTGGGTGGTCTCCGACAGGATGACCAATTTCACTCACATCTTGATGGTTTGAGTGACCTTCTATGTTGACGAGTTAAAAAGGAAATAGATTCAGGATAGAGTTATTCTTCATCATGTCTCTCATTCAATGATTTTAGATCATGATGCATGCATTAATTCATGGTTCATGAATGGGTTGAAAAGGTAGTTGGGTTAATCAGTTCTCTTGAGTAATATATAGATTCCACACACCAACGAGTACTCTAAGAGGATGATATAGGTGTTATAAAATGTGCTACAGGCCTGTATTCAATATTTTGGAGGTTCCTTAGAGAACTGTATTCCTATTCTTGAGATTTAATACAATAACAGTTTTTAAGAAACTATTCAATTTTTTCCATATGAGGATCTCTATGGATGTTTGTGTTGTTCACATCAATGATGCATTGAGGTAGGAGAGGTAGCTTGATCAGGTCCTTGTCTCATTCTGGGGATGTTTCAAGAAGTCTAGTCAATTCAGAAGCATATAGTTGTAGATCAATCTAGTGAGATGTCATATAATGATTGTCACCATAGACATCAAATGTTCAATGTGGGTAATAGTGTATTTTTTTGTATCACCTAGATTGGGACACAAAGGAATCATGAAACCTGAGATGTCATCCACATATTATGTTGGGACACTTGATATAGAAGAGAGAGTTGGGTTGGTGTCCTAACAGTTGTTGTCTCAGAGGTACAATTTGATGCATGACGTCTTCGATGTATCTCATCTTTTACAAGTTCATTCAGAACCATATCATTTGTTTGATCCAAAGGATACTGAGAAGGATATGGATGCATCCTTATAGGAGAATCCATTTCAAATCATTGAACATATCATGACGGTTGTCTAAGGCATGTGGGCACCTTTGGTTCAGGTGCTATGGTATCACAATCATTTATAGAGTGTTACCTAGGAGTGTAAGGCCAATGTACATGAACAATGTCTCGGTATTTTCTGAAAATATATTCTACCACCCTCGGATGGTCAAATCATAGATGTGTTTTTAAGGAGAGGATATTATATTATCCTGAATTTATATAAAGGTAAAAACTATTTTATTTTTGTCTTAATTCCCTAAAAATACCATAGTAAATATGATTAATAGGTTAAAGGAGATCTCGTGTGAGTCCAAGGATAGTTTGAATCCCATAACACCAAAATGCGGGAAATAGACTAGGTAGCACGACTACGAAGCATGCCTAGGTAGGGTTGAAAATGTTTGGGATAGTTCTCAAATGCATTGTTTTTACATGGTTTCTCAAACTGTGTGCCTAAACTTGTTATGATCCCCCTTATATCCATGAATGGCATACATTTAGCACTTGGTTTTTCCAAACCTTGTGGCCAAACCATGCATAGTGTAAAAAGGTTGAAATTAAAAAGTTCCCCTCATTATTAACTATTTTCCCCTCATTTAATTTCATTATTTTCCATTGTTTTTTCCTACAAATCATCTTGTGTGAGCTTCCTCCTCCTCGTCTCTGGGGTTTTGATGTATCTCTTTAATTATTAAATCAAATCTTTTATCATTGGAAGATATTTAACCACCTTGACATGCTCCAATATATGCACCATTTTATTTATTAGTTACTCGTAAATATATTGAGTTGTTTTGGTGTAATAGATTTTCCCACTATATTTTGTTATTTGAGAAATCCCTTGATTTCATTATTTTTAGGTATAATAAATCCACAAAAATTGATGTGTGGAGTCATACGACATGTGGTATGGGTTCTAAACACATTAACATCATTTTATTTCATTTTAGATGTCACTCTATTGTGTTGCTTGCTGGATTCAAAGGATGATGCTTCTTTTGTGTTAAATATTTTTTTAGAGTTGTTTTCCATGTCTTTAGTAACATTAGCTTATGGAGAAACAGATATGTAGTTCATTCACATTCCCTTGGTCATCCCATTTGGTATTCATTCCTCTATGTCCATTTTTTCATATTCTTTAATTTGGAAATCACCGAAGGTTGTGTTTGTTTACATTTTTTGGTTAACTAATCATAATAAATGGGTTTAATTATAGGATTGTACTTTAACTGTAGGCCTAGAGAATTATAAAAAATGATTATTCTCAATGTGTATCTTTAGATATCACATTTAGTTAATTTAACTGCTCATACAATATGATTAAATTCTTATATTTCATAACATATTTCATTCATTATTTTATGTTATGACATCTATCTTGTACCCATTTCCACTATTTAAACTTATTTCATTTTCCATAAGTTAATGGTAGGAATTTAATTTATTTCATGGTGAAGATATTTACATTGGATTATTCAAATTTCATTGATGACATGTGATTATAAGAATGTTAATGAAATTTCCCTATACCTGCAATACATTTCGCTTTCTTATTACATTTTTCATAGTGTCCATTATATGTAGCATGAGCTTAATCATGTTCTCAGTTCCTCATTCCCTTGTTGGATTTAATTTTTATACATGGATAGATTTTTATCTTTTGGATTTAGATGTATATTTATTAGAAGGAAATTATAAATTCTTTCCCTTGTTATATGTTCTAGGATTTCTACTATAACTTTCTATGGGATGGGCGTTCACATTTATCTCAAGGTAAAGATTCCATGGAGAGAATTAACATTCGTGGTTGGATACTCTTGATGCACCAAGAGCTATAATTTGGATTTCCATGCAATGGATCTCCAGGTGAATTTATGTATACTAATGATTGAGGTCGGTACCCTATACTAGAAAATGAGGATTAACCTTTTTAGTTTGATTTCATCACCATGCCTCAGGTTTTACCTAGTCCCCAGTGTGAGATACTTAGAACAGAGTCAGATTTACCAATTCATTATCAATGAAATGGATGTCATATCAGTTTCCTTGGAATGACTCAATGACATTGGTTGTATTGGGTGTTCAATAGAGACCCCTGGTATTTCATTTAGATCACCATTGATGGGTTCAACCATCACAATGGGAATCGATGGATTTTTTAACTTTCTCATTTAATATGTGATTTATATTTTGTGAATATTATAATTAAGATAACTCATAAGATGACATGAAAATTTTCCTCAATACGAAGCACAATTATGGGGTATGCCTTCTTAGTTCCTTTTTTTTACTATTGCCCTTGTAAACATATTACACCATGAATATTGACACTTTTTAATACATCCCGCATTGGTCGAGGCATGTGGTATCAGAAAGGTGTCCATTTATGAAACCAGAATAATGTTTACATGTTTTTTATCAAATTTTATGATTTCATTGTTACATAGAAAAATATATTATTAACTACACAAAATGGATCGACATAGACACTATTGGTGATGGACTATTGATATTTATATCTCACACCCAACTCAACTATCATTGGGACCCAAAGAATACATTATGATCTAAGGTATGGATCAGTGGAAGTGTGTTTCTTCTTTGTATAGTTTTTTGGGGAAGGGTACTGAGCCTATGCACGAGATGTTGTTGTATTAGTTTTTTCATTTATAATTTTTGTATAAAATTTAGTATATTCTTTTACCCTATTTCCAACAAACTCCCATTTCCTTAAAAATACAAGACATTAAATCATGATGATTTTTTTGTATCTACTATTGTAATCGTCTTATTTTTCTTGTTTATTCATTCTTCTATGATTATTTCATTAATTCCACCTCCCTCTTATTATTCTTATGCTTCTATTACTTATTATTTATTACATAATATTTATATTTCACTATATATGGTGAAATAACCACCCCATTGATACTTATAAGCCCAATCTACTATTTTGTATCCTATAGCATCAAGGAGGATGTACTTGAGGCCATACATCCATCATCATGGAGAAATTTTGAGTGGCACTCAGGGTGGGATGCTTCATTTTGAATCATTATAAATAATCAATATGTAGTATACCAAAATTTACCTAGGATGAGAAAAGTTATAAAGTGTGCAGTAATATAGTTATAAAATTTTCTAAGAGTGAAATTAGACCTTTAATTAACCCATAATTATGTGTGAGATAAGGGGGTGCTATAGGTGTAGTCTCTCAGTTATGGATTCCACTCAATGGTGATCCATACCTAGTTTTCCACATGACCACAAGTGAATCTCTCCAAACACAAGAGGCAAACTACTAGTATCGAGTTCCTTGGTGAATCTGTGGGGATACTATTACCTCAATACTTGAGGGTATCATATATGAAATATCACACATTTAGATGAATAAGTTATACAATTAGTTAACATAAGTAAATAGTAGATGACTGATAGTATAAATAAATACAGAAGTCATATCACACACAATATGACGATAAATTTATAATGTTTCTAATTAAACAACCAAAATAAGTATACATATGTCATAAATAATAAAATCCCAAATGTACAAAAAAATCCAAAAGTAACCTAGGGGCATTGCCAGCCTCCACATGGTGCCCTGCTCTCCTGCTCCGGAGAAGCATATCATGTACTTATTGGAGGGTTTTTTTATCAACAAATGAAATCATATAATATGTTTAGGTCCCAAAAAGTTTCCCCAATATGGATTGAAACTAAATACCATTAGAAAAACACCAATGGTATTGTCCAATTATTCGGTGAATATATATAGCTTGCGATCTTCTATAATGAAATTTGTAATCAAGGAAGTACTCAGAATAAAACACTAAACAAGGATTGATTTTAATTTACATTCATTTCATTAAATTAATAATCATTTAACAATTCAATTACATTAATTTTTATTATAGTCTCGAGATACAGCTCAATCATGAAATCCCACGTATAACTAGGTGAAAAGCAGATGCCTCAAAGGCCATCTAAACTATACAAGCCAAGATCGAATCTAAGATTGTGCTTGGTCATGTAAGGTTCTTTATAAATAAGTTCATTTATAAATCCATTTATAACTAGATACTTTTCTTGTAAATACTATGTTTGAATTGATGTATTTATCATAGTTAAAAATGAAAAAATACCATACAATCCAATCCCATGAGAATATCTCAAAAACCATGTATCCCTCTAGGTGAGTTAAAATGTCCCACCCTGTCAAGTCTATCCTCAATTCTCCTCAATAAAATCTGAAGTATCACCCATGGAATTATAGACAAATGTACTTTGATACCATCCATGGAATTATAATAAGAATACAAGCATCAATAGAAATATAAATCATGCCACACTGAGTTCATCCATGGAATCCCTCTTTTCAATACTTGTATCACTCAAATCATATATAGGTTCAAGACATTGAGTCCATATATGGAATTCTAATGTGAACTGTTGTATCACCCATGGTGTATAAGTAAAAAAGGAACAATATTACTTCCATATAATTCCATTATGAATATATCAATCATCCATTCCTATTAATCATTTACCAAATTCCATTTCATTTAAAAAATACATTAAACATTCCATGGTCACCGCAAATGTAATTGATTATATCCCATCTCAAAAGGTTTGCACAAGAAAGGACCATCCTCTAAGGAATAGACATTAATTTACTCGTGTGATCATACCATGATAAGGATCTTCCCATTATTAATAAATTCATCACATAAAATAGTCTCAGCAGAACACATATTGGGTAAAAATTCAAAGTCAATTTAAATATGTACAGGGAAACTTTTAAAATAACACGCCTAATAAAATGATAAACATATCACATGAAATTTTTATAATATAACTAACATGGTAAAAACATCAATTAGATAAAGTCCATCCAATTGAATAAAATCAGGGAATAACCTCAAATTTACCCACATGGGTATGAAAATACATGCCAATAATGTTTTAAACATTCAATGTAAAATAACGTTAAAGGGATATGTCATTCATACCATACCCTTAATTCAATTAATTTACTATCAAATTCATAAATAAAATAATCAATTTGATTTATATACCAATTCTTAAAATTAATCCCTTGATAAATGGGTAAAAGGCATGTCTCAAATGCATCCAATTCCAAAAGACCTTATGATCCATTTCAATACAACTCAACCAAGGTGTGGTTATTATTCAAGGAATAACACCTAAGACAAAAAAGATCTACTCTATTAAACTGAAAAGGTAATACCTATCAATTCAAGGATTCAAATTCAATTTAGATGATGGTCAATATTGGGCGTGTGTCCCCTAACATATTTAAATAGCTAAATAATAAGTTAATATCATGAGACAACCTACCTTTGGTCTATTCTAGATAGTTTATCTCGTATAAACTCCTAAATCAAACTAGATTACGTGAAATCTGAAAAAAAAAATGAATGAAAAAATATGGAATATGGGCCTAAATCCAATTAGCAGTACTAAAAACTAGAAGAATGACATAATATTAAAAAAGAACTAAGGCCTCAACATGATAGATTTGATTAGATAGATGGACTTAAAATTAGTGATTGTGTGATGATTATCCATAAATTCCATCCATAATCCCCATGGAGGGCTAAATTAGTGGGTGAGGTTGTTGTACATCAGTCTCAAAGTAAATTAGCTTTAATAAAAATATTTTATTTTAATTTTAAATTATTTAATTATAAAAATTTCTTGGGTTATAGTATTTTATAAACTATGCGCTTATCATGCAGGGATACATATCGACCAAGGGTAACCGACAGAGTTTACCAAAAATTTTTACAAACTATTTTCTAACAGCGCATGGAGAAACTATCAAAATCTGCAAAAACTACAGATCTGGGTGCACAATCATTCATCCCTACCAACACAGTTTACTCTAACTACGTTGACTCTAAATTTCACCCAAAACATGGGTTCTAGGAACCAGACCATCCCCGAACACATCAAATCCCTCTATAACCATAATGGGAATCTATAATATTCTATATTTAAAACTTACGTTGAGAACTGATGGAAAAATGAATTTGTACCTCATATATTAATTACATTCTTACAAAAGTCCCTGCATAAAAGTAACTTGTATTTTAACTTCTCTTCCAAGGGGGATATGATTTGAGAGTAACACTGGCCACTATGATCATACATCGGTCTCTGTCTCCCAATCCTTTTCATTTACTCAGGCATTCTTCTATACCACCCATACAAAAGTAATGGACCAAACATAAAGAAACATAATTCTATGATCCAAAAATCAATTTTTTATTCTCCTCAAAGGAAACATATACTTATATCTCAACATTTGTAGCCTTAAAGGCATGATTTGGGTCTGAATAGTAACAAAATAGTTACGAAGCTTGTAATACATAAGGCATGGCTTGGTACCTATGAGGTAACTGAATCCAATATGCTCTCAGCCGGACTCTCTCTAGAATCATGAATGGCCCAAAATACCTTAGGGAAAGATTACACTGTCTCTTAATCCTCTTGATTCCTTGCCTTGGTGAAACACATAGGAAATACCAATCCCTAACCTCGAACTATAGAGGTCTTCTACAGTTATCAAAATAATATTTATAAAGATATTGTGTTGTTTCGATTTGCTTCCAAATCACCTGCACCTTCACTGTGGTCTCTTAGACAACACGGGGGTGATCAATATGGACTACCATAAAAATCCTCGTATGGTGCCATCTAAATAGTGTCCCAAAATCTATTGATGTTTGAGAATTCAACCTGGGGTAAGTGCCTTTACCAAGAACCCCTAATATCTAAGATTATTTCCCACAAAATTTCTTCTAGAACACGAATCATGCACTTTTACCATCCATCATCTATGGGTAGTATTCAAAAATTAGAAGGGCGTATCTACCCAGAACTCTTTATAGCCCATTCTAAAAACTTTATGTAAACTGGGAATCCCAATCGGAATTAATAGTATATGAAAAATTGTGTATTCATAAAATATCACAGTCGTACAACCTCCATGGATTATCAACATTGAAGGTATCCTTGATATTTTAGGAAGTATAGGACTAAATGAGTATGTCAACAACAACCCATACAACATCATTTTCTCAAGCCGACCATGGTAAAACAATCACAAAATACACATAAAAAAATTAATCCATTTCCAATCAAGAATAAGTATTTTCTTCAATAGTCTTGTTGGTCTCAAGGGCTCTACCTTCACCTGTTGGCAGGTGGAACATGTCCTAAAAAAACTAGCTACATATCTTTTTAATCATTTCCACTAATAATGACATTCTTAATCCAAATACATATTGGTGACAATATTATTTCATTCCCATTTGGAGGTATGAAAATAACTCATCAAATCCCTACACATGTATAAATATTCCCATACGTGACTATGTACTCACAAGCTCTCATCCAATCCCAAAGATTAACCAGAAGGAGGGTCTTCACCTACCACACTCTCATATAGGACTATATCATCAATGTCTGATAGCTTCCTCAAGCATACCCATTCCAGAATGGGAGAGGTACCAACTAAAGATGAATTTCATGTATTACCATTACTATTTTTCACGTCATAGTTCATCTTAGAGAACAAACCCAAAAGTTTCCTCTTACTAATGGCCAACATCACTACCTGTATCTCAGTCCTCATACATTGTGCATCAGCCACTACATATCCTTTCCAAGATGTTTAGGCTAGCTCGAAGTTGAAAGACTGATGGTATTCAACCCACCTACATTGTCTCAAATTTAGAACACGCAAAATAGATAGGTACTTGATGATCTTATTGTCCATGAACACCAAAAATGCTCTCTAAATATGTAATGTCACCAACAATGTAATACTAGAAGAACCGTAGTAGGCTTGATATCGTGTGTCAGGTAATTCCTCTCACGTGGCCTCAATTTTCAAGACTCATACACCATTACTCTACCACCCTACATAAGTACTACTCCTAGACTAATACCTGATGTGTCAGAGTAAACTGTGTAACACCTTCCTAATCATGGAAAAATGTATCAGTACTAAAGGTAATATCCATCTCATCTTCTAAAAGGTCATCTCCGTGAAATATATTCGTACATACTTCAAAAACTTCTTACTCAGGACCATCAACATCACTTGTAACATCTCATAATTTTTTTTAATATTATTAAATATTATATAGATTATTTTTTAGACTATCTGTAGAGATATTTTGTGATTTTGAGGCCCTTTGTGGACAAAATAAAAGATTGAAATATATTAAATATATTAAATTGCACGCACGTGTGTTTTTTAGAAAAATTGGGATTACATATAAATGGGTGCATGAATCATAAAAATGAATCCATAATTGTGTTCAATATTTAATTTTTATCCTATGCGTGACTAAACATTATCGAGCGCATGTCATTTGTCGAAAATTCAACATTGGTGCAGAAATGAATAAAATACTTTAAAAAATTGTTTTTTCTCAATTGTGAAAATATTTTTGAATAATTTAATATATCTTTATGTTGAAAATTTATTTTTACACACATAAACTTGGAGATTCTATAGTACTATTAGAGAGAGCTTTGGATACTTCTCCCAAGTGAATGACAAAAGGATCTTGGATCGAAGATTGACGACCTACTGATTAAACAGATCAAACCAATATAATTAAACACAACAATCATTACACATCAAAGATCGATCTTAATAATGGTGGGGAATTTGATTAAATATATTTATTTCCACATTATTAATTTATACAATGAACACAAATTAATGATATAATGCACTAACTTTTAGATAGATGACATTATATGATGGGTCTATAATGGTCTGATTTGGGAATACTATTTTAAATTGATTCAATGATTATCTTATAATAGATAATCGAGATTGACATGAAGATACGTTGAGGTTCATTCCTCTCATTTTTATTGATCTTTTGGCCCCCAATTCATTGTTCATTTCGATAATTATTTATTATGATTGTTACTCGAATATTCCCAATCAATCCATTTTTTCTCACCCATTTCATGGTGCAACGTTCCAATATCATATATATAGGATTGGAAAGGAGTAATGATGTTGAGATGATAGATATGGAGTGAATCAGATGATGGATTATTCCCAACATCCCATTCTTTGGCACATGATGAAGAATGATTATTCAATCAATTTAATGAGTATATATGACTAAAGGATGTGTTGTTTGGTGATATAAAGGAATGGATGACCTTATATATTCGATTTTTTGGATAATTTATCAATGGAATGAAGGTGGAGAATCATTTGGAATGAGTAGAGGATGAATTAAAATTTTTGAAAATCATGATCCACCTGGTGTGAAATTTGTGATTAGACTGTGTTTGGTCCCCCCTTTCTGTAATGTTTGTGTATAGATGGTGTTAAGGACTACACATTGTTTGAATCCTATCACATAGTGTGAGACCCCCCTTGGGGGACCCTTTATGTACTTTGGAAGTACACAAGCATGGTTTTGAGTACACGATCACAGAAATGCCGTGTACTTCCATAGGGACACAGCTTAGAATACATGGATTGTTAAATAGATGCACCCTTTGGGATAAATGGACATGATATATACCATTTGGGACATTCCATGAATTCCCTTAAAGAGTGATTTAGGATATTTGTTTTAATATTTTGTACCATTATAGGTTTAGTGAGTACATTTGGTCACTTCCCTCAAGGGTAAAGTGTTTCATTATATCCACATCACTTTATTGAGATCCCCTCTAGAGTTTGCATCTCATATTGAGTTTTAGTGTCTCTATAGAAGACTAGAGTTTGATTATCGATCATACATTATTTGAGTATGTGAAATTGGTATGAACTCCCTGAGTAGGGAATTGATAAACCATCTACAAGGTCATAGCGATATTGTTTTTGGAATCATGTACATATGATCCCCAATATAGTGGGTTGATCTAGATTTGGTTCATGGTGTCCCCCAATGGTTCTTGGCATGACCCCCTATCTATGTATCAAAATCTTCATATACTAGTGCATTGTATTTGATTGAGTAACAATTATATAGACCTCTTCATCTAGTTTCTTAAATGATATCATGAATCATGGAGTGAGATGTCTTGATAAGCTAATTTCATTGAGAAAAATCATGTGGCAGACAATTGATTATGCCTTCTTGCAGGCTATGTGTCTCTATAAAGTATATCATCTTTTTTATTTTATAATTTTTTATATATATCTATTATTGAGTTAACTATACATTTTTTCATGTTTAATGTGTTGGGGTGTCTTGATATGTATTTTTATTCACCAGTGTGTGATATTTTTCATAATTTATAATGTCTTGTGAAGATGATTTCTAATTTATCTTTGTTTTAGGAGGAAATAGAGTGGCTAGAGAATATATGGATCCAAAAAAACTATGCTGTTTATCTGGATAATTCCTTATACTATTTCCTCACCCTTGGAGTAGGTTGGACTCATCACAGTTTTGGGTTGGTCTTTTTTTCATTTTCTATAATCAAAACATTATTTTCATACTCTATTGTGGGATCATAGACGTATTCATGAATGCATTGATATGATTTTACATTTCATAATTTTTTGGGCTTGCAGATTTTTTGAATTTTTATAAGTAGATTAGTCTAATGCCTCCCATTTTTGGGATATCCCTCCTCCGTGCTAGTCACAAGCCCAAGACTATTTGATGTGGGTTTTGGGTAGTTATGACATGGTCCCTATAAGGTTTGGTTATGATAGGGTGGTATCAAAGGAGTTCAGTTCTCATTTTGGATAGTGATTCAATTATATTGGTTTTGAGAATCCATTATAAGTATTTATGTTTGTATTCCATGATAGGGACTCTAGTCTTGGTGTGGTGACCGATGTATCCATCCATCATCACTCTAATTGTATACAGTTAGACTATATAAATGAAAACACTAGTTGTCAAGAATATATTGTACATAAATCATATTGGAATGCTTTTTCATCTCTATGTAATTCATGAGTATTCTCCCCAGATATACAATTCTAACCATGAAACATCTTGTTTTATTTTAGGATGCCTCAATAGAGAGAACCAGCAAGTATTCCACTGCATGATCATGAGTATGATCTTCCTAGTGATGAGGCATCAGTATATTTGTTTGTACCATAGATTAAACCTCATGTTGTTTTACCACATATACCACCACCTATTGATAAGTACCTATCACAAGAACTACCAAATGAGTATGCATGTTGGTTGAGTGTATTACATGAATTTTTGTGATAGAGACCCCATGGGTTCCATGGTCAGCCCTATCGACAAGTGACTGAGGAGGGCTTGTGGATGTGACCCTATTATTTCTACTAGTCAGGATACTTGTGGATTAGATGGTGATTCATAGTCTTCTTCAGGGATTAGATGGTCAATATTTGTGTTTATTTACCTAGTCTTATGACAAGGTCAATATTTCATGGTATGCGTTTGATAATATTTTTAAAGAGTAATTATCACATTTTTAATTAATGGTTATGTTATCTTAGAGATTTTATAGATCCAAAAGGATATCATGTTAGTATATAAGCATTTTTAGAGGTTTACAAACCTCTTCGGGTAATTGATGGATATTTTTCTAGATCAGTAATTTAGGGATTAGACTATTAAGTGAGGTCTCTTTAGAGACATCCAACCCATTGGTTTCCCATTGTTTATTCCTACTTATTTTTTGGTTCTATAGTGAGCCTTATTTGATGAATGATACAAGTCTAATAAGATATAGTTTGTGGCTGTCAGTAGTGGGTAAGAATGATCATATAAATCAGGAGTATGAGTACAACAGTAGTCTTAGTGACCTACACATTGGAGAAATCAAAAGGGTGAATCGGGAGATGGTATCTATAGTTCAGTGCTCACTCGGTATGTCCAGTCGGCTAAGTGAAAGATGGTGCTACTCATGTAACGGTAGGGGAAATCTTTCTTGAGATTTTATGACCAACCATTTCGAGTATACAGAGACTATGGATGTTTCACCAATGTAGAAATAATGTTACTAGTAGGATGGTTTTTATGGTGGTGGATATGGTAGGGAAGCAGGGGGATAACATTAGGTGGTTAACATTTTCATATATTACCGCCACCACCCCCACGTGGTCCCCACCATGTTGATCGAGCTGGGGGTATGGACGAGGCCAGCTACAAGCAATATAGGCCTTTGACCCCGAGGCTCTTGGGATAATACAAGTTATGATATTTGTTTTTTCTACTTTTTCTAGAGCATTAATAGAAGTATGATATATCCCTTCCTTACTTTGAACCTTCTTTTTCCGAAACATAGAGATTCTGGTTGAGCATTTGATTCAACCCTTATAGTTGGAGACTCTGATGGGTGGTAACTCTATGATTTCACACTTTTTCTGAAGATGTAAATTGATTCTTGGAGGATGAATATTTTTATGGGATCTCTTTGTTCTAAAAATTAGGCCTTATGAATTTATCTTAGGTATAGATTTTCCATATATAGTTTGTTCCTATATAGATTATTTTAGGTGAAGGTTGTGGTGTGTCTACAGTGACAGAACTAGTTTATCCTTTGAAGGTGAAATGGAAATCTAGGTAGTATAGGATAGATTCGTACATTGGATGGTGCATCCAAAAACTCATTAGTTCGATAGTATAACCCTCAGTAAAGTAAATGTTGTGTGTTGATAGTTTCTTATAGTTGTGGTGGAGTATGACAATGTATTCATTGATTATGTTCCCGGTACACCTCCCCACGGAAAAGTAGATTTCTACATCAACTTTATTCATTGGATGGAATTGATATCTGTACCAACATACTAGTGGAATCATGTAGATCATTGAGATATGATGATGAAATTGGAGGACTTTTAATGGAAGGTCTTCATAAGAGCAAGTGTTTCATCCAAACAAGCTGTAATGTTATTTTTTTAAAAAAATTAAGAACATGATGTTATGGTAAAATATTGTCTCTTGTATGAATTTATTTTGGAGAACAAGTATCCACTAACAATTTTCTATGACTTCTTTGATTAGTTTAAATGGGAAATGTGGTTCTAAAATATTTACTATAGGTTAGGCTATCCTTGTTTACTAGTACATGATAATATATAAAAAATATGGCCTTCACATGTAATTACAATCACTATGTGTACAATGTGAATCATTTTGTAATGATCAATGCCCCAAAAGAATTCATGGGACATCTAAACCAGATCATTCAACCTTTATTAGATTGGATCATGGGATTTTTCATTGATGCCATCCATGTATATTTTTCATCCAAGGAGGAGCATGAGAGACACTTTAGGATTCTCATGGACACACTCCAAGAGAACCACCTTTATAGGAATCTCATGAAGTTTCACTTTTTGATCCAAAAATTCTATTTCATGGGACATGTTATCTAAGAAGATGGAGTGATAGTGGACAGAGAAATGGTTGATACCATGTTAGCATGTGATCATCCTATGTGAGTGAAAGTGGTGCAGATCATCATTGGGTTAGAGGGATATCAAGAGATTCCGAACCGATTTCTCAAAAATATTAGTACCCATCATAGATTTGAATTGAATGGAGGAATCATTAATGTGGATAGGAAGATGTCAATAGTCTTTTTAGTAGTTGGGATAGTGGATATGGCTAGAGTTCAATCTGGATTATGACATCAAAATTTTCTATAATATTGGGAAGGAGAATGTGGTAGTAGAAAAGCTCGACAAGATATCTGGTTCATGGCTATTTAACGATGCATCAAAGTAGTTATCCTTGTTTCAGTTATCATTTATGGAAGGATATGTGTCATCTTACCTCTAATATATGGTTTTAACCCTCCACTCTTATAGTGATTCATAGAGGCACATCATGGGTTACTGAATGCCTGACCATATGTTATTAGGTATCCATAGGGCATGCTATTGGTGTATTTTCTAATGGTGAGGAGAAAATTGTTCTTTTAAATGGATTCATGATCGTACCAGTGAAATTGAGAGATGAGTTTATGAGGGAGTTTATATTTTCCCCTTTGGCAGTACGTGAAGGTGTGGAAATGATTTACCCAAACCAATGACATCAATTATGGAGGTAGGGTTGAATAAAGAAGTTTTAGAGTTTGTCTCTCGATACCCCAGTAATTAGGAAGTGAAGGATAATCACTATGTTCAAGTGGGTTTAACTCAAGCCCATGAGGTATCAAATTTGAAGTGTGATAGTATATGTGTGGACTTTATGATAGGATTACCACACACATCCAAGGGACATGATTCTATCTAAGAGATCATAAACTGACTCACCAAGTCAGCCAAATTCTTAGAAATCTATTAACAATATTTATTAGAGAGTTCATGAAGCATCTAAATTCATGACATAGTTTAAATACATGAACTTTTATCGACAATTTTTTCTGATTGTGATGAATGATTCACAACCCGATTGTGGAAGGGATTATAGGAGGCATTTGAGATCTTGTTATGGTTGAGAACACCATTTCATCTCTAATCTAATGGATATATATATATATATATGCAACCATTCAGGAAATGAAATATATTAAGTGGGATTTCATGTTATATTTTGGTGGTAGTTTAGAGGATCACATATCCAAAGTGAAGTTTGTTTAAAACAATAGCCACCATTCCAACATTGTTATGGAACCATTTGAGGATTTTTATCATAGACCCTTCTGGTCACTATTTTTTTTGGACTGATCTATGAGAGTCATCAATCATGGGCTAGAAGTTGATACAAGCTACAACTAAGAATGTGATGATAATCTAGCAATGGATGGAGACTTCACATAGCCATCGTCAATATTATTCTATTACGTGATGGAAGAATTTGGTGTTCAAGAAAGTAGAACATGTGTTCCTACAAGTTTAACCTATATATGGATTATAGAGAATTGAATATGGTGGAAAGCTATATATAAGGTTCATTGGACCTTTATAGATACTTCATATAGTTTGAGAGGTGGCAAACTTATTATCACTTCTTCCGTAGTTTGACTAGGTAAATGAATTATTCCATGTTTTGTAGCTGTTGAGGTATGTGCAAGACCCATCACACATTATAAACTAGGGTGAGATGTATAATGAGTATGGAGTGACCTTTTTTGAGTTCCTGAAAGTGATCAAGGACAACAATTAGGGGATCCTTTATGGGTGATCTATTCTTATGGTGTATGTCTAGTGGTATCACATGAATATTACGGGAATCATATGGGAGTAGGAGGCTCAGATTAATGCTCAGTACCCCCAAATTTTTTATTATCCCTTGTTTTGGATTTTCATGATTTTAAAATCCTAATGTTGGTAGAATGTAATATCTTACATTATTCTGTATTATTTTTTAATATTCAATGGATTATCTTCATGACAAGGAGATGATAAATTTTACAATTCTATGACCTGGTGTTCTCGGAATAAATGTTTGAAATATATTAAATATATTAAATATCATGTGAAAGTGATATTTCTGAAAATATTGAAATAAAGAAAAAATGGGTTTCCATATCAGAAATATTCGGGAAGCATTGAGTTTAGAATAGTGGTTTTTCCCATTATGTTACCAAACATTATATGACATGAGCCATTTTTTGAAAATTCATCACAGGCTCAGAAATGATTAAAATAAATAAATAAAACAATTTTATTTCATTTCAATGATGTATCAACTTTTTAATCATAATATAGATTTTTATGATGGAAATAAACAATTATCCTTATAACCCTGGGGATTCTGTGGGACCATTGGATAGAGATTTAACTTAATATCACAAGAATCACGACATAATCATGGATTGATGATCGATGTGCAACCGATTCTATGAATCAAACCATTGAATATGACACAATAATCATTCTTCATAATCAATCAAACAAAATCATGTTATGGTGTTTATATAAATTTATTTAATTCTTCATTCTTAATTTCTATGATGATCACAAATCGATCGATTAAAAAATTGATTTTCATATCGATCAACATGCAGGATGGGTTTACTATAGGGTTATTTGGGAGACTAATTTTAATTATAAAGATTTATTATTTTACAAAAATTTAACTACATCTCCATGAACATCGATCTAGGTTCATTACTCTTGTATTTTTTTTCTTTTCTCCCCTAATTAATCAATTTTTTTCGGCGTTCTTCGTTTTTCCTGTGACGTAAATATTCCAGATAAATCATTCATTGCGCACCCATTTCGTATCACAATGGTCTGATACCATTGATATGGTATCAACACAGTGCAATAGAGGTGTGATGATAGAGACAATGAGAATCAGATGATAGATGATTCCAAAAAATTCATTCTTCGATGATCATTAATGTATGAGAAATAATGATGATTTGATCTTTTTAATGAAAAGATCTAATTACATGACACATTGTTCATTACTGAAAAAGTATGGTTGACCATGGATAATTGATTTCATTACAAACTAATAGTCTAATTGAAGGTGGAGCATTGGATGGGATGTGTAGAGGATGAACAATGATTCAGGAAAATCATGACCCACATTGCATGTAATGCTAGATTACATGGAGTGTCAGACCATTGGATTTGGTACTAGGGTTTGGTCGGAGTTAAAGACCACACAACCTATAACCACTATCAGATGAATTGAAACCCCCATTATTTAATCGGTGTTCCAATAAGAATTATACATACATGGGTTAGATTACATGGGAATATTCATGCATTGTGAATCCACACGGTCATGGATTGGTGTACATGGATCGATACACGAACAAGAATTTCATAAACTAACATGACTGAGAAACATGGGAAAGATACATTGTATCTCTAAATGTTCTATATAAACATCTTCATTACATCTATATGGAGACTAAATGATGTTTGATAATCTTATACATAGGTAGGACTTCAGATAAATGGACACACTGTGTACCCTACATGAAACATCATGTAGTACATTAAAGAGTGATTGAGGCTCTTCGTTTTTTTAGTTTGGACTAGAATAGGAAGCGTGTGTTCCCTTGTTCATTTCCACTGAGGTTACAATGCAAAATTATATACAGATCATTGGATTTTGATCCCCACTAGAGTCTGAGATTCATATAGAGTGCTGGTGTCTCCTTATTATACTCGAGTTAGATCATCTTTCATCCGTAGTAAGAGTTTTTGGAATCAACATGTCCTCTATTTTTAAGGAATTGATCTTCTATCTAGCAGGCTGTATCGGTAGTATTTTTTAAATCATTTAAATCTGATCCCATATGTAGTGGGATGATGTTGATTGGGGTTTTTGTGTCCCACTTTGGTTCTGGGTTTGACCAGAAATCATTATATCAAAGTCTTTATTGACCCATGTGTTCTCATTCGGTGGGGCATAATGAGATATAAATCCCCGTCGAGGGTTTCTGATGATATCATATATCATGGATTGAGCACTCTGGGAATGAGGGTTTCATTGAGAAGAACCACATGGAAGACAGTTGCTTAAGACCACCTGATGACACGGTGTCTCTCTTGATTATATCTAGGTTTTTTCTGTTATACACTAATATTTATGTCTTTTATTGGGATGAATATTCTTATTACATAGTGTTTAGCATTTTTTGGGTTTCCTACTGATTTTTTATATAATCAATCCTACATGGTATTTTCACGCAACTGTAGTGTCTTGTGAAGATGATTTCTATTTTGACAGTGTCTTGGAGGACATGGAGTGGGTGGAGTGTAGCTTGGGCTTGAAAGATTAAGGTGTTTATCGGGTGAATGCTTTTGACATAGTCCTCTCCATTTGAGTAGGACAGAATCTTTGCTGTTTTGGTTTGGGATTGTTTTTTAATTCCTTTTCTATGTCTAACACATTACATTCATACAGTTTTTTGGGATCCTAGACGTATGCATGAATTCCATTAGTTTTTTTACATTTTAAAATTCTGTGGTATTGGATATGTGTTTATGATTAGAGTTGCATTAGGCAAATGCATCCTATTTGTGGGATATACCTACATGGTTCTACAAAGTATCCCCTAGATTATTGGAACTATGCTTGGGATTGTTGCGACGTAGACCCCTCAAGGATGGGTTGTGATAGCACAATAAATTGTGAGATGTATTGTGTGAAAATCATGTTGTATCCAAAAAACCCTGTGAAACTCTACACATCAAAACCATTATTATTTTTATCCCAGGAAACAACAGATCTCACCTTCTTCAAGTCCACTAGTAGTCCAATCTATGAGATTATGTGACCAGTGACATGAATCTATTTCATCTGTATTAATAATTGTGTGATCATAATATATAATTGATTCTCTCTCAGTGTATTCAAAATGATCTCAATTTTTTTAACCTGGTCATTTTAATTTTGATAATACATGTAGATGTCGTCCATGAAAAATACAAAAAAATAATTTGGATTTGGATGGAACAGTTGGTTCATCATTTCCATATAGATCGCAGATGAAATTGAAAGACCAAATGATAAAATCAAATACTCAAATAAACCATACCTTCTTTGAGAGAATGCATGAGGTATGTATGATCATCTAACACAAAAATGATAATAACTATATCTCAAATAAATATTTTAAAAGACTTGAGATCCATTGATTTGGTAGATGAGATAATATACCCGTGAAAGAAGAAACTAATTCTTAACCATTCTAGGGTTATGTTTTTGGTAATACACACAAATCTTGAGTGTACCATCCATATTATATGAAACAATGACTCGCAAACCCCAGTGATAAGTACTAGGACATATAAAACACTCTTCATATGAATCCTCTAGCTACCAATTGATCTCATGAAACCCAATAATAACCATACATTAAAGAGGAATATATATCGATGTAGATTCTAAATGTAGCTTGATATATAAATCCACCTATCTCATAAGAGGTAATCGTGAAAATTCATCATGGAAAATGTCCATGAAATGATTAACCATTAGAGGGAAATCAATCTGATGTGTTCCCTAATAATCCAGATATAATATCTCAATCTACATTGTCATCCAACCCAACCGAAAAATCTCAAGTCAATCTCGGATTACCTAGGCATCCCATTCCCCTTGTGAATGTACTATCGACAATATGATGATGTGAAACTCACCCATCAGTGATTACATTAAAAAAAGTTTGAAAGGGAAGAAACCTGTCCATCCAAAGAATCATATCGAATCATGTCATCATGTGGAAATAGAGGTCCCATACGAAGTGACACCCACTAACCTACAGGGGGGAACTCCATGTATTTAGGCACAACTTCTTTCCTAATTGTCAATGGAGTGTCCAATGTCATAATTCCATCACAAGTATAAACAAAGATCCCAAGGATCTCCACAATAGGAACAAATATTAAACTATGTGAATCCAATATATAAAAAAGTTAAAAAGCTAAAACATAGGATACTAGAATAGTTCCTCAGATACATGATGTATTGGGATGTGCCACCTGATGGGTTTGTGGAACTACATATTCCTAACCTATATCACAGCCCTGTGACACTGCCTGGTGACCCTAAGTTGACCACCATGTAGTTGCAATGAACCCGGGGTTTGGATACCATGACACGTTCAGCCGGTTGCACCCTATCTTCATACATAATGAAAATATACAGAACCTATACTAGAATGTGGCGTAATTTTATACCCTCT
The DNA here is from genome assembly GCA_963277665.1 of Viscum album. NCBI lineage: Eukaryota > Viridiplantae > Streptophyta > Magnoliopsida > Santalales > Viscaceae > Viscum > Viscum album. The sequence continues at coordinate 1,579,148,568 of OY728152.1, read as the reverse complement.
CTATCGCTATCTACTACAAGAAATTTTCACCCGAAGCACTATAGATAGATCATCTGGTTGTATGATTTACATTCGACTAGGTCTATCATACACTATAGCCTTGTATATCCCATACTAACTAACATGTAGAACCTATCCAGGAAACCTAAATATATTTTATGACTTCTAATATAGTTATATCAATCATTTAGATAATTATTTCAACAACCTATCCTTGTATTACCATACATATGTATCAGACCACCCTGGTTAGCACCACAAAATAATATCATTTTACGCTATGCGATCATCACATGATTTACAATCCCATTTATAGTATTTATCCTCAATACATTTACCTACATTCAGATGTCATACCTGAGACCATCCTCAAAAATCATGGCTTTCGATAGTTCGTCACAAATCAAAACATGTGTGAAACACTGTAGCTGAGTAAAAAAGTTCTGAATAGTCCAAGAATCATAACACTATCTACTCCTGATGCATCAAATCCCAAGATCTATTGTACCTCATCATCCTAGGAAAGATTATTTTTAGATATCCATATGAAACTCCCTCTAGGACATCTCCTGAGGACAATCCTTCTAGGTGATAACATCCAACCACCTTATGAAGAAATCACAGAACTTGTTCGTAGAATGTTTCAACCTCAACTAAGGAGGAAAAAATATGCGCTAAAATATTGAAAATATGAATTATATCCTTGAATCTGTAGAATGTGTCCCCGCATCCCCCAAAAAGGTGGGAAGGTCCTACTACTAAAACTCACTATTTGACTTTTCCATAGTCGGGGTAGGTCGCGTTGCTCCCAGAACCGTCTCCATGATTTGTAAGAACTAATCACATAATTGTTCCTTAACTCATGTGTTCTGTGAAACTCATGGTTACATAGTAAATATTACTAGATGATCTGCTGGTATTCCATGGAATACTAGCTGTAAAGTTTTATTATAACTACACTACTGACATATAACTTCAGGTCGTTATCATGGTGGAATGGTTATACAATTCAAAACACTTACCTTAGTTCTAGACCATTAGAATGGTTTCTAGCTAAAAAACATCAGAAAAAACAATATGGGTATATGCCTCTCTATATATGAACACACCCCTCTTCATTCCCCAAGTGATAGGATTGGATGTCAAAAAAAGCTATAGATACAACCCAAAGTCCACTAATAAGGTTGGTTCAGGTCAATTTCTCTGCAATAATCCATTTTTGAGTTAATTTTATTTTAAGTTTTTATCACATTTCATTTGAAGGATAAATAATAGCATGATTAATTCTGATTCATTGAGACCCATACACCCTATGGACCAATGATTGGCTTCATCCTATATTAGTGACAACACATTTTACTTTAAGGATTAACCATGATTAGAAAAATTCATATCCAAGAGGTCCAATATATCATTGGGTGTAAATCTTGACATCCATATATTTCAAACGATAATATATCTCAATATACCTAACACAACTGCATGAATATATATCAAAAAACCTATCAGAATAGCATACAATAAGTAATATATCCATATTTTCAGAGCATAATACATGGAATGTGAAATTTTGAAGGTGCCTATATGATGCATGAGATCACATACGCTCATATAATTAGGATTAAATATAATATAACCCAAAATCATACCATCAATAACATAATAAATCATGTTCATCATCCAATGGTGGAATAAATTCAGCTATAATATTCCAAATCATGAATATATAAATTCAATTCAAGGTAATATAGATTTTCCCTTTACACAGATTAGTTATGCTAAGGAAAAATTCATTATAAAATCTTATTCCATTCAATCGCTTTATATTTTCACAAAATAGATCAGAAAACGAGAAAATAATCAAAAAAATTACACATTGTAATGTTTCGGTTTTAGAAGCCACTCAATGGTGCTCCATACTCAGTTGGCCACATGGTCTCAGTGGAATCTCCACAAATTCCTCAGAATTACGGCTATTTGCGAGGGCTGAGGTGAGTCTCTATGGAGATTATAACCTAAATAGTAGATTTTATAATAGAGGAAATATCATATTTGGATGGGAAGAAGTAATAAAATCAGATAACAGATGATACCAATGGATAAGTTATATTACAAATAAATACAGAAGTCATCTCACATACAAGATGATGATACTTATCACATGTTTATAACATATCATCCCTAATGGTTACACAACAGTCATATACAATATGAATCTAATAACTAAAAAATGTCCAAAAGAATCTTAATAGCCACATATGCCTCCAATTTTTCCCATGCTCTCTCACTCCAAACCAGCATTCGAGTACAAGTTGGAGGGTGTTTTCCCTAATAGATACCTATAAAAATAAAATATGGTTGATTCCCAAAAATAGGCCCAAACAATGTCTTAGACTAAATCCCTAGGGGAAACCCCGTGACATCAATTCCAATCAGAAAATTAATTAATATATATGGAAGTTAGAAAAAATTAATGTAGTAATCAAGGGTTTAATCAAAGGTAAACATCCTACAAGCACTTATTTTCATTTAGATTTATTTTAATAATATTTATATTCATTCATCAATTGAATTATGTGGAATTTTTTATATTCTAGATATCTGTATCAAGACTAGAATCCCTTGTGTAACTTGAAGCACACGAGATTTGATAAATGTCCATATAAAGAATACAAGTCCAAACCAAATCCAATCATGTACTTTGGGTTGAAATATTCACAATAAATTAATTCATTTATAAATAAATTTTGAACCTAATAAATTCATGATATTCTTATTCTAGTGTTCATGTATCACTTTAGATGGAATATAAACCATCACCATACATGAACATCCCTTGAGAACCACTATGTAATCTGGTATTACTCTGGGTGAGGTATAACGTCCCATACAATGGTGTATGTCCTTGTAAATACTCATTGAAATCCCAAGTGTTACCCATAGAATAACAGTAAAATTCACTTTGATTCTATCAATTTAATACTCATTAGATTCCTTGAATCACCGAGAATATAAATCAGGCCTCAGTAAACCATCCTTGGCATCCCTCATTTGGGTACATGTATTACTCACGAAATATATAGGTTCAATCAATTGATTTTGTCCATGGAATTATAATGTGAATCCACCTTTCACCAATGGATTATAAGTAAAAAGTAACACGATTCAGTCTATATAATTACAATATATATCCATTATTCACCCATTCCTTTTGATCATTCAAGAAATTCCATTTCATTTAAAAAATTCATTAAACATCCCAATGTAAAAACCAAATGTGTTCCATATAACACACCTCAAAATGGTGACTCAAGCAAGGAACAACCACAAAGTCTTGTCCATTCACCTGATCATGTGGGAATAATAGTATTAAAAGCTTACCATACTTAACCAGTTAATCAAATAACACAAACTCAACATAACTCTAATTGGATAGCATTAGGAATTTCATTCAAAAACTCACATAACCCATTTTAATATAACATGTCTAACAATACTATCAATAAATCACTTGGATATTTTATCATATAACTAAATTGGCAATATAAAAAATTTTATAAATTCAAGAAAATTTCATCAAATCATGGAATAACCTTCACATTACTAACATTTAAATTAAAATATACGGAAATAATTATTTAAACAAGTAATGAAATACATATGTAATCGGGAAATTATACCATGCCGTCCCCATAATTAATTTCATTTAGAATTATGTTCCTAAATCAATCAATTAATTTTATTTATATACCAATTCAAAAATACATCCCATGATCATATGGTAAAAGGCATGCATCATAGGTATCGAAGGAAGAAATTTATAAAGTGACATTTTATGAAAACTCACCCCTGCGGTGGTTCTTATTCCATGTATACAACCTAAAATAAGAATGATTGACCATATTTGTCTAAATATGGAATATATATGAATTCTAGGATTTACATTCAGTTTAGGTAACTCCCAAAAAATGGGTGTGTGACACCTCGGAAAATATAAACAGTTGGTCTCTAAGTGAAAGGCACGAGACCACTAGTCTTAGGTCTTTGCTAGATAGATCATCCTATAATAGTTCCTCAATCTACCCATATTGGATGAAATATGATGAGTTGAAAAAATAATAAGAAAATAGAGCATGTCACCTTAAATCCATATATCATATATGATATCCAGTTGAATGGAACAATATTTAAAAGAAATTATGGCCTCAGTGTTACATATACGATGAGAAAGAAAACAATTGAATCATAGATCAGACAATGAAGATCTATTGAATCTAATGATAGTCTCAATGTAGAGATCATGGAGGGAGTGATGTTAATGTATGTAAAAAACCAAAATTATGTTTTATAAAATTATTTCATCTTAATTTAAAAGTGTCAAATTTATTAAACATCATGTGTCGCATGGTTTAGGCACACAGTTTGGAAAATCATGCATTTAATTGTGCATGGATTCATATATTCCAATGGGAAGCCCAATGGTTTACACACATAGTTTACAAAATATAAAGAAACTATATGAGGAGCATTTCTCAAAATCATTAACAATTGAAGACCTAGATCTATGGCCATGCATCCATACCCACATGGTTTACACTATTCATGTGACCCCGTGTTTTCACACAAAACATGGGTTTCAGCCTCCAAACTAGCCCCAAACACCCTTGGGTATCCTTTGACCTAAAAAATAATCCATGTTAGGCCATAATTAAGAAATTAAATAGAGAATTGATAGAAAAAAATAATCATTTCCTCAATGAAGTACTCGGGTTTTTCAATATGGGAGATTAAAAGAGAAATATATATGGTTGTATGTCCTCCCATGAGTGGATAACAGAAAAAAGAAAGGGGATAAATGAGAAATTTAGTGACTTTATATTTTCGGAAATTCATATATACCTACCAAGTACCAATTTCATCTATATCTGGTACTTGGTGGAAATCCCATTGGAAATTCTATACTGGGTGACTAATGGGTACCATATAATCCCTTATTGGGTACAGGATGGGTTTTCATTATAAGGATACATTCACAAAACACCTCCAACCTCTTCCTGACACCTAAACACACTATCGATAAATCTTACTGTTAGTAAAATCATCTATTAGGTATGTCCCTGATTTATGAATTATTATTCAGTATCTATTAGTTAGAAAAAATTATTCTCCACTATAGAAAACTCAAACACAGATGGATTTTACAAACAGTATTGTTGAAAATATTTACTTTTATATAAGATTAAATTTTTAATTAAAAATTATGAATTTTTTTTGTATTTATTCAAAAATGATTTATATTTGATGTCATGAGTTAGGTAATTCCATTAAAGCATCCTTAACAAGTGTAACCCTTTTAAAAAAATTTAATTACTCTAAAATACAACCAAAAAATCTTGGTCTCATTATAATCAAAATAAACAAAATATTCATCAATCAAGTCATAAAACATATGATTATGTTCTATTTCCAAACATTAATTCCACATTAAAAAATATCTTAGATATTGAGGACTCCATATGATGTAATATTTATTTTTTTCTTGAGTTCATTTTTAGAAAAGATAATCATGGAAAATTATGTATTAAACATTAATAATTCTTGAATAAAATTAGTAAATTATGCACATAAAATATTATTCTATAATATAAATATAATATTGGAGATTCTATCATGTCAATATTAGCTAAAATAAATTTCTTTGATATTAAATTAATTATATATTTATCTTCATGAACTCATGATTTTCACATTGCGCATTTTTATAAGGATGTTGATCTTGCAAAGGGAATAAATCAACATCTAAGTATCAGATAGGATTTTCCCATGATCATGAACATTAAAGTTTGGCCCATATAATTTAAATGGACAAATTATCGATGTATCCATGAATTATATGATTCATGAGCAAAATAAAAACTAAATTCATCATATATGACACCAAATAGAATAACTAAATTCTCAATATGAATATACCAACTATTATAATCTATATTTTCTATATTTTATTTCTTCAATATTTGTTTATGGTATCATGTCTTGAATTATATTTTGGGAGACCATATATATATATATTTAATGTGTCATGATGATCTTGAATTACTGAAAGATTCGTCTCATTATCCTCATCAAATATATGCAATTCTCTAACAACAATTTTCACCAATACTGATATATTTATGAATGGAATGGTTGTTAATTTATTGAATAATTTATTTTATAAATTGTTTGAATTCACTTCTAACTTTCCCAGATCAGTTAAATAAAAAATGAGTTATAAATCTCATCCCTGGGAATTACTGAATGAAAAATATAGACATATATTAAGATATATTTAGGCTAAAAAATCTAAAATATCATCTAGATAGTTTCAAACTATACTTAAAATCCCAACATTCAAAACCATTTATTTTTTTAATTCCTCCATCACTAATTGACATGAGAAATACAAAATCCATACCCTCATAAGTCTAGATCTATCTATTTTTATAACCAATTAACATTTAAATATATATATATATATGAAGATATATAATATATTACCCATTCAAGTATAGAATGAATATTTTTAACTATAAAATTCAATAACATCATTACTTTTTATCAACCACCCCATGATTAAGATGATACCAAACATTTTCTACAAAAGGACATTGAAGTCCCATGATATCTTCATACTGGATAAATTCAAAACACATGATGGGAACCTATAATCCCAATATACCCTCCTCTCATAGAGGTATCCAGATTTCCATGCCATGTAAAATTATCTCTACCATAATATAAACTAAAATACTACCAAATTCAAAATGAATGATTGATTATCACTAATTGTATGTAATGTGTAGATAATAGCAGAGTCGAGAAATAATGTACATTGGACTATAGGAATAGATTTCTCAAACATGGTAGGATCATAATACAATAAAAATAATATACAATACTTATTTTTATAGTAGGATAATCCAACATTCTATGATTTTAAATATTTTTATAACTAATTAGACTTAGAATCAGTCCATTCAATGCATGACTGTTGACAATGAACTAATCAATTAGTACATTCCCATGAGGTCATGTGATACATGTGTCTTTTATTAACTATCCATTATTTATAAACAAAGTGGGTTCCTAAAATTTGGTTCTAGGTGTATGATAATGCCACAACTAATATAATTTCATTGATTATAGGGAATATAAAATTATAAGATTCCAAAATAAAGATTCAGGAAGAATATTTCTTAAAGATTTTTTTATTATATAGAAGAATACATTGATATGTACATTTCATGTGAATAAATATTAATTTGTGATGAATTATTTCATTGTATATTTTTCCTACTATTGTAACCAGTACCTCCACTTATATTAGTGATGAAAGTCAAACCGTTAGATTTTATTTAAGATATTATTTTCAACAACAATTACATTATTCACTATCATGAGATATTTGTATATTTAAAAAGTGACACCCATGATTATATATCAAGATAAAATACTAAAAAATGATTTAAGAATTTAATAACTAAATAGAGACAATCATCATTTCAAATCAATAAAAATTTACAAATATAACTATATATACAATCATTTTGCCCACTGTAAGTTAAATAATATATTATCATTTGACATATGTAGTATATCATAGTCTAATAGTTGGATAAGCATATTATAATGAACATATAATGTTATCCCATAATTATACTTGTACTCAATAACAAAATCTACCAATTCTCTTGAAATAATTTTAAATATATTCCATTCCAACTTGACCTTCACATTGGATATGGTATCTTGTAATGGAAATATGCTATTGATATACATTAACAAAAAATTATTTATCTTATTGTATAAAATCCCCATGAATGATTAAATTATTATACCTCTCATATTAAATATACATATCCACTTAATTTAGTTTTGGTGGTATGTCCCTAACTATAGTTTTATAAAATTATTCCCAATCTATAAAAAAAACACCGATCGAATTTCGGTCATTAGACTATTTGTTTTTGGGTCTCTACCACATGTCATCTCTCCCAAGGTCTCAACATGCACGTATTAAAAAAAATCATATAGAATAAAAATTCAAATAAAATTTAATTAAAAATATATGTTGTGACAATACAAACTCAAAATTAATTAACATCAATATTATTTACCATTTAAAACAGACACAATATCCCTTAACCACCCCACTTATTTTCAATGGGATCAATGTAAATAAATTTTTCAATAGTAAAATTTCATTTTTTGTAATTAATTAAATTTATAAGGATTTTTTTATAAAGGTTACATGAAAACCACCAATTTTGAATAAACTATTTTTAATCCATATTTCAGTGAAAATAATTCTTTTATCAAAACAATGGATTCATGATGCAAAAATTATCCATCATTAGTCACTTATAAAAGTAACTCATTCATATTCTCTAAAAGTCCACACACTTCCCATTTATATAGAAATTTACCAATTTTATAATGATTTCTAAAAAGAATTCCCAATCCCATGATAAATTATAAAAAATAAATAGTTTTAATTTTGATATAAGGAAAAAGATAAAAAATCATACTGATATTTCCAATATACCAAATTTATACACAAAACACCCACACACCCAGTTTGTTATCTAAAACATAGTAGAATATAAAATCATAAAAAATCCATATTATTTCAAAAAGGTACCACCTAATAATGATTGAACTGACTACACAACCATTTTATAGTAACCCTATTAAACCCAAAAGGCACCCACATGTGTGTTTGAATTATAATAATTCTCATCATAAAGAAGGCATAAACCCATGAATAGTATTCTCAACCCATTTCCAAGCCCTCACTCAAATATATCACAAATAATAGTCATAAAAAAATTAAAATTAATGTTAATATAAAATATTTCTAAAAACCCTATGGTCAAAAACTACCTTTTCATTTTCCTTAAATTCATAGAAAGCAGTCACACATTAAAAAATACCAAACTTTTGTGTCCAAATAAAAAAATCACAGTAAATAATTTTTTTATAATATATGGATATAAATAATAAATTTATTTTCAAGCCATAAGTTAATTAAAATAATGTGTTTTATCAAGTCTCAAATGATGTTTCATGAAATCTGGATTAATAGAATAAACACACATCAACTACCAAATGATAATGATCACACCACCAAACATGAGATCTATGGTTTCCTCATCCTTAAACAGAATGTAAAAGAAATGTCACCATATTTATTAATGGTAAATCATATAATTATATACAAACCATGACTTCTTTGTGTTTAATTTATGTAAATAATAGAATGTACAAAAGAATGAATATACAAAAATCACATTCTGTTGATATAGACACCATCAACCAAATGATACAATAAATAAGATTACTAGTGATATTAATTTTCCACCAATGTGTTAAAATAATTATCAAGTTAATTAAATCAATTATAAAGGGGTGAAATTGGTGTGGGGTTATATGTTTTTAATTTTATGAATGCATAGACACAATGATATTTCACAGGCCTGTAAAATAATCAATTGATATTTTTTTAAATATGAAGATGATATAAAAAGGTCTCATTTTACAAGAATCCAGTCAATAATTATAGAATAGAATTAATAATGGGATTATATAATTACTTTGAAATTAAAATAATCACCATGATAGTTAACCTATATGTTCATTGACAAAAAATCCTTTCCGAACACCCAATTTCACCCCCAAACCTCCCAAAAACCAATATTATATACATATTGAATGTAAAATCCCTCAAACTAGGTCATGTATAATGGTTAAAAAATTTTAATTCAATTTTTATACCACTAAATATCCCCTTTTAGTATACCATATATGATAACACAGAGAACATGACACTAGCTATTTATCATTAAATGATACAATTTTATAGAGTTGATTGATATTATTAATTTAATATATTTCATATAATAAAATAAAAATAGATAAATTCATAATCGTGTGTATGGTTTTATGTATCTATATCCATAAAAGTCATTAATCTATAATTTCTACTTTACTAGCTAAACTGATTCTAGGTAATAGGGAGCAAAAGAGAATGGTAAAACTGTTTTTACTAATTTGATTGTGATACTGAACTCATTTTTGTGTGTAACCCTAAAAAATTATGGAAATAAATAATATAATATATTTATTTTCCCAAATAAATGAAATTATTTCTATGAATCCTATAACCTTTTGATAAGATATGACTACTGAAATTTAATGTTTTTATGTTTCTTTACTAATAATCATTAGAAAAATATTCAACTATAAATATCAATCATTCCAATATAAAAATATATTTTCCTTAAAAGTAATACAATATAATAATTAACTACAAGAAAATCTCAAGAAATAATAGGTTAGTAATCACAATTATAATATAAATGATTTTTTTGTCTATAATTAGAAAAAACCATGAGTTTATGTACTCCATTATCATAATATAACTTTAAGGATTGTTTTATAACATGAATAATTTCACCCCTTTATTATTAAAAAAATATTATAGATTAATATATTATTTCTAAATGAATCATATACTATGACACCAATCACGAGGCACCTTGGACCCATAATCATGGTTCTGGTACTCAAAACACGTACTTCTAAAAATTTACATTATTATCGAGGGAGATGATCCATGCTAAATATGTAAATTTTTAACATTATAATTATACCTCTCAATAATCTCACCAACATCAATGTACATTTTTTTAGTGTCTTTGAGGAATAATTATATAGGAAACCTATTTTTAAAATTTATAAACATTTATTCATAATCAAAACATACTAGAAACCCTTATATACTTCTTAAATGTTTCACCAATCCACATAACCTTGGTATGGAATTCAAAACAATGGGTTGAGATCATATTATTTGTAAGGTTATACATATTTGTTAAAAATAAAATGTAATAATTGGGAAAAATATGAGAATATCGGTATAATAAGTATACATCAGAATGTTATTCCCAAAAAAATGATAGATCACAAGTCATCGAAGAAGTCATGTCACAACATACGAATAAATAATGAAAATCATTCTTATCATTGAAATAAAGCATACTTAGACAATTATGGAATAACCATTTGAATAGGGATCATCTCATTCATGAGTAACAAAAATTCGCCCATGGTTATGAGACAATATAATTGTATTCATGTATTCAAGACCATCACAATTCACTAACTAGAACCCAATCCTATGAATAACTAAATTGTATCCATCCACCCATTGTTCATGAGATATCAACATTTAACAAATTAATTAGAGGGATATAATGGACACAATATTAATTTTGGATTTATTTGACCCAAAATATCTCTATTTTTTATTGAAACCAAACCATATTAGGGATTTATCATACTAACCCCATGTGAGGTTAGTATCATATGTAAACAATTCTATGGATTTGTTATACCCAACAGTCTCATTGATTTTTCAGACCCAAACCATCTCAATGCTTTATCAAACCCAAAAATTCTCACAGTTTAATAGAATCCAAATTACATCACAATGATATTTTATACAAATGTGTTCAATACGCAAAATTAATCCAATATTAATACATTAAAAAAAATTTAAAATGGGTTTTAAATAATTTTAAAATAATGTCACTCAAATTGACATTATAATACAAATAAATGGTATCAAAATTCTAATATCCACAAAAGAAAATTTTATAAGAATATTTATAGTATTATTTATGAAATATAATTTCTAATTAAATAAATCTTGTAAATATAATGGTTAAATGGTAGTGAAATATTAATTTGTTTTTAGAAAAAAAATTTATCATTGGCATCAAATTTGATGTTAATATCACATATAATAGTTATTTTCCCATAATTGTAGAGGAATAATTTGAAAAAAATTATATTATAAGATATTATTAAATAATAATCCCTTTAAAATACATAATGGATATAAAAAATTAATTTGTATTTGATGAAAGGAAATCTTAATTTGAAACAATATAGATCATTTTTAATTTTTTTAAGTACCTTTGTTGAAAAAATATATTGTTAAAAGAGTAAAAATATATTATTTTTAGTATATTATTTTTAAGATATTAAGGTCACTAAGGAAATGATAATAATTAATTTATAATTATAAATTATAAAATTCAATGGAAATTAATTAGATACAAAGAATAAAATTCGTCATTATAGTGATTAGGGATTTTATTTAATAATGTCATTCTTTTTTTATGAATAAAATCATCAAGATGAAATATATGAATCAAAAATTATTATCCCCTATATAGGAATATAAATTTACCAAGGAAAAATAATATTATGTAATAAACCAATCATTGAGGAAATAAGTTCATCCAAATATATTATAACTCATGAAATTTAATAATGTTACTAAAAACCATAACAATACGAGGGATGTAAGAATTAAAGGAAATAAGATGGATATCTTGAAACAGAAACTGATATATGATGAAATGAAATAAATTATTTATAGTTATAATAAATTTGGTAGTGAATAAACAATATAAATGAAATTATATTTAATAACATCAAACAAGCCTCTTGGATTTGAAAATGGAACAACGAAAACTAGTTAATATATGAAGCATTAAAATAAAAAAACATAAAGTTTTTAATTTCAAATGATAAATTAAATTACAATAATGTTGAGAAGATATGGATAAAAAATTAAATATAATGTATACATAACATTTTAATGAAATTATGGAGTATTATACTAAATGATTTTAATTAAATTAAATTTGAGATAAGAAAACACTACAATGGTCATGATTTATTTTGTGCATGCTTTTAACATCCTATTATTTCGAATTAGATTTTTATTTGGATTAATAGGAACCTTATTCATCTAAAAATTATATAACACGTAACACTTATTATTATATTGGATTTTTCTATTATATTGATTTCTATTTAGGTTTTTTATTTTTCATGAAAATTAAATATGTGTCAGCTTTTTTAGTAATTTGAGAGATCCAAAAATATATTTTCATAATATATTTAAATAAATAATTAATTAATATTGTTAAAATTAATTTATTAAATTATTAATAACATATCATAATGTTATATTTTTATTTTAAATAGTTATCCATGTAAAAGTTTTATATTGTAGTTTATATTGGTGGTTAAACCGACCCAATCAAAAACAAACTATAACATGATGGGTGATTATGTATTTAGAAGTGTATAATATCATTATAAAATAATAATAATGATATTTATTATATTTTTTTATTTCAAAAATCTATTTTGATCTATTTTATATGAATAATGAAAATGTGGAAGAAAAATAAAAACATAGCTTTGTGGAGGATGTAGTTTACACAACACACAGTTAACATTTTCATTTTCCTAATACTGAGATGGAATGATGATGGATTATATATTTACAATTAAATTAGTAATTATATTATATATTCTATTATTATTCCTAAATTGTATTCTTATAATAATCAAATAGATATGGTGGTGATAAATGGAATATGACACTTCATAGAGGATATAGTTCACACAAACATACGATCAATGTTCTTTGGTTTTTATAAGGGGATGGAAATAAATAAATAATGAGATTAAAAAAAATAAAATAACACTTATGTATAATATTTATTATAATATCCTTATATTGGTGTTTTTTGGATAGTTTTTGGAAGTAATGAATAAGAATAAATAGTTAAGATTAAATAATATTCACTTTGGGACCTTGATATTTCACATGAAAAGACACATTAGAAATGATGTGCTTATGAAAAATTATGTTTATTTTTTGATTTTATATGTTCAAGGGAAATAAATGTGTTTAAAATTGGGTATATTTTCATGTAAATATCATTGGGAATATTTATATTTAAGGGGGAATAATTCATCCCCATATATAAGTTATACAAATTGATCATTTTTAACACACATTTTTATTGAAAAATGGAATGATATCCTTAATGGTTTAATGATCCGAAAGTGAAAAATAATGGAATGAGGTTTGATATTGAGCCATTAAATCCTCAAAAAATTAATTTGAATCATTTTTTAAACATTCTTAAATTCGTTAACTCTTATATTTTTTACTTTATCTATTACATTATTTTTACCTAGGTAACAAGTTTTTAAAAAAGGAAATTATGATTTTTTAAATAATTTATTAATAAATTTTGATTTTATCATCTTAAATTTAGTATAAATTTATTTTATATATTCTATTAAATTATATAAAATTAAATTCTCATTTAAAATATTATATATATAGAAAAGTAATTTTTTGTTTAAAAATGACGATTTAACCATTATGTGTTATTAATATAATTAAAATATATGACCAAATAAATATGTTTTATAAAAAATATAAGTGTTTAAGAATAATATTATAGTCATTATTTAATTTATATAAATTTATTTATTTATATTTAATTAAAAAAACATAAAAAAAACTTCTGATATTACCCATTTTTTATTGTCATGGTCATTAACATTAATTTTTGTATTCTATTTTTTATTATGAAATATAGAAATTTATTTATGAAATAATATTTAAATATTGATATGAAATATTAAATCCAATTTTATTTTTCAGTTATAAATATGATATAATAAAAAAAGGAATATTAGAGTGTAAAAATGTTTTTAGTGTAAAATACCACAACAAATTTTAAAATAGTAAATATTGGTTTTTATATATTAAATATATTATTTTAAATTTTTCATTTAAAATTTTAAATACATTTTACATATTTACATCCCAAAATGAAAAATTCATTTTTAAATTTTCTTAATTTTATAATTTCTGTGTTATTAACAAAATCATTGTTCAGTTGAAAATCTTTTATTTTTAGAAAACTCTTCAAAATTTTTGTAAGATATTTTTTTATGTGTAATTATAAAATTTTGTTCATTATATAAAATAAAAATTAAAAAAAATAATTACATTACTTTAATAAAATTATACATTTATATATAAACTAATTTCAATGAAAATATACTTGAATAAAACATTATGTTTTACTATTCATATTTTATGCATTTCCTAACTGATTACATTTTATTATTATTTACTATAGTTTTTATTATTATTATATATTAAAAATAATAAATATTTTAGAGAACAATTTAATTTAATGATGTGTGTAGATAATGAAATCAAAAATAATAAATATTTTGAAAAAAATATATAAAAAATATCAATGTGTTACATTCTAAGACATTAAATAAATTATATCCTTACAATTTTTATTATTAATCACAAATAAAATAAAGAGAATTTATTACAAAAGTATATATAATACAGTCTATAACATCAAATATGGATTTTATCATTCCGTCATAGGCTATATTTTGTTACATATCATTCCACAAAAACATGAATCTTTCATATGATCATATTCTAAAGTATGTATATAAAATTATCATATAAATTATACATAACATATCATTCCAAAAGCATTTTAATTTTTATGACATTATGTCATAGTGATTCCATATTTTATTCATGAAATTAAAAAAATCTTTATCTTTAAAATGGAATTAAACATTAGTTTACGAAATCACAGAAGTCAATATATATTTTAATACAAAAATGAGATAAAAATTACCAAAAATATCATCAATCCCATTTTTATTAAGTAAATAATATAGTCAACGGTTATCAATACAATCTTCCTCACTTTTCTCAAAATCAATCATCCATTTAAACCATTAGGTTATCCATCTTGTATCCTTGTGTTATTCCATAATTATGTACAAAAATATGACCTTATAATTAAATAAAATTTCTAACTTATTAATACCATTATTATATGTTTCTAATCATTCAATGAAAATATCTTGATGAAAAAACATTTAATGATTCACATAACCCTTAAATGATTTGGAATATACAATAATATAATAAATATATATTAATAATTATTGAAAATAAAAATGAGAATCAATTATTAAATTTTATTAAAATACCGACCATACTAGCATAGGTAAGACATGGAAAATCAGTTTTTTTAAATTAATATGAATATTAAAAAATAATATACTTGTTATGTATTATTTATTCTTCGGTTATAATGCTTTGTGTATTATAGTTACACACCGCTATTAGCTTCATTTTCGTATTCCTATTTAAACCAAAGAATTAACAAAACATGGCTATGATAATATAGAAAATATGAATTTTAAAACATAAATACGAATATTTATTCTTCTATTACATATTTATTTTTAATATATGATACATGCAGTCAAATATATGACTTTATTTTATCAATATTTGGTTATCCATGGTCATTTTCTTATTTTGTCTCTATCCAAATTATTTAACATAATACTAAATTACCAAATAATGGTTCATTATATATAATTTTAATTAATAATTTCATATATCAAATAATTTTAAACCACATGTGTAGTTAGGCTACTTTTTCAATAGCTTGGTGATGATCGACGTAATACCCAATCCACCATCTTCTCGATCATTACCACAAGGTAAATCTATTATAGAGCCTGAATATACTTACAATATTTATATAAGGTTGTAATTTCCAATATAACCACAAGATATATTCATTTATAAAACTATTATATTCTATATACTTTAGCCCAAGATTTTATGAGATTAATATTGTGTTCTTTAAAATGTAAAACAAATAATATCAAGATTAAAAAATCCATAAAATATATTATTTAAATATGTATGTAATAATCTTTATTTCATATTAGTTCTTATACATAGAATAACTAAATTACAGAAGGTATATGAATTACACATGTATAAAAAAATTGGTTTTAAATTGATTGGAAATAAAAATAAAAAATGTTTGAAAATAAATGAAATACTTCATTGGAAAAACTATTTTTATATGTTAAATTTGATTTCTTTAATAATTTATTTTTAACACTAAATATTAATAAATTAATTTAAATTAAATTTATTATTTATACAGTCAAATTTATTTTATATCAAATTGTATTTTTTTATATTTAATGGATAAGAATAAATCTAAATTTATTCTTAAAATATATATTTCTCTAAAAAGGTGTTTCATCACATTTTGATCACAAAATATAAAATAAATTCCTATTATAATTATAAAATTAATTTGAATAAAAGAAAAAATCATCATGTTAATAATGTATTGTTGATAATTGTTTATAATTTTATGAGAAGGTTTTAGTGAGATTTGTATTGACAAAATACTAATTTTTATTCAAAACTGCATTTTTTGTTTTATGTTTATAGAAATTATAATATATTATAAAATTATATTTAAAGTAAAATTAATAAAACTATATTATATTTAACCTAATTTAGGTCATTTTAGTCAATTAGGTGTTCATTTTAAATAGAAAAAATTTTATACTTTGGACAACGTTTCTATTAGAAAGATGTCCTTTCTTCATGTCTACATGATTAATTTTAAATTAAATCATACTGCCTATTTATAATAAATTTATTAAAATGGATTAATAGGTTATAATAATAATTATTATTAATAATATATTATATTTTAGTTTTAATTTTTCATCATAATAAATAATGAAAATAATAATAATTAATTATTAGGATTAAGGTTATAACAGGTTTGCTGAGTCGTAATATAATATGATAGGGGTTAAATTGAATAATAAACATGTAAAATTACTATTTCATTGAAATATTTTGACATTATGTCATTTGAATTTTGATAATGAGCCATTTTTTGACTTGGGACACGTTATAAATGTGGATATAAATTATTCTTTTACATGAATTATTTTATTTTTCTTGAAAACAAAACAATTTTATAATAGATTTACATGTAATCCTAAATATTTTTTTCTGGAGAAGATGTACTGTTATTAACCATGAATTTTCATTTTATATCATTAATTAACTCATTAATATATCAAAAAATATAATAAAACAATAAAAAATATCTAAAATAAAATGTTATATTATAATTTTAATTTATTAACCAATATCTATCTCCTCGAATATAAAACAACCTATTAAATTGTCAATCGTATGGATGACAGATTGTCACATCATGAACCGATTTAACAAATTTTCAATAACCAACTCTCATGTATATATATAATTATTGATTAAATATATATTTTTAATATGTATGATATAAGTAAAATTATTTAATTATAATAATTTGTTTAACCTTTTCTCTTTCAATCCTTTTGAAAATGGTAAACATGCTTGTGCATTTTTATGGACTAACATCTCGACGTAATAATGCGATACACATTTCATTTTATTATGAAAATGATTGAAATAAGGATAGATTTAATGAATATTTATGACATAATAGTTATTATGTATAGTTTTTGTATTATTTACCTTTATTTTTTAATAATATAAATAAATTAAAACAACATTCAAGCATACGTATGACCTACCATCTCCACAAATGATGTAACTAGTTCTATAAATTTATAATTTATGGTATATTAAGAATTATTATATAAATAAAATATATGATAGTTATTTCATTGTTACAATTCCCTATATTATGGACACTTGATCAAATTTTAGAGACTGGAACTACCAAACCAAAACATACATGAAAATTGAACATGTTTTTACCAGAAACATTGATTTTAACATTGAGTAATTAGTAAATAGGTGGTAAAAACATAAAAAAATTAAAAATGGTATGGTTTTTATTATTACGGTACTATAATAGTTTTATGACAAATATTTATTTATTTTATATGATTTTTGAGCATATATTAAGGAAATTGTATTAGAGGTAAGGGCTTCCTATCTCACAATTACTTCTATGATATATATGCCATATTCAACACTTATTTATTTTTTATGGTGTATATAATTCCCATATTATTTTTTATGTCACAAATATCTTTATAATAATGATATTTTATGTTTCAATTTATGTTTTTCTTTTGTGGGGATCATGATTCCAATATTATAAAAGTGGAAAAGATTTATTTCATTGTCCCATCATTATTTGGGATTAGTTATGATTAAGAATCAATAGTTTTGTCTTCGTAATTTATATCAAAAAACAATTATATTTTAATATAATCTCATTATTAATGATATTTTTATGTAATATTAACATTTTATAGTATTTTGTATATAATATGACTGAATATTTTCTTTATGAAAATATGAGTTAATTTATTTTTTTAGTTAAAAAACATTTTTACTTCATTTCCTTATTCTATAAAAATATTCAAATAAATATTTTTCATATTATATAATGATATTTATATAAATATTTACCAATTTTGGAATTTTATTCAATGTGGTTTTAATGGAATATTCATATCATTTTATTAAATAGGTAAATTTAAATTTTTTTATAACAATGTGGTATGAATGAAACTTTTAAATATAAAACAAGGAAATACCCACCATCATGACCACTAACTTTATTATAGATTACATTATATGTTTTAAATGTTTTTTAAACCGAATTAATTTCCAAATATTCTATGATTCTTCAGTTTTTTAAAGTGAATTTGAAATGTGAAGAGTGTATTTTACTGAATATGTTTCAATGGAACTGTTATGGTATTTATATGTTTCAATGTAATAGAAATTATTTTTATAATTATCCACAGGTGATATGTTTTAATGAATCTATGATTATTATTTATCTTGATATATTATGGAACATTTTATAGGGGAACATATTAACTGTCTTATTATAGTTTTTAATATGAATGTTTATGTATATTACCTTTATTCATTAGAAAAATTATTAACATTTCATGTTCTAGTTTTCCAATATAAATGTATACACTAATATTTTTAATATTAATTTATATTAGAAATTAATTTATCATTGTATGTGATGTGAGGGGCCCGCTATAACACCTCGATGGATCAGTTCCTCACTTGAGACAATCCAGTTCAAATATTGGACAAAATATTATCCAATTTAGGTAAGATGTACTACATTGAGTCATTAAAAGTATGGTGATTTTTTTGTATTATTCATTCCTATATTATTAAATTGTTCATTGATGACCAATTTATTATTCTATTAGTTAGAGTTTCCATTGATTAGTTTCATGTTCATGTGATTATTTATATGGAATTATTTTTAACATCAAATATTCCTACCATATTTTTCACCATGATCAAGTTATTAATTAATTTTTTTGTGATTCAGTTATTTACAATGTCAAATTGATTATTACATATGTATTCATGAAAGATTATATTTTACCCATAACCTCTCTTAGAATAATGGATCATACCTTTATTTTGTTTCCATTTCCAAGGATTATAAGATGCATATAATGATTGATATATAGTTATATACTAAAGGATATAATGGTTTAATCACATAAAATAATATGTTTTATTTCATTTTTTTTGATTTTTTATGCGAAATTCAGGTACATATCTAGTTGTCCAAAATCATTAAATATTATATCCTTTGGTATTTGATTTCTTATGTATTTCTAAAATGATGTAAAGTATATATATACTCCGAGATACTAGGTTTAGTGTCCTTATAGTTGTAATTAGAGTAATTTTCGTAGAATCCTTGGAAACAATATATATTAAATTATAGACCATAGAACAATAACATATAACTAACATTAAGGATAATTCATCATATAAAATAATATCTCAATGATCTTGTACGATAGAGATTGTGTGATTTATTTCGAAATATATCCATTTCTAGATACAACAAGTGGATGTTGATTTGGAAAATTTGACTTGTAGCTAATAAATTTGATATGGGTTCATTGGCCTTGACACAATCATCACATGGTTCCTGAAAATAGACCTTACTGCTCACCTAGTTTGACAATATTGGGTGATATGGTTTTATTAATTCACATTTTATTAACGAACAATCATGAAGGATTTTAAAAGATACATGTAATGAATTATGTTGGTTAAAGCAATGGTTTCTTTTATTGATAATGTGGTGTATTTATTTAGATAACCTATAATTGATTATATGGTTTTACGCTATGAATATTATTCTCTCACTATGTTTTTTGGTTGTAGTCAAGGGATGGAAACTAAAGTAATTATATTAACATTGAATATGATGTAAGATTTAGTGATTATGATAAAAAAACAAGGGTGATTACTAGGGAGAAAGATATCAAAATTATACGTATTAAGTTATCGCTATATAATGTTAATAACCAACACCATAACCAAACAGTCAAACTTCACATATAAGAGAATAATAAAGTACATTGTGACTTTAGGTGGTGGAGACCATAGAGGAAAGAAGGATTAATACCCATGATGCTACAAATTTTGAAAGAGACCGCCAAGATAATTTTAAAAATTATTTGGAAAATAATTTATCGGCCAAAAATAAGGTTATATGTCAACAAATTTTCAAGGAAAAGTGTTGAGTAAAATTAAGAGGAATAAATTAAATCATTATGATCTATTTATAGATTATTTTAATAAATCTGAAGAATGTGGGAATTAATTGATTCAACAGACTTTTATACGGAATAACTCTTAGAAAAAGGAAGGTATTATGTTATTCTAATCATTTAAGTGAAATAATTTAACTATTTATTTTTTGGGATTCAAAAATTATGCTGTATAAGTATTTTTATCAACCATTTTTTGTAAATAAGTATTTTGAAATACCTTAGGATTGTGTTAGATTTCGAAACATTAAATGTATTAATCATTGTTTATCTCGTGTTTTATGGATAAAATCAAGGGATTCCGATTTTATGTTTGGTGACATTTTCAATGTATTAGAAACCCCCTTTTAGTTTTTACATTATATATGTTCATGATGATTATGATGATTCTGGGAGTCACTTGTTGGAATATATCCCATAGTATTTTTATGGGTTTTGTTGAAAAAATAATTGGAGGGAGAAGGTCTTTAAATTTTTTAGACATAAGTTTAAAATTATTGAAAACCATTATTATTAATATTGAAATTGTTGTTAAGGTAAAAATATTAAATTAATATTATATATTTAAAAAAAATGTCATATAATAAAAATTTCTTTCAAATGCGATTTTACAAATAATTGGGTTTAGGATAATATTTATTATAGTCATAGAAAAATAGAGTAATTGTATTAATATATTTCTATAAAATGAAAAAGATTATGTCAGGTGGAAACCCCTCACATTTGACAAGTACATGGGGCTTGAAACCTCAACTAATGATAGTTTATTATTTAGTTCCTAAAATGACCTGCATAATATGATGAATATTATAATTTGTGTTTATTTAAATATTTTGATAGATAAATATAAATTTGATCATATATTTTTCATTTTTTTTATTTCTATGGGAGTAATGATATTTTGGGTTACATTTTAATATTTTATATTCATATATACCCACTAGGCTTAGCATAATGTATAATTTTGAAATAATTTTATTAATTTTTAGATATGTGAACTAATTGTGTTTTAGGGTTGATTAAATTTTTAATTGATTTTATGTATTTTTGGGTGTTATTATTGTGGTTTATTGATTAACGTATTTTAAAGGATTACTTTTTTTATGAATTTTTTTTCTTGGAAAATATTTATTGCTATACTAAAGGACATGAAACTCCATTAGGTTCCTTATTATCTATTAAATGTTAATTTCAATGATTTTTGAATAATAAAATTATCTTGGATGTGCATTTATTTGAATGAAAATAGATGAAAATGATTGAATCACAACCAATGGATGTTGTTTTTCTTATAAAACAAAAAAATATCAAGTAAAAAACTTTTTAGTGTTATCTATCATGATTGTAAAATAACCTCTCCTATTTAGGAAAATGGATCTTGAAATAAATTGTTACACATTTACCACCAATTATAATGAATCAAATAAAATTTTCACACATCATCATTTTATTGTTTCTGGTTGTTAACCTTGTCTTCATAATTATCATTCTAATGACTAATGATCACTATTAATCACTATATTTATTTACGATTTTCATCCATTTCCAAATTTTCATTTCCTACTAATATTTTCTTATGTGGAAACCAAGTCATGGTTTGTTCTAGATAACAATCATACTTTCTGTGGTCTCTTATCAACAAGATGTTTTATTAACCATTTTTATAGTGTGAGAATTCAATAATGGTATTCTCAAATATGGAAAAAAATTCATGAAAAAAAATAAAAATTATGATGATGAAATTTATTGATTTTGGGGGAATTCAACACTATGATATTATAAATTAATGACACTGTGTTCAAAATTGTATACAATGCACAATAATAATCTTAAACAACCAGAAAAAATTATTTTTAAATATGAAAACTATAATATATCCATTAAATTAGTGGATATGAATAGGAATAAATAATTTTTGAAATTTATATAGTTTACACATATGTAAAATAAATTCATTAATTATCAGTTTATATAAATATAAAAAAAATCATTTAAATGTAAAAAAAAGTTTATGAAAAAAATATTTTAATACGGACAATGTATTCTTTTCTTAATTAATTGAATTAATCACTCTTATTGTCTGATTTCAATAGTATATATATATATATATATATATTAATTTAATTGAAATCTTTATCATAAATTTAATATTTTTCAATGCATGATATAATATTTAATCCAATTTTATGCTCAAAATTTATATTTCTCTAAAAAGATGTAGTGTTGTGTTATACACACTTATTTTAATGTACGTTTTTAGAAATTTAAAAACATATTATAGATATTTGACTTAATTTTTGAAGTAATCATGTAAAAATTATCTTATAGTGACTTTTTTATAATTATCCAAAAAGTATTATTTTTTTGATTCATAGTGAAATAATAATCATTTTTACTAAAAAAACCTTTTTTAATGTTATTAAAAGATAAATTTGTTTTAAATTGTTATAAAAAGTATAATTAGTAAAATTATATTTTAATTGGTTCAATTTGGTCTATTAGAATCATATATATGGTCAATTTTGTTATAAATAATTTTTATACATTTGAAAATGTTTACTTTGGGAAATTTTTTTGACATTATATCTACGACATTAATTTATAATTAAACACTTTTATTTATATAAATTGAAGTTGAGAAATTGTATTATATATTTTTATTTATCATAAATAATATTATATAATTTTGTAATCTTATTATTTTCATAATTAATATTAAATATAGATAAAATAAAATTGTATGGTTAAGGTTAAAATGTGGTCATCAGGGATTGAAATAAAATGATTAGGGATACAATGACATAAAAACCTAACCCATTAAAATTCATGGATTTATATAGAATTCATCTAATCTAGATTTCGATAATTATTCATTTTATTTCCTTATCGAAAGTGTAAACCATTGGTATAATTTATTTTATCAAAAACTCAAGTGGGTCATCTCCCCGACATCTAAAATGGGGCCCCCATTTATCAAATATTCCTACCTCCAATTCCCCTTAGAAAAGACAGTCAGGACCTGTCCTCGGGGCCCGTGCTGTGACAACCCCAAGCCTGCCTTCCATAGGCTAGGGGCTGGCGACTAGCACCAATGGCGTAAATCCCAATGACCGGGAAGGAATTGCCTTTAAAAAAAGTAAACAAAACACCACAGAGTACAAGTGGAAGTAATACACAAAGTACAAAAGAAAGTGTTGAAAAGAAAATGGGCCAGAATAAAACCCAACTGAATGTACAGCTACAACTGAATGAAAGTAAAATAGAAAAGAAAAGCAGCTAGAATAATAGAAGCAACTCCTAGGTCGTCCACCTCGGATCCTACCTGAAGGGTAGGTAAAGATAGCGCAGCTCCTGGATCGTCCACCACGAATTCTACCTGAAGGGTAGGTACAAATAGCCTCCACAATGCTCTCGCACGTCAACCTCCTCCATGTATCATCTCGTTGTGATTTCCACCTTCGGATACTAACTCGTCGTGAGGTCCTCCTCCGGGTACCATCCAGTCCTCAAACACTCAGCCTCTGTCAGTGCTTCCCATCGTCTGCAACCAACAAAACGAGGTGCGGGCATAGCCCGTTCAGAGATGAGTATACGATACTCATTAGGGACCCCGGGACCCTAAAGGTCTCACTAAATCCAACAAGGATAACCATAATGAATGACCTCAACAGATAATCCTTACTTAGGTATAAGCCCATATTTATACCTAAGTTAACAAGTAACCCATCTCAATCATGAGGAAACAGAAGGTTATGAAATCAACAGATAACCACTACCTAGGTATATTCCCATACATATACCCAAGTTATCAAGTGACCCATCTCAATCATGAGGTAAACAAAAAGGTCATAGACTCAGCTCAATCCAGGATTTTCATTATCGAAAATGTAACTACTGAAGAGCTCCGTCTCTGACGAGTACTGTGACCCTATCACGACTCCGAGGTACTTCTCACTAACTTAAGACTGTTGAGGTACTCCTCATGTCGAGTACCATAGGTCTGCTACCAAATATCGGGCGCTCTGTCCGCAGTGGGTTTGTCGCCAAATACCGGGTTCTCCCCCTAATAGACTATAGAGGAACTCCTCCTGTCGAGTAACACGGGTCTGCGGCCAACTACCAGGCACTCCGTCCGTCGTGGGTCTGTCGACAAATAATGGGCGCTCCGTCCACTGGGGTTGTCGACTCACTCCAAGTCAAGTCGGTCTATCAGTTGTTATGTCTTAGCAGGCTACACGGTCTCCATACTCCGTACGCTCATCTACATAAGCATCCGCTCCATGCGCTATAGGTCGATACTCCAAGTACCACAAAGTCCCACGAATAAGTATCTCAAAATACCGCATTGTCATAGGGGTCTCAACGCAACAGATGACACGTCAATCAGACACCCATTTTGTGAGTTATTAGCCTTTTTGTCCTAGGGGCCTGGTTGGTTTTGTGTGCGAACTAACCCGGCCATATCTCAAATGTACCCCGAACTCTCATTGGGTATACTCAAAGGGACCGTTTTTCAACTTGATTTCCAACGCTGCTAACGGTTCGTCAAATGGATGTCCGGTCTGGAAGTTATCGGCCTTTCCGTTCCAGGGGCCCGGTTGGATTTCGGGTAAAATCCAACCCAGCCTTACTCCAACTATGTCCAAACCTCGGGTGAAGTATACCAAAAGATCCGTATCATCAATAGGAGTCCAAAAAAGTCGATGGAACGTCAATCTGACGTCCGGAGCTAAAGTTATAAGTGTTTCTACTCTGAGGGCCCGATTGGTTTCGTGTTAGAACCAACCTGGCCATACTCAAAGTTTTCCAAAACCTTGAGTGTAATATAGAGAAACAACCATCTCGATCCAAGTATCACAACGCAATTGACGGTGCATCAATTGGAGGTTTATAGCACAAGATATGGGAAAATACCGGAAGTGATCTGAAAATGGGGGGTCTAGGCCCGGTTCAACCCTCCAGGGCGCGGCCCAGCTGGGCATGGCCCGGACCGGCTGGGCGCAACCCGGCCCGGCTCGGCTAGGTGTCATGCTGGCTCGGCCAGCGAGCCGAGCGTGGGACGCGGTCCCCCGCTGCCCTTGCACTCCACGGACGCGGCGAGTACCGCGTCCTGCTTCCCCTGATCCCGTGGCAGTTCCTCTTGGCAGCGCGCCGGGGCGCCCCCGCCTATGGGCGGGCGGCCATTGCTGGCCGCTGCCTCCGGCCACCGCCGCCGGCGACTCGCGCCGCCGGTGATGTCTACGGGCCACCGGAGTGGCTCCGGTGGTCCGTTTTCAATTCCGTCTGCGCCGATTTTCATCTCTGGTCCCGTACATTACTAAGAGGGCCTCAAATCACTTTTGTGGTCCTTTTCCATCATCGCCGTCAATCCAAATTTCAATAAACAAACTACAGAGGGTTGTCGGGTCGTGTTTGTTTGGCCCGTGCCCTCCGCGTTAGGTGTTATCAAATGACAAACATCTAATCACATGATTTTAATCATCGACGAGGATATAATTTATTCACGTATAAGTTATATTAATACCCTATAATTTAATACCCACACATGAGGGTATAATTCACATAAAAATTATATATGAAAACCCCCTGCATCGATAATGAGTTGACGATCGAAGAGGATCGCAGAAACAGCGTCGCGAGGTAAAGCTCCGTATGTGCGTGACAGAGATCGTTCGAGGTGGAGCAACATCTCACACCGGCTACGGAGAGGAGAAGAAACACACGACCATCAATCCTTGTGGTGACGGCGTTCTTCGTCGGGGTCTTGACATTCTTCGCGTTCTCCAACAAAGAAGATGAAGATTCCTCTAGGTTTTGAGTATTCTCTCCCAAACCTTAACACCAAAAAACTAACCAAATAATAAAATAAGCTCCACTTATTTCATTAAGTCCTGCCAAGAGTTTAAAATTAAAAAACTCAATTCAATTAATTGAATTAAGTAGTTGGATTAATTAAAAGAGAGGAGAGGGAAAGTCCCAACATTAATTACAAGGAAGATATTAAGAGGAGTTTCAAGGGGTTATGCAGAATGTGAAAAGGTGGGGGCTTGTGTGGGCCCCACCTCTCCATTATTCTCCCAAGGGAAGTTATCAACACAACTTCCACACAAATTATAAAACTACTTAGAAGAAAAATAAAATTGGAATACAATTTTATTTTATTCTTCACATAAACATCAAATTTAAAACAACTCCTTCCATGAAAACGAACCTTCGGAAAAGGTCTTCTTAAGAAATTACCGGCGCTGCGAGTTCATCGATGCCCTCTGATTTCAATTACAAGAACTGATTCAGAAGTTAGAATAACCCGCTCTTTCATTCCCTGAACGTACCCAAGCTAAACTTCGGAAATTGATTTCGGGCACACCGGACCTCGGAATCAGGCACCGTCAGAAACGACATACTTGTAAAATTCCATAGAAATTATGAAAAAAATACATGAAATTTACAGGTCTTTATATTACTCCCACCCTAGGGATTTATGTCCCCGTAAACCTTTAACACAATCTAGGGGAAAAAGTGGTACTGAGCACGCATCTGAGCCTTCCGCTCCCATGTGCTCTTCTGGAGGTTCTCATGCTGCCAACTAAAGCACACAAGAGGAATCAACTGTCCTCATAGGACCCACTCTTGTAGATCCTCAACCTATACTAGAAGCCTGAAAAGTCACCCCATCGCCAAAGTCCAGCTCCCCATGGTCGATGATATGCATCGGGTCAAGCACGTATCTCCTCAGTTGAGATACCTGGAAGTCGTTGTGCACCTGGTGCAATTGAGGTGGATGGGTCAAATGTTAAGCCACCTCACCTATCTAGTTGAGGACCTGACAATGTCTGTTGAACCTCGGAGATTACTAGCCGCATGGGCCACATCTCTATATACCTCGTCGAAGTGAGACTCGTAAGAAAAATTAGTCTCCATCCTTGAATTAAAGTGGTCCTGTATCCTATCAACATATGATTTGTGCCGGCTCTGAGCTGTCCTCATCCTCTCCAGGATGACCTGGACTTTCTCTGTCATGGCCTGGACCATCTCTGGTCCCACAAGAGCTGCTATGATTTCGTCTTTGCCGATAAGAGAAATCG
Organism: Viscum album; assembly: GCA_963277665.1. Classification (NCBI taxonomy): domain Eukaryota; kingdom Viridiplantae; phylum Streptophyta; class Magnoliopsida; order Santalales; family Viscaceae; genus Viscum; species Viscum album. The sequence goes on along the minus strand of OY728152.1, from coordinate 1,579,120,105 downwards.
GGTCTCATCCCCTAGAGGAACCACGTTCTTTGACTAATACAGTCAATCCAGACATGAATCATGCATTCATACCATGGAAGACATCATAAGGCCTAGACGTTACTACCAAGAGACCCAACCGTCACTCTCACCTCTAAGGGTTGAGTCACACTGTCGGCATTAGCGTTAGGTAACTGGGTCTCCTCCAGTAGGAATCTCGAAAGTGAGGGTCAAGTCAACAGTTTAAACCAGAACCTCTCAGTATCAACCAAACAAGATGACGGGAAAGCAAACATCACAAAGATAAGTGTCTTTTATTGCTGCATCTTGAATCACAAAGACACAAATACAACAACAACAACATGGAACTAGATGTTCAAGGGACAAAAGAAATCCACTAGTTCTGCTCCTGTCCACCTGCTTCTGAAGCTCTACTGCCTTGTCAACCGCTCAGCTGTTGCTGAAGCACTCGCCACTTCTTCTGCCTTGGTGGCTCCTCCAATTCCTACGGATCAACTGTGTGGGGAGTCAGATAGTCGTGTTCCATGTGACCCTTCCTGCCGTAGGAGAAACAATATCAGTTTCTAGTACGCCTGGCCATGACTCCACCCTGGGTGCCCCACACTGCCGATCCTAAAACCTGAGATTGCCCATCTACTGGTCTGGTCCTCTTGGACCCCTGCATCATCTGTCTACTACCTACATATGACTCGGCTACTGATCTAATATCCAGCGGAAAAGTCAGCGGCTCCTAAACACGCTCAGGGTGTAGAGTCACTGGTATAAACTCCACCCTGAAGAAGGTATCGAAGTCTACCTAGGTGAATATCATCCCATCGCAAAACTGGAACAAGTGGCTCCACCATCTCTCAGATGCTTCTTGATGGAGGCTGGAAGAAAAGATCACCATGAAGTCTACTAGGGTCCTTACTAGCCTGAAGACTCTCACCACAGCCTCCATCCAATCCTCAGTCTCCTGTGGGTCCGTCTCTCCCCTGAACCTGGGTGGCCTCTGGCGCTAGAACTCATGCAGTGTGCTCAAGCGACGTGCACTCTCTTCTACGGGGGATGGTGGCATCGGTGGCCCAACAAGTGGTAGTACCGTTGGTGCCTCTACTGGTGCCACAACTGGGATAGGGCCCTATACTGAGGCCTCGTCGCTCGGAAGGCTGTCAATACGTACCACTCTTGGGGCTCTAGCTGGTCGTCCACGGGGAGGCATCCTGAAAGAAACAGACGTGACATGGTCAAATGATTTATACCTGGTGATCTGACCTGGTTTGAGCTATTTTATGGGAAAATCGTTGAAAACACACACGCAATTAGTGTTTTCGTGCATTGGGTCGGAAATCAGTTCTTAGGGTCCTGGTGTATGGATACGTCGGCCGCCCGCACCAACACTGGACACCCTGAATTGAAAACCACACTCAATACCCTTATCACTATTGCTTCACAGAAAAGAAATATCTTAGGTACATGTTATGCGGTATAACTGACTCCACTGATACCAATTTGTCATGAATCGTCCTCAGGGCCCGTGCCGTGACTACCCCATGCCCGCCTTCCATAGGCCAGGGGCTGGAGACTAGCACTAATGGCGTAAATCCTGATATCCTGGAAGGAATTTCCTTTAAAAAAGTAAACAAAACACCACAAATTAAAAGCAGAAGTAATACACTAAGTACAAAAGAAAGTGTTGAATAGTAAATGGGCCAGAATACAAACCCAAATGGAATTACAACTACAACTAAACTAAAGTAAAACAGAAAAGACAAGCAGCTTGAAGAATAGAAGCAGCTCCTATGTCATCCACCTCAGATCCTACCTAAAGGGTAGGTACAGATAGCGCAGCTCCGGGATCATCCACCAAGGATCCTACCTGACGGGTAGGTACAGATAGCCTCCACAACGCTCTCGCCCGTCAACCTCCTTCGAGTATCGGCTCGTCGTGAAGTCCACCTCCAGATACTGACTCGTCGTGAGGTCATCCTCCGGGTACCGTCCAGTCCTCGAACACTTAGCCTCTGTCAGTACTACCCTTCATCTGCAACCACCACAACGAGGTGCGGGCATAGCCCGTGCAGGGGTGGGTATACGATACTCAGTAGGGACCCCGAGTATGACAACCCTGCATTTATTACAAACATAAACATGATTTATTACATAAAACATCACTTGATACAAAGAAGAAGATCAAGAGGTTTATTGTATTTGGGGCTTAGGATCATTACATAAAAAACATAAAACATGAAATACAACATCTTTATTGAAAACTTCTGTTACATGACCACAACATTTCCCCATACTTAGCATTGCATGGGATAACCTGAGGACATGTGTAAGAAAAGGGTGAGCTATAAATCCCAGTAAGTGAGTACATATGGAATAAAATGACGAGTACAATACATGTAGACAATAGGCATATTAATAGAGAATAAAAGAAACATGAACATAAAGGCATGATAAATCATGATAATCATAACATGGAAATGTGGCAACAACACTTAACATGGAATTAGCATGAGCCAAGGATCATTGCACATGGAGCATGAGTAAATTATCATTGCACATAAAGCACGAGTAAACCCTCGTTGCACTTGAATTAGCATGAGTCAACACTCATTGCACATGATGTATCATGATACTATACTTTACCCAATGCATTGGAGCGCTATAAGGGTGCACCCTTCTTAAACATTTCATTACATGCATAAGTGTGCCACATGGATCATAAAACATGGATTCATAAAACATAATCATTTATTCCACGATAAAGGAATGTGGAATTCATACCTGAAAATTTTTAATCAATAAGTAAAGGTGCATAAAGGTGGATACCCTTGATGGAGAAATGGGCATGATATCTACTACGCAATGGCATTGGTTTAGAAAATCGGTGCGATTTCGGCAGCATAATGACGTAACAGAAGAATTCACAAAAATGGTTGATGAGAGAGAAAGGGGTTCCTCTTTATATTTACATGTAATGGATAGTAAGGAGGTCATATTAATACATGTCCCAACAATTTTAATGGAATTTAGATTCATGATACAAAATTATTGCTTGAATGTAAAAAAAGAGAGAGAAGTTCCTTTTGGAATTTCGGCATAGTAACGGGTGTACATGGGAGGATTTAATGAGAGATAAAGGTGTCTCCCATCATTAAAACAATAATACGGTATTATGTGGGAGGTTAAAATCCATACCCCAACATTAATAATTGAAAATTAAAGGAAAATCAACTTAATGAAAATTGGACAAAAAAGAGACAAGAAGAAAAAACCCTTACTTGGTAGTGTGCTTCCAAAGGCTAGAGCGAGGCTTGTGAGAGACTTATTGGGAGATTGGGGCACCGTGGGAGTATTATAGAGAGATTAGGGCCGAGGTTCGACGAACTCAAAGGGATTTGAGTGAGGAGGAAGTGGGAGCATGGGTGGGATTGTATAGGAAAGGTGAGGGAAATCTTTATTATTTAGGTTTGGGTCCCCTTACATTAAATTAATCCAAACCACAAACCATCCCATGTTTTTTGCCCATGGTTTTGGGAAAAGGGAAGAGGGAAAAAATATGTTATAAGTCCAAAGTCCGAACTTCTTAAAATATTAGGGTTTCTTATGTGGAGGTGAGTCACACTCCCATAGAAAATAATTTAAAAAGGAAAAGTGTTGAATAAGTCTTGAGGGGTCCATTAATGCTTTGAAAAGTAAGTCAAACAAACCCAAAATCACATTATTTTAATTTTAAAACATATATTGGCCGAACATAAAGATTATAGTATTTTATTACATCACTATTGGGCCATTATGATGTCATAAAACACATTATATACATAAACGGTATTTAATTTTTTCCCAAAAATTTGACAGTCTCAGAAAATTATGAAAAATTCACCGTTAGATAATTTCGACGTCCTGATACCAAAAATAAAATTTATTTTATCTAAATAATTTTCTAAATATGTGAATTTTTACTTTTAAAATAAAAACCAACATTTATCGAAAATTCATGGGTTTTGACAGAAATGGATATCAAACCTTAATAAAAATATTAATTGCATTCATAAAATTATAAGGTCATTTTTATTTAATAACAATTAATTTAATAATAATAATATTATTTTATTACAATATTATTTAATTAAAAAATTCTTTAATTTAATAAAATAATTTTTTTAATTAAATAATAACTAAAAATTCCATTTGTACTTTAATAATTATTTACAATGTATCAAAAATGACTAGAATATATATTCATTATTATATAAAAAAATAATTTACATGAACATAGTACTATCTATTAGTTACATAACCCTTTAAAATAGCCACATAAGACCTAAGGGTAAGGTGTGCGATGGTGACAGACTCTTGGGGTGGCTTGGATAACATCGCTCGAGTGGTAATCTCTATCAACTTCCACTTTTCCCGTAGACGGTCCCGTTCGAGCTTGACATGGTGAAGCTCAGCATGGGCATGGTCAAGATCGAAGCCCAAGGATGCCACATCTTTTTTGAGCTCTGACATATGGGCTTTGTATGGGGAAGTTCTACTGGATGAGGCCATCGCTTCTTTTTTCTGAGTAAATTGGATTTGTTAAAGTCTTATATTTATACTAATCATGTGATCACTGTTCAACAATTATATTAGCAACGGTAAAAATTATTGACATAAAACTAATGATGTTGACACTTTATATAAACATAAAGAGACATATAATTAGATCAACAAGGATTTCAATTAATGAAACTTTGGGACGTTACACCGAGACCCCCATGGTCTCACTAAATGCAACAAGGATAACCACAAAGAAGGATCTCAAAAGATAACCCTTAATTAGGTATAAGACCATACTTATACCAATGTTAACAATTAACCCATCTCAATCATGAGAAAACACAAGGTTATGAAATCAATGGATAACCACTACCTAGGTATATGCCCATACATATACCCAAGTTATCTAGTGACCCATCTCAATCATGAGGTAAACACAAAGGTCATAGACTCATCTCAATCCTGGATTTTCCTTATCGAAACCATAACTGTTGAAGAGATCCATCTCTAACGAGTAATGTGACCCTTTCACGACTCCGAGGTACTGCTCACTAACCTAAGACTTCTGAGGTACTCCTCCTGTCGAGTACCGCAGGTCTGCTACCAATTACTGGGCGCTCCGTCTGTTGTGGGTCTATCGCCAAATATCAGGCGCTACCCCTAATAGCCTACAAAGGTAGTCCTCCTGTCGAGTACCGTGGGTCTGTAGCCAACTATCAGGCACTCCGTCCGCTGTGGGTCTGTCACCAAATACCTGGTGCTCCGTCCACTGGGAAAGTCGACTCACTCCAAGTCGAGTCAGTCAAGCAGTTGTCATGTCTCAGCCGGCTACACGGTTTCCGTACTCCGTAAGCTCATCTCCGGGAGGGTCCGCTCCACGAGATACAGGTCGATACTCCATGTATCAAAAATTACCATGAACAAGTATCTCAATGGACCTCCCCGTTATAGGGGTCTCAACGCAATAGACGGCGCGTCAATCGGATGCCCAGTCTGTGAGATATTAGTCATTTCGTCGCAAGGGCCCGGTTGGTTTCGTGTGCAATCCAACCTAACCGTATCTCAAATGTACCCTGAACTCTCATAGGGTATACTCAGAGGTTATGTTTCTCAACATGATTTCCAACACCGCTAATGGTTCGTCAAACAGACGTCCGGTCTGGAAGATATCGGTCTTTCCGTTCCAGGGGCCCGGTTGGATTTCGGGTACAATCCAACCCGCCCTTACTCCAACTGCGTCCAAACATCAGGTGAAGTATACAAAAAGATATGTCTCATCAAAAGGAATCCAAAAAAGTCGACAGAACGTCAATCAGACGTTCGGAGCTCAGGTTATAAGTATTTCTTCTCTGATGGCTCGATTGGTTTCGTGTTCGAACCAACCTGGCCGTACTCAAAGTTTTTCGAAACCTTGAGTGTAATATACCGAAATGACCATCCCGATCCAAGGATCTCTACGCAACTGAAGGGGCGTTGATCAGAGGTCTGTATCCCATGATATTGGAAAAAGACCAGAAGTGATCCGAAAATGGTGGGCCTGGGCCCAGTCCGACCCGGCCCAACACACCCGGGTCAGCCCGGACCGGGTCCGACCCAGAAGGGCGCGACCCGACCTGGCTGGGCGCAACCCGGCCAGGCTGGACGCAACCCAGCTTGGCTCAGCTGGGTGGAACGCGAGCTCGGCCAGCGAGCCGTGCGGGGGACGCGGTCCCCCACGGCCCCTGCGCTCCGCAGACGCGACGAGCGCCGCATCCTGCTTCCCCGGATCCCGCATGGCCACGGGATCCGGCCACCTGCCCCCGCTTCTTCAGCCGCGGCGGTTCCTCCTAGTCGCGCGTCGGGGCGCCGCCACCTCCAGGCAGCCGGCCGTTTCCGGCCAGCGACCCGCGCCGCCAGTGATGTCCGTGGACCACCAGAGTAGCTCCAGTGGTCCGTTTTCAATTCCGTCTGCACCGGTGTTCATATCTGGTCTTGTACTTATCTGTGAGGGCCTAAAATCACTATTGCAGTCTCGTTCCATAATCGCTTTCAATCTTAATATCAATAAACAAATTGCATAGGGTTGTCGGCCGTGTTTGTTCGGCCCGCGCCCTCCGCGTTAGGTGTTATCAAATGACAAACATTTAATCACATGATTTTAATCATCGACGAGGATATAATATATTCAAGTATAATTTATACGAATACCCTGCAATTTAATACCCACGAATGAGGGCATAATTCACATAAACATTATATATGAAAACCCCTACCTCGATAACGAGTTGACGATCGAAGAGAGTTGCAGAAACGGTGTCACAAGGTAATGCTATGTATGTGCTTGATAGAGATCGTCCAAGGTGGAGCGGTCTCTCACACCAGCTGCAGAGAGGAGAAGAAAGGCATGAAGATCACTCCTTGCGGTGACAGAGTTCTTCGTCGGGGTCTTGATGTTCTTCGCATTCTCCACCAAAGAAGATAACGATTCCTACAGGTTTTGAGTATTCTCTCATAAACATTAACACCAAAAGACTAACCCAATAATAAAATAATCTCCACTTATTTTATTAAGTCATGCCAAGAGATTAAAATTTAAAAACTCAATCAAATTAATGGAATTAAGGAGTTAGCTTAATTAAAAGAGAGGGGAGGGAATGTACCAACATTAATTACAAGGAAGATATTAAGAGGAGTTTCAAGGGGTTATCGGGAATGTGAAAAGGTGGGGGCTCGTGTGGGCCCCAGCTATCCTTTATTCCACCAAGGGAAGTTAGCAACCCAACTTCCACACAAAGGATAAAACTTCTTAGAAGAAAAATAATATTGGAATACAATTTTATTTTATTCTTCACTTAAACCTCAAATTTTAAACAACTCCACCTGAGAAAACGCACCTTCGGAAGAGGTCTTCTTATGCAATTATTGGCGCTGCAAGTTCATCAGTGGCCTTGGATTTCAATTCTGAGCACCGATTCAGAAGTTATAAAAACCCGCTCATTCGTTCACTGAATGTACTTGAGCTAAACTTCAGAAATTGATTCCAGGCACACCAGACCGCGGAATCAGGCACCGTCAGAAACCACATACTCTTAAAATTCCAAAGAAATTAAGAAAAAAATTTCCTTGAAATTTCCTAGTCTTTAAAAAGACCATAAATAAGAATGTTGTATAATTAAAACCTTCCACACTACCTAGTTTTTCTATTTTTTAGGAATCCCAATCTAGGAATGATTTAGGTATAATTGTTAAGAGGTTTTCTAAAGAAGTGGTTTTGTTCTAACCATGTGTATTCATTTTTATTCATCCATTAACTCCACCAAATATTCATAAAAATGATAAAATTGTAAAAAAATAAATTAATTATACTCATATTTCATTATTTTAATTTAATAACTAATTTTTGTCTCCAATTAAATAAATTGGAAATGAAAATCCTGATCGTGTATAAAATGCCCTACCACCTCGTGAACCGATGTAATTCATTTTCCAAACCCTATTCTTATACATGTATATAAATAATGATTGAAATTATATATGTTATTAAAATTAAATTTAAATAAATTTGGAATAATAATATCACATATATATTATTACCTTTAAATTTATTGGAAGACGAAAACATTTCTCATGCGTATGTTCGTACTTCCGCATCCATAAAGAGATGTGATAATACTTTCATTTTACACTAACATAGATGGTAATGAATGAATATTTAATGATTATACATGATATTTATGATATAATAATTGTTATTTAAATGATATATTTTATTAACCTTTAATTAATTCCATCCATTAACAAAAATTAAAATTGTGTTCAGGGGTATATAAGACTAGCCATCTCTATGGATGGTGTAACCCATTTTTTACCACAAACATTAATTGAATATTCGGTATTCAAATATAATGAATATGTATAATATTTATATCATGTTTATCACTATGGAAGTGATTGGTTAACAATCAATGAACATTTACTGAATCTTCCCAATAAAAACATAACTGAAAAATGTATTTATGACCTAGAATGTGATTTTAAAAATAAATCATTTTAATGGATAATAAAAAATAATAATAAACTAATTTAAGGAAATATATTTTGATTATAGTAATGTAATAAATTTAGAATAAAAAATTAATTATTAAAAATGTTTTTTAACACATATGAAGGATATCATATATGATGTGATGGTTTTTTATAATCTCATGTTTACTTCCTTGAGAAATATTTGATATTCATGACTTATTTCATTTATGTAGTGTATATAGTACACAATTGATATGTTATATAAAAAATAAAATTATATTAATTGTATTCAATGTTTCAAATTATGTTATTTCTTCTATTAGAATTATGATTCAAATTTTACCAAAGTGGAAAGGGTGGATTTCAAAATCTCATCGTTATTTAGAATTGTTTTTGTTTAACTCTCCGTTTGGGAAATTGATAAATATTTATAGATTATTATCTATATTAATGACTTATTATTATTAATTAAATTTTCATTTTCCATTATAATTTTATACTCCATGGTAGTTTAAATTATGGAGAATAATTTTTTATGAAAAGAAAATGATATTTCACTCTTGGGTTGAAAATAATTTTTCCCTATCAATATTATCTAAAAAAATTATCAATTTTTTCTGAAATTCACTGAATTGTTTATTTCAAAAAATTACACATGATTTAATGTTGAAATTGTTTACTGTATCCTTCGTTCCATTTTCTCAATGATGTAAATTTTAACAACATTATAATAGTTTTAAAATAATGTTTTTAACTTCTTGGAATAAACATAATTAAAATTTCCTATCACCACTCATTATTTTGAATCATCAATTATATGATTATATGGTTCTTTTAAAGAAATTTTTTTCTAGTATTCTTAAACTTTTAAAAAAAAAATTTAATTTTCAACAAGAAATTTTCATTTTCATCTGAAATGTTTTTATTGAAATTTTTGTGGTATTTATATTCATCAACATCAAAATCTCATATTATAATTATTCTATACTGAGGATTTTTTAGTGATACATTTTTTATTCTATATGTAGGCCGTTTATGATATGATTTAATAGGAATTGTTTTAATATTCATTTATTATTTTTCCAAATTAGATTTTAAGGTTAATTGTGATTATTAATTAAGGAATATATTAACATTTCATAAGATATTTTTTAAATATAAATTATTTTATTTATTATGGTTCTCCCATTTCATATGAAAAATTCATTGGAGATTTTAGGTAATGGGTGGGGTAACCTATAGTCCCTTGAGAAATTTTTAGTTCTCACAAGAGATGCTTCCTTGGGTATTTGGATAAAATCATACCTGTTTAAGTAATATATCTTGGAATGAGGCCTTTATGGTATGGTAATGATGTCCGATTTTCTTCAATCACCCATTATGATATTAGATGATTATTTCCATGTGATTATTTGATTGGTTATTATATCAATGGATCATTTTTAAGATTAGGTATTTATATATATGGTAAAATATTGTTCATCGTTTACTCCATTCTTATTATTCTCCATGTTTATCTAATTCGTAAAATGTTATTTTTTTATATTTTTTACCTGTTTATATTTTTTCCATATTGATTCATAAAATATATTTTAAACATATCATCACTATTAATTTAAGACCACTGCCTTATTATTATTATTTTTCACTAGATGCTTGTACGTTTATTATGATTGATATATAAGGATAAGAAAAGAGAATAATTGTGTACTCAAAGAAATTACTACGATTAATTTAATGTTTCTGAATGTGATACAAAATTTTATATCCATTTTTTCAAGATTATTATTATGTTTCTTAAATTAGGATATTATTTCTTATATCTTTCACTAATATAATAAAATAGACACAAATTATGTGTTGCTAGTGTCTGCACCTTTATGTTATTGTATACTTAGAATTATACCTTTTTAAAATCTTATGGATTTAAAATAAATTTATGTCATTTTAATAAAAAAAAAATATTAATATAATCTCCAAAAATAACTAAACACTACATTGATACTAACCAAGGAAACATAGACCAATACTCTTTGTCCTAGTGCAAAAATTCTATATTTTGTCAAATTGAAATTGATACCAAGTGATATGATCCCTGATAGTATTCCAAAATTTTCTATTTTTATTTCATATCATAATAATCTTACATAACACAGAGTACCTATTGGATTTGTTTCATTGAGAATGTGTTTCATATGAAATATATTTTATGGAAATTCATTACATTTCACCATAACTGAAACATACAAGATTCCCTTATATAATTTCCACAGGTTACACTCATATTCATAGTTTGGGAAGAGGAAAAAAAATAAAGGGGTGGTGTTAGATGCTTAGTATGGGTATACATGGTTGGTAACAATCAGTTATCATAAGTGGGAATAAGAATAGAATTTTTTTTATATTTGGGATACACATTAATTTATTCAAAATTAGTCATTGATCATATATCATGGAGTAAGGAATTGAAAATTATAATAATACATATTGTTATAACAACATGTTATTGTTAAAAGGAATACATAAAAAACCTTCTGAAACAAATTATTGCAAAATATTTTATTTTTATGTCACACACAAGAACCTATGATTATAAGAAAACATAATTATACCCACGTATAAATCACCTTACGAGTCAGATTAAATTTGGGTATATTTTCGATATGGGTTTATTTTAGATACATATGAAATTTGTACATAATAATTCTCTGATCATAAATCGTGGCTTAAGGAATTGAAAAATAGAAGAATTTGTCATGGTATAAAAACATGTCATTGATAAAAGTAATCGATCGATATTCTTTCCCAAAAAAACTTATTGTGAAATATCTCATTTTCATGCCACAAACATGCACCTAAGATTATAAGATAATATAACTGTACTAATGTATAAATCACCTTATTGAGTCACATAGTTTCACCCTCAATTTTAAAAAACTAAATTTTTCTAAAATATACATTTCTCATGACATATAATCATTTAACCATTACATTGGATTGATATAATGAACCCAAATAATTTTAGGGAATTATTGGACCCACACTATATTAGGGATTTGATTGACCTAAACCATATCTAGGAATTATAAGACCATCACCATGATTGAGCTTGGTCATAACCAAACCATCTACGAGATTTATCTATAATAATACACCCTAAGAGATTATTGTATCAAAACGTTATCATGGATTTATCAAACTAAATGCCTCTTAATGTTTTATAAAAACCAAACCATCTCATAATTAGAATCAATTACCATATGTTTAACTAAAAATATCAATTTAATATCATAAAATGATGAATTATTGGAAATAACATGTAGTAGGGGGATAATCCCACATAGAAATGGGTTCATCTCTAAAGAACATGCGCCATGAGACCATTGTTTTTAAATCTCATCTGATTACTGATTCCCCCTTCTCACTCTCCAGTGGTTTATAGAGTTCTGGAAACCATCAAACCTAGTTATGTTATTCTAGTAGTGTTCTCCTCCCACCTTTTTGTGGTCCCCTAGTCCCTCCCCCCTCTAGTCACACCCACTGTTGTCCTTCAAGGACACCTTGTGCGGTCAGAATTCAGGCCCATCCTTTCCCTGCTTCCAGGACATTAACCTATTTTCCCATTTAGTATCATAGGATGGATCACTTCTATCATTGATTTCTCTTGCTTTTTCATATAATTCAACATTTACAGGATTTAAATGGGTGTTTGTGGAATGGTTCAATGCAGGGAAACATCCTCTTTTGGCCTACAATCACTTCATTGAATCCTAAGGTTTACAAAGGGAAAATCACATCTCAGTGATTCATTGATGCTCATTCTTCCTAGTGCTCACCTAAAAATCCAATTTCATCCTGGTGTGGCATAAAACCCCGCAACTACTGTGCCATTGTCATTTCAATATTTCGTACTAGTGTATCGATGATCCTAAGGGGAAGGAAATCCCATGAGATTATTATTTTATTAGTATTCCCGGTCTTCCTATTTCCTTTTAAAATAGTACCATCCTTGACAACATCAGCGATTGGGGGGGGGGGGTCCTCTATGAAAATGAGTGAAATTGTCATGGGGAGGAGACCATGGTGGCACAAATTTGTTTCAATCTCGATCTATCCCTCTCAATCTCGAAGAAGATTCATATATTGGTGAAGGATTTTGTCGATTGGTACCAATACATCATTTACCCAGTGTTTCCTAAGTTATATTTTTCATTATTTTTTTCGGGAAACTCAGCTCAAAATTGTGGGAAATGTCTCAATGGTGTCCCTCTCATACCTGCCTCAGGCTTAAATACTAGATTTTCTTCTTCTAATACTCATGCAGTGTCTAGTTCAGTTCTGGCTCTACCAGGGTCTGCAGATGCCTCCCAATTCCCTAGCCCTCCCTCCTCAGGCCCAATCGATTTTCCATGTTTCAATCTTATCCCTTCATGTCATATAACTGAGGCCCTTCCATTATTTTATCTAGTTCCCTTCAATCCGAGTTGTTTGAGGTCGGGTCCTCATGTTTCCTTCGATCAATCATGAATCATTTCTCAAATGTTGTCTGATAGGGCCTTGTAATAATTCATCCTGATAATTTCTTTCTTGTCTCTGGCTACTTTTCTCTTTCCCCTTACCCTTCCAAAACTGGAATCAAGTTCCATCATTCAACTAATATTCTTGGATGATTTTGTTCAGTGGGTCGGTCATCTCTCATTAGAATTCATCCAATAGACCAGGATTTTGACATGTAATGACCTTTAGGTTCCTGGGGATTGGGCTACCGTATTGTGAGGACTTCTATCCAATCACGCTTGTTTTGATTTTCCAGTTCATCATGGGGACCTTGATCTTAAAAAACCTATTATTCTGGTATTGTCAGCCCCTAATGCGATGATTCGTAAATCCCCAAACCTCTTATATAATATCTCTCTTCCATCCTCTAATCTATTTGAAAAGATATCAGGTGTGCATACAAGGTTGATAGTGAAAAATATTCTTGCTAAGGAATTCCCTTCATTATATTTAGAAGAGACCATGGTATCTGGGGCCATATATGGGCACAGATGTTCCAATGATTCAAATCTTCATATCAAATTCTTGAGGTGTCTAGGTGAGGCTAAAAACAGATTTAATTTCCACTTAGTCTAGTAAGAACAAGTCCAAAATAGCAGTGATTATTTATCACCTGAAGGCCCTGCATTGATTTGAGAGATTACTCTAAAATTAAAAATCCATGCATCCATGCATGCGGATCTGATCAATAATAACATATGGATTTTGTAGCACATGGATGTAGTAGTTGACTTGATCCTTATAGGAGATCAATACATCAATACAAGAGTCTCACACTGTGGGGAATCTCTATTTGTATCCTTTGTTTATTTAAGTTGCAATGCACAAATGAGGGAATCCCTCTGGTGTGAGATGAATGCCTTCAATCCAAGGGATAAGCCCTAAGTGCTGGGTGTGAATTTCATAATTTTTTCACATCCAAATTTAAAAAAGGGGTTAAGGGGATTTCTTGAGGAGGGATATAATGTCCTTTGATCAGTTCATGGTTATCAAAGGGATGCTAGATTTAGGCTATTCAAGATACCCCTTCACCTATTGTATCAACCGTAAGGGTGAAAATTGAATATGGAGGAAACTCGATTGTTGCATTTACATCCTCCAAACAATCTTCATGATTCCAAATGAAAAGGTGTTTCACTTGACTCATAGAATCTCTAATAACCCCCTGCTCTTGTTATCTCTATATAGGACTCATGAGGTTTCTTAAGAGATGTTTATGATCTCTAGCTAGTGGTCGATCTCCCTTTCAATCACCAGCTGGTTAGGATCTCATTGGTTGAACCATCTCAGGGACACTCATTATTGGCTATCCATTACATGTTAAGGTAGTTCAAGCAGTAACTCATGATATTGGCTAGTTCCATCCCCCCTCAATGGACCGTGAGAAGGACCAGCCCAAATGGGAAGTTGAGCAGCTCGAGGCATGTCTTGAGGTGAACTAGGATGACTCTATTTTTAGAGATCATGTTATAAAAATAATATGTTGGTGTTTATGTTTCTATTAATGGAATTAAATGTGAGGGACTGCTCACGGTTCCAATGGATTATGGATGAGGACAAGAATAAAACATTTTCAAAAGCCATTATATGGGAGATGAGGTGAGTTATCAAACTAAATCTTGCTCTATAAGATGAAAAAATAACTAATGATAGAGAGGTGGTAAAGGGTATGGAAAACTCTTATTTTAAAGGGTCTTCATTTCTGCAAAATGCGAATATGGCCTAGGGGTACCCATCAAGGGTTCTTTATTATGGGAGGGGATTTCAAACCTTGTTTTAGTCCAGGAAAATGGTCTATTTTAAGGTATTCCTAAGGAGGTGGAGATCCATGAGTCCATGAAAATCTTGTACCCTGAGAGTGCAGCAGATCTAATAGATTCCCTAGTTCCTTCTACAAGGGATCTTGGGAGGCTATGAAGAGTGACATCGTACAAGCCATCCATGATTTTTATTCAGGGGAGACCTTCCTCGGATCACCTCTACTACGACTCTTGTCCTACTTACTATGATCAAATAAACATCTTCCCTCATCCACTATTGACATAGAATCATGTGAAATTTCCCTTATACAATCTTGTTGAGTGTCATTAAAAGGCGGAGGCCTATGTTCTTTCCTCAGTGGATTAATATAGAAAACATGGATTTTTGAAAGAATGTTATATTCATGGTGATGTGGCTACAATGCAGAAATGATGATAGGAATTATCACCAAATATATTGTTTCTAACATGGCTATTGTGATTGACATGAATATGTAGTATTCTATGATGGATCGAGGAATTATTGATAGGATCCTCATCAAGATTGGTTTTTCAAATTGGGTTTGTGATCTCATCATCAGATGCATTAGCTCCTCATTGATGGTTGTGTCATTTTTGCTGTGAACTGATTTATTCTTTAAGGTCACTCATGTTCTATGTAAAGGTAAACCACTATCCTCGAGTATCATTATAGTTATTCTAGATACTATATGTTGTCTTATCAGTAAAGGCATATCCAATTGGGAAATCATGCCTTATTTTAGGATGTTTGGTCTCTCATCCATATCTCAATTGTTTTTTGCTGATGATATGATTTCTTTCGTCAATTCAGGGAGGAGGAACTTCCATGGGATTAATAATATTATATAGTAATACTGCAAGTGGAGTGGCTAGATCATCAGTAGGTAGAAGAGTAACTTCTACGCATCCGATTCCTGCTATTCAAGAAGGGTGGTTGATATGGGAAATATTTTGAATATGTGGCCTGGAGTTTTTCCCTTCCAGTACCATGGTACCCCTATTTCTCTAGGAATATTGTAAAACAGGGACATTGATGATGTGTTGAGAACAATTATGGGTAAATTTCTATGTTAGAAAAAACACTTCTTATGCTTTAGTGGATACATCTCTCTTGATAATAGAGTTCTATCAGCAAACCCATTACACGATATTTCTTCTTCTTGCATGCTGAAGGTAGTCATCATTTCCGTTGATAGAATACTCACTCATTTCATCTGGGATGCAAAATATATGTGGAAGGGAATTGGATTTCTTGGGGAAAGATAGTGAGTCCCCTTTGTGATGGATTGATCATTGTAAAGAACCTCACAGACACAATCTATTTCACGAATGTGACACTTGCATGGGAAATTATTTATTAGAAAACATTATGGGGGGAGTATTATGTCCCAAAAGTACCAAATAATCTCTATAACTCCTTTGGACAATGGTTCGACGTTATGTTCCTTTGTGTGCATCTTTATGTCGAATATCCTTCCGCCCTTGGAATGGATTATTGGTGAAGGAAACATCTCTTTCTGGTTTCACAATTGGCTAGGAAGTACATTGGGATATCCATGGTGCCCTTCCCCCATGATATCCTTCATGGTTTTGATCCAACATCCAGTTTTTTCAGAACCATTATGTTTGTGCCTCTAAAAAATAACATTGACTCTATTCTCATTACCTCGAAGCAGGAAAGGTGCGTTTTCAATCCATCTATCTTAGGGAAATTTTACTCGAAGGAATTTAATAAGTTAAGCATATATCAGGGGCATTAAAATAGATGTAATGAGATGTTATAGTGCCACAAAATTCCAACTAAACATAACTTCCATGCCTAGATAATTCGTAACAAAGCTCTACCTTCATAGGATAAACTAAAATGCCTCTGTATTAGTATGGATTCCTATTGCCAGTATTGTGTGAACAAAGGTGAAGAGTGTATGGGTTAAATTTTCATGTAATGGGAATGGCTTTACAAGGTTTGGAGTTCCTTTGGTGAGTTTACATCATACTCCTCCCTAGAAGAATGTGCAGATACACTTCTGGAACGATGGTTCCATGGGTTTGAGGGATTAGAGGGGAAAAAAGTGCAATCCCGAATCTTCCATGTGGGCTTCTTGTGTTTATGGAAAGGAAGGAATATGGTCATTTTCAAGGGTATTAAATTCCTAGGAAGGTCCATAGTGGAATAAACCATGTGTATGCTAGTTGATCTGATTGGTCATGCGAGAAACTGGAAGGAGGCACCTTCTCTTTGTGCACTTTGTGTTCCTATGTTCGCAGATCAGCATACCATATTTAGGGGTGATGGATTTAGAGGATACCTATAGGGTATAGACTCAGGATCAACACATATGGGTCTTGTGTATTGGGTGACATCCATGGAGGTAGGGTTGTTCGTGATTCTATAGGTAGTGTGGTCTTGGCATTCTCAGCTCATATTAGAAGTAGGAGTTCAGTCTGGGTGGAGGCCAGTGTTGTTCTTTCATGTTTGACCATTTCAGACAAAAGGATATTCATATTTCCTAGGTGGAGAACTATTCTATGATTATCCATGATTAATTACCTCGAAAATTATTTTTCCACAAGTCAATCTCATACATCATTAGTCAATACAATGCCCTCTTGAGTAACAATATTATGGTCACTCAAACCTGGTGTGAGGGAAACAATGTGGCATAATAATTGGCCTCCCTAGCGGTTCTTAGAATCCAAATTTGTTTCTTTTTGTATTTTTTCTTTATTAAACCAAAGGGGGTGAATCTGGTTGGTGTTGATGGCCTTGGATTTCAATATTTCTAGCCTTCATAGGTCATGGTTGATATCTTTTCTCGTAGCTTCTCATTGCTAAATAAAAATTTTAATGATGATGTTGATGAAAGAAGATGTAATTTATATAATTTAAAAATGCTATCACATAATTTTCTATAATGAATATAATTTTTTAATGCAATGAATTAAATACCCAAAAAAGATAATTTTAGGAATATATTTAGATGTTGAATACTAAAATAAAATTTCCATGGAAATAAATACTTGATCAATAAAAAGAAAATTATAATCAAAATTGTGAATTAGTTTTTTTGGTAATCATTTTTTATTTGGAATAAATGGTGATGTAATTGTTACATTGAAAATTAATTCTAAAAAAGGTGAAATAAGAAGGATCGATGAATTTTAATTTTATGACTATAAAAAATAATTCAAATTTTAATTAATATAATGGTTATCCTAAATTTACATGGACACGATGGGAAATAATTTTATTTTGATGTGAAGGAAAACAATTTGAATATTTTGAAATACCATTGATAAAGACCCTTATTCTAAATGATTAAAAAAATTAATTTCTAAGTTTGGAGAGGGAAAATATAACTTTACATGAGATAAGGTAGAAAGAAACATATAATTATAAAAGGGTAACATTGGAAAGAGAGAAAATATGAATGAGGAAAAAAAAATTTGTTAAATGGAAGGCAAATATTTCTTAAAAATGTTATTCTTTTTTAGGATAAAATTCATAGAGGTTTATAATTTTAATCAAAATATTTATTTTCATTAGATTCTAAGTCCATATAACATAAATTAAAATCATTTGGTAAAATAAAACAATATTTTAAGAACGAAGTTCAAGAATATACATTATAACTGATCCAATAGAGTTGAGTTTGTGAAAACCCTTATAGAGGTGGTAACATTAAAATCAACACAGATAAGAGGAATAAAATGAAAAATACATTCAAATAAAATAAAATTAAAAATATTATTTATAATTGTTGGAAATGGATTAGTTTATAATCTATTTAAATTAAATTATAGTAGAAGTATGAAATATGTCTCATGGATTTTGAAATAAAACAATCAAACCCTTACAACATTAGAATATTTTGAATCAAAATTCAAGAAGGATATAATTAAAAATAGAGAATTAAATATCATAAATTATTATAGGACCATGATAAAAAAGTATTAAATTTTAATGAGATAAACCATTGTGGGGAAACATTTTGTATAATAAAGAACATGTATAAAGAAATTTTATTTGAGGAAAAAAAATCATAATTTTGACCAAATTCACTCTACTAATGACCCTAATATCATAAAAAATAAAATAAATTTACTATAAACCTTATTATTTTACATATTAATCTACATTAAATTTGGTACATAACATTTACTGTCTTATTTTTTTCATTATTAAATAGTTTTTCATAATTTTTTTATATTCAGTGAAAATTGAATTAGTGTCAACTTATTTTGTTTGTTTTAGTGATCAAGGATGATATTTTAATAATATGTTAAATATAAAATTGATCATTTTTTAACTATAAAAATTTAATTATTTTCATAATAACTTATAAATATTATAATTTATATTAAAATTTTCACCCATGATGTTGTAATATTGTGTTATTCATTTAGGTGGTTAAACTTACCAAATACAAAGATGTTATATATTTATGAGAGAGTATGGATAATGAAGCATATAATATCATTATAAAGGATAAATAATTTTTTTATTTATATATTTTTAAGTTTTCGAATAATATATCAAGAGGATTTGAAAATTAATTAAAATCAAAATGAAAAACAGAAACATTACGTCGTGAAGTTTGATGTCCACACAATGCAGGATTAATGGATTCATTTCCAAAAATAATTATAATGAATGAAAGTGGATTATATTTTTTATATTAAAAATAATTATTTTAGTGTATATTATTCTTTTATTCCTTAATTATATCCATAAAATCGTAGAAAATTGGTGGTGGAGAAAAATGGGAGTGGTTTTCTTGTATAGGAGGCACTTTTGCCAAATATATGATCGACATTGTTTTTTTCTAAAATTCAATGGAAAGGAATAAATTAATAATTTTACATTAATATAATATCAAATAATTATAATAGTGACACTAAGAAGATTATATTATAATTTTTATGATATTTTGGGAAGGGTAAAATGAGAATAAACAATTATTGTTTATGTAATACTAGCTTTGGGATGTTAAACATTCTCTTGAATGTCTCCTTGAAAATGAATGAATTAAGAAAAATAATTTTGAATATGGTATATAGGAATTTAATGAAATTATGTTAGAAGTAAATTAGGTAATGATTCAAGGATATCATTCTGGTTATGTTTTTCTTTGAGTTGGTGGAAGTGACCTGCTTTTATAAATAAAGGAAAAAATGTTCTTTGGTCAACATTAATTATTTTTCAATATTGAAATGAAATTATTATAGTTTAAATGGTTAAATAAGGGATAATTAATGGTTTTTTTGGTTAGGTAGGTTCTATAAATCATCAAATATATATTTACACAAATTCTTTAAAAGGCTTTTACTACTGTTTTGTTGTTGTTTCACTTTTTCTCTTTTTACAAGGGTAACTAATTTGTACCCAAGTAAATTACGTCTTACTAACCATATAAAATAACCCATATTATAATGAACTTTTTTTATGAACATAAATTCAAAAGAATTTAGTCTAATTTATGATCTATATAATAGAAAATTAATTTTTATATTAAAAATTTATATGTTGAAAAGATTATTTTGTTGTAGAAAAATGATTTTTTTAGCATTATGGGTTTTTATTCCTATTTAGAATTAATAGAATTTTTTTTTGAGAAGTTTTAAATATATATATATATAATTTAAAAATAATATTATATAACTTATTTAAAAATTATCAATTTAATTTATTATATAAAAATATATGATATTATTGAAACAATTATTTGGAAATAAAACATCTAACCATTATCCTGGTAATTGAAATTAATCTTGGTAGCCTAATTATAATGGTCAAAAATGAAATTTATCATAATAATGAATTTTAATAGGTTAATCTAAAATATTGAATCAATTTTTCATTTAATTTATGAAAATGATAAAAGCAATTTTTTAAGAAAATCACGTGAAATAACATTTTTTGGAAAAATATTACTCAAGTTTCTATAACATTAAATATGGTTTAACAAATTCAAAATAATATCTTTAAATTATTTTTTTAATTTATAAATATTTTTAATATAAATAGTTTTTAAGAAATTTATTTTATTCCTATATTATGATGTAGATGGAAATATTATGGTATTAGTAAAATGAGTACTTTTTTACTATTCAAATAAAAATCATTTATTTTATAAAAGACTGAACAATTCAACAAAAAAAATTAGGAAGAAATAATAACTAAAGATAATTATTACAAATAATAATTTTATATTTTATAAATATATCTTTTCAATAAAAATTCAATATATATATGAATTTTATTTTACAAAATTTATTTTAAAAAATTTATGTTTCAAAATCATATTTTTATACAATTTTATTTGATTAAATTTTCATACAATATATTTTATTATTATTAACTTTTCTTAGAAAAAAATGTATTAATCATTTTTTTAGTTTTGTGCTATATGTGGAAGAAGATATTAAAAATTATATTACATTATAAATAAGTTTATTCAAATATTATGGGGCATTATAAAACATGTGAAGGTAAAAATTTTACAATAACTTATATCATTCAATTAATTTTCTTATATATATTTAAAAAATATAGTACAGTTTGAAATATATATAAATTTGACATTATCAATCTCAGTTTGCATAATCCTGAAAAATAATCCATTTGCTCCACTACACTCCCTTTGTACTTATTGCCTTTCTATTTTTTATGGTGTTCCTAGTTATTATAAACACTATAGAGATAATGAAGTCCTGAAACCAAATGTGTGGTAGATATCAATATTTTCCCAATCATTGACCTCCTTAACTATTCATGGAGGCATGTATCTATGTTAAATCATTTTAAGATGCCATTTTATGATAATTTGAAATAAAAATTCAGTGGATGGAATAAAATTATTCATCATTAAGAATCATTCCTTCATACCATTATTTTTCAACCCATATTAAAAATCTATATCTAACTACTCTATTATGTGTGGGTAGTATTCTTAATGAAACTATTATCCCATAGATTTTTATCAATATTTATGAATCTTAATGTTAACTTAATTAAGCCAGAGAGAAACCACTACGTCAGCAATATGATGATGAGAATTTAATTTATGACTGCTTCCCATGAATGTATGAATTTTCTAAAATTATTATATTTATAACATTTAAATAAATGTATAGATAAAATAAATCCATATATAATTTGATTTTTTAATAATGACATATCCTATATCATTTAACCTTAATTTATTTTCTCCAAATCATCTCTATTATATATCCTCGAATCAGGGTTTGGGTATGTAGTATCATGTATGGAAGACACTCCATAGAAATAGAAGTGTCGTAGGTTTGATTGAAGACACACTATAATTTTTCTTTGGGAATGTGTTGTGCAAGTGGTGTTTTGGGCACATTACAGTCATGTTGTGGTGTCCACATATACTTATTTCCCTAACAACATGTTTCAAAAAATGATCAATAATCCATAATGGACCCTATGAATAAATCTTGAGGGTTCTCCTCCCTAAGCACAAAGATCTCCAGGTTTGTATTCAATTTTGTGAGATCTTCCTCAGTACTAAAGCACAACCCCACTCTAGGATCCAATTTCCATTATAGTTTTTTGGTTCAAGGGTATCTTTATATATAAGTAGGTTGTTCATATGTGTTCCATTCATTCTTGTGCAATTTCAAGAATTGGAACACTTTTGTGAAATATTGAAGGTTTTCAATCCTATTTGGGATTCTCTCTTTTTTCACCTCTGACTTAGTGTGATCTTCCTCAGCATTTTACCACAACCCATCTACTATATCTGATTTCGAGTGGAGTTACTTTTTATCTAGGATCTACTTACATATATGTGTTAGGTGAAAACCCTATCCAAAATTAGTTTCCAAAAGGGATGATGGTTAACTTATAATCATGGATGGGAAATTCCTCATATCAATAGTGGGTTTGGGGATGGAACCCCAAAAGGTCATATGTGTTGGGCCTAGGATACCTAGGGATGGATGAAGTTGACTCTTACAACTAGAATCATAGTTATGGTGTAGCTCAGTTGTGTTGTAGGGTGATGGAATCCATTAACTTGTTTAATAATGATAGAGGTTTCTCATTTGAATCACATAAATAACTAATTCATTATGTCTATATTCTTCTTGATAAATGATTGTCGCGTGATGAGAAAACCCCAGTGCATGATGGTTGGATCTAATGGAATATCATTAATGGGGAAGGTTGTGTGGTCCTTGGTTTTAATGTAATATTTTTGGGTGAAATCTGAATCCCACATCAGTTCCACAATATATAATGGATCACATATAATCTATGCTAAGAAATTCATCCTATCACCCATGGGTTATATGTTGGAATCCCATAAGGGCCTATGTATTATCCCTGGGATACTGAGGGATAGTGGAAATTGATCTTGAAAATAAGTAGGATATTGCAACACATTGAATCCATTCATTCATGATTTCCATAATATAAACCCCACATAAGCGATTTCCCAAAGCATCCCCATACTTATCATTCAATTGAGGTGCATGAAGTGTGTGGTGTGAATACTCGGTTACATGTTCATTCACTCTTATTGCTTTTATATTTTATTTTATTTTTATCACTATTGATCTCCCCTCTATAGTCTATCAAATATAATTAAAAAATCCAAAAATGAGTGAAATATGGTACATAATATGGTTTTAAAATTGATATCATTCTCTAGGAAAAGAAGGCTCAAGGGTGTATTGAATGTTTCCTTCTTCTGCTAAAATATGATATATCTTCATCTTGATTACCCCATCATTCATGGATTCATTTCATCCTCATTTGGAGAGATACTTCAATGATACAAATAGTGCATTAGATATATCAATGATGTTTCTACTGGAAAATATAAATATTTATGGTGCCTTATCATTATCATCATGTAGAAAAATAATTTCGTCCACTGATGATCTTAGTGGATCTGATGAAATCCCTTGGGAAATTCATAGGCCTTATTCATTCAAAAATTATGATGTGGTTAAATTTTTTTTATTTTGATGTATTTTTATGTGCTTCAACATAGATTAAGTTTATGAAAATTCTCCATTCAAGATTTTGTTTTATTTTTAAAATGATTCTATCCTTGGTCATATGATGATCTGATGTTATAAATTTCCCAATTCAATGGTGTCTATAATTAGATAATTATCCTGATTGTATAAGGCACGTTCCATATTGTATTGTGAGTAAAAAATGATCCTGAATTCATTGGGAACATTGGTAATCTCTACATGATGTTGGGTAATATATGATTTCTAATTTTAGTATTAATATTAATCTTTTTAATAAACATAATTCTACCATGATTTGTTGGGATTGATTTCATGAGCTAAATTTGGTTTATTGGAATCCCATGATCATTAATGATCTTGTTTCCTATATCAAAACCCCTTTTATGACTGATCATTAGTATATGAATGGAGAAATTTGGATGAATACCAAAGTCCTTGTTGACTCTAATCTCGATATGAAACCATAAGATACCATTTGTGTCATTGAAAATGACATCAAGATTGAGGTTAACATTGATTTTGGATTTGTAACAATATTCTGTGATTATTATGTAATTTTTGGGATAACATCTCAAAGTTTATTAATATGAAAAATAATATTAAACCCACATATGTACTAGATGATTGGAATGATGTTAGTAAAAGAAATAATGTCAGCAGAATTTCCAGAGAGAGAAATGAGACATCCAAGAAATTTGAGACCAAAAAATTAATTAAAAAGAAGGCAAATACATTTTATGTGAAATATATAAAATGAAATAATAGGGTATCACTTTTTGATAAAGAAGAAAAATATGTTGATGAGTGTAGGTCCATCATTTATTTTGAGCCTCCCAATAGTTTTTTAGATCGCCAAAAGATCCTAACATGTGGGAATAATGAATGTTCACTTGATGTATTCCATGATATTATGATTATTTTTAATGTAATAATTTTTTTCCCATTATGAAACAATGGTAAGATTGATTCATATTTTGTTCATCCTATTGGATAATCCTCACATGCTTTTCCTTGGATGCCTTAGGAATGCATGCAAATTCCTATCATATTAATTGAGGGTTAATTTAGAGATATTGATACTTGTATTCAAGGAAATCATTTTAATGATCAACCTAATACTCTTTAGTGTTTATGGAATCAGAGTAACAAAACAAATAATATAATTACATGTCATCATGATTTTTCACGAAATACTTATATAGAGGAGGATTCTATGAAGGCTGTAAAATTACAGATGGATGTATTTGTTCAATATTCATGTAATGATAGTGAGGGAATTAAAATTTTAATATTGGGGTTCACATAGGATAATGTCTCTATTATCCCTAGTGATATGGGATTTGAGGTATGTTTATGAGTAAATAATGAAGTTTATTAGTCTTCTAACTTAGAAATTTCAGTCGTATGCTCTAATTTTGTTGATTAAAATTCATCAATGACTGATGACTATGGTAAGGATTTGAGAATTCAAATTGTTAATAGAAAATTAACATCATGTCACACTGAAACTAAAAAATAATATATGATGGACATCATAGTGGACTTACCATTTCTATTTGATTATGTATCAACAATGCCTACTGACCCTATAAATGAAGTCTAAAAACAAATTGTTTTTAAATAATTTACTACACATCACCTTGATGTTGAGAATACCTGTAAGATAGTTACCCCAATGGTGTTATCAAGTCAAAATGATATTTTTTTAATAGAGGATGGTGACTATAGTAAGGATAGAAAAACCAACTTACAACTATGTGATCATCTAGAAACAGAAATGTTATTGGAATGATAAAATGGGACTTTTTATCCAAACCAGTTTCTAAAAGTAGATCATATTTTGAAACTATCTTGGGATCTCTAATGTAGGGACAATTAGAGAACATCAATTAATTTTAATCATGCATTATAAAAACATTTTATGCCTCTATGAACCAAAAATTACTTTTTAAGGAATATTCATTCTCTTAATAAATTGGGTTATCAACTTATTTGATATAATGTGTCCAATAATTATAGAAAGAGACGTTGGGTCCTAATCTACCATAGGATGGTTGAAATTTATTCCATTTTCTCACATGATTAAATGGCCAAATTTAATTACTATTATAATTTAATTAAAAAATATTGATCAATAATTTACTCTTATAATGGTTATGATCAGCGATTATGTTTATGGGAGAACATTTTAGACATCATTATAATTATAAATTTCTCATGGAATCTCATGGATGATTTTAATTATATTCTTAATGTGGGTGAGAGTCTTTGCATTGGTAATTTTTCTACGTCAACTAGATATTTTAAATCATTTTTCATTGGAATAATTATCTTTTAAATTAATCATTCCTTAGTTTAATATATATTTAATTGAAGGAACCTTTATTCATGAATTACATATAAATAGGATAGTGATTTTTTCATTTATGTAGCCCTCAATATTTTTCCCTCCATCTCTTGTTCATCCCTTGGAAAAATTAATTCTAATCATTACCCTATTTTAGAGAAATGTATTTATAATGTTGATAAACCACACTTACCATTCGGATTAAATAATTCTTGGGCCTCTATCCTTGGCGATAGACCTATTTTATAATAAACATTGAACTCTATTGATATCAGGGTTGATTATCATTCATGTGATTTAAAGAATCAAAATCCTCATGATAAATATGAAAACATGGAAGAAAAATTTCTATAGCAACATTGATGAAAATATTTAATATCTTGAATAATTAAATATTTCTATTCAAAAGATTTCCACTAAGGGTGATTTCTCTACTTACCCTAAATAAGAGAATATGGTAACTCATGATATAATTTTTTATTAATATTAAGGAAATTATAACGAGGAATGTCATCAAAATGAAATGGATTGTGGGTTGTGATAGAATCATTATGATAGTTTGTTTTATTAGTAAGGTAAGAAAAAATAATAAACCATTGTCTATTCTCAGGGATGATCATAAATTCCTTCAAAAGAGAGAATACTTGAAAGCATTTGTTGTATCATATTATGTGAGTCTCTATGATTCCTCTCACACCCCAATAGAAATTTTTGAAAATATTATACCTAATCATGACACCCATGAGGAATATTCTACCCTCTCTTCCATTCCTCTTGGTTTTGAGATTACTGAGACAGTCTTTGGTCTCAAATATGGGTGTTATCATGTACTCAATGGTTCTAAAAATCATCTTTCAAACATAATGTGATATCATTATCAATTATATTTGGTGACTAGTAATTTTATTTACAAAGGTGGTAAGCTCACTCAGGGTAAAAAATCCCAATTCCATTGCCTCGTACATAAAAATGAGAATATAAATGGGATTCATCTCCTCAGTATTATTTATCTGGTAAATTCCATTTATAAAACTATTGGGGAAATTATAGCTAATAAGTTCAAATGAATTCATAAAAATATAGTGTCTTATAATAAATTTGGATTCCTCAAAT
This sequence comes from Viscum album, assembly GCA_963277665.1. NCBI lineage: Eukaryota > Viridiplantae > Streptophyta > Magnoliopsida > Santalales > Viscaceae > Viscum > Viscum album. The sequence goes on along the minus strand of OY728152.1, from coordinate 1,579,092,757 downwards.
TTAAAAATATGTAGTATTATCATTTTAAAGCCTGAAAATGTATTAATCATCTCAGGAAACACACTATAGGAGGGAAAATTTCTATTAAATTAGATGTCAAAAAAATCCTTTGACACTCTATAATGGTAATTACTTTTTTATTTCTTAAACATGTTTTTCTTCAATGTAACCATTTTGAATTGGGTTAAAATCATCTTGAGGTCAGCCCTTATGTGAGTGCTAATAAACGGATCTCTCATGGGAAATTTCTCATTATCAACAGATTCCAAAAAATGTAATATCATTTTAGTAATTCCATTATATATTGAAGAAAGCTATTTGAGTAGGTTTCTTCTTAATTTACATAAAAAGAACATGATTACTCTAATCAGGGCAGGTATAGGTCTCACTAATCACACTCACAATTTTTATGACAATGAAAAAATTAGTTTTATCTAGGGGTAAAAGAAATATTATGAACATGAATATAGATATTATTCACAATGAAAATTATTTTAGTCATGAAATTAGGTAGAACAAATCATTCCTATAATTTATTAAAAGAATACATGTAGCTATGAGTATGAGAATCACCATTGAGTTGTGGATTATAGGAATAAATATTCCTTTTTTATCATTGGGTCCCTTTGTTTTTGGGAAAACCGTGAGGTTTCCACTTGTAAAATATTTTGATTCTAATATAAATTATACTCAATTAATGGAATGTAAAAATACTTTCAAAGTCATGTTGAATTATTCTTGTAAAATATAGTATTGTTTTTAAATTATTTAAATCATTTATTGTTTAAATACGTTCATATTCTCTCATAAAAATTTCTTGTACTTCTATTAAAATATTATTTTGTAGTAGAAGAATACTACAAATAAAAATTTCCACTGATCCTTTAAAACAATGTTTCCAAGAAACAGATTTTGGAGGGATAGTACTGAAGAATACTAGAATTGTTAACCTTAACATACATGCTAGTTTTATGGGGAGACTCATCAATGAGAAATCTAATTAAATTTTCTTTCATATAGAAGGTTTATTTGCAGAACTAAATAAAAATTATGTGAATTATATTGAATCAACAACATGGAATTATTTTAAGAAATCATTTTCCACAATCATTATTGAATCTAATTGGATTGTTAACACTAATTAATCTCACTATTTTTGGATGGAAAATAGGATGAGTACTCCCCTCATCAACAATCCTATTTCAAAATACATTTCTTTTGGACACAAATGAATCAATTACAGAACCACTAGATATTCTTTTGATTCCAACCCTTCTATGATTAAATAAAAGTTTAATCTTCCAATTTCAATTGTTTAGATGAAATTATTATTTGGAAGAATGATGCCAATATAATTCATCCTAAAATGGACTTTACCATATGAAAAATATTTAGAGAATTAATAAATGTACAAATAGTATCAAAATTTCATGGGTCATACTATCTAGATTTATTCTTTCTTATAGAGTCTTTTTATTCCAAAAATCCCCCAAATTATTTCCTTATAATTATTGGGGTTAATATTTTCCCTAAATGTATTCTTTTTAATCGAAGGAAAAAATTCATTTCATATATCTTCCTTATTTGCCTCACCACATCTGCACAAGGGATTTAAATTTGAAATTTTTTTCAGTGCTTAGCTTGTAAATATTTCTTGATTGGAGATCGTCAGGATTTTTTTCTACAAGATAATTCATTGAAAAAAATAATGAATATACTAAATGTCATTTTCTTGGAATTTCATCATATAAAATGGAGTAAAAGTAAAACCTCCATTAATGATGGATTACCATTCTCCAATCAGTATTCTCTTGAATGTATAATCGTTGATGTTAAAGGGGTGAACTACATTCAAAATTGTAAATTAGATAACTATTTAATTGACTTATTTTCCCTTAAATATTTTTAAATTTTAGGTAATTAATATCTTTCTCATAGAACATTGGAGTCTTATAGACACCAAAATTTCTTGACTATATTAAATTTAATATGGATGGTTTTTAAATAGGTAATCAAGGTCCCTATGGATATGGTTCTATCTTTAGAGACAACACAGGCAGTACAAGATGTTGCCTCTATATCCCTTATTGATTCTTTACATCTTTAGATGCTGAAATTCCTATGATTTTAAAAGAGGTTGAAGTAGAAAAACAATATGTATGTTTCAATATATGACTAGAATTCGAATCTACCATGGTGGTGGAAGTGATTAGAAATAACATAATTCATCTTATCTTGGAATCTCACTACTATATAGATTAGGTTTCTGGAATATCTTTTTTCCATGGATTACATTATTAAATATGCCTTCTGTGAATAATATTTTGTTTCTAATTTCTTGAAAAAAATGGTGATTTCCAGTGGTTTGATCTGGAACACTGATGTTCATTATTGTTTTTTCTTTCTCAAATAAAAACTTCTATAAAAAAACCAAACTTTTGAATTTTGAAATATTATTTTATTTTAATAATGTATGGTTGCCTTTCAGGAAAGTTATCATAATACCAAAAGAAATCACACCAAGTTAGGAAATTTTTTTATATAGTCCATTATATATTAGGTAATTATTCTTATTTCCCAATACCATTGTATATCCACCTCTATCAAAAATTTTGTCATGTTAATAATAAAATCTTATAGGATATATATGATTAATAATATAAAATTGATTTTATTGAGTTATTATTAAAAAATGATTCTTCTTAAATCATCCCAAAATATTATAGGATTATTTTACTAAAATATCCTCTTTAAATTAACAATCAAATGTTATGTACACATAAAAACCCCAATGTACAAGAACACCAAAATGAGGTTCTTTGGGAGATGAAATTCTTATTTTTACAAAATTTATTTTATGTTCTCAATTATTTTTCTTTAAAATTTTCATATATTATTTTTTTAATCCTTAAATATACGTCAAATAAATAATTTTGCAGAACTAAAATAAAAATAATTATGTTCATATTTTATAAAATTCCAAAATTGATTCATATCTCAAACAAAAAATTTTATACCATATTGATTTTCACAACGAATATCTCTATACCAATCTATTACATATATAAATATATATCATTAATATTTATATCACAAAATTATCAAATATATACCTTATTTTAATGATATGTTAATTTTAATATGAAAAAAATTAATGGAATAAAAACAATATAAATTGTATTATACATTAGGAGGGATATAAAATATTACTTGTATATTGTACTATATATGTGTTACCATGCATATGTAACACAAACATGATTTTATAAATATATAAACCATTATACATTTTCCTTTGTTAGGAACTTACATGGGGATTATTTTTTATGAATACACATGTGTTCTTATAGAATATAAAAGCCTCTATAAGATAAAATATAATTTATATCATGCATCTGGTGACTATGTGATGAATATATATATATATATATAATCTATATGTTATGAAAATATGTGAAACTTATTTTATATAATGACAATCCATAATGTGATGAATAGTTCTGAGATTCCCTTAATTGTAAAAGATTTCATTAGTGTATCAGGATTTAAAATAATGATCAGTCTAATATTAGATTGTTTTTGAAAAATTGAACAAAAATATATTTTTACACTCCAATTGATTATATTAAATATTAATAAGCATTCCATAATGGAATAAAATGTCATATTTTGATTCAATTAAATTTTTTCTCCAAAATTACATAAATGACACATTAAAAAAACATTCCAGGTGATATAGGTGTCAAATAAAATTATGATGCCCAAGAATTTTTATAGTTGACACATGATATCTAAAAATTATGATCTATACATATATGATAAATTTAATAATCCAAAAAACAGAAATAATATTTCTTAATGAATCAAATTATAATAAACCCAAACTCATTATTCATGTTATAATAATGTATCATGTTTATTATGATAACATCTATAAGGTAAATAAAATTAGTGGTTTTATAATTATAATCCAAGGTGAATAATTTCACTAAAAACTAGCTTCACCTATATTGATAAAATTATACTACAATATCATCATTAAAGATATATAATTCATATTTTAAAAATATGAAAAAATATGGATCATAAAAATATGAATCCATAATCATTGAGTCAAAATAAGAACTGAATTGAATGATAATGAATAATGAAGGGATCTGAGACCTATATTAATCCTAATAATAGAAAACATGACAATTAGGTCCCCTTAACAGGAAATCCACAAAATTATTGAATAATTTAAAGAAAATATAATTTATATCTTAGTATGTGTGGATTAAGAAAGGATGTGTGCATTGGGTACACTATATAAATAGATAAAATAAATAAAATATAATAATGGGCTATAAATATAAAACCTAATCCATGGTAATAATGGGAAAAAATAATAGTTACCAAGATATAACATCATAAATTCCCATATAATGTAAAATATTATACACTATTCTCCCATTTATAACAATATAAAACACATTAATTACATTAATTATGGGGAATATAATATTAATTTATAGTGTTTTTCCCATGAAATTGGTTAGTGTATTACAAAGTAGGATTTCCCTCATGAATAAATCAGTATCCATGAGTGAGTATCATTTAATATTCATCTTCTTTTTTTAGATAATAAATAATATTAAAAAAATAATGAATGTAAAATTTATACAAATAATTCATATATTAATCAATATGATAATATAAAAATTTATTAGAGATAAACACTTCTAAAATAATTGAGTTATCATTGTCCATATTGAATAAAACCCCACCTGGGTTAGTAATATGTCTAGTGTCATCCTGTAAGCCCTCAACTAGTATGATATGAGTTGGAAATGAGCACAGAGGGCACATGAAATTTTTTATATAATGATTAAAATTTTTAATCAAACTAATTTTGAAAAAACAATGTTAAAAATCATCTTGAGATAAAACAAAAAACTCCATGGAATAATTTATTTTTAGAATCTGATGGTTTTGGGGGTTACTCAATGGAAGAATTTTGTGATGCTTATGTTGGGGTAGTCATTGATGAAAAATTCAATTGTGTCCTTTATTTGATGAGGGGGAACTAATAATGGTGAAGAGTGGGAGAATTAATGATTATATCACATGGGTACTAGAGAAGATAGATAAATGGGTGTTAGGGATAATGGAAATTTAAATTTGGACCAGGTTAATACTTCATTCCTATGGATAATGTGTAGTTTAATAATACCACATGTGTAATGTCATAAAAAATGAAAAATATATTCAATGTTGTATTAAAAATAATCAGTCCCCTAGGAATGAATAATAACATATTCCACATGAATCAATAACCACTTAACAAACAATAAATATAATATCACTCTCAACCCCATCCTAGTAATTAATAAAAAATATTATATATATGTTCGGGTAATAATGCGTTTATAATTGGTATGTTCTTGTAATGTTTCATAATAATGTTGTAGAATAATATTAAATTATAAGTAAATAAATGGTAAAACTGACTCAAGACCAATACCATGTTCATTATAGACGGATCACCCATGGGATAAAAATTTAAATATATATAAAATATAATATTATGTAAAATCCTGAAAATATAAAAAAAATGGTGCCACCCACCAACTTCTCATATGATCGACTCACCCTCCAAACCAAATGGAATAAGTATTGGAACATACATTCCTTACCATAAAACAACTCTATGACTAGATAGAAGACTAGGACATGGGGAGAATTTATATTTTTAAAACTCCCTAATCCTATAAGATATAGGTTGACCATGTACCTAAAACATCATATGGTTTTTATTTTAAATACCTGAATCATGTAATGATGTTTATTAAAAAAATCATATAGTGATATAAATTAAACCCAAAATCCCAATATTGGGTTAAATATCCATTTAAATCACCTTAATAACCATGTTTCATCACCCAATATAGTAATTCCACAAAAAAATGATTCCACCTCTCCCCAAATAACAAAATAACACAACAGACACAAAAGTCAAGTAAAAATTTAAGTTGTATCTTTATTTGAAAAAATGTATAAAATATGTTATATTGATCATATGCAATTTAAAAATATTCATTATAACAATATAAATTTATACATTCTCCACTTCCATATTATCACATGATTCATCCACCATATTAATCATTCCTATAAAATGTCAATTTCCATATACAATAATAATATTCTCTATATATAAAAATTCATTAATCACATTATTTAGTAATAAAATCAAAATAATTTGATATTAATTATTATTATTATTTAATCCAAGATAGTTTTTTAGGATCTTCATATGGTAAATGCAGTTTATAAAACATATTTAATTTCTATTGTCTATAATTAAATGAACCAATATGTAATATGAGGATAATAAAATTGGAATAATTGTAATGTTTTTCACTTAACCATATGTTAATTGACGGATTACGATTGATTGAGATAACTTAGTGAAACCAAATTGATTCTCATCTCCATAGGTATAAATCTACCTCTAATATCATTGTATTTATTGAGAGGGCCCAAAAACACTAATGGGGAGGAAAAACATTCCTCTCAAAGAAAAATAGAGAAATGGGTGGAATAATGATTTGAATATGGATTATATGTTTCACAAACAACAAATAGGGAGATTTTATTAATTTTATATAGGATCCCATTTTAATTAAAGGATTTTAGGATATACTCCCAATTATTGGTACATATCATGTTTTATCATAATGAAAATATTTTAATGATATGATTGTTTGACCAATTTTTTTAACATTCTTTATTTTCCAATCCATAAATGCATCTTTATAAAGATTCATCTCCATTGAAAATCGATTTGGTGATGTGGATAAGTTCATGAACATGATATATCGTATACCAATCTATCATAAACAAGGATATATACCAATAAAAAGAAATAACTGTAGAATATTCATTCCCAATGCCAAATTATGAAGGCGTGTTCTATGATATAATATACCCACTTTAGTACATATCCATCAATCTCACACTTTCTCTAAAATCACATTAAATCCTTATAAAAATATTTATGACTCTTTTTTAATACATGAGAAATCATTTAGAGAGTGTTTATAATGATCAAATCATTTTTCAATAAACACATTTTCTAAAATTCAATCTTGACAATAAAGGATATTGGTGTGACCCTGTGGGATTTTTATTATTGAAATAACTATTATATCCAAATTTCATTTATGTAAGAAAAATAATCCACTAGAAAGACATTAGTTCTACTCAATATATATAGGGGTCAGGTGTCGTCTCAATAAAACACATTCAAATATCCATATGGTAATATACACCATAGTGTGTATGATATACATCATATATATATCTATATCATCCCATTTTCTATAGAAAAGAGTGACTAACAAACATAGAACCTATCATAATAGTAAAGACCATATCATATATTCTATAATATCTAAAAAAACACCAGGTCGATGAATATATCACATTTAATTTGTCTATCATATTATTACATTACATGTACCATATCCAATTTTATAAGGACCTAATATGTCACTCCAATAAGAGTATCCATGTATTTCCAACGTATAATTTGATAAAGAATCCATATGTCATTTACATTTCATGTAAGTGAAAAAATCATATTTTCAAGCCATCGTTGTAGGGGATATCAATTTAGAATCAATAACCCCATATGTGTAGCAAAAAACATGACCATATGTTTATTAATCAAAGATACCAGCCTATATTAAATACCATTCATCAACTTTTTATTATTATTATATTGTAACAAAAAAATAAATATGAAGAATTAAAATTAATGAAGTAAAATGTAAAAAATGATATAGTAAAATTAAATAAAATATACACCACCATATTCCTATGTAATGATCAATCATTATCTCATTATCTACATCCCCTATTCAAACTCATGATGTTCTTATATAAATTTAAACAAAACATTAATTTACATATTAGGTGAATAGTAATAACACATCGTATACCTCCCAAATGATATGAGTAGCCCTTCTCATTTCTATAACCCATATGAGTCTGTAAACCACTCAAACCACTAATCCGAACATACACATATGAATGGAATTGTTTGAGAGACATTTCTTTTCTTAATATATAAGAAAATTGGGGAATTATAAGGATGATGTCCTATCATTCACATTTACCAATAAAAAACCAAAATCCATATAATAAAATATTAAAATCTATGAATGAGAGATCTACAATCCATGGTTATCATCTACAGGGTGATCTATATATTAATCTCTCATTCTAAATGGGAGGTTCACAATCAATAGTACACAAAATGAGAAAAGAGATGCAGAAAACATTAAACAATTTGAGTTGAATGAGTTTTATTAATGAAAACAGCATAAAATTAAAAAATCACCACTAAATCAAAAAGTTTGTAATGCTTTGAGAAAATCATTCCTGGTGGTACTAAAATTTTTATCTAATTATTTTTCTATAAGATATAAATTTTCCTAGTTTATGGGATATGTTTTTGAGTTCTTCTAGAAATTTAATTCTATCTTATGGTTAGTAAAAATTGGAATAGATAAATTTTATGTGGTTATTCATGTATATATCATTTTAGTTATTTTTTTCATTCATGGTTTTGTTTACTTATGATGAACATGAATTTAAAAAACTATTATACTTTTAATAGAAACTGTGAGGATTTTTTTCTCTTGTGGTGATATTTAATGGGTTGAGCATGGTTAGGAGAGACCATAGAAACCACATCACAGTGAATTATATAGTTTTTTAGGATTTTATTGTGATTAGAACATGGATTACCAATCCATGGCTCCAATATGGTCAACTATGGTATCAATATCTAGTAAATTCAACATGGTTGGAACATGATTTACAATACCTTATGGCCAAAACATACATGATACCAATATTTATTTTCATAGATTTTCCCAAATAAATGAAACATTATTTTAATGTGTTTTAATCCCATTCATCCCTTACATTCATTAATCCATGTTGGTTAACATCCATGGTAATCTCTTCATCTATCCCTTATACATTTTTAGTCAACATGATTGGGTTTATAGTGTTTCTATAAATTAAAACACTCCCCTTCCATTCCACTCCCACCTATTTTTTGATGTAAATCACTTAAAAATTCTCCAAAAATGATAAATAGAAAATAAGAATGTATTGGGGTTTTAAAGTGATTCTAATATAGAGATTTTGGTTTTGTAAATCTATAATTTTTACAGTCTTTCTTATTCATCCATTCAAAATAGAATGAGAATCATTTAATATAATTCTAAATTTATTTATGATTGACTATGGTAGGTATATTGGTGATCTGATTTTATTTTGAATTAAATTTTGGTCTATATTATTAATTTATAATTATTAGTTTAATTATAAATATATATGATATTTATATTTGATTATGAAATAATTTAATGTTAAATTATATATTGTCATAATGGTTTTCCATGTTTTAAAAGATTGATTATAATTATATTAGAAGGTGAAAATTTAAAAAATGGTTGTTTAAATAAAATTTTGTGAAATGAATTTATTTTACATCATTTGGGTATGGGGATTAATTATATAGTTATTGTTTAATCATTAAGATGTTTTATAAATAGGGTTTAATTCATTAAAATTATTTCTATAGTGGATTTAAAGGAAATAGTTTATGAATTTGTTTAAAAATTAGTTTATAATTATTTAACAGATTCTTAGAATCCTTTTTGGTTTACACAAATAATGGGTTTTAAATTTTAAATGATCCCTTTGAGTACTTTTTCAAAATTGTTCATTAATTGGTGGACATTGATGTATGTCAAGACTGTGTGATAGTTATTATGAGTTGTTTCATGTGGGGGATATTGAGGTGAGGGTGACATAGTTCTTTATGATTTTCAATGGTTATGTGATAATTGATTTTCACACCCTCACATTGTTTGACCATAGTAACCTGGGTAACTAGGTTGGAATACAAGATTTATGAAAAACTAGTTTTTATAACCATAATATCTTATCCCCTAGGGTAAAATAGTACTATATGTGGTGTTCCCTCATTATTTAATTGTGTAGGATCATATTGTGTCTTATGTATATGATTCAATATATATTGTATGTTTGGTACCTATTAGGTAAATTTTGCGACAATAACACATTATAACCCACAGTATGTCCCATGATACCTAAATTTGGTATGTAGCTCAGTATGGGTTGATTAACCTAATCTATTTTTATGTAATGTTCCAAAATATTTATTGAAACATGAGAGAACCTATTTTTAATTACTTTTATATTATTATTTTTTTAAGGAACATATACCATTTTATAAATCATTTTTTATTTAGTGTGACATCGATATCTAGCAGTTATTTGGAAAATACATTTTGAAAGTGTATATAAAAAATTAGAGATCTTATTTTATATAGCTTATAAACATATAAATAATTCTTTTTATTGAGTGTATTATTTAAGAGAAACATGGGATAAATGTTAATAGAATTCCATAATTATTTTTTCAATTTATTTTTTATTAATAAATATATTAAAAACTAAAATTCTTACTACATTTGAAACTAAATTAGATGAAATATTTTCTATAAGGATGTTCAAAATGACATTGTTTATGTATTTTTTCTTTATTTACATACAACTTTCCTTCCATCATACTATAGATACTTGGGAATATATAGTCATTCCATGTTTCTATAATGGGATGTGTTGGGTGACCACATGTCACACTGACAAGGTATGTTATTATTTTGTTTTATTTTTCATTTTTTTCTATATATATTTGATCACTTGAATTGTTCAAAATGAATTTTTACTTATCTAAGATTCTATTTTTTATATTCAATTGGAATTTTATATTTTTTATATTTTAGATTTATTTATATTTTTATACTCGGATTGGAAGATTCTTTTTGGTTTGGTTCAATGAATAAAATCATTCCCTAGAGTATTCCATGAGAAGGACCTAAAAAGATCAACGTATCACTGATGGGGTGGGGTTGTGAATGAATGATATTTTTTTATTTATTTTACCATTTTTTAGTAAACACCACCTCCTATTAACGAATAATAACTTTTCTAAAAACAAAAAATTCACACATCCATATGAAGAAAAGTAATTATAAGGTTCACTACTCAATTAGAGTTTCTAGTCCTTGGTGTGGATTGGTAATAATCCAATACTATAAAATACTCTAGAAAATAGTTTTTTGTGATGATGAAAAAGTATGAAAAATCCCTATACATCTACGGAACTATTATTATGACAATATATTATTTAATTCTTATGGAAAATTGATGTAAAATAATGTTCAGTAATATGTTTTAGAATCATTCACCTATTGGTAAAAAAATTTCATTATTCGTCTTAAGAAAATCGATAGTGCTAGTTAGTAAAAACAAAATTATTCACATTCATAAAATGAATTAGGTAAAAAAACATTTTATTAAAATTAATGAAAATTTATTTTGATGGAATATTATGATTCAATCAGAATGAATCATTCATTCCAATACCATGGTTTAAAAAAATCTGAATAACACATCATAAACAATTCTTAACCACATATTTCATTCCTTAGAAATGTCATTCTAATTTTATAGTGCAGTCTGGATATCTCTAACCACTTTGTATTTTTTAATAGTATTTAGTCAGAATATAATCTATAAGAAAACACTATCTATAAGATTCCCTATTATTACAAAAATATTTAGCATTCTCCCCCTCTTTTTCGTGTATAGTCTATTCATCATTATATAGTATGTTTTACATTATTCAATTAATATGTCATCCATTATCGGAAGGGTATGGAAACTAATTTCACATTTGAACTCAACAATATTTCCAGAAAAATAGAATTTTCTCCCCTTTAAACATTGTTTTTAACAAATTCGTTGCTTCTCGACTCCCCTTGGTTCTTCTCTAAACTTCTGGAATATTTTCATAGCTTCAGAATCATTCAAACTTACTATTTTTTGTCAGTATGATACAAAATTTCACTTTAATATAGTTCTTAATTTTGAGTAATCATATGTAAAATTAATTAATATTCATTATGATACTTCATACCCACTGAAATAAAAAAACCATCTAGCCATTAATATATTTTTAACATTTTTAGACAAAAGTTTCTTTAAATTTGTTCTGACACACTGATGGATATTCCCAATATCTTTGGTAGTCCAACTCTATTACTTAGACCAATAATTTTTTTTAGTTTTTTCCATTAACATATTTATATAATCTACAGATATCAAAATCCATTGAAAAATTCCATCAAAAAAATCATAAAATATATACATATATTCAATTTTTCAATAATTCAACATAACAATTATTCTGTGTCTGAGGATGTCAAATTTCTCACAACTTATTTGTTATAGTATATTTATAATTGATTTTTCACTACTTTTCATTAGATTTATAGTTGTAAATGACCCTCTTATGAATCATGATACACATAATAAAAAATCATGGCATCTTTTTCTCTTGACTCGCTTAAAACAACAACAAAAATAATCATAGGGATTAAAATGGTTGAATACATTATTGAACAAAATCTAGATGATTGGTCTAATATCACATCTGATGGATCATTCTCTGGTTCTCTTATTATTCATAAGTCCAAACTGTTCCTAGATATTAATATGTGTTAACAAATCTATCATGATTTTACATTGAGATGACTTTACATCAGGTTCTATTTTGGTACAATCATTGAGTTTTATCAATCAATGTTAGAAATATTTGAAGGATTTATTGCAAACCAGTTTCAATGGATTTCTATCATCATCGAATATTTAATTTTACATTCTCTATAACTATTGATTTATCCATTGGATTGATTTCTTTGGTATACCAGACCATCTAATAAATCATCTAGTCTACTGGAATGGTCGTTCAAAAATTTGTAAAATCTTCAACTTCAATTACTAAAATCGTCATAATCTATAACCAAATTTTATGTGAAGTAACACTCCAAATAAATTTCTCTAAACATAAGACTTAGACATAACACTCTATTTTCTTCTATAATGTATTTATTGTATCATTATTTCAGCATGTTTTAGGGTATATTAAGATCATCTCAGTATCATCTGACATACAAATGATTATCTCCCCATTCATTCATTAGTATTTGATCAAATTTCTGTAAACAACTTATGATATTGAAAACATAAAAAATAGGAAATAATAATGAGATCTGGTACCAAATTTATTGAAGTCTATTCATACTCTTATAAAACTTCTCCAATCATTTAGAAACATCATCATAGACAAAATTAAAGAGTAAAAAATAACTTCACATATAAAAAATATCAACAATAGAAAATTGTAACTGATGGAATTCCATAAGAATTATGTATAGAATCTTCTGATTCAGGAACCTATTTTCTTTCAATAATAAAATATATAAAGTTTTGATAATTTTCACAACGTCAAAAAAATATATAGAAATTAACACAAACATCTTCCAGCATTTGAAATCAATTCCAACTAACATAGTTTCAGCATTAACCCCATTTGGATTTTATTTTAAACCAAGGATCATTAAACACTGATCATTGACACCTAAATCTATGGATCACTAATCAACAATTCAATAAATTTGTGAGTGAACTCATTGTATGAAACAATCATGATTGACTGAAGGTACCATACTATCAAAATATATTGACCTAAGAATCATCTTTAACATTTAACCTCTTCATAAGTTCATTCAGTTTTATATAAATACTAGTTTTTTATAAACACTTCAACAAACTATTAAAATTGTTAACACAGAAACATGATGAGTTCACAACATAACTACAACACTCCCTAAATAAATTATTCCTTAAATTTTTTACCATATATAAATGTATATATTTATGAGAGATAATTTTTATCCTCCATTGAAATCACTATCCAAATACTATATGAGATTTGGGAGATAAGCACAAACCTCAACCTTGGATATACAATTGTATTTCACCCTCATTCAACCTGAGTTTGTGAAATGATTCATTTGGTAAAGGTTTTTTGGAAAATCAATGAAACATTTTCCAACATAGGAACATACATTGGATTGTGTCTATTATTATATTAATTTTCTATTCTGAAGTGATATTTGATATTAATATATTTTAAATTAGAATTCTGTACAATTTTTTTAGAATGGTTTATAGTACATTTATTATCAAATTCCAAGAGAATATTTAAATTCTCATGAACTAGTTAGTATTCAAACTGGGCCTTCATCCACCTTGGTTGTGTTGAAACATGATATGAAGAAAAATACTTAGAATCATCCATACTAAGAGTTACAATTTTCTTTAATAATGTGAACATAAAAAACATCCCCCTAGAAGAATACTCCATGAGATGTGGATCATCTATCTATAACAAATCATGTCTAATAAACATCGATATACCCAAACAAATCAATTCCTTATAAACTATTATACCTAACTATGAAATATATTTTACCATTGAAATAACTAATTATTATTTTTTCCACCCAATAGATTTAATTTTTTTGGATAACATTTAAATGTTTTATGTATGGTATTAGTATAAAAATGAATGTAAATGAAGCAGTTAGATTCAAAATATCCCAATTAGCATCTAATAAAATTAATAGTTAAATCCATTACATACTATATCATTAGTAAATTGGTTAAAATATATATTTTTATGAAAAAATGTTTCTAATATTTTTTTAAAATATTTTTAACTGTTTACATAGAATAATTTTCTTGAGATAAAAAATTTTATTTCTTCTTTTTTTAGATACCGCGGAATGTTTTTACCTTCACGAGGCATGGATACATCAATCAATTTTTTTTCATTTACTCATTGAAAAACAAACATTATTATTAAACATTCCTTGGGAATAGAGTTTCACCTATATATAGAAAAATAATTATGAAAATATCTTGACTTTCATTGATTTTTAGATTACTATTAACACTTATTTTCTTCAAATTCAACTTTCATAAGAAGGTTTAGAATTTAAAATAACATGCCTACATAGCTTAAATTATCCAATATAAGCCTTTACACAACATGAACACATAACATTCATCCTTACAAATATAATAATAAATAATTTATTTTTAATATAAAATTTTTTATCATCTTCTCCATTCACAAATACGAACTTCACAACAATATAAAAAATTTTATAAATTCATTTTCCATCAATTAAAATAATGATTCTAGTTATTTCTTCCCATTCCATTTAATGGAATGTCTCATAATCTATAATTCCTTAATTTTTTAAGTTTTATTTGAAAACCATTATCATTTTGTTTTTATCACTTCACCAACTTTATTCATATTGTTCTTGATCACAAGCATTTTAGAAAAAAAAATTATATTTATTTAGGTATGACTTACAATCGATCCTTCTCCACAATCTGAACTGATTCTTCATCCATAACAATATGAATTTCTATATTCAAAAAGGATTCACTAACAACTTTTGACATATCGTTTTTATAAAAATATTTATGTGCAAAATATATAGATGATTTTATTCTTTGAATATTTTTAGGTTGATCACCATTAATATTTATACCTTCACCCTATTTCATCATTTTAGGATGATACAGAGGAATTTATTACTCTTCAACGGAAAAATATGACTCTAATTCTTTTGAATACATTATGTCACCACATTTATACTTCATTTCATGTTTCTCAACAATATTTCATGCATATTATTGTACTTACTCATCTATATGTGTTTGTGAGGAATCTTCCTCAACTTTTTGAAAAACCTTTACACCAACAGAACCTATTATTCTCCATGTTTATTTTCTATAAAAGATATATCCTCTACCATCCAGATCTTAGACAATAAATAATCCATATTTACATGTTTTATCAAACATATAATGGTTTCTAATTTTATTCATTATGATAAAATTAAATAAAAATGTTTCTTACATAGATTTTTATCCTAGAAAATTTCATAAATAGAAATATTAGAATATGGACTGTAGACACACTAATTTTGAATAAAAATATATTTTTTCACCTACACCCTTAATAAATAGTGAGAATGACCATGCTTAATCAAAAGTTTACACTCCATATCAAATAAAATTCTAATCATCCTTTCAACAACATCATTTTTTGTGGTGTATATATTGTACTGAACTCATGATGACTTCCATGTTTTCCATTATTTCTTCTAAACTATTAATTCTAATATTCACCACTATAATCAATTCCCAACAACTTCACTGAATTCTAAAATGCATTCTCATATATTCATATTAAATTACTCAACATATTTCAATATTTCTACATATATATCCAATACAGAACACAAGATCTAAGTAAACACATCACTTAATGAAATGATGTACTTTTTTTCCAAAATATGATTATTTTTTCATTATACTATAAATATCTAAATTAATATTTTACATGGTTTTGGTTAAATTAAAATAATATTTCTTATTCATAGAATTTTTAAAAATTCATATATGAAAAATTGAAAAACACTAATTGATTCTTATTGACATATCTTGAATATAAAGGAAATTTTCTCTCTTTGAAGACAATATCATGTTTCTTGGAAACATATGTTCTAACCATTTATACCAATATAGATTTTATTCCATTGAAGAATAATTAACATGAATTATATAATTCACCGACATGAAAAGCATTTCCTTTCATGTGTTGGCCATTGGTAACAAATTTTCCACCTTCTAATATTTTTTCAACCAAACCAGCCTTTCTAAAAAACTATATTCCCTTAATCAGAATGTTGGGAAAACATAAAAAGTTTTGTTTCAAACCATCAAAAAATAAATCATTCTTGAATTTCTACATCTATTCTCCATTATAGTGGATTTATTACCTTTAATTATGAATGATTAATCATTAAAATAATTCAATTTTCCATCCTTGAGTTATTTCAAATTCATTATAAATTTCAAATTTTCATTCATGTGACAAGAAAACCCACTATACAAAATCTAGGGCAATTTACCTTTTGGAACGTTTAGTGCAATTTTGGCAACAATATATTTTTCCTTCCCTTTATATTTACACACATCTTTATTTGGAGAATTATTATTAATATGTTTTTTCCTATAATAAAACTATAAAACCATTTAAAATTTTTATTTATTGTTCACATATCTCAAAAAATGTTTCCTTATGTTGGAACATAATTTAAAATTTCAAAAAATATTTATTTCAGTAAGGGTATTGAATCCCACTTAAACTTGTTATTCAATAACACATAAGATAATTGTAATTTTTTTGATTAAAATAGAATCTGTTTTACAAATGACCAAATACCCCACAATACAAAAAGATACCCTAGAAATAATATTCATTTACATAAATCTTATAATTTCTGGATTTTTGAGTATATTTTCTAGAAAATTTATCTTCTATCACATAAAAACATTGTTATCCAACTATAATTTAATTACCAACCAAAATTCTATTTTTAAATACATATTAATTTATATAATTATTGGAATCAAGAGATCAAGAAACATTTTTTTCAAACTCGTTCTTTTTTAATCTTTTTAACTTATGAGTTTTTTGTTTTTGGGTACATTCATGATTTTCATAACATTCATAAGGGAAAAATTTTAAATTTTCATTCTAACTGTTGATGTTAACTTTTATAGATCCTTCTTTGGTTTAACCATTCCATTATTTTCCCTAAATTCATAAATATTGTTTCTAAAAAATTTAATTCCATGATCAATAGCATATTGTAATATTACTTTCCATATTCATCCATTACATTTCTAGTTACAATGGTTGGAGGTGTTTGGGGGAGGTTTTGGGAGTTTTTGGTGGTGGCTCTAGATTCAGAAGAGATACTTACGGAAATAAAAATCATGTAAATGATTATAGAGTGTGTAATGGTGGTTCATTTATTGTGTAGTTTTTTTGATCACTACTAGTATGTGGTCAAGGATTAGCCCTTGAAAATTGTACACATCGTGTAAGTATGATATATGAAATGTTATAATTTAGGTGTTAAAACTTATAAGTTTATGCATTTTTCATTGAAATTTCTATATTTTGGGAAGCATCGAGGTTACGCAATGTGTAACCTACAGTATTGAAGTTATATTATATCCTTTTTATCCAATTTTTTTTCATTAAATTCCACCTTTATCTCTCATTTTGGAAGATACCATGGTTCCCTGAAGTTCTCTGGAATCCCTCTTCCTTGTACATTAATCCTTTGATTCTAGTTTTTATAATTGTAAGTCTTTGGTAAGTCCAAATACAATTCAGGGATTTATTTCTTCTATTCATATTATTGGTATTATCTTATGTTTCTTTTTTTGAGTGTGTATTGGGATGAATTTATATGAATCATTTGGTGTTGTGTCAGTTGATCTATATTTTTTCAAGTGTGGTTGTGGTTTTTGGGAATTTTTTATTAACCCTATGAAGTGTTATGAGTCAGCAAAGACACCTTGAGGATTGAAAACCCTAGTGAATAGTTATTGTGTATCATGTAGGATTTTTTATCATGCTTGTATATGGGATATGTTTTTGATGTTTTAATAAAATATAATTATTTAATTAATTTAAAATTAATGGGTAAAGGGGTTTGTTTTTCATGTGTTTACAAATATTTTCTTAATATGATATTATTGGTTATTTGGGGATGATTCACCATTGAAAAATGGTTTCATTTGGGGATTTGATTTCAATGTATGAGGAATGTTTTGATTTAATATTTTGTTTTTATTATTGTGATATCACACTAAAATAAAAATTATATAACCATTAATATTTGGATAATAAAATAGTTTCCTAGGATTATAAATTATTTTATAACAACCCTACATTAATGTGGAGTTTCAATGATGCTCGTATTTGAAAAATCTGTAAATATATTTATGTTCTTTGATGTTTAATTTCTCTTTTGGGGAAGGGATGTGAGTTTTTTTGTAGTTAGGGAAATTATGGTTCATGGATTGTTTTATGTTCTTCTGGTGTCTTGATGTGGGTTATTGGTGTGATTTTGGGTTAGAAATGTGGTTTTTTCTAATGATTATTGGGCATCAAGATGGTTTGTTGGTGCCCATTTTTGGGTGCTTAGGCGGATTTTTTTGATCCCGATTTTTGTGTGGTTATGGAGTTATTTCTTGTGCAAGATGACCGTGTAATATGGAATAATAATAATAATAAATTAGTTAAATAAATATTTAAATGGTATGGGTTTTTATGGTTAGTTTCCGGGAAATTTCATGTCAATAATTTATTCGTTCGTTTTTTGGGAAACATGGTTGTTAATAAGTAATTAAAATAATGGGATGATAATTGATTTTGGTTAGAAAAGTGAATTTTTATTATTTATTATGGGTTGTGTGGTGTTATGAATTAATATTTGGTATAAAAATTATCGATGTTGTGAGGTCATTAGAGTTTGGTTGTAAACCCATTTTTTGGGATTCTGTGTGTATATATTTATATATTTATATATTATTTCATATTTCTATATGCACCCCAAAAATATATAGAATCATTTTCTCACTCAAATGTAGGCCTATAAGGAGTGTTTTTTTCAAACATGTGATGGGGAGGATGGATGGATCTGTACACACACTTTTCCTCTCCATCATCTAGGTGAGGTATGTATTTTATAGGTTGTGAGGGATAAAGGACTATTAGTGCACTAGATTGTGGTTCTGATAGCCTAGGTGTCTTCATTCAAGTGGTGACATGGTCGTTCTTATGGGGAGGTTATCCCATGTGTCTTCAAAAAAGATTTAATGTATCCTATGTTTCTTTGGGTGGGATTTGGAGTCTTGCGGTGGGGGTCATACATTACAGGATGGGAGAAAGAGGTTTATATGATTCATGTTCATGATACCCAAATACTCTCGTTAAATATGTGGATGAGTTGAGGACAATGTTTTTTTAGAAGAAAAGTTATGTGGTCGTTATTGTGGGGCATCGAGCCTATGTGTCTGCTGGAATGATGTGACATGGCCATGCCTGTTTGGTGGGTTTTTATAGAATAGATGGGACTTCTAGGATGTATGATGTTGGGGTGTTAGAGTGGTTTAAAAGTGGGAATGTAGTGTGGGGTACCCCTATCAATGTGGTTCTATTTATATTATATTAATTGAAATTCAATATTTGGTGAGTTTTCCATGGTGAAGTTGGGAATTGTTACTATACTTATATAGGTGGTTTATGTTTTTTTCTCATAGGTGCATTGCTATTCTTCATTCATATGTTCACATGAGACTTTGGATTTACTAATTAGAATACATGTATTCTCACTCAAAGTATATAAACAATATTCTTGTTTCCATGTGGAATATATGGACTATGGTAGATATTACTATCATAGACCATTGTATATAATTTTTGCAACAATTTTTTGTTTATTTTTGATATTTACATTAATAGAAAATCTATTTATATGATTTCTATTTATATATGGATTGTGCGATGGATTTGGTTTCATTTTACATCATTTCTTCGTGTTTATTGTTGTTTATTCATATTATAACTCAGTTCAATATTACTCAATAGGATAATGCATCCCATTTAATGGGATTTTTATATCCTCCATTCTAGTCTCCAATTTATGGACAACTGTAGGTGGGGATCGGTGGACATCATACATATCCCCTCATTATGGTATATTTGGTGGGATGGGTCGGGGAAGAGTTGTATCAAAGGTTATGGGTGAGAAATAAGATGGAATTCAGAGATAGGAATTGTGATTATTTCATGTGTTGATATGGAAACCATGAACGTTAACATTGATGAAATACATAGGTTAGGGAGGCCTAAAGAAAATGGGATATTAATCCTCCTCATGATATAATTCATGGATGCTGATCTTATTTAGTGACAATGATTGGTAGTCCTTGTTGTGGGTTATAGACCATGGAGTGGTACAAGCAACATGATTTCTTGTGTTCATGTTCAAAATGGGTTGTTTTGTGAAGGATAAAATAAATAGTGTGAATTAAATTGATAGTAAATAAAAAATACATAGTATCATGATTAGGAAACTCTAATTTTCTTTATAGCTATTGATCTTATTCATCATCCACATGTTTCTCAAGTAGTTGGGGTTCAGTATGATGAAATGGTTGATTATGGTAGAGTTGATTTAGCTAATGAAAATGATCACTACAAGATGAAATTTTGTTCTATACTGCATCAGTATTTGGTGAAGTACGAAGGTTTTGTTTTAGATGTGGATACAGATAGATAACAAGAGGGGCTCAAGATCCTTTTTTTATCTGGGTCCTTGTTGGGATACTGGACCCTCTGATAGTTAGCAAGATGTGGGGTGCTACAAATTAGTGGAATATTCTATATCTGGGAGAGTAGATGGGGGGATATGTTTCATGGTTCAACTTTAAAAAATATTTTTTGGTAGATTTTATTTCACCAACCATGAAGGAAATGAATAGGTAGTGTATTGTTTCTCTTCATCAGGGGATCATGTTAGTGCATGAGTTAAAGAATAATGGTCATGGATCTTCTTTGTTTTTTGCCACATTCAATTCTAGATGAGGATTCTAATGTGACGATTTTTAATATCCACTCCATCACACTATCGATTATACTGTGAGGCCATTTAGTTTTTTGACATATCTATAGGTTTAGAAGAGGGTGGGTGTGATTGAGAGGATTAAATCACATGGTGTTTTAAAGAAATAGGTAAAGCAGTAGGGTTCCTCTTGGGAATGATTATTCAGTGTAAGGTCTCAAGAACTAGAACCATTAAGGTCTAAATTAACATAGGGTTGGTATCCACATCATCCTTTCCATCCTCTTTAACTTTTAGGGCTTGTTTTTTATATGATAGAGGTCATGGTAATTTCAAGAATAAGTTCCTAGCGGTTCCCCAAGCTCACATTAGTTGAGGGGGATAACTTCAGTTCCAGCCTCAACAACAATTTCTAGTGAGACCATTCCACTACTAGGGACATCTTGATTATTCAATACTAAGGGAAGATATATTAGGTAGTGGAAATAATCAGGATATTTTTTATGTTTAGGGACCTAATCTATAACATGGTTATGGAGGAGGATTTTAGAAGGGGTAGAGGTGCTGGGTGTGGTCTATTTCTTATAGTAGATGTGATACTTTTATATAGTCCATATATTTAATCATTTTATGATTAGTTAGTCTTGTACACATGTTTTTATTATTTCATTATATCTGGTTGATGTTTTGATGTTTCCTTCTAAGATTTTTTATTATAGAGTTTAATCCTATGAATAAGGAAAAACATAATTACTAATCAGGATTCGTTGTAATTTACATGATTAAAATTATGTAGGTGAGGAAGATCCACCCAAAATAGATAATATCTTAACATGAGAAGTAAAATGTTTTGATTTTTTCCCTTAATGAATTATTATGTGATGCTGGGTATTTTATCATTTCCATATTTTTAATTTTGGTGATTTGTGATAGAGTCCTGACATATGAAAAAGGGTGGGATCTAATTTTTAATCCAGATGCATTAACTGTGATATGATTAAACTCATACAGTTGGGTAAGTTCCACATAAAGAATATTGTATATTTAAATGAATGATGGAATTACCAAATTTGAGTAATTGGGACTGTTTGGTTTGTTCGTTGTAGTGGGTTTTTGTATTGGGATACATGGAATTTGAGATAGTTTTGTAGTGGTTATAAGGTTTGACAGTTTTGGGAATGTGATTGTGTGGTGATTAGTTTACCCAATATTTTTTTGGGGTGGTCCAGTTTGGCATGCTTTTAATGGGGTAGCATTTTATGTAAGATTATATCATTGAATGGAATCTTGTTGGGTGTTTGATCGAATCCATTTAATTTTGGTCTCTCTGTTGGATTTACAATGGAAATAATATTTTAAGATGTATTTTATGTAACATTATTTGCCTTCCAAGCCTATTAATTTACCATTTTATATGGTTAGAGGTGTTTGGGGGGAGGTTTTTGGAGCTTTTATTGTAGGAGGAAGCTATAACAACAATTGCACATAATGTAAATGTATTAAATTATGTGTAATGGTCATTTATAGCTTGTGTGGCTGGTTGGTTCATGTCTTGTATACAGATAAGTGGTATCCCTGGAAAATGGTACACATCATGTATGCGGGATTAATGATGAATAATAATTTAGGTGTTAAAAACTTTTATATGACATTTTTTTTGGATAAAGTGAAAAATTTTAGGAAGCACAATTATTACACACCTTGTTCTATTCACACGGCATATAACCTATAAGATCAATGTTTTTTATTACCAATAACAATAAATTATGTTTCATTCATCCACCTCACTTCTCTATTGTTTTGGATGTTCTCTAGGCTTCTATGGGAGCTCTTCAAACCCTCATCTATATACTTCAATCCTTTGATCTGATTGGATCTACATTGGAAACATGTGGTATGTTCTCCCCCCATCATGGTTTTTCCTCTTTTCTTATTCTTTTGTTTCATAGTGGTGATATTTTTTTGGCTTGGGGTGTGTTTTGGGATGTATTTTGATGATTATTTGGTGGATTTATAGGTTGATTCCATGTCTTTAGTCTGTAGTTGGGTTTTACTAGAATTTCTTCTAAGCCCTACGGTGTGATGTGAGTTGGAATGATTCCTTTAGGAAAATAGTCCTTTAGTTTACTTTATTGTGTATCATGTTATAGGGGTTTGATCATTTATATATTTAAGATATGGTTTTTTTCATAATCGATGATAAAGAATTATTTAATTTTATATTGAAGAGTAATGTGTTTTATTTTTCATGTTTTTACATGTTAAATATAATTTTTATATTGTATACTATAAAATGATGATTCCTTACAGAAAACTTTTGTTTTTAGGGGGATTTCTATGTGTTATATGATTTATGTCATTAAATCTTCATTTTTTTGACAGTAATGTTTCTCCCAGAAATGAAAATTAGCCAACCACTTATAATTGGTTAATATAAGGGTTTCCCCATGACTATTAAATTTGTTATAAAACCCCTAAAATAATGTAGAATGTTAAAAAATACAATTTGTTAGATTTATAAAATTTTTTATGATGTTATTTTATTTCTTTAAATTATTTGAGGGAGACATTGTTCTTTTGTTTTCTGGTTGGGGCATGTGAGGATAATGGTTTTTTTGGACTTGATTTTGATATGTATAGGTCGTTTTTTGGATGTGATTTTGGTGTGTCAAGGGTTTTTGTTTGCCTTTTTATTGGGGATGAAAATTTTGTTATTTTATGTACTAATTAGGAGTAGATTTGGTTTCGGTTTGGAAATTATTTTTTGGAGTAAAGGTAGTGGTTTATTATGATAAATTCTTTTTTAATGATGGAATAATAAGAATAATAATAACAATTTGGTGAATAATGTTTGAAATTGTATGAGTTTTTTAGTTAATGGGTTTTAAATGGTTTATTATTATTTAATTGGTGGTTTGTGTGGTAAAAAGTTTTTATTGATAAATAATGAAAATAATGTGGTGATGAAATTAATTTGGAATGAAACGTGAATATGGGTTGTAGCATTTTTTCATGGGTATATTCATTTATTGGTGGGGGGAAATGTGGTGGGGTTGTGAGTTTTATAGTGTTTGGTTGTAAACACATAGGTTATTCTTGTCTGTGGGTATATTTGTATAGTTGTTTATTATTTTTTCATTCTTTAAACTAACCATCCACATTGAGAACCTTGTATCGACACCCATATAGTAATGTGGGGGGGTCCCCAAATTTGATGATGATGAATGTCTGGGTAGATTATCATTCCCTCTTTCTCTTTTATGTGATGATAGTGTTTCAGTAGCTATGACGGTCAGAGGTCTTTTTGTTCACTAGATAGTGGTCTTGATATCCTATGATCCTTCGGGTTAGTGGTGACATTGCCATGATTTTAGATCCGTGACCCCAAGTGTGTATGGTTGATATGTGACACTAACCTGGTGTCTGTGGGTCAGATAAGGTGGCCAATGGTAATAACCATGCATGATAGGAGTTGGAAACGAAGTTTATTTCCCTTATTTTAATGATGAAATACTTCTATCGTTATTATTTTGGATGTGTTATGGACTATGGTTTTTTTAGGGATTGGTGATGTTGTCTTTCTTGTGGGGTGGTGATCCCATGTGTCTACAAGGGTGATGGGACATGGCCATGCTAGTGCATTGTTGTGGTGTATTTGAGAGATAAGAGTGTCGTAACTTATTTTATTGGGGTGTGAGACTGGAATACCAATGTGAAAGAGGCACAAGATTGGATTATCAATGTGATTCTTATTATATAATATTACAAGACATGTGTTATTTGGTGTGCATTCCATTATGATTTTCGGTATGGTTAGTTTAACTATTTAAGTGATTTTTGGTTATGCTATTTTCTCATCTGTGCATTAGTATTCTACATTCACATGCACAAGAGAGATATTGGATTTTCTACTGAGTATAATTGTTTGATCACCTTTTGTAAATAAAATATTTTCAGTATTCTATAAGAATTATGTAGACTATTCTGTACATTTCTTTCCCATACCATTGGATAACTTATGATTCACTAAATTAGATTTTATTTTTTGTATTTAATTTTAGAGAGTTATTTTTTTATTAATAATATATATACATTAATTTTGGGATGGTTTTGGTTTCATTTTACATTATATCATGGATTTTATTGTGTTGGAAGTACCTTATCTGCATAGTGTACATTATTATATAGGGTAATGCCTCCAATTTCATGATTTTTTTACTCCCTTGGTGCTAGTCAGTAACCTGGGGCCTATTGGATTTTGGACTTGAGGGTCATCACCATTCTCTCCTTATTGATAAATATTTGGAGGGAGGGGTTGTGACATAATGTTTTTTGAATGAGTTCCAACTATTATCCCTTTACAAGATTGACTCAATATTTTTATTATTGTTATTTTATTTTTGAAGATACATCTATATACAACTGACCACTTCAACCAGCATATCTTTCTCTTTATGAGAACATTCATGATTGTTTCCTTTGTTATTTTCCATATTCAAATTATTTGTTTCTCTTTGATGTCTTACTATATTTATAATAATTTTTTTCAATGATATCCTTATTTAAATATATAACATCGTCTTGATATCCTTATAACTACTTCTTTGACACTCATCATCAATAACTGTTACGAAAGATTTATTTTCTCCAGAAACCTCATTGAATTTTTCTTCTTCAACTTCACGATCATTATGTTGATAATCTTTATACAAAAAAAGTATCCTTTTTGGATTTGGATAAATTTTTTATTTTACATTGTAAAAATACTAAGACTTGTTAGAATGTTTATTACAAGATCTTATGGCCTTATGTCATCCTTATCATTGTCATATTCATACATTCTTAATGGTAAATTTGCATGAAATCTCCCCACAGTTCCACATTCATATAATTTTTATGGGTAGCTTATATTTATATATCCATGAACCTCATTTTATATTTTTATAAAGAAAAAAAGAATAAATTCATCAAGATAGTACTAACTTCATTATTTCCTCAAATTTACTAACTTCCTTAAACTCAAGAATCACCATAGCCTCTCATTTCATGTAATCATTGAATGAAATTTTCAAATTAAATTTAATTTTCCTTTCAAAACATTATTAATTTTCATTTAGTATGTAATTATAGTACTATAATGGTAATCCCAATATAGATTTTTAGTTTCTCAATCTTTCAAATATAGATCTTTTGTGTCAAATATTTATGAATGAACTCGCAAGATGTTTTCAGGAAAAAATGAATCTTCCAACTTCCTATAATGACATCCTATGATGATCTCAATATTAGTATCCCCTGTAGAAAATTCACCAAAAAATTCATACTCACCCATTTTTTTATCTTCATAATTCAACCTTTATATTTGTGAATTTCCCTTTTTTACCTTTTTATTTACTTCATAAATTATTTTAATGTTTTTTGATATACCTTTAGCAGTAAAAAATCTCTTCACTACAAGGAACTATCTTTCTGAATGTAGTCAGAGTAAAGAATTATAATATCTTCCATCATTATCTTGTTTATTCATATACATATATGTAAGAAGATTATTTTCTACAGGAGAACAAAATGAGTGTTTATTATATTCCAAAACATTATAATTAAGAGTCATAAGTTAATGGAATCATTTTATCTTCTAATATATGATATTTCATTATATCAATGGATGGAATACCATTACTTTTCACACAATTTAGATTATCCATAAAACCGCACATTAAAAACACCATTAATGTGTAAATGAAGGTAATCTTCCCACTAATATGAATTGAAAATGCATGGATAGGATCATCGTATCATTGAGAGTGTTTTAGGTGAATTGGTGATATATTTATATTTTATGGTAGAATTATTAAATAAAAACCATCAACTATTGTTAATGGTTAATAACTTTACTGAAAACAAAAAATTACCAAATAAATTGCAACATATGTGATTTTGTGGTTGACTACTCTATATTAGTTTTTAGTCCTTTTTTGGGTTTGGAAATAATCTAATACTACAATGTTAACTTGATAAAATACATTTGTGTGGATATATGATGAAGTAAATACACTTAGAATTCTATTAAAATGGTAAGTAAAACATTTCATGTGATTCATCTATAACAAATGATGTAAAAAATTTCTTTTTAAAAAATCAATTAACATTAAAACATTTCTTCCAAACATTTCATTATTCTTCTACAACGAATTCCACCTTTTTAACTTTTCAAAAAAACATAACATTCCTACCCAAATGTTGGTTGATACAAGATTTTTGTACATTACATGAAATCTAAGTCCTCTAGCTATTTAAGAATACTTTAATTTGATTTCTTTAGCATGGTAAAGTGGACCAGATATAATAAATCTGAATATATATGAAATAATTATAAAGAACATAATACATTATCATAAAAAGGAATTCCTATTTCTTGGTTTAAAATAGAAAAATCATACCACTATTACATTATTATGATTATTATATCAAAAAAACAATATCAAGAACACTATATCTAGAATCATCCACTATTTATTAAAACATTCATCTCATTTCCTCTCACTCTCACTTGAACATTCAGTTTTCCTCAGAATGTACATTATACAATTGTTTTTTCTATAGGTGTTCAATTAGTGGAATTGGAGGAAAAACACATTCTCTGGATTTCCCACGCTGATGGAATTCTTAACTACTCTTGTAGTCCAATTATATTAATCAGCCCAATAATTTTATTTAGTTTTTTAATAATAGTCATTGGAACTTCTATATAAATGTTAAAACCTATATAAAACATCATAAAAAATTTGATGAAAATATAATTTTCATCAAATGTTAAATAATTCCTCAAATTGATGATTTTTTATCTAATGATGTATAGTGATTGATAACTTATCCATGTTAGTATGATTATAATGGATTAGTATGTATTATTAATCAAATGTATCTATGTCAAATACTTTCTAATGACCCTTGAATCACATAAAAAATAATGAAATATTTTTCTATTGAACCAATGAAAACTACACAACTTAAAATGTCATTTTGATGAAAATGGTTGACTAAATTATTGAATATGATATTATTGATCGGTCTCCAATATAATCCAAGGGATAATTCTCTGATGCTATTATCATTCATTGGTCCCATTAATTCACACTTTCAAATATGATTCAATAAATCCATCATGATTGGCCCCTGATATAACTCTGAATCGGATTCCCTTTTGTTACCAACAAAGTGTTAGATAAATCGACGTCATTGATCCTTCGACGGATCAGTGGAACACCATGTCTGATGGAACAATTCTTTCAATGAATATATTCATATAGATTTAAAACAAATTATTGATATATTGGAATGGTTATTTTGTATTATACTATAGTTTGATGAATTGACTACTCTGACTGATCGGTCAAAAGGCATATTTATGGAACCCTAACTTCAAAAACTTCAAAACATCATATTCATAAAAAGATATCACATCTTATAATACTCACACCAAGGATTTTTGTCCTTAATAATTCAATATTTTAATATATTTTATTCTAAAAACTAATTTGTGTATCATTACATCTTCATGATGTTGGAAACATTAAAATCATCACTGAATCATCTAACATTAAATATTTTTTTACCCCTTTATCTCCTAAGTCATGGATAATTAATTTACAAAAGACATATGATATTGAAAACATAAAAAAAGAATCACCATTTTTTATATCAAATTCATTAAAAGTCATTCAGAATTTTATAAAAATTATCACTTTGATAAAAAAACATTTAATAAAAAATAAAATTATGAAAAACACAACACCAAAAAAACTTCTAAAAAACATAAAACCAAAACCGATGGGACTTCATAATAATTATGTGTCCAAAATTCTTAGTATAATTCCCCTTTCTATTTTATCAGCACATATTAAAAAGTGAATTTTTGATGGTTAAAACATAATAAAATAAAAATATCAATAATTTATTCCAACATTCATGAAACACTTCCAAAAAACATAGACCCAACATTATGTGATTCCTTGGAAGTGGTTTCCCACTCATGGTGGTTAAGAACGCCCATTGGGATTAGTATCAGCCTCTATCTGGTTCTGGATCTGGTGTTATCCCATTATGGTTTATTACAAATTCTATCATGACATAGGTTTCTCAATAGGTACATTGGTTCTTGGAACTCTATATTGAAATTATTTTGTGTCAGGGTCTGATTGAGTTTGGATATTCATGAAGATTCAAGTGGTTAGTTATTAGTCAGTGATTGATCAACACCATTCATGATTGATCTATAGTTATTGGGGGTATAGTGGATTGGAATATTTATTTTAAAATTTAATTTTTATATTCATTTATATATATTGTATCCTCATTTGAATATTGTGTTTTCTGTTGGGTTTTTATTGGAAATTAGAAAGAAAATGGAAGAGTTATTATTGGAGAGGTCTCTATAAATGTCCTAATATACTATGAGGTGACACAAAAATGATCCTAAAATAATTTGTAGATCATTACTAGACCAACATATATACCTTTAAACCAGGTGTCTAATAAAATATGGGATATGTATTCTAATTGGTTTTATTTTTTAGATCCCATATATATTAGATCATAGTAATGGATAAATAGATCATGTTGGGCCTTGTGATATGTTGAGAGATTCATATAATTTTATTTATTTGATCCATGTATTGATTTTAATTTTGTGTATGTTATGAAATTAGGTTTTGATATAAATAGGTATTTTATAAAATATTGGTATTTAATCTAGTTAGGGTAGTCATTTAAAAATGAGATTTTTTCTATTCTGATTCCATGTGAAATCAATGTTTATTAAAATCGATTTGGATTTTTTTGGAGAATGGGGCAATATTAATTGAATGATCATGGATTTTCCACTATGAAATGAAACTTTTTAGGGTGTTGTGTTGTTTTTAAAATGGATTTTGTAGATATAAATGGATTTTTAAAAAATATCTATCTTGTAACAGAATATTAAATTTATAATATTGTGTGATGTGATATAACGTGGTTTTAAGATCCATTATTTTTAATAAAATTGATTTCAAATATTTTCTTTTATTAAAATGAACATAAAATATATTAATGGGGATTAGGGGTTTTATAGGATAATGGTTTTTGTACTGAATGAAAAAAATTCCAGGTTAGGATTGATATATTATACTAGGTTTTTTTGTTTATTATTGGTTGATGCTTTCTTTTGATATATGGTATAAGAACTAGATGACTTGTTGTATTTTGTATTTGAAATTTTCTTCCCCAAGAATGGTATTGGAAAATGATGCAAAATTTTCTCCAAACATAACACATATGGTAATTCTCATCAAATATTATGATATCTCATCAATGTTATTGGAATTAAAAAGACTATAGATTTAATAGTTGATCTATAATATTATTTTTGGGACTTGTTGAAGGATTATTGAATTATTAAACCACCTTAATTTTTTGTGGTATTTGTTGGTTATGAGTGTGTGGGGTGGGTCTAGATTTGGACATTGAGAATATGTGAATCCATTTTATTTGGGTATTTCATTGATTATTAGGATTCAATACTCATTGGATTAGGATTTGAAGAGAGAATTTGAGGTGAATTTGATACTTTTTTTTATTTGAGAGATTTTATAATAGTGTTTATGGAATATTAAATATTTTTTCGAGATTTTTCATCAAGGATGATCACATTTCTCAATGTTTGAGTTTTTGAGATGGTGAATTGATATTTTTATTTGGATGGTTTGGGCATGTAAACCATTAGTATGTGACTTGGGGTCTTAAAATTTTATTTCAGTTGGGCTCTTTTGAGAGATACTTGTATTATATTATATCCAAGAGTTGAGGTTCTAGGTTACCTTTCATTATTTTTCATTGAAAAAGGGTTGGGGAATATTGTTTCACAATGATATTTCTTGTTTGGTCATTTTATAATTGTGAAATATTTATTCCTAATTATTGGATATCCTTTCATTGTATTGGTAGTATGATTAATCAATGAATTCTGATATATTTTTTTGGGTATTTTGGTATATGTATTTTATTGGTGTTGTCTTTTATAAAGAGTGTGTGTATCATTAAACCTACATTTTTGTTGACTTTTGAATTGAGGGGAGACGTAAATAAGTCTTGGTGTTGGTTAAACATTGTATTATTTTTATTGAGTTTTATTTTTCATGGACATGTAATAATTTATATTTTTTCTGTTCACTATTTTTATTGGAATAGGTTTCCATGGTGGTTCTCATCATTTAGGATATGTTTTTGATCCATTCTACCTACTTCCTATTTTTATTATTGTTGGTGTTTTAAGTGATATTTACTCACATCCATTTTAGTAGATTTATTAGTGTGGTTAAAATAGTTATGGATTGGATATTAAAAAACCTCATTTTATCTATTTATTTATATAATGTATGTAAAATTCCAGGTAAATAAATAATATTACATTCTAATGTTTATCAATATTTTTGAATAAAATGTTAATACTACTTTAAAGGGAATGCTATGCTCGATGGCGTACCCAATAAGCAACAATGAGTTTTTTTGAAATCATATGTTGCACACTAATAATATGATAATATTATAATAGTTAATGCCTACCTGTTTTTATGGAGGTAATGAACAGAAATAACTACAAAATTATTACATATTTTTGTTAAATATTTTTACATTTATCTAATAAATGTTAGAGGCTTAAAATGCAAATGAATCCAATTTTAAGCATAAATCTTCTAATATTTTTTAAAAGGTTGATTAACTTCCTTTTGATGGAGAACCATTTTAAATATACTTTTGACAATTTTATATGTGTTATTTGGCCAAATAAAATCCTTCTTTAGAATCTGGACATCAAAATTTACTTTGTGTAAATATTTGTTATTTTTCCGATAAAGATCATTTTTAGTGAAAATGTTGCATTTTAATTGAAAACCTCCTTTTAATCTGATTTATTTATATGGATAGATTATATTTTTAATTTAGATTAATGTGTATTTATAATATATTTTTACCATTTCATCCAATGGTGGTCATTGGAATTAATTTCACTTTAAAATTGGACTTAAACTAGTGTCAAATTTTTAATAGATATTGTTTCTTGAAAACACGCTATTTGTTTTAACAGCGGGAATGAATTATTAAATTAATTAATGCAACTTATATATTTTGAATTTTTTAAAATTGACATAATTTTTGAATTCAGAATATCAAATATATCTTAGGTTGATTTTTTTGTATTTTTCTGAAAAACATCAATTTTTTTATGAATAGTGAAACCATTAAGTGGTAGTTAAAGAAAGTGATTTTTTTGTTTAAATAAAACATTTCCACTTCTGTGATTTTATTTTCAAAAATCCAACATAAATTTTTGTCATTAGGAAGTAAAATGTGGTTCAATGAAATTGACATAATTTTTTGGTGAATAGTAACTTTTAAGTTTTATTAATCACGATTAGAGGTAATTAGTGTAATTTAAGGTAAAGATAATGTTATAATAATATGAAATGACCTTGACACATATCCTAACCTTATTGGATGATTCATGGCCGACCAATAAAATCCATGGGTCAACTTGGGGACCCCATGGTGGCACTTTGGTTGGAATATGACATTAATTACTTTTTATTTAAAGTTAAAATTAAAATGTCACAAACATGTACTAATTTACTAAAAAAAAATTTTACATGGGGTTATACAATTCATATTTTTGGCTATAAATATTCATTATAAATTTAAAAATATTTCCTACATCATGATATTTGTTTTATAATTTTTATACATTAAATAAATTATTTTATTTATGACACCGTGATGATGCAGTGATTACCTTATAAAAGAACAATTTAAATAAAATGATAAGATTGGGTTACATATAAGTCATTATCTTGTCAAAAACCTATTGTATGCATGGATTTAGAAACTGTATCACCTTATACTCGAAATATATCCGTTTTAGTCCTTTAAAATCATAAAACCATTTTATAATAAAGTAATATTTTATAACATTCCAAGAGTTCCCCTCCTCTTCTCTTATAAAAGGCCCCCACCTCTACCACATTACCCACACCTCTAAAGACTTTGTCTCGGCCAAAACCTGCACATTTAATCTCTCCAAATCCCTTTCTTTATCATTGAAGCCTCACCTTTGGCATAATTCTCTTCAAAAAACCATTTTGGATCAAACCAAGAGGAGTTACCCGATTTAAAGGTAATGTCTTAAATTATGTTCTTTTGTTTTATTTTGCTTCTACAAACCCCTAAACTATTTTTATTCCTTTATTTTGTAACAACACCAGTATATTAAATATACTAGGATGTTGTCATGTGAAGGATTCGAGTTACACTTAAGAACGCCTCTGTCTAATGATTAATGAACATACTGTTTCTGTGGATGGCGAATTACTGCCTCACAAAATGATGATTGTTCAATATTCTATTATCACCTTTCATGGTGGCCATTATGATGTCACTGTATTTTATATATGATATATATGGTATTTATGTTTTCCATATTCTTCTGTATTTTATATTTAAAACATACCTTTATGCTTTGCATGTTGTGAAAATGTGATAATTTCATACGAGGAAGTGTGGACTACCGCCCCCTCATGTGATGTGACTCGTTCATGAAATACATGGAATGTATAAAGAATGAAATTAATGAACTTATGTGAACTATAAAAAATATATATCATACTGTAATTATAATATATATATCTCTCAATTATTTTTAATTCCATTAATATGTAAAAGAAATGAAAGTAGCATTTAAGTGTACGTACGACCAACCGTCTCCATGAACGGTGCATTTCATTTCTTTTTATATTCAAATGTTTTGGAATAGTGTAAAATTAATATTTAATGGATATATATGATATTTAAATCATTAATACTATTCTGGAGAATATTTACTTATAACTACATGGAAAATCATTTTCAAACAAGTTCATTTTTGACTCATGTACCAAACATCGACAAAAAAGTCTAACATGAAATCGCATTATTAACCAATTATTATAAAATTATAATATGTGATATGAATTTAATAATTATATTTAAAGGAGGACATTAAGAAATTATAAATTGACCAATGTTTATTATTCATCAATTTAAAGGAACGAACAAGAAAAGTCAGACTTGAGGGTAAGGATCCTACCTCTCTCTTTATTTTTAAGTACTCTTTTTATGTAACTTACCTTAACCTCTTATTTCTTATATTGGGGGATGTTATTTTATATTCCTCTTTTTGTAAATTTTATTTTAATATGATGAGAGACCATATTTTATCTCATCAATAATTTTTTTTAAGTTTTACGTGGCGCCGTTAGGCTGCCGAATTTTCATAAGGGGATTTTCATCTCACTTTTTATTCCCGTGAGATTCATGATACATTGTCCACTATTTCCTTTTGGGTGGTGTATATACTGAACATTATTTTTATATTTCTATAATATACACTAATTTATGGGTATTTATATCTTCATTGTATGACCTTTCTTTCAGGGGGTGTACGTTTCGAAAGGTGCCCAAATCGGTAATGGAAACTTTCACACTCCTCTTTTAAAAAGACAAAATTTGTTATGTATTTTAAGTTAAATATTTTTATGTTGGGATATGTTATTCTATATCCTTATTTATGTAAGTTTTATTTCCAAGTGATTAGATACCATTCTCTTTCTCATAAACAAATTTTATGAATTTTGAAGTGACGCCGTTAGGCTGTCGAATTTTACCAAGGTAACTTCTTAACCCAATTTCAATTTCTTTGGGTTCAAAATGTAGTTATTGAATATGTCATCATTTAAATATGTGTGAATTACCATTGATTGTTTTACACTTAATATCCAATTATATTGGGTGTATTTATATTTGTCACACATAATTTTGAGATTGATTTATCCTTAATTTAAGGATACCTTCTTTATAAAGGATTTCATCTCATTTTACATTTCTATTGAGACTTAATTGTTGTTATGCACAAATTCACCCTTATATGTTGTATATAATGTACTTTGTAATATTATATCATGAATACATTTATTCTCATGATATGATAATGTTCTGATTAAATGTTATTCCTCAATGATTGTATTCATGTGTCTCTAATTTTGGTAAAAACTCTTTAACTAAAATATCACTTTAAATGTTTTAATGATTTGTTCTTATTAATATCCATGTTTTCAAAATGGTTTTAAGTATTTATTTATATGGATATTAATTTTTTAAAATTTTAAAAGCTTCAAGGTTGTATGGGACACTTTGATTCAAAAATCTCTTTATTGAATGTTTTAAATAGTTTTGAAAATGGTTTTTTGAATGGATTCATTATTTCAATATCATAAAATGTTATATTTTTATTGCAATGTGGTAATTTTATCTTTCCTTTATTAATATGTAATGTTCTATTATTATTTTTTGTTTCCTAGGCATTGTTTATGAAAATGGGTGGTTCCGTGATAAACTAATGGCGGGTGAGCCCGATATAGCTCTCCAATGCATTGGGTAACGCGAAGGGGTTAAACGCTAAGGTTTATCGGAAGAGATTTAGGGAATATTCTATGATGGGTATTCCAAACATAACCAGGAGGGTTACTGCCTAAGTAATAATGTTATTAATTCCTCAAGTTACCTTTTTTGTCTTATGATTTCTATGGGTTATTCGTAAATCTTATGACTTCATGAGGTATGTTAAATTGATTATATTTTATGAGTAAACTATGATTTAATTGATTCTTATGTATACATTGACTAATGTTTTCTTTCTGTATTGTTATAACCCTAATGAGATTTTTATGCTACTCCCATGTTTTTTTGAAATGTTTTTCACAGGACATAAAGTTGAATAGGGTCAAGGATGAGATCAAGAAAATGTCAGGCTGTCTAAAAAAGGAACTAGACATGACTATTTTGTTCAAGAGTTTTTTTATTTTTGTGAAAAAAATGGAAGCTGAGTAGATGTGTCTACTTTATAATCTTTGAGATGTAATAGTTATGTCATAATTCTCTAAAACACTAAACCTGAAAAGATCCTCAATGTTAATTATTCATTTAATTCAATAATAAGTAATGTTTAAGGCCAGGTCCTTATAGTTGGTATCAAAGTATGGTTTAGATAACTTTAGAGGTTAGAGTGTTAAGTGACAGGTTGTGTATAACCACAATGGATTTTATATTAGATTGATTCATTTTTATTTTTGAAGGATGTAATGAGTTTGAGATGACTTGGATAATTATATCTTAGTGTTTATCTTCCTCTTTAGTACATAATGATTTTGTTGATATACTCACACTGACATTTCTGGTTTTAGTAAATGGATGGATCTAACAGGCACCAAAGTGACAATGGGTTGAAAGGAAACTGTGGTGGTTCTCTGATTAAGAGACTGGATGAAATGGGGGATTCAATGAGAAATATCATGGTTATTCTAACCCAACTATCTGGAGTCATGATCAACCACTTGAACCTTGGTGAGTTCTCTAATGAATCATGTATGAGAGAACCAACTAGACATGGAAGTTCATGTAATAATTATAAAGGTAACCATTAGGGTTTATATGATCCTTACTTTTGAGGTAATTATTGGGTACAATATGTTATGATAAATATGAACGACATGAGATAAATTTGAGTTTAAATTGTGTTATGTTTATTTTTGAAGAATTTATCTCGTTTTGGGGAATTTTTTATGAATTATATAGTTTTGGAAAAAGGAAAACATGCAGACCGTGTGACAAACCATTGCTTCAGACAAAGCAGCGGGAATCGAACTGACAACCAAAGTGTGACTGGTGTTTATCACATAACATTATACTACATGAAGTCCCTGGTTAGATTGACTAATTATTTTTTAGTTATATTATTTTATGAATCATGAGTAAGTTTATTTTGGATTATATATGGAAATCATTAACTTATCATTGAGGATATGTGATTAGGTTAATTAAGTTTTATTATGAGACTTTAAGAGAAACTAATGTTATTTGGAGATAAATGTTAATTTTTACATTGGGAGACTATGTGATTAAATCCTTAAAATATTTGGGTTTTATTCTTAGTTGGGTTTACTTTGATTAATTTTAGGGAAAATTTGTTTATTGAATGGTCTTCATTGAACTTTGGGTTTTGTTTGACAAATTTTGGAGATTAGGAGTAGTTTTTCTTTTTGAAAAAAGAAAATCCTTTTTGGGTATTATCTGATCTCATACTAAAATTTTTGGTTTGGTTTTCGTTTAGATCTAAAGACATGGGAAATATATAGTTCTCTTTTGTGGATTATGTGATTCTCAAGAAGTTGATTATAGTACTCTTAATGTGAACAAGTTTTCCTAAATAATTGTCTTTTGGAGAAAATATGAGTTTAATTAAGGAATCTTGTAAAAGTTGAAAGTCTACGTGACAAGTAAGTATGTTTCATTATGATTTAGTTAAGCACAAAATAAATTCTTTAATGAAGATTAACTTAAAACCAAAATTTTGTATGTTATCTTTTCCTACTGGGGAATCGAATACCGTTTAACCGATCACAAGTTTGTGACTTCCTTTTGGGTAACTTTCTCCTAGACATGTTTACTATCACTCTCCATCAGAACATGACCCTTTGTTTTCTCCTCCATATCCATATTTTCATACATGGAATCCTGGTATTAGTTAACTTGGGTTTCCTTTGTACTTCTCTCCCTTTCTTTTAAATTGATAGTTTTACTGACTCTTGTTCTGATGTGGGAGTTTTAAGGAAGTTTCCAAGCCCAATTTTGAAATTGCGAGGAAGCAATTCCCAAAAGGGGGGAATGATGTAACATCCCAGGTAAATAAATAATATTACATTCTAATGTTTATCAATATTTGTGAATAAAATGTTAATACTACTTTAAATAGAATTCTATGCTTGATGGCGTACCCAATATGCAACAACGAGTTATTTGAAATCTTACGTTGCACAATAATAATATTATAATATTATAATAGTTAACTCCTAGTTTTTGTAATGGCATGAATGAACAGAAATAACTAAAAAATGATTACATATTTTTTTTAAATATTTTTACATTTATCCAATAAATGTTGGATGCTTAAAATGAAAATGAATTCAATTTTAAGCATAAATCTTCAAATATTCTTTAAAGGTTGATTAACCACCTTTTGATGGAGAAACCTTTTTAAATATACTTTTTACAATTTTATATGTTGTATTTGACAAAATAAAATCCTTCTTTAGAATATGGTCATCAAAATTTACTTTGTGTAAATTTTTGTTATTTTTCCGATAAAAATCATTTTTAGGGAAAATGTTTCATTTTAATTCAAAACCTCATTTTAGTATGTTTTATTTAAATTGATAGATTATCATTTTAATTGAGATTAAAGTTTATTTATAATATATTTTCACCATTTAATCCAATTTGGGTCATTGGAATTAATTTCACTTCGAAATTGGACTTAAACTAGTGTCAATCTTTTAATAGATATTGTTTCTTAAAAACGCGCAATTTGTTTTTACAATGTGAATGAATTATTAAATTAATTAATGAAACATATAAATTTTGATTTCTGTAAAATAGACATAATTTTTGAATTCAGAATATCAAATATATCTTAGGGTGATTTTTTGGTATTTTTCTGAAAAACATCAATTTTTGATGAATAGTGAAACCACTAAGTGGGAGTTAATGAAACCGATTTTTTCATTTAAATGAAACTTTACCACTTTTGTGATTTGATTTTAAAAAATAAAACACAAATTCTTGTCATTAGTAAGTAAAATTTGGTTCAATGAGATTAAAATAATTTTTTGGTGAATATTAACTTTTATGTTTTATTAACCCCAATTAGAGGTAATTAGTGTAATTTAATGTTAAGATAATGTTATAATAATATGAAATGATCTTGACACATGTCCTACCCTTATTGTATGAGTCAAGGCCGACCAAGACAATTCATGTGTCAACTTGGGTACCCCATGGAGCCACTTTGGTTGGAAAATGACGTTAATAACTTTTTATTTAAAGTCAATATTAAAATGTCACAAACATGTATTGTTTTACTAAAAAAAAATTTAAATGGGTTTACACAAGTAATATTTTTGACTATAAATATTCATTAGAAAGATAAATAGATTTCCTACATCATGATATATTTTTTATAATTTTTACACATTAAATAAATTATTTTATTTATGACACTATGATGATGTAGTGATTTCCTCATAAAAGAACGATTTAAATAAAATGAGATGATAGGGTGAAATATAAGCCTTAAACTTGTCAAAAACCTACTGGAAAGATTTATATCGAACCCTTATCACCTTATCCTAGAAATATATCCTTTTGGGACCTTTAAAATCTGAAAATAAGTTTAGAATAAAGTAATATTTTATTACATTCCAAGAGTGCCCCTCCTCTTCTCTTATAAAAGGCCCCCACCTCTACCACCCTTCCCACACCTCTCAATCCTTTGGATCGGCCAAACCCTACCAATTGCATCTCTCCACATCCCTCTATTCATCATTTAAGCATCAAATTTGGAAGAATGATCTTCAAGAATCCATTTTGGTTCAAACCAAGAGGAGTTACCAGATTTAAAGGTAATGTCTTCACTTGTGTTATTTTGTTTTATTTTGCTTCTCCAAACCCCTAAACTATTTTTATTTCTTTCTATTAGAACAAAAACAGTATCTCCAATATACTAGGATGTTTTTATGTTATGTATTAGAGCTACACTTACACACACCTCCATCTAATAGTAAAAGAATATACTGTTTCTGTGGATGGAGAATTACTGCCTCATGAAACGATGATTGTTCAATATTTTGTTAACACCTTTCATGGTGGCAATTATGATTTCACTGTATTTTATTATATGATATATATGGTATTTATGTTTTCCATATGATTCTGTATTTTATATTTACAACATACCTTTATGTTTTGAATGTCGTGCAAATGCGATAATTTCATACGAGGAAGTGTGGACTATGGCCCCCTCAAGTGATGTGACTCATTCATGTAACACATGGAATGTATAAAAAATGAAATTAATGAACTTATGTGACCAATTAAACATAGATATTATACTGGAATTATAATATATATATCTCTCAATTATTTTTTATTCCATTAATATGTCAAAGAAATGAATGTAGCGTTCATGCGTACGTACGGCCTACTGTCTCCATGAATGGTGTATTTCATTTCCTTTTATCTCCAAATGTTAGGGAATAGTATAAAATGAATATTTACTGAATATATATGGTATTTAAATAATTAGTACTATTCTGGATATTATTTACTTATAACTACATGGACAATCATTTTCAAACAAGTTCATTTTTGACTCATGTACCAAACATCGACAAAAACGTCTGATATGAACTCACATTATTAATCAATTATTATAACATTATAATATGTGATATTACCTGAATAATAATATTTAAAGGAGGAAATTAAGAAATTATAAATTGACCAAAGATTATTATTCAGGAATATAAATAAACGAATAAGACAAGTCGGACTTGAGGTAAGGGATCGTACCTCTGTCTTTATTTTTAAGTAATGTTTTTATGTAACGTACTTTAAGCACCTCTTTATTATGTTGGGGGATGTTAATTTATATTCCTCATGATGTAAATTTTATTTTAATATGATGAGAGACCCTATTTTATATCATCAGTCCATTTTTAAAAGTTTTATGTGGCTCCGTTAGGCTGCTGAATTTTCATAAGGGGATTTTCATCTCACTTTTTATTCTTGTGGGATTCATGCTACATTGGCCACTATTTCATTTTGTGTGGTGTATGTACTTCCCATTATTTTAATATTATTATTATATACTCTAATTTATGTTTAGTTACATTTTCATTATATGAACCTTATTTCATGGGGTGTAAGTTTCGAATGTTGCCCAAATCGGTAAGGGAACCAGTCACACTCCTCTTTTAAAAAGACTTATTTTGTTATGTCTTTTAATTAAAATATTTTTATGTTGGGATATGTTCTTATATAACCTTATTGATGTAAATTTTATGTCCAAGTGAGGAGATACCTTTTTCTCTCTCATTAACTAATTTTATGAATTTTAAGGTGACACCGTTAGTCGGTCGAATTTTACCAAGGGAACTTTTTAACCCAATTTCGATTTATTTGGGTTCAACATGTAGGTATTTAATATGTCAACCTTTGAATATTTTTTAATGAACTTTGATTGTTTTAAAATTAATAACCACTTTTATTTTGTGTATTTATATTTTTCACACATAATTTTGAGATTGATTTATCCTTAATTTAAGAATACCTTCATTATAAGGGATTTCATCTCATTTTACATTTCTGTTGAGACTTCATTGTTGTTATGCACAAATTAACTCTTATATGGTGTATATAATTTCCTTTGGAATATTATATCATGAATACATTTATTTTCATGATATTATAAAGTTCTGATTAAATGTTATTCCTCAATTATTGTATTCAAGTGTCTCTAATTTTGGTAAAAAACCTTTTACTAAAATATCGATTAAAATATTTTAATGATTTGTTCTTATTAATATCCATGTTTTCAAAATGATTTTAAGGATTTATTTATATGGATAATAATGGTTTAAAATGTTTAAATCTTCAATGTGGTATGGGACACTTTGATTTAAAAATCAATTTATTGAATGTTTTAATTTTTTTTGAAAATTGTTTTTTTGAATGGATTCATTATTTCAATATCTTAAAATGTTATATTTTTATTGCAACATGGGAATGTTATCTTTCCTTTAAGATTATGAAAACAGGTGGTTCTGTGAAAAACTATGGGCGGGTGAGCCCAATATAGCACTCCAATGCATTGGGTAACGTGAAGGGGTTAAACGCTAAGGTTTCTCCGAAGAGATTTAGGGAATATACTGTGATGGGTATTCCAAACGTAACCATGAGGGTTAATCCCTACGTAATAATGTTATGAATGCATAAAGTTACCTTTATGTCTTATGATTTCTATGAGTTATTCATAAATCTTATGATTTCATGAGGTATGTTAAATTGCTTGTGTTTTATGAGTAAAGTATGATTTCATTGATTCTTATGTATACATGGACTAATGTTTTCTTTCTATATAGTTATAAACCTTACTGA
The DNA here is from genome assembly GCA_963277665.1 of Viscum album. Lineage (NCBI taxonomy): Eukaryota > Viridiplantae > Streptophyta > Magnoliopsida > Santalales > Viscaceae > Viscum > Viscum album. Next base: position 1,579,050,134 of record OY728152.1, on the reverse strand, counting down.
GATTTTTATGCTTGTCCCATGTTTTTTGAAATTTTTTTCCCAGGACATAAAGTTGAATAAGGTCAAGGATGGGATCAAAGAAATGTCAGGCTGTCTAAAACAAGGAACTAGACATGACTCTTTTGTTTAAGAGTTTTTTATTTTTGTGAAAAAATGTATGCTAAGTAGATGTGTCTACTTTGTAATATTTGAGATATAATAGTTATGTCCTAATTCTCTAATAACTCTAAACCTGAAAAGATCCTAAATGTGAATTATTCATTTAATTCAATAATAAGTAATGTTTAAGGTTGGGTCCTTATAATGTTATTTTAGATTTACCAAAATTTTTAAATGTTTTCTTGTTGAATTGTTGGAGGTTGTGAAATGTTATGAAGGACCATGAAAAAATATGATATTGTTTTCAATATGTATTCAAAGGTCTTTTATTTTGGTCTTAAAATTTAACCAAATAATATAGGTATAGTTTCTTTAGTAATTGGGAAACATAAACAAATGGTTCATAAAATATGTTCATTTTCTCCCATTAATTTCATAATTACTAGACCCTATTTTGTCATATCTTATTTAATATCTTTATTAATGGAATGGAGATTGAAAAAATTTGAAATGATGATCTCAAATTCTCAGTAATGGTAAAAAAATTAAGATATAAATCAAATAATAGGACATAATAACATACCATTTGAAAATCATGTCATGTTCAAGAATGTTCATGATATAATGCCATGGGATTAATCATAATTGATCATAAGAATCAATGAATGTAATAAAAAATTTCAATGCATAAGACATGTGGTTTTTTTGAATACACATAATTATAGAAAATCATTTCATATTAGTCCAAGATTATTTCAAAGACCATCATAGAAGACAATGTCCATTACTGAACTGAGTTTACTCCACATTCCTTTCCTATATTATTGAACCAAGATCATTTCCCATTAAATTCATGTTTATATAAACATTTATAAATATTTACCCAATGTATTGGAGGGACATATATGTCCCATCCATCTCATAATGAAATAGTTCTTTTGTGTGCCACAATAACATATGTTATCGCATAACCCAAAGAAGTAAATAGGTTTCTTAAACATCATTACATAATAATTCATATAAAACAAATAGATTTAATAAATATAATTCCATCATGAACACAACTAAAATCATAATAATAATAGGTATAAAAACATAACACTATTTAAATAATTTCATCTCAAATAGAAAATATGTTTGATAAAACACTTGAAATTAATTCTTGAGGAAAATATCTTTTCTCCTATCAAGAACATTTTCTTTTCTCAAATTGACTTATATCTTTAAATGAAATGTCTTTATTTAAAAATAAACATGATATCTTGTGGAGTATGACTCATGGAAAGAAGCTGTTATGAAATCATAAAAACATATTTATGTTGTATATGATAAAAAAATATTTCCCTTATTCTTTTTCCATAAAAGTCAAACAGAACAGCATATCGAATAATGACAATAGATTTATTTCATAACATTTAAAAAATTTAGCAATGTATAAATTTTAATTTAAAAATTTTAAAATAATGGATATTGTATTAAAAATATTGGACCCATGGACATGGATAATAAATTAATCCTAGAAAATACATATATTTAAACAATCTCAGATATTATTGTGTTTGTGAAATTGTCCTTTATTATAGGTCTACTTTTCTTTGTATGTATTTGATCAAATTGTATAATCATATAAATAATCTCATTGAATTATTTCAGAATCTTATTTATTTTAATTTTATCATATATGATCATATTATTATGTTTTTTAATAACATTTCATTGTTAGTAGTTATTCGGATATTATCTTTTTTATGTTCTTATGCATGTTTTTTTATTAAATTATGGTTCTTCTTATTACGTCATAGTTTTATCATTAAAAATGATATTAACATAAGTTATACAATATATATTCATTCTATACATTTATATAATCATTATTTAATGAATATCATGTAGAATTAATCACATCACATAAATGATACAATAGTTCGTACATACGCATTAGCAAGGATATAATTCCTATATTTGTTGAATGGTATTGAATTAAATGGTTTATAATATTAAATAATTAATATATCTTACTACTATTAATTTATATTTATTATTTACATATTTATACACATACATGTATGGTGGTGCTCAGAAACAGATCACACCATAGCGTTGAGATTGTAAGCCATATGTACCCACACCAGGTGATTTTATTTTTCATAGGACGGATAGTGGATGGAATATGGTTGTTTCATAACATTAATAATATCTCATAATATAATTTATACTAGAGTTATTAATTTATAATTAGACAACACATGAATATGATGTAGAAGAAGAAAAATGTTCGAAGGGATCGGTACAAGAGATTACATCTTTCTTATGTGCTTCCACTGAATTACCTCATAGAGCAGTAGAGTGGGTCATTGATGATGAAAAGAACATCAAGAATGTAACTAGTCAATTTGAGAAGGGAAAATGTAATCACATTTCCATGATTTAAGGATTAATGTGAGGTGAATAGGTGAGGGTGGAAGTGTGATATTATAATTGAGATTAGGGGCACATTTGGGATCTCAAAAAATATTTTTTTTAATAAAATAAATCAACATACCAAGACCTCCAACATGACCCAAATTCTAAGATCATATTATAAAAATCACCTATTTGATCAACCAATAAAATTATTATAATTATTTCTTATAATGACCCAATGTTTTTAAATTGAAATTCCATTGTTTTAAATATGTCGTTAAATCACAACATAACGAACTACTATGAGCTAAGTAACCATTAAAAATTTGTTTGTCACTTCTGTGTTTGGAATTTTGAAAATATGACATACACATTTCCAATCAGCATGTTATTTAGAGTCCAATAAGAAAAAAATGATTTTTTTGAATAGTAACGTACCCTTATGAATAATAACATACTTTTATGAATAGTGATATACCCTAATGAATAGTATCCTTACCTATAAAAATATATAACTAATATTTTTGTTGAAAGTACGATATACATATATTTTTGAATATGTAAATGAATGGTTTTTGATAATAAATTATGATTTTAATTAAATATTAAAAAATCATATTTAAAAAATTATCTTTGGAAAATGGAATTCATTTTTGGACTCAACATGTCAAATAATGGTTAGGGTGAATGTTTGATATTTTTTGGGAATACTTGAATTTTTGTGAATAGTAAAATATATTAATTTACCTTATAAATACACTATATTGAAACTAAACTATTATAGAAATCACATGTGATTTAATCACCCAAATATCTAACAAAAATTCATTTATTTATTTTCTTTATCATTGAATACATACTATTCATTTTTTGTGTCGAAATAATAAACTAATGATTAAAATATTATGAATACCCTCCTCTCATCCACTATAAAACCCCCCTTCACTCCCTCTTCTCTTCACTCATCTCAAGCCTTGTTCATTTCTAATATTCTTCCCAAATCTCTCTCTATGAACGTTCCCCACATAAAAAACCTCCTAGACTCTTCAAAATACCAAAACCTCTTCCCTTAGGAGGTTCTCAAAGGAGGATGTCTCTAGACGTAAATTATTCATTCCAATTCATTCATTTCTTTTAATTTATTTTCTTTTTGTTTTATTCATTCCTCACCTCCCATTACCAAAATATTATGATAACACCATTAACATATATTTAATGGAATTTTTTCTTGCTAATGGGATATTTCAATATCTTGCCTCCTTTCCCAACATTTTATTTGAAAGAAATGAAAGCACCGTTTGAGATGTGCTAATGTAGCCAATTCAAGGACAAATGTTTATCAATTTCTATTATTATCTTTAACAATGGTCATGAAACCATTTTTTTTATAGTTGAACAAGATTATTATATACGTAATATATCATATTTTGGCTTTTGTAATCCTTTTGTAAAAATGGTATAAAGAAAAACAAGTTCTTTGTAATCTAACCCACCGATTAATAAAAATAGTTGACACTATGTTTTTATATAATAATTCGACTTTAGTCTATGTAACCAATTAAATTTAAATCTATTTAATCTCATGGATGTTCACTAATAGAATATAACATAAATTCTGGAAAACCAATATCATCTTACATGTTTATCCAAACATGAATATCAATTAATTGGTCATTAAAACCGAGTAAACAAATGAGCTCGTACAATGAAATTGAATCTCATAAACAATCAAAATAGTTATAAATGAACATAAAATGATAATACTAAACCAATTTAATATAGAATAACTTCTGTAATTATTAATTTGTAATCCTAATTTATTTATTCCGGTCTTTAATAATAAGTGGAGAACATAAGTAGATTTAAGGTAAGGGATCCTCTCTATTTCTCTATTAAATAAAGATTGTCCTATATGTTATTCCATTTTATGTGTAATCCATGATGATGGGGTATGTTTACATACCTCCCTCATACTTCCCTATTGATGTATAAGTGATGAGAACCTTGTTTTATCTCTCAAAAATCTCTCTTTGTTATTCCTAATACCATTCTGATAAACCGTAATGAATTCTACTCAAACCATCATTGTTCTTTCAGAATTCCTCATCATTCTTCAAATAAAAATGTTTTTATCTTATATGTTTTTCTAGATATTCAAAATTCTGTTTTTTACAAAATTAATTTATGTAGACCCTTTAATTACACACTTTCAGGGACATAAATGTCTTCAAAAATATTCTATCTTTAGAACATTCCGATAAGCAATCATCTTTAAAGAGAACTTCCAAAATTTTTACACAATTTAAAGTGCACTCTATCCTCTATTCTAATCCACTATTATCTTTATAAAATAAGTCATTTTGTTATGGAAACCTTATTGGTTCAATTCAGGTTTTATATAAATGATTTTCTTCTATTCTACTTTACAATCTCTATAGAATTTTCCTTAAAACTGCCCAAAAATGTTTTAATTATAATGTTACTCAAATACATTTCATATATGGTGTCCCTTATGTTTGACACCACATACAAAGTTATATGCCTATTTTACCCTAAGAACGTCCATGTATGTTCTAATCCTTTTCTTTCATGGACACATTCATGATATGCCCATTGGTTATGATTTATATCATGTTTTTGGTACCCAAATATTTACATGGGTACCCTAATGTTTATGTGTAGTTAATTATGTATGATTATTTGTGTGGAAAAAATATTTATTTGGTAAGAATATTTATGTGGAAATGAATATTCATGAAAATGATGAGATGGGTGTGCCCGGATAGCACTCCAATGCATTGGGTAAAGTTAAGTCTCATGAGGTGTGATGTGAAACAGGATTGGTAGTTAGACTTCACCCATTCTAAAATGGGAAAAACGATTGGCTATTAGCCTTGATGCATATAGAAGAAATGTTTTTTGATTATGCCACATTTATATGATTCCACATTTATATTATCCAATTCATATACGATATTATTTCATATGTTCTATTATTTGGATATCATTAAGTCATGCCTCCTATCTCTTATGCATAAGATGTATCATTATGTTCATTACCTTACTTGGATTTTTATGTTATCCCTTTTTTCATGTGTTCCCCAGGGTACCTACGCAGATGTAAGGGCTCATAGGATGTTAGGATCTCTTTATGTTCAATAAATAAAGAAGTGTTTCTTAGACCCTTGATTTATTTTTTTATGTACCTAGTCTTCGAAGACACTGGAATTAATGACCCTTGGCTTGTACTCTAATGATTTATTATGGTTAAAATCATGAAATGTTTTATGTAAAGGGATTGGGGATCTATAGTTGGTATTAGAGGATGGTCTAGTTATTTTGGAGGTTATGAATAGGGAACCTTTGTGAAAACCTTAAGTATGAGACTAAGTATACGAAAAAATTCCTAAATTTTTGTTAGTATTGAGTAAGTGATTTATCAAGAAAATATGTCCCTTTATGGATACAAGAAAGTAGAGGCAGATCTGGCACAAATGTAACTAAGAGTGAAAACTCTGACCAGGAGTATCGGGCTTGACCTATGGTATCCTAGTAAATGAAAATGGGCTTTACTGCATTCTTGGTTACGACAGTCCTGGGGGATATGCTTTGGAAGATTCATGAGCTTATTAGAACCCATTATTATGGGACAAAATATCACATATGAATATATGTTAAGAAATAGATTGAGTATAACTTAGATTCAAACCTAAGGAATCACAATTTAGGATATACATCTTCATTATATGTTTATCCATTTATGTTTAATGTGTCTTTTTTATGATCTATAATTAAGTATTCAAGACCTCAAATTATACAATATTTTTCATTGTTAATGGAAATTAATAGAGAAACATGTTCCAACAACCAATATGATATTCAATGTAAATATTTCCCTAATGATATTCATGATATTACATGATCAAATTACCCAAATATCATGACAGTACTTGCTTAGTTGGCTTGAGTTATGAATAATAACATGAATCAGGAAAAATTCCCACCTCCTCCATGGAAAGAGAAGGTTTCCATAGAATCATTCATGCAGAAAAGGCCTCAAATGTTTATTGGATCCTCTGATCACCTCCTCGCCGAACAATAGATTAAATCCATTGAAATATATTCTATGTACTCTAGTGATCGGAACAAAAGAAGGTGGTACTAGTCGTCTATTGTCTTGATGGGGATGTTGATCAGTGGTGGACAGTAATCAAGAATACAATGTCCCATGAAGAAATTGATTCCAAGGATTGGAAGAAATTTATGAAGATGTTTTTTAACAAATATTTTCCTTAAACCCTATATCTCAAGATGGAATGAGAGTTACTCACACTCAAGTAGAAGGAAGATGAGTCCTTTAAGGCATATGAAGAAAACTTTACAAGTCTTGTATGGTACACCTCTGGCTTTTCCATGAACATAGAAACCAAGGTGGATCGCTTTTTTAGTAGACTAAAGCAGAGTCTTCAAAAATCATTGTTGATTCCATATATCGACCGTTAAGATTATATTGTCCATTTTTCCCTCATGGTTGAAATGGAGATTAGATACTCTTAGTGGTCACTTGGTCCCATTGAAAAGAAGGGTAAAATGGAGAACTACATCGATGGTTTATCAAAAAAAAAATACCATGATGGAATGAAGCATAACTTTTCCCCTTTCAAAAATTGTGGGAAGAATCATCCGAGTAAATGTCTAATGGGGACCAAGAATTGCATCAAATGTGGATTTTTTGGTCATATGCCCCAGAATATCCACTAGGATTTGGAGAATCCCACCAATGTAGAAGAATAAAGAATGTTCACGTCATCACTCAGCATGTAGTGCAGTGTTACAATAGCAAGGATCATCGACATTATGCGAATTATTTCTCTAAGATGAGGGTTGTAGGAGGCAATCAACAATAGCCTTCATGGAAACAAGTATGGGATTATGCTATCACTACTTCTTAGGTGGAGTCATACAACGATGTGGTGAAAGGTACACTATTTATTCATTCATGAATAGAGAAAATACTATTTGAGTATGGTTATACACGCTAATTCATATCCGGAAAGTTTAGTAGAACTATTTTAACAAAACTAAAATTTTTGGAGGTAATGTTATCTTTGAGAATAGCGAATGGGTAAATCATTGTGTCCTTGGTTTATAACTCCTCCATGGTTAATGTTTGTGGACTAAACCTTCTAGAAAATCTCATCATACATACTTTAGTGGAGTTTGATGCTATCTTGGGAATGAATTCAATGTCTTTAAAGAAATCCAATATCAACTGTCGGGAAATGGAGATAACTCTTTACATCCCAAATAATCCTCCAATTCATTACATGTTTAAGGAGGAAGATTAATCTTTTTTCAAATCATCATCTCATGTGTGAATATTTATGGCTTATGAGAAATCATATTTAGCTCAAATGATTGAGACAAATGAGAGAATCATGCTTGAAGATATGACCATCATGAGGAATTGAATTGATGTATTCCCTGAGTAGTTGTCTGGTCTTCCTCCGGACAGAGAGGATGAGTTCTTAATTGAACATATACCTGGATCTCTACCTATCTCAACGAAACCATACAGGATAGACACCGTAGATCTGGAAGAGGTGGAGAAGCAGTTAACAGAGAATAAAGAGAATGGTTTTATATGCCCGAGTGCATCTTTTTCGAGGTGTTCTGGACCTCTTCATCAATAAGAAGGATGGATCAATGTTCCTATGTATTGATTATCCTGAGCTCAAAAAAATCACTATAATGAACAAGTATACCCTTACATGGATAGATGAATTGTTCGATCAACATTGCGGGTCTTGTTATTTTTTTAAGGTGTACCTTCAGTCAGGATATCACCAATTAATGGTGATAAAGGAATATATTCCCAATACCGCCTTTCGAATGATGTATGGACACAATGAGTTCATAGTGATGCCCTTATAACTCATGAATTATATAGAAATGTTCATGGATTTAACGAATATAGTTTTTAAAGATTACCACAACAAATTTGTGTTAGTCTTTGTCAACAATATCCTAATACACTCCACGAGTGAGGTGGAACATTAGAAGCATTTGAATACTGTGTTAAAGAAATTGCGAAGAGATAATTTGTATGCAAAGTACTGTAAATCTGAGTTCTGGATAGATTAAGTATCATTCTTAGGGAATGTTATCTCCAACAATGGGATATTCATGGACCCTTCCTTGAAAAAGACAATTGAATAGTGTCTCATTCCCACTTCTATAATGGAGATCCATATCTTTCTAGGTCCAGTTGGTTATTATCGATGATTTGTGAAGAACATTTCATGATTTTAAAAAACAATGACCATGATGACACAGAAGGGAGTAAAGTTTGTCAGGACACATGAATGTGAAGACTACTCCATGGAGTTGAAAAGAAGGCTTATCAATGTGCCAGTATACACACTCCCTAGAAGTGGATAACTCTTTGTGGGGGTATAGTGGTGCTTCTAGGAAGGGATTATGCCATTTGATAATGAAAAATGATAAAGTGATAGCCTATTCCTCAAGGTTGTTGAAAATCCATGAAAAAAACTATCCCACACATGATCTGGAGTTGGCAATGGTGATATTTTCATTGAAAATAGGGATTCATTATCTCCATTGGGAGAAATTTGAGAGACATACTTACCACATGAGTATAAAATATATATTCACACAGAAAGAGATAAATATGAACCAGTTACAATGGGTATATCTCATCACAGATTATGATTGCCCAATCCACTACTATCTCGATAATGCAAACAAGGTGTCAGATGCTCTTAATAAAAAGGATCATACATCTTTATCAATGATGACAATTGAAAAGTATTTGATATTTTTAGATTTTAAAATGTTAGACATGGGAATAATTAATGGAGAAACATCATCAATCCTTTCTCAAATGATTTTTCAACCATCCCTCTTGGAGAGAATGAAGAATGGTCAATGAAAGGATGAGGAACATCTGAATAGGGTGGAAGCTGTTAAAAAAGGGAATTCCTATGATTCAAAAATTGATGAGGAAGGAGTCGTAATATTTTTGTCATGATTATGTGTACCATATGTTCCAGAGATAAAGAAGGAGCTTCTGAGGGACGCACTTAGCTTGACCCTCTCTATCCACTTGGGGAGTACAAAGATGTATCGAGATCTTTGAGAAAAAAAATTGTGGGACAATATAAAAATGGATATTGGTGAATATACATAAATTTTCATAGTATGTTAGTAAGTGAAGTATGAGAGGCCAATGTTTAAGGGGGTGATGGAACCACTAACCATACCAGTATGGACATGGGAGAACATTTCCATGGACATTGTCACTAGAAATTAATTGACATCCATATGAAATAATACTATATGGGTCATTGTGGATCGTCTTACAAAGGAAACCCACATTATCACAATTTGAGAGAACTTCTCACTAGATCAACTTGCACAGATTTACATCAAAGATATGGTAAGGTTTCATAGAGTATCAAAATATATTTTATATGATCGTGAACTGAGATTCACTTTATTGTTCTGGATAAGTCTCCATCATGATTTGTGCACTGAACTAAACGTTAGTATGGCCTATCATCCTCAAACTATTAGCCAATCTGTTCAAACTTTTCAGACATTAGAAGACATGTTGAGAGTGTGTTCGATGGAATTAACAATTGGATGGGGCCAATATCTTACACTGGATGAATTCTCATACAATAGCAGTTTCAACATGAGAATCTTAATGGCACCATGTGCATCCCTTTATGGGAAAGGGTGAAGAACACTGGTTTGTTGGGATGAAGTTGGTGAGCGTAAGCTACTAGGACCTGAAATGGTCGAAGAAATGGTGGAGAAGTTGAAAACCATTCAGTAACATATCATGGAATCCCAAAGCCTATAAAATAATTATGTAGATAATCGTTGATGGGACCTTGACTTCAATGTCAGAGATATGATATTTCTATGAATATATAATTTGAAGAAGGTCATGAGGTTCAGAAATAAAGGGATGTTAAGCCCCAAGTACATCAGCCCCTTTATGATCCTTGATCGATTTGATGTTTTGGCCAATCAACTGGCACTTCCACCTACCATGTCGAATGTACATTATGTCATTCATGTAACCCTCTTGAATAAGTACATACCAAACCCTTCACATGTACTCTCTTCCAAGGAGGTATAGTTAGAGGATGATCTATCCTATGACGTACATCAAGTGAAGATCTTGGATCGTAGAGACAAAGTTCTACACAACAAGGATACTCATCTGGTCAATTTACTATGGAAAAACCATAAGTATGAAGAGGAAACATGGGAATTGGAGAAAGCAATGAAATAAATTTACCCCCACCTTTTTTTGTCTTAGAATGTAAAATTTAATTTTGAGGGTCAAAATTCTTAAGGGGGGAAGAATGTAACGACCCAATGTTTTTCAAAGGAAATTCCTTTCATACAAATATGTCATTAAATAAAAAAATAATGAACTACTAAGTGTTATGTAACCTTTAAACATTATTTTTTCACTTATATGTTTGGAATTTTAAAAATAATACATACACAACTATAATCAGTAAGTTATTTGGAGTATTAAAAGAAAAACATTATTTTTGTGAATAGTAACATAACAATATGAATAGTAACATACCATTATGAATAGTGATATTCCATAATGAATAGTAACCTTACCTATGATAATATATAAATAATATTCAAGTTGAAAGTACGATATACATATATTTTAGAATACTTAAATGAATGGTTTTTTATAATAAATTATGATTTTAATTAAATATTAAAATAATGATATTTAGAAAATTATTTTAGAAAAATGGAGTTCATTTTCTATTATACACATCGAATAATTTTTTGGATGTATTTTTTAGATTTTTCTGAAATACTTGAATTTTTAGTGAATATTAAAATACATTAATTTTCCCTATAAATACAATATAGTGAAAATCAACTAATCCTAAAATCATAAGTGATGTAAGAACAAAAATATTAAACTCACAAGAATTTATTACAATTATAGGTCATGTAATACTTACTATTCCAAGTCTGGTGAAGAAATAAGAACTAGTGATTAAAAAATTATGAATACCCTTCTCTCCTCTAGTATAAAAAACCCCCCTTCACTCCCTCTTCCCATCCCTCCTATAAAGCCATGTGACTTACCAATATTCTTCCAAAATCTCTCCCAAAGATACTAACCCACGTCCAAAAGCCCTCAGCCTCTTAAAAATACCCAAACCTCTACCCTTAAGAGGTTCCCAATGGAAGAAGTCTCAAGAGGTAAATTCTTCTTTCCAATTCCATCTTTTCTTTTAAGTTCATTTCTTTTTGTCTCTTTCTTTACTCACCTCCCTTTACTAAAATAGTTTTATAACTCCAGTAACATACATGTTCTATAATTTTGTCATGCTAATGGTATATTTCATTATATTCACTCCTTTCCCCACTTTTTATTTTAATGAAATGAAAGCACTGTTTGAGATGCGCTAATGTAGCCCATTCAAGGACAACAATTTATCAATTTACACTATTATCATTAATTATTTCCGTGAAACCATTTTCATTATAGTTGAACCAGATTATTATTTACATAATATATCCTATTTTTGGTTATGAATTTTTTTTACAAATTGTATAAATCAAAACATGTTCTTTGTAATCAAACCCATTGATTTACAAAAACGGTCGTCAAAATATTTTTATATATTAATTTGTCTTTAATCAATGCAACCAAATTAAATTTAATAACATGAAGTCACATGGATGTAAACTAATAGAAAACAACTTCAATTAGAGACAACCAATTTCATCTTACATGTTTATCCAATCATGGATATATGTGAACCAGTCATTAAAACTGAATAAATAAATGTAACCGAATAATGAAATTGAATCTCAAATCCAATCAAAACGGTTATAAATGAATATAAAAGGATTATACTAAACCAATTATAAATATAAAAATTTAGGTAATTAGAGATTAGTTAACCTGATTTTTTCATTAATGTATTTAATAACAAGTTCAGAACACCAACAGATTTAAGGCAGGGGATCCTCTCTGTTTCACTCTTAAATCAAGATTGTCCTCTGTGATATTCCATTTTATGTGTAATACATGAGGTTGGGGTATGTTTACACACATCCCTCATACTTCCCTTTTTATTTATATTTTATTATAAACCCATTTTCAATTTCATCAAGCCATCTTAGTTACACTCGATACCATGCTGATAAACCATAATGAATTCTACCCAAACCTTCTATGTTCTTTCAGGTTGCCTGATCTTTCTTAATAAAAAAATGGATTTATCTTATATGTTTATTATAATATTATAAATTATATTTAGTTTTAAAATATTCATTTATGATGACCCTTTTATAACTTTCTTTCGAGGATATACAAGTTTTTACAAGATTCCATCCTTAGAACTCTCTTGTAAGCAAACCTCTGTTAAGGGAACATCCCAAATTTTTACCCAATTTAAAATGCACTCTGTCACTACCCGCCTTCACCAAAAGGAGGGAAGAGTCAGCAAATTTCCAGGCCCTTCCTTCTTTAAGTTGAAGGAGAGTTAATGACCCCCGAAACCCGCCTTCAATAGGTCCCAGAGTAGCGACTAGCACCAAGGGTATAGAAAATTCTCGCAAATGGAAGGCATTACCCTTTTTATTATTTAGGATCGGGAAATAGGACAAGTCAACCACCCAAAAAGGGAAAGAAACATGTGTAAATAAATAAACCCAACAAAGCCCCCATGCATGTTTAAACAGTTTACAATAAGGTGCAAGTACAAAAAGAGGCTCAAGGTACAATACCAAAAGAAAACAAAGGTACGACAACAGCAACAACTCCAACTGTCTGACTAGTAGGGTCCCACACAGCCCTGGTAGTCCTCCTGGAAACCTGAAAGTAAACGTAGGGTGAGTATACAAGTACACTCAGTAGGGAAAACCAAGACTCTCGTGCACAAGTGGGGGAACGTACTAAAGTTCCGTGAGAAAAAGAGTAAACCAAACACCTAACAAGGAAAACTACCCATCCCAGGCCTCACCAAGGCTCACTCCCCAAATAACGCAAGTCAAGTAATATATATAATAAGATCACATCGATGATTGGGTACCCCGCGCCACTTTCCCACTGGTTATTAAGACATCCTACGCATCAGACCAATCCCACCATTCTCACCGCAGTCCCACTTCCACACCCGCCCGCACAGACCTGGGCCACAACCACAGGCAGTCCCACTGCCGAATCCCGCCCGCACACACCTGGGCCACAACCGCACGTAGTCCCACTGCTGAATCCCGCCCGCACACACCTGGGCCTCAACTGTCACATGTAACCATTCCTGCAAACACCTAGGCCAGAGCAACCACCGCCACGCCCGAAGACACCTGGGCCTCATCCCGAAGACACTTGGGAAACCACCAGCCGCACAAACCTGGCCAACCACCACAACACCCCGCCCGATGGTTCTTGGGCTAATAATGGACTTCAGGCCATCACAGCCTGCCTGAAGGTACTTGGGCTATCCGGGAAAGGGAGCAGAAAAGGAGCTAATAACCATCCATTAAGGATAGTGTTGGGAAAAACACCCTTCCCCCATAAATGGGGGTGTTCGGCACTGAGTGCTCAACTTGGGTGGGGCGCGAATAAGAAACACAAAGCTAAAAGTATAGATATAGGTAACAAACACTCACCCAAATCTTAGGTTTTCCTAGCCAACCTACAGAACACAACACCACTGCGTCCGAGTCACAGTTCATGAACCTTGCCCACAAAACCATTTGTCCCATTCTTGTTTCACGTTCAGTCAAATGTTCAATTAATTTTAAGCACTACTGGGCAACTACCATAAGCATAACCAAGGAATGCGTCAAAAGCAAGGATCAACCAAAACACTCACACCTGGTTCTGTCAACAGAGGATCTCTCCCCAATTTGTGATATCAAAAAGTAACCACTTTGGTTTAAAACTCACAACCACCGAATCCATACCGACAGGAGATCCCATCCCCCAAATTCACACAACCACCGAGAGTATAAAAGAACAGGGGATCCCATCCCCTCCCACATTTCCAGCAATCGGCCTGAAAGGAAAACAACCAACCACCACTACCAACACAAGTCAGGGATTTTCATATTTAAATGACTTAACACACTCCATGATTTCAAATTCCATGTGTTCTAACCGGGAGTTATCACAGAAGGGTTGATCCTGGTGATTTAAACTATTCAGCCGGATATACGTGATTAACCAATTTCACAGCAGGAGTTCTCAATTTCAGCAACCCATTTAAAACATCACGAGGGGATTCATCAGTGCACATACAACGACCACCAACGATCTCAATTTTCAGAAAACATAAACCAGCACAACTAAAAAGGATGATCATAAGATAAGGCATAACAACGATCAAGACCCCTTCCCTTTCTTTCTTTAGAACTTCGTTTATTATCTTTATTAAGGTTCGGTTAAACAAATTCCATAGGAACAAAAATAACACCCACCCCGCATGATACAAAAAAGTGAGAGACGAGAGAAATTCCCTACTTGTTGATAGATGACCGGCGTTTAGGCCGGGGGCGCGGAACTTTACGGATAACGATGCGGCGGTCCCGATGCACTAGAAGAGCCACGATCGAAGAAGGGGGGAACCACAGCCTAACCCTTAATTTATAAGAGCCGGGGATGGTTGAGGTGAAAACGCGAATCCGCGTAAGACGTGGAAGTCGTGGGTTGACCACGCGGCTTGACTCATCATTAAAGGTGCTGAGTGGTTTAAACCGACTCATGAGCCGATTCAGTATTTAATTAAACTTTTGTGCGCGTTTCAGGTCTTTAAGAAACGAGGCAGAATACGGTTTAAAACCCTATTTGCGAAAAATGAGCATTACTGGAACAACTTGGCAAGGTCGGGTGACGTCGGCCGGTTCCGCCGATCAGTCACACCGATCGGTCTCACCGATCGGTCTCACCGATCCGTCTCACCGATCGGTCTCACCGATCGGTCTCACCTATCGGTCTCACCGATCGGTCTCACCGATCGGTCGCACCGATCCGTCTCACCGATCGGTCTCACCGATCGGTCTCACCGATCGGTCGCACCGATCCGTCTCACCGATCGGTCTCACCGATCGGTCGCACCGATCCGTCTCACCGATCGGTCTCACCGATCGGTCGCACCGATCCGTCTCACCGATCGATCTCACCGATCGGTCTCAGGGATCGGTCGCACCGATCCGTCTCACCGATCGGTCTCACCGATCGGTCGCACCGATCTGTCTCACCGATCCGTCTCACCGATCGGTCTCACCGATCGGTCTCACCGATCAGTCTCACCGATCGGTCTCACCGATCGGTCGCACCGATCCGTACCCCTTAAGGATCCGGATTTTGGCAAAGGAAGGGACCAAGGGGGGTCTGGGTCATCACATCAGATACCACTTAAACTATTCTCGTCCTCGAGAATCACAACAAACCAGAAGGAAAGAGAGGGTCCGAACAACCATCTTCGAAAGATACCTCTTAGGAGTGAACCTCTGCTAACAAAAAACACTCCCCTGTCAAGAACTAAGAAACATACCACGCCAAACAGCCCGGTCATGTGGGTTTGGGGAGTTTCCCTCACCCATGTCAAGATATTATCCGCTTTGGGCGGCACTGACTCGCCTGCACGGGTTCAATCGCATCCACCTTAATGCGTCTTGATTAGGGGTCGAGTTCCCTCTTCCCTTTAGCCGGGGCTTTTCACACACAACAGAGGAAATAAACCAGTAAATTGCATAGCCAAAAGTCAAATTTTCTACCACAACAGGTACAAAAGGAACAAAGCTCAAAAAAACTCGGGGTATTGGGCACGCATCTGTGCTTCCCTCTCCCACGTACTCTCTTCAAGCCCGCCATGTCTCCACAACACACAAACCAAGGGAATAGCTCGCCCACGAAGAACCTTCTCCTTGCGATCCTCGATCATCACTAGTTTTTTCACAAAGGTTACGTCATCCTCGATGTCCAGTTCACCCCAATCAAGGACATGTGAATCGTCGTGCAGATAACGACGGAGCTGGGATTCATGAAAGACATCATGTATCCTTACCAGCGGCGGAGGTAACGCTAGCTGATAAGCCACTTCGCCGACCCGCTGTAACACTTCGAAGGGTCCGACGAATCTGGGGGAAAGCTTACCCCCCTTGCCGAACCTCTGTTGCCCACGCCGCGGGGAGACCTTCAAGAATAGGTGGTCTCCAACCTCGAACTCCAAGGGCCTTCTCCTGGTATCAGCATACGACTTCTGCCGGTCCTGGGCCGCCTTCATCCTTTCTCGTATGAGCTGAATTTTCTCTGTCGTGTTCTGCACCACCTCTGGGCCAAGGATGCCTGCCTCTCCTACTTCGTTCCAACACACAGGTGAACGACATGGCCTCCCGTTCAAGGCCTCAAACGCGGCCATACCGATGGTATAGTGGTAGCTATTATTGTAGGAAAACTCTACTAGAGGCATGTATCGTACCCATGACTCTCCTGAGCCCAGAACACATGCCCGTAGCATATCCTCCAAGGTCTGGATGGTTCGCTCCGTTTTTCCATCTGTATGGGGATGGAAAGCAGTGCTAAGGCGTAACTGGGTGCCAAACGCATGCTGCAATCCTCTCCAGATTCGCGAGGTAAACCGTGAATCCCTATCCGACACTATAGACCTCGGAACTCCATGCAACCGCACCACCTCATTTACGTACTTTCGTGCCAAAGCATCCACAGTACATGACTCCCTGATTTCCAGAAAGTGAGCCGATTTCGTCAACCTGTCCACCACCACCCAGATGGCGTCGCACCCTCCTTGGACCTTGGGTAGTCCCGTGACGAAATCCATTGAGATGTCGTCCCACTTCCACTCGGGAACAACTAAAGGCTGCAGTAGGCCGCCTGGAACTCGGTGTTCAGCCTTCACTTGCTGACATACTAAGCATTTAGCCACAAATTCTGCCACCGCTCACTTAACTCCGGGCCACCAGAACTGCCTTTTCAGCCCCTGGTACATCATGGTAACTCCTGGGTGCACCGCTAGGGGTGAGTTGTGGAACTCACTGAGAACCTTGCCACGCATTACTCTTGGAACAAACAACCTTTTCTGGAAAAGCATCCGGTGCTGACCGTCCTCTGTCCATTCTCTCGGAGCATCGCTCTGGTCAACCTGATAACGCATCACTTCGCACTCGGGGTCTCCCCACTGAGACTCCTCCACTTGCCGAAACAGAGATGACTGCACTATCATCTGATATAGGCAGCCTCTGCCACTATCCATCTTCGCATCCAGGTGTAAGGCAGCCAACTCCTCCATTGCCTTCCAGGCATTTTCCGACTCTCGGACCGCATCCTTCTGCGTCCTCCTGCTCAAGGCATCGGCCACCACATTTCCATTTCCCTCAGTATAAGAGATTTCAAAGTCGTAGTCCTGGAGGAACTCCACCCATCTCCATTGTCGCAAGTTCAATTCCTGCTGGGAGAAGATATACTTTAAGCCTCTGTGATCTGTGAAGACCACAAAGCATTCACCGATGAGGTAGTGCCGCCATAACTTTAGCGCAAAAACGACCGCTGCAAGCTCCAGGTCATGGGTGGCGTAGTTACGCTCATGGGGGCGTAGCTGCCTGGACCCGTAATAGATCACCCCTCGTTGTTTCATCAACACGCATCCCAGGCCCTGTGCCGAAGCATCACAAAATACCTCATAGGCCATCCCTTCTTCTGGTAATCTCAACACTGTGGCACTAACCAGCTTTTCTTTTAGGTAGCTGAAGGACGACTCACATTGCTCGCTCCACACGAAAACCTGGTCCTTCTTGGTCAAAGCCGTCAAAGGGGCTGCTACTCGGGAGAAGTTGGGTACGAATCTCCGGTAGTAACCTGCCATTCCGAGGAAACTCCGGACTTCCGCCACACTCTTGGGTGCTACCCAAGAAACAACTACCTCATCCTTTGATGGGTCGACTGCTACCCCCTGCTCAGACACTACGTGCCCGAGGAAGTGCACTTCTCGTGCCCAGAACTTGCACTTTGACAACTTCCAGTAGAGGTGGTGCTGTCGGAGGACTTCCAAAACTGTCCTCAGGTGCTCTGCATGGTCCTTTTCTGACCTTGAATAGATAAGTATATCGTCGATGAATACCACCACAAACCGATCCAGGTACTCCCGAAAGATGGAGTTCATAAGCCCCATGAACACGGCTGGGGCGTTCGTAACACCAAAGGGCATGACCACGAACTCGAAGTTCCCATACCTGCACCTGAACGCTGTCTTCGGGACGTCGCTATCCTTCACCCTCAGCTAGTGGTACCCAGACCGCAGGTCGATCTTCGAGAACCATCCTGCCCCTTTCAGCTGGTCGAAAAGATCATCTATCCCAGGAAGAGGGTAGCATTTCTTGATCGTTACCCGATTCAGCCTCCTGTTGTCGATGCACAACCTGAGGCCACCATCCACCTTCCTTGCGAACAATACTGGAGCACCCCACGGTGACGCACTTGGACGAACATAACCCCTCTTCATCAGATCTTCAATCTGTATCTGCAACTCCCGTAGCTCCGAAGGTGCCATCCGGTAAGGAGCCATCGAGATTGGACGAGAGCCGGGCTGCAGGTCTATCCCGAACTCGATATCACGTCGAGGGGGTAGAGTCATCACCTCCTCAGGAAAGATGTCCATAAACTCACGGATGATCTCTGGCACTTCCACCATTTCCGCATCTACTGATTCTACCGTCAGTTCGGTCAACAAGGAGAGGAGAGGTTCCTCCCTCCTGTTTCCCTTCGGACAGCTCCGCTCACCGGTGAAGGTAACACGCTGGCCGTCCAAACCTGAGAACACCACCCTTCTTTGGAAACAGTCAATGACGGCGCACACAGAAAATAGCCAGTCGATTCCTAGGATGACATCGTACGGCTGAATCTGTAGCAGAAGGAGATCTCTAACCGACTGATGTGGCCCTAACATCAGTCTACATCCCCGACAAATGAAAAGAAAGTTGGTCTGACCTCCAACTGGTGTGCTCAACACCCGGGGCACTGGAAGTCTCTCGGCATCTAGACCCAAGGCACGGGCTAGACTGGGTGCAACAAAGGAGTGCGAAGCTCCGGTATCGAACAAAGCATAAGCAAGAGTTCTAAACACATTGCTCGTACCTCGAACAACTTCTGGCCCTGTTGGAACTGTTGCCTCTGCGGCGTGTAGCTGTCCACGCCCAGCTCCCCTGCCCCTCGGCTGTCGGCCACCTCCCCGACCACGCCCTGGTCGAGGTCCCTAGGGAGCGCCCTGAGGTCGGCCACCTCCTCCTATGTCTGCCTGTGGAGGAGCGGGAGCTCGCTGTCCCTGCTGCTGCTGCCGGAAGGGCCTGGCTGGAAACTGCTGCTGCGGCGGATGCTGGGGATGACTGCCACTTCTGTACTGCACCCGATCGGGGCACTGACTCCGGAGATGTCCAGGGCTCCCGTAGGTGAATCACCGTGGTCCCGATCCTGAAGGGAAAGAACGTGGGCCAGGGGATTGAAACTGAAACTGATGCGGTCTGCTCTCTGCGGGTCGGAACCTGGAGGGCCCCGATGCTGGAGGCCTGGTGCTGACGGCCTTCCCCTTCGATGGTCCCAGCTGGATCCCTTCTCGTGACACTCCACCCAGAGCATCCATCCTTTCCACCACTTCGGACTTCTTCTGGACCTCTAAGTATGTCAGAAGGGTAAAGGGGGTAACAGCATACTGGAGGGAGGGTCGGAGCGGCTCCTCCAAACGTCTTGCCTGAGACTCCTCATCGGGAAAGAGGTCCGGAGCAAAACGCAGGAGGTCCTTGAACTTGATTCCAAGTTCCCTCACGGACATGCTCCCCTGCTGGAGGGAGAGTAGTTCCTGCCTCTTCTCCGCCTTAATTTTCGAGGAGAGGAACTCCGCCCGGAACTCCTTCTCGAAATCCGCCCAAGAAACCTCAGACTCTTTCCTACTCCCCAGGTGAAGCATCCACCACTGACGTGCCGCTCCTCGCATCTGGCTAACAGCCAGAGGAACCCAGTACTCGGTCGGGGCCCGAATCAGGCCGAAGGA
Organism: Viscum album; assembly: GCA_963277665.1. Taxonomy (NCBI): domain Eukaryota; kingdom Viridiplantae; phylum Streptophyta; class Magnoliopsida; order Santalales; family Viscaceae; genus Viscum; species Viscum album. The sequence continues at coordinate 1,579,029,540 of OY728152.1, read as the reverse complement.
TATAACTAGCTCCTCTAGCCAGCCTTCCATCTTCATATCGGAGGTGCTGCCCTCATACTTCTTGAGGGCCTGTCGCTGGAAGGCTCGAAGAGTCTTCTGCCACTGGTCGTCCTCTTCCTCTCGATCAGCTCTCTTCCGATTGGCCAAAGTAGTCTCAAGGGCCTCGATCTCCTGTACCACACGTGGTCGCCTTCCAGGTGCCATAGCTGCAAGGTAAACAAGGAATGCCTAAGCCCAAGTAGTGCAGAATATCGTTCATAAAACTTAATAAGATTTAATTTATTCTTAATTCACAAGACATCCCAGAAACACAAGAACACAAGTCATTATGATTCATGTACCATTCCTAGGGTCTCTACCTTGCAATCAGTGTGGCCTCACTTGGTCGTTCGGTAGGTCCAGAGTCCTTGCATCGGATCATGGGGGGCCCTAAAATCCCGTGTCCTAGCTGGTCTTCCCTGGACTAATTCACGCTCCAAGGTCACCCAACACTGTTGCCTTACCATCCCATGCAATCCTTACTGTGCCTAACTCCAGACTCCATCCTATCTCTCAACCATCACCTCTGATACCATTCTGTCACGACCCGCCTTCACCAAAAGGAGGGAAGAGTTAGCAGATTGCCAGGCCCTTCCTTCTTTAAGTTGAAGGAGAGATAATGACCCCCGAAATCCGCCTTCAATAGGTCCCGGAGTGGTGACTAGCACCAAGGGTATAGAAAATTCTCACAAATGGAAGGCATTACCCTTTTATTATTTAGGATCGGGAAATAGGACAAGTCAACCACCCAAAAAGGGAAAGAAACAGGTGTAAATAAATAAACCCAACAAAGCCCCCATGTATGTTTAAACAGTTTACAACAAGGTGCAAATACAAAAATAGGCTGAAGGTACAATACCAGAAGAAAACAATGGTACGACAACAGCAACAACTCCAACTTTATGACTAGTAGGGTCCCGCACAGCCCTGGTAGTCCTCCTGGAAACCTTAAAGTAAACGTAGGGTGAGTATACAAGTACACTCAGTAGGGAAAACCAAGACTCTCGTGCACAAGTGGGGGAACGTACTAAAGTTCGGTGAGAAAAAGAGTAAACCAAACACCTAACAAGGCAAACTACCCATCCCAGGCCTCACCAAGGCTCACTCCCCAAATAACGCAAGTCAAGTAATATATATAATAAGAGCACATCGATGTTTGGGCACCCCGCGCCACTTTCCCACTGGTTATTGAGACATCCTACGCATCGGACCAATCCCGCCATTCTCACCGCAGTCCCACTGCCACACCCGCCCGCACACACCTGGGCCACAACCACACGCAGTCCCACTGCCGAATCCCGCCCGCACACACCTGGGCCTCAACCGCACGCAGTCCCACTGCTGAATCCCGCCCGCACACACCTGGGCCTCAACTGTCACATGTAACCATGCCTGCAAACACCTAGGCTAGAGCAACCACCGCCACGCCCGAAGACACCTAGTCCTCATCCCGAAGACACTTGGGAAACCACCTGCCGCACACACCTGACCAACCACCACAACACCCCGCCCAATGGTTCCTGGGCTAATAATGGACTTCAGGCCATCACAGCCTGCCCAAAGGTACTTGGGCTATCCGGGAAAGGGAGCAGAAAAGGAGCTAATAACCAGCCACTAAGGATAGTGTTGGGAAAAACACCCTTCCCCCATAAATGGGGGTGTTCGGAACTGAGTGCTCAACATGGGTGGGGCGCGAATAAGAAACACAAATCTACAAGTATAGATATAGGTAACAAACACTCACCAAAAGCTTAGGTTTTCCTAGCCAACCTACAGAACACAACACCACTGTGTCCGAGTCACAGTTCACGACCCTTGCCCACAAAACCATTTGTCCCATTCTTGTTTCACGTTCAGTCAAATGTTCAATTAATTTTAAGCACTACTGGGCAACTACCATAAGCATAACCAAGGAAAGCGTCAAAAGAAGAAATCAACCAAAACACTCACACCCGGTTCTGTCAATAGAGGATCTCTCCCCAATTTGTGATATCAACAAGTAACCACTCAGGTTTAAAACTCACAACCACCGAATCCATACCGACAGGAGATCCCATCCCCCAAATTCACACAACCACCGAGAGTATAAAAGAATAGGGGATCCCATCCCCTCCCACATTTCCAGCAATCGGCCCGAAAGGAAAACAACCAACTACCACTACCAACACAAGTCAGGGATTTTCAGATTTAAACAACTTAACACACTCCATGATTTCAAATTCTGTGTGTTCTAACCGGGAGTTATCACAGAAGGGTTGATCCTGGTGCTTTCAATTATTCATCCGGATATACGTGATTAACCAATTTCATAGCAGGAGTTCACAATTTCAGCAACCCATTTAAAACATCACGAGGGGATTCATCGGTGCACATACAACGACCACCAACGGTCTCAATTTTCAGAAAACATAAACCCGCACAACTAAAAAGGATGATCACAAGATAAGGCATAACAACGATCACGACCCCTTCCCTTTCTTTCTTTAGAACTTTGTTTATTATCTTTATTAAGGTTCGGTTAAACCAATTCCATAGGAACAAAAAAAACGCCCACCCTGCATGATACACAAAATTGAGAGATGAGAGAAATTCCCTACTTGTTGATAGATGATCGACTTTTAGGCCGGGGGCGCGGAAATTTACGGATAACGATGCGGCGGTCCCGATGCACCAGAAGAGCCACGATCGAAGAAGGGGGGAACCACAGCCTAACCCTTAATTTATAAGATCCGGGGACGGTTGAGGTGAAAACGCGAAACCGCGTAAGACGTGGAAGTCGTGGGTTGACCACGTGGCTTGACTCATCATTAAAGGTGCTGAGTGGTTTAAACCGACTCATGAGCCGATTCAGTATTTAATTAAACTTTTGTGCGCATTTCGGGTCTTTAAGAAACGAGGCAGAATAGGGTTTAAAACCCTATTTGCGAAAAAGGAGCGTTACTGGAACAACTTGGCAAGGTCGGGTGACGTCGGCCGGTTCCGCCGATCAGTCACACCGATCGGTCTCACCAATCGGTTGCACCGATCGGTCTCACCGATCCGTCTCACCGATCGGTCTCACCGATCGATTGCACTGATCCCTCTCACCGATCTGTCTCACCGATCGGTCTCACCGATCGGTCTCACCGATCGGTCGCACCGATCTGTACCCCTTAAGGATCCAGATTTTGGAAAAGGAAGGGAGCAAGGGGGGTCTGGGTCATCACACACTCTATACTCTATTTTAAGAAACCATTATCTTCATAAAATAAGTATTTTTTATGTAAACCTTATTTTTTCAATTCTGGTTTCATATAAAATATTTTCCTCTATTATATTTTAAAATCTCTAAAGCATTTTCCTTAAAACAACACAAAAATGTTTTAATTATAATTTCAATCAAATAAATTTCATATATTTTATCCCTTATGATTGACACCACATACCATGTTATATTCCTATTTTCCATATAAAATTCCATTTATGATATAATACTTTTCTTTCATGGAAACTATCATGATACGCCAATTGGTTATGATTTATGGCATGTTTATGGTACCCAATTCTTTCCATGGGTACCCTTATGTTTATGTATGGATGATTCTGTATGATTATTTAAGGGGAAAGAATATTTATGTTGTAAGAATGTTTATTTTTAAATAATATTAATTAAAATTTATATATGGGTGCGCACAGATAGCACTCCAATGTATTCGGTACTGTTAAATCTCATGAGATGCGATGTGAAATGGGATTGGCAGTATTCCATGACCCGTACTAAATTGGGAAACATGATTAGTGGTTAGACATGACCCATAATAAAGAAATTATTTATTATTCTACCACATTTATATGATTCCATGTTTATACTATACCATTATTATATGATTAGATTTCATATGTTCCAAGGTTTGGATACCATTATGTCATGCCTCCTTACTCATGTGCTTAAGATGTGTCCTTATGTTCATTCCTTTACTAGGATTTTTAGACTACCCATTTGTTCACGTGTTCCCCAAGGTACCCTATGTAGCTATAAGGTATCAAATGAAGTTACAATCTCTTTATGGGGATTAAATAAAGATGTTTTTAGCACCTTGTTTTATGTGTTATGTAGATAGTCTTCGAAGACATTAGACTTAACGATGCTTGGCTAGTACTCTGATTATTATGTATACTTAAAATCATGAAATTTTATATGTAAAAGGATTTGGTCCCTCTATTTATGTAATTTTAAGGCTAATATTATTAATTAACACTTATTTAAATTATTTATTTTTTAAATAGGGTTACACATAATTCAACATTAAAAGGGTTTGTTATTTATTTATTTGTTGTAAAACACACTTTAAAAAAATACATTATAACATTTTCTACATTATCATAATTATTTTATATCATTGAAAGTACATATTATATTTAAATAATTTAATAAAACATTATTTTGGTAAACAATCAATAGAGTCAATTTTGGCGCTATTTAACTCATTGACTTTTAAAAATATTAAGATAACAAGTTAACTTCGAACCAAATATTTTATTGTATTTTTAAGAAGTAAATACCATCTAGATAATTAATTATTAGTATTAATTAGAGAAACATATATTTACATTAACATTTTTAAAAATATTTAATTTTTATCTCTATGAATAAGATAATTACAACATCAGTTTTGTGAAATTATTTAATTTACCTATTTTTTTAATAAAAATTAAATTATAAAATAATATGATGAAGATAAATCTCTTATATTTCCGAAGAATATTTTTAGTTGAATTTAGATTTTATAAAATACAATACTTGAAATTTCTTACTTATTAAATTATGAATGTTATAACTTTAGCATCAGTTTAAATAAAATAATATAAGTGTACAAATATCTTCTATATGACTGCAAATGGTCACTAACTTGACCCTCGGATTTTTAAGGTCAATATATACTCAAAAAAAATTATTTGGTTATGTTTTTGGGTCTTTTATGGGTATTATAATTTTAATAAATTTCTTTTTCAATTCTCATCATTGAATTAATTTTTACATCATCAATGTATTAGTCTTCAAGGTAATAAATATATTTCTTAAACTTTTCAAATAAATTACCACGATAAATAAGTAAATTTATATTTAAAATAATCCTTTTAAGAGAATTTATCGTATGTCCAAACTTACATAAAAATTATATTGTTATAGAAATATTAGTGACATATCATTAATTTTTCATTAAATAAATTAAATTAAATTTCTTGATACCATCTATGGGGAATTCAAAGGACACGATTTGGACCCAAGGATGATTTAGAGAAAAAAATCTCATCCATTTATATTATATAAATTTTTATGCTAATTTTAAAATAGTATTATTACCCTTAATTAACTAATTTACCATTTTACCATATTAATAAAAATCATCGAAGATTCAATTAATAAGGAACAAAAATCAAATAAATCTATTTACATGATTTAGACCAAATGATTGAAAATTTGGACTCCAATTTCTAAAATTAAAGACATATAATTTTCTATAATTATTTTAATACAATTATCATTATCATAAAAAGAGAACGATTTTTAATAGTTAAAACATTGAAAAAGATTGAAATGTTTTTCCATCTGAATTCCATTTAAAATTAATTCTAAGGACATAAATTATATTTATTGGGAATAATATTCTATATATTCATTATAAAAATTCAATATTATAATATAACCATATAAATTATTTCAATGAAAAAATAAGTTTTTAATTACAATTTAGTGTATTTTTACTATTTATCAAAATTGGAATGTTATTAGAAAATTATTAGAAATACATAAAATGTAAATTTTTATATCCCTTTTATAAATAACATGTTTATAATTTTATATAAAAATTATTAATGTGTAAATATATAAATCTATAAGGGGTTAACCATTAACAAGTGGAAAATTACAATTTTGAAAAATATATATTTTTATACCTCAAATAGGGTGTATTAATACTCCATGAAAAAATAACTTTTGGATTATTATCAAATATATTTTATTTAGTAAATAAAATTTTAATTTCATTAATTACATTTACTAATAGTAATCCCTCTTTTTGTTAATAAAAAAATACATATTTAATTAATTTATATTTTTCATAAATAATTGATAGAGAATGACTTCCCCACACATTTTCATAAGTTAGTCATATTTATTCAACATAACATAACAGAAAGGATAAAATGGAAATTATATAATTAGGGTGTCTTGAGGTTCATTTAAACTCTTGAAAGCATTCAATGTATGATATTTAATAAAAATTATTTAGATAAAATATTTCATTAAAAAAATATGGGCGTTATAATAACATATTAACATTAAGTATGCCATCAATGAGTAACCATCGAGGGAATCTCGCTATTGTAACCAAAAGTTAAAGCATAACTCCAATTAGATTCATTTCACTCAAATATATGAATTTTAATTTTGAGTGTGAATTTATATTTATAGTCACACTTAAATCACATAATGCCATAAGAAACTCATTAGTTCCTATATAAATAGGAATATAAAAGTAAACATGATATGTTAAATTTTTCAATTGGATTCCTAATACTGTATTCAATCATTCCCCCATCAATGGTATAGTACTCCATTCCTATGTCTTCCTCTGGTTTGACACCAAATCATTCATAAACATTGAATTGCTCAATATTTTCATGATATTTTTAGGAAATATATTGTGGTTATCTAATTTTTTAGACAACCAAATATATTAATATCAGTTTTATCAAACATCACACTGATTCTCCCGCTATAAAAGTTAGTTGTGGTTTTTTTAGTGGTGGTTAATCATCTAAAACTATCTTCTAAACTAATTATTAATTGTCCTTTATTACATTATATCATTCTATTTATTTATTAGATTGTTAATTTTTCTTTATTTTATCTCGTTTAGTACTATATTGTGTTGTTCTTCCACTCCTCAATGATATTTATTTATATTATCTATGTCATGGTAAATTTAGATCTCATGGTAAAATTTTCAATGGCCTCTCCTTGATTTGGGTAATATTATTTCCCACATTAACACCCATATTACTGGTAACAATAATTTCTTTTATTACATTTCCATTTATTTCATAGATTCTAGGCCCCTGATATTTGGAGTAAGGTATCAATTCCTATGGAATAGAAAATGAAATTTTTATATAATTTTCCATAGTCTCCTAAAATAAATAGATATTAATTTTCATATAAGGAAATTGATGCTATGGTTCAAAAACCTATATCATTATCAAAAATCCTTATATTGTTTTTTTATTGTGGATGTTTCATTAATCAAATAACATAATTATAATGGTTATAATTAGGATAATGGGAAACATCACATTGTATAGATTTTTGATACTAGGAGGGTATTAAAGAACCATGTTTCCATGACATGGAATTGATTTTTGTAGCAACCAAGATATTTTTCACCAGGAGTATATCATTATTCTTTCCATAATTCGATTACAATTAGAAAATGTTTCTAGATATTTAATCCAATAACTCATAACTCTCCTCAGGTGATTTTCACATTAGCAATGCACTAATGGTAGTGTTAATGAACTCCCCATGATTTTTTGAAATAGTATTTCATCAATTAAATTTAATATTTTCCCTATTTTTTCATTGGACATAATATTGTGTTTATCTTGCATGACATGAAACACCTAGTTAATCATATTTAAAATGAAAAAATGTGGTAAAAATTCATTTCACTTGACATTTTTAAAAAAAAATTGATATATGATTAATATAGTTATTAGAAAATAATTGTTATATCTTTTCAGTAATACATAGAAATATGAATATTGATAAATAAATTTTAAATATTTATTATAATGGGTTTATATAAATAATTTTTCTTTCAAAAGTGATATTTTATTTTTAGAGAATTAATTATATGTTTCAAAAATAAAATTTTCATAGAAAATGATTTATTATGAATAATCATTCAATTATGTTTTTAAAAATTTAAAAACCTAATTCAAAAAAAATAATTAGTCTTTAAATAATAATGTTACAATTATCTTAGGATGAATATTTGGGAATTTTCCTAAACTGTTCATTTTTTAAAGGAAAAATGAAAAATAATGAATTTAAATTAAAATATTCTTTTTCTTTTAAGTTATTTGTTATTTTTATGTTATAGTTTTAATTATTTTTATAGAATAATTAGTTCTATTATATATTAATTAATAAAATTTATCTCATTGGTATATATTTCTAATTAAATTTGGATATAAAAAATAATTCAAACTTTTGAGTGTCTTCTCTGAAAATGATCAGCATATGCTCACATATGTGGGATATATTTTAAAATATTATTTTAAATCATTTTTACATAATTTATTAAAATGGAATAAAAATTTGGATTCCAAATAATTTATAACATTTAAAAAGGTATTTTTAAGTTTTTGACCAAAATAAATATTGAATGATGTAAAAATTAATTAATCAGGATAAAATAAAAATGGATTTATTTAGAGGTTAAACTAAAATTTTATTTCTAAAAATGAACAATACACAAGTCTAATAACTATCAGTTCACTATATATTGATGAAGAATCCTATAAGATAGATAATTTATTAATTATTACCCTTGTGATGTAACATCATGAATTTATCCAAACGTACATGAAATTTAATTGTAAGTTTAAATTATAAAAATCATACCTTAGATTTATTTATAAGAGTTTAATATAGGTATTTTAGGATTCTAGGTCTTATTTTAATCTCGGATCACCGAAAATATAGAAAACAGACTAGACATTCTGGTTTGTCTAACCATGTGACCTAGGGCGCATGACCATGCAGTCAGTTTGTTGGTCTCGAAAAGTCGGTGAATGAATTATTTTTCTTTTTTAGTCAAACTATATTCTTAATTGTGTTAGGTTTCCGAGTGAAGAAGAACATTCCGCATAGTTGGTGTATTGTTTGGATAACTATGCACAAATCGGGTGACCCCTTCTATGTGGGTAAAAACAAATTATTGTATTATATAAATGTTTTTAACCCCTATTTTTAATTATATAACTCTCTATATTAATATTTTATCCGCATACAGTAATACGAAACCCACTCCCCTTTTCTCTTGGGGTTTTTATTGCTCCATCGAGAGTGATGTGTTTCCTTTACCGTTGGAAGCTACAAACTAATCTTGGTATACTCTTCCTTATGCACCTGTTTATTTCATGGTATCTCCAAACCTCATTAATCTATCTTCATTAGATGGTATTACCATTATTTGGGTGGTTTCCAAAATACCTTGTTCTATTTTACTTTAGGATAAATCAATTATTAATACCAGATAAGTGTAGTACTACAACCAAGTTGTAGGTGTCTACTCTTTTTTCCATCTTGTTTCATGTCATTTTTGGAATTGTGTCATTGTGAATCTCATAAAAAAATTATAGTGATTCTATTTATCACATATTATAAATATATTTTTTCAAAACCATTGGGACTATACCTTGTAGATAAACCCATGTTTTGAGTGTACAAATTCAATCTGGACAACCCTTTGCGTGGGCCAACCAAAATGGCATAAATTTCTATTTTGTTAAAATGTGGAAAATTTTCATTTGGTGTGTGTGTGAAATTTATTATTACATAATATTATTATTGATATTAGAATGAATAACTTACTACGAATTGGGTCCCTCTTTTTAAGGCCTAATCCAGATCATAATTGTTGAGCCTATGCATAGTACCTTTTACATTTGACATGATTGATGTCTATTGAATGCAATATGGATCAAACTCTAAAGTGACCATTTCATGTCACATTAATACATTTAATTATGTTGAAATCCTTAAACTTTGTGCTAAAATATTATAATACATGCAATATTCATTGATTATTGGTAATATACTCAATGGAAATGTTTTTGTTATGTGGTTATTCCATGTTTAGTGCTCTTGCATGATTTTTTTAATGGATTAAATGGAATATGATTTTTTTTCAAGATTTTTAACCTGAGATTATGAAATTTCATTATCTACATATTTGAATGATGCATTTTTATTACATATACCTTTTATATAGTTCACTACTTATGAATTTTTATATTTTTTATGCCCTTGATAGTTTATTGAACCATATGAAATTATTATTAAACATTATAACCAATGATTTTGAATTTAATGTGTTTAAGTTAACTTATTTAAGGCTTTTACCATGTATCTTACACATCATAACCTTCTTATTCATATTTTAATTCTATTTTCCTTTCCATTTGAAAAGTCCCATTTTTAATTGTATTGAAATTTATATCTTGGTTAAATGGATATCATGTAATATAGAGATGACATTAGTTTGATAGAAATCATAAATGCATTATGTGAGATGTATTCTTTTCTTGATAAGGAACTTGTAACATACTAGAAAACAAATTTTTTTGATATTAAGGACCCACGTAAGGACTCTTTGTGCTCATTGGGTTACTACCCGATTATCTGGGGGTGATGCATTGGATTTCCAAAAATGGATTCCCAAGTGGTTTATTATACTCCTGAGTGATTCAAGTTCTTTAGAGGAGCAACAATGTATGGAACATTATTTAAGATGACCACTCTATGCCTTATGTGATTGAATCATTTTTCATGACACGTCAGATTGATTGTTATTTTATGGTTGATTTATTGTATAGGGAATACCCTAGGTCGTCTCTGAAGGAGCATTGGTGGATTGTAGTGTGATTTTTTAATAAAAATAAGCAAAAGAGGGAGAGTTTTTGAAATCTGTTTTTAGAAAATGACTCGTTTTAGAGAGTTTAATAATTGATAAATAAAAGTGGTGTTTTAGAATTATGAGATAAGAATATAATTTAATGTTCAGTAAAAATATTTTATATTATATTGTTCAGAAAATATTGACATGGATTTGTTTTATTCTTTGGTTGAGGGTTGTCAAGATCTCGATTCCCCTCTTGTCTCTTAAAACATTTCACAATGTACCAACCCTTTATACAGAAATCGTGTGGGTAAGGATTGCAGATCTAACATAGAGTTATGGCCACCAAAGAATACTAATATATTATGTATGTGTGAGAGAAATGGGATTCTTGTGTTTCCCAATTGAAGAAACCCCACATTCACACTAGAAATATCAACCCAATCAATGTTGAGATAAAACGAATTTCACTTCATTATATAAATGGAAATGTATCAAGAGGAGAAGATCATTAAAGTTAAACATAAGTGAAATATTTTACACACAAATTATAAAAACCCAATAGAAGAAAAGTTGTCATAACTCCCTCTGAATTATGTGTAGAACCCTCAAATTGATCATCCACTGTTAAGCTCTCCATCAAGAGGATGGGGAGGATCAGGTTGACCTTATCCTTCAAAAATGAACCCACTATAAATATGGGGGCCTCTAGGACTTCATAGATTAGAATATAACTCTTTCCCATCTAAAAAATTTCTGAAAATTTCCTCCTGCCCGAACATACAAATGAAGAGGCCAAGGTGCCATTTTTTTAGAAAATTGGAAGGTGGTTTTGAGAACACAAATTTAATAAAACCACTTCTAAAATGGTTATATAATTTCATAAAACCTAATCATTCTCTGGAAAAAATTAAGAAGTTGTAGATCCACCTCATGAATATCTCCACCGCATGTTGGGCTACATTTTAACACCTACATCTCGTGATATAGACATATCACATAACACACATTTTAACTTCTTATAGATTTGATGTGCATGATATATTAGGTCGGTTGGGACACCATATGGATGAATGTGGCCTGGGTTTCTTCAGATGAAATATTTCCCAATTTATTTTTTAACTCATAAAAATTTTCAGCCAATTTTGATGAACAGTTCTATGGATGTTTTTGGTTTAGTAAACTGGTGTGCTTGGATCTTCTGCAACATGGCCCATTTTTCTTTGACATCATCATGGGCCCTCCAAAAAACCTCCACCTTTAATAAAATTATAAAAACAACAAACATTTTCCTTTTTAACAATTATAAATAATAAACAATAGAATCAATCATGAAGTCAATTTTTTAATTATTTTTATAATTTTGAATAAAAATATAGTTCAGCACAATGGTGTATTGGAGAAAATGAAACAGTGAATCGCGGTGCGATCACACCCCCACGCCTAAATATTTTCACTCAAGGTTAAAGTATTACATCGTTTCCATGCCACATTCCTACAAAAAAGGTGATAAATTTATAAGATTCTTATTATGTTATATTTATCATGTCTCATTTATGAAATCAATTTTCCTGTCCTTTTTCTTCTCTCATATTCAAATTTTTTCAACATCATTTGTTCAACCTTGTTACATGATGAATCCTACCTCAAATATAAATTTTCACTCTTCAAAAAATGAATATATGAATGTGTAGTTATTATCTATTACCAAAAATCATGTGATCATACTATATGATTTCCAAGATTATGGGTTCTCTATAGGAAGAAACTTGTATGATACCCTAGATGACTTCCCACATGTTTTTTAGGTCCAAGGGTGAGTAGAGTTTAATGTATAAAAAATATGAGGCAGAAGAGGAGTGTTTAATACCCTATGTACAAAACGTGTCAACATTCAAAAATTATTCACAATAAATGTTCACACTCATACCCTCACAAAGTGTATCAGATCAAACTGAATATCCCCATTGCCTATTTTTGTAGGTCACATCTGATCAGTGAATAATAATGAATAAACACCCCCTTCATTCCATTATTTTTATTTATTTTTGTTCTATTTTTTCTCAATTTATAGAACTATTTTCTATTTCTACAATTTTCGTTGGAGATAAAGATGGAAAATTTGTAAAACAAAGATATAATAGGCTTGTGAACCCACTTCCCAAGGAAAATGATGCCATCCATTCTATTTATCCAAAAAAAATTCATTAATGATATTTCTCATTGAAACATCTTCTCTCCCACACGTGATTAACGTAAAACAAGAATGTAAACAATAGATTGGAAGATAAGGATAAATAATCTAGTAATTTTGATATCTTGTAGGAATTTCATGCACTATATGAAATAAGAAAAGTAAAATACTAAGTGAATGAAAATATAGGTTAATTGTACAATGGTATTTTCAATAAATGATGGATCTATCATGAATATAGCACACTTGTAAATATGAATTCAAATATACTGAAGGAATGTTATGGTTTCTCTACATGACCAAAGACTGTCAAAAAAATAATTAAAAAGAATAATATGTAATAAGGGGCTTAGAATGTCTCTTTTGTAGGGGATTAAAATACTGGTCAGTGCTAATGAGGCATGAGATTCAAAAATCCACGAAACACAAAATAATGATTTTAAAATATAAATTGTAGAAATTGATTCTATATCAACAATAATTTGAAAACCCTTGGTCCAAAAACAAAGGAATTTTTTACACTATCAACACATGAATGAAAAATGATTTGGAATTATTTTTATGTAGGTATCTTTTTCCATGATAAAAATAAAATTCTGTTAATAAAGTGAGGTATAAAACAGGGGCCATGTGAAAACACTATACAATAAGTAATAAAAGAAAGAAAAAATTGATGAAAACTCTTAAATAACCCTAAAATGTACCCATTCCCCCACACATAGAACATGCAGCGTCCTCACTTTAATAAAATATAATTTGGTAAGGATGAAAAAACCCTTGTGGGTGTCTTTTTATATTGCTTTTTTAACACAATGTTCATACATCAGGAACTCTAGAAGGGGTTAATGGATGTTCTTCATCCATCTCCCATTGATAGTGATGGTTTTCTTTGTCTCATGATTATGAACATGAACAACAACCAATTTATATGAATTAGTTAAATTTTATGGTCTAAACCAGTGGGAATGAAGCTTTCCTGGATTTAGCATCAACCATTAGTTGTAAAGGAGAACCTTATTCACAATGTGGAATTGACGATGAATATTTAGACTGTCATCGATAGCCTTGGTTTTCACCTTATAAATCCTAGATTTCTTATATGAATATCTTATCATTTCCTCCATCTCCTTAATCTTTAAATTTCATTATGAACTAAAAATAGATTGATTATAATTTCATTTTTAGTGTCATTATAGGCTAGGTGATCCATCTATATAGGGTGGTGACAACTCATTCCAAACACAAGTGGATAAGGTGATATTCCAAGGGGAGTTTTAATGGATGTATAGTGATCCCATAATGAATCATCCAGCCTAAAAATCCAATATTTTCTATTGGGCTGAACCATTTTTTTCCATCATGAATTTGATTTACCTCTCTATTTGATGCCTCATATTGACCATTGTTTTGTGGGTGATAAGATATATACACTCTAAGCACGACGCCATTCTGACGAAAAAGATATTTCATTGTTGGGTTTCAGAATTGAAAACCCTGGTCACTAATGATGAACATAGCTAATCCAAACCTACAGAAGATTTGGGTTCTCAAAAATTAAACAATAGTCTTGGAATCATCAATCATTGTAGCTTGTGCCTCAACACATTTTTAATCTTAATCAACTAAAAGATGAATGTAGAGGTACCCAAATGAATTGTGGAATGTCCACATAAATTCAATGCACCAAAAATAAAAAATGTCATGGAAGTGCATGTTTTTTGTGGGATATCATTTCCATTAGAGACATTCCCCATTCATTGACTTAATGGAAAAATATTTAAAGAATTCATAGAAATTATGAAACAATGTGGGCCAAAAGAGACTAGAATTGTGGACCTTATAAGTAGTCTATTTGGGACGAATGTGTCCCCCATAAGCAAGAGTGTGTAAGAACCTATGTAGAGACTGAAACATGCTATCCGTGACACAACAAATGAGGACTCCATCACTACTTGTACTTTAAAGGTAGGGTTCACCCCAAATGTACCAATTGGACTCATATTTTAGATAGATATCCTAAATTTTGTTGAGATACATAGGATTTTAAGATACTACTGAATAATTTAAAATTTCAGAATATGATGGAATATCATCTTTCACTTAGTAAAATTTCTCATCAGGAATCATATCACTTATGGGAATATTTTGGGGGATGATTCAATGTCTAAGGGTTGGTGGATCCCACCGATATGGTCGTCTTCCACATTATATATTCCTTTTTATCCTCAATTTCTAAATTGAAATCTGGATAGAGAAGAATCCAATGAATGAGACATGGGTTGGATTTTGGTTTCATAAGGATATACCGAAGGGATGCATGGTCTAAGAATAAACTGTCTTTAGACCCCAAAAGTTTTAACTTGATTTTGTCTAAGTAAAACACAATGGAAAGGAAATATTTTTCAATTGTGTTGTTTTTTTCTTGGACAGAGTACAAGTTACATGAGGCATAGACAATGACATGTTGATATCGATCAACCCTTTGTGACAAGACTTCCCAAAATGCATAGATAGAGGAATCACACATGATCTCAAATGGTAAATCCGACTGAGGTGGTGTGATTACCGGGGGTGACATGTGACTCCAATTTATCTTCTTAAAATCATCCTCATATTATTTGTCGACAAAAAATTGGAGAAAATTGAATAGGGGGAGTCCAATTTTTCTAAAGTCTCAAATGAAAATACAATAAAATCTTGCAGGACCTAGAAAATACTACATGTACCATATATTTTTTGGGAAAAAATAGGGACTAAATTACATGAAATTTTGATTTATCAACTTGTATAGTATCCCCTAAAATGAGATGTCCCAAAAAAATTACATTTCTCACAATAAAATGGTTTTTGAAATAAATTATTAAGAGATTACATTCAATACAATGAGGTCTGACCAAACCAAAACTATACAAACATTAATAAAAAGATGATTCATAAATAGTGAAATCGTCCATGAATAATCCCATGCAATTCTCTTGGCAATATTCTAAAATACTAAACATGTATTGCTAGAATATACCCAGAGCGTTGAGCAGACCAAATGGAATCCTTCTATATGAAAATGTTCTAATGGGGCATGTGTAGGTTGTCTTTTTCTAATCATTGGGGGAAATATGGCTCTAAAAGTATCTATAATACCCATAAATATAGTATTGGGACTTCCATGCTATCCTTTCTATCATTTGGTCAATGAATGGAAAGAGAAATGGTCCTTCCTAGGGTGTTAGTTTAATTGGATATTGTCTATACAAAAACAACAACTATTCTGCACACGAGTTGGAACCAAATCATTGTTTTCATATTAAATTACGATAAGACATGTTTTTTTAGGAACCACTTGGACTAGACTGACCAATTGGATGTCCGAGATAGGTTTAATGATTACAGAAGAAAAATATTTTGTTACATCATTTTTAAAAACATCTAAGAGGTTTGGGTTCTGTCGATGCTGTGACTACCTCTATAGTTTAACCACATCATTTAAAAATATTTTGTGTGTGCAAATTGATGGTCTTATGCTAGTAATTTCAGTAATTGTCCATAAAAAGCATGATTGTACTCCCTCAGAAGTACAAATTGTAACAATTCATGCATAGGATGGAGTTAACTACTAATAATGATAGCAAACAAGTTTCCATTATTAAGATATGAAAATTATAATCTTGAGGTAGTTGTTTTACTTCCATTTTAGGGGTATTTTGGATGGATGGGGTGTGTTTGAAAGTGATAGGCCACTAATATAATCTAATATCTCTATGTTATCGTCCATATATTAGGATAGATCTTTTAAAAGAATAGAAGTATCATCGATGGTAATGTAATCCTTATTGTTTAAGAAATCATCAATTGACAAAACACATAACATTTTTTCTAGTTGGGTACAACATTTGATGAATGATTCATTAACTAACATTTCAATTAATGACAAAGAATCCGAAGGGGTATTTTGTGAATGAAAATATGTTTTTATGGGATGGGAGTACATATATTATATTAACATAGAGAGATGAATGTTCTTTTGAGGTGTTCTTCAAGGCATCAAGGATAAGTGGACAATGTCATTGCCAAAATCCATTGAAAATGTACAATTGTGGAAATTAATTAAGGGTTAATCATTTTTCAAGAAGGTTATCCCCATTAAAATTGGGTAATGTCCATTATATTAATCATAGTACATTTTAAGCACATAAACATTAGTAAGAAAAATTAAATTTTGGACCCTTACGAGAACATCCTCAAACACACTGGATGTTTTTTATGTCCTCTTATTTTCTAATAGAAAAACAATTACAGTGGGCTTTAGTTCTGCATCCTTCATTAAAGAGTAATTTGAGTGAGGCCTCACAATTATAAGGGCACCCAAATCAAGAGTAGCTTTAGTATATAAGTACTCCCCTGTGGTGCACAAAATTTATAATGTTCTCGGATCATTGAACTTCATGGGATGTAATTGTTCTATCAATGCCTATATATTCCTCCCCAGATTCACCTTCTCATCAACTTAATTTTTTATTCAGTGTGTACACACATACTTCAGTAATTTTTCATAACGTGGATTTTTTTCATGGCATCAATCAAGGAGATGTAAACCTACACTGTTCTAGAAGTTTCCTTGATTTCCTTATCAAGTTATTTTTTTTCTTAAGAGGCCCTTTGGGGAAATTGAAGAGGAATGGTTGGGATATCTGACTCATCAACAGACACACTCTTTCCATTGGATAATATTCTCTCAAGACAAGGATTTACATCTCTTTGACCATTTTCAACATTTGGGAGGGTGGTTTACATGGGAGTGGATGAATATAATGAAGGGTTCATTTTGATTTTTTGTTGTTCCCCAGTTCTAAGGGAGATGTCACTATCATTTTCCTTAAACCTAGGGTTATATACTAGTTGAGAGGGTAGTTAACCCAACCCATGACATTGAATTCCCCAGATATAGTCAGCTAGTTGGCCAAATTAGGATTTTAGTTCTTCTATGGATGCTTGGGAGGTTCACTGGAATTGGATATTATTGGCAGCAACTTGTTTCATCATTTCTTCTATGATGGGCTTAGGTTTTGGAGGGGGTGGTTGGAATGGCCTTTCTAAGGGTTGGGTATTTATGGGTGGAGGTGGTGGATAACTACACTTCCCCTGTTGATTCCATTATTGTTGAGGTTGGTTTGAATACCCCCTTTCCCATAATCTTGGTTCTCTTTTCTCCCAGGGTTGGATGGATTATACAATTCATGACAAAAGGTTTGTTTATAGGGGAAACCTAGAAATAATTCCTCACAACACTTAGAAGATTATTTGAATTGGGTACATTGGTTAGAGTAGTGGGTGTTAGGATAACATATATCATAATGGAAGGGTGGTGGAGATTGGTATTTCCTTTTGGAAAGATCACATTTTTGAAGAAGGTTACTTACGTCTTCGAACATCTTGTCTAACATCTTCTCGAATTCATTAAATTACACATCATGGACATATTGTATGGGTATACTAGACCTTGAACTGAATTGATGAGTGTTATGCACTATGTTCTCAATTAAACTTCATACAGCAATTGGGTCCCTATCAACTAGCACACCACCTGCAGCATCATCAATCATATTTCAATCAATAGTGATTAAACCTTTATAAAAATGATGAATTAATATTTTATCACTTTTCTGGTGGTGTGGGAAACTAGAACATAACCTTTTAAATCATACCCAATATTTATGATGTGTTTCCCCTTGATATTTTCATATACCACAAATTTTGTTCCTTATTATTGTAGATTGAGAGGATAAAAATAAGTTTTCAATAAAAAGCTGTTTCATGTCTACCCAACTACTTATTGAAGAATTAAAATAATATAACTAGTCTTTTTTAGTGTCATCTAATAAAAAAAGAAATTACCTATGATTTACTTGTTCTTTATCCACATTTTCATGTTTTCATATAGTAAACATTATATGATATTCTTTTAAGTTCTTGCGTGCATCTCCTCCTGTGGGTCCATTCAATCATGGTAATAAGTGAATTAGACCAGATTTTAGTTTAAAAATAGGTGCCTTGGCTAGTATTGGAGTATGGTGGGCTGGATATCAACATCAGGTGTTGTTAGTTCTTTTAATTTCCTATTATTTTCATCCATGTTTTTTATGTTTGTTTTAGGTTTTATGTTGGTTCCAAATGTAGAATATAGGGATCAGGAAGATTGTCAATGTTTTGTGTGTCCTCCTTCAATGTGTCATCTTCTGTTTCTCGGTGTCCCTAACGTAAGATCCTCTTTGCTTGGGGTTCGAATGGGGGTAGGTGTCCTGATGTAGAATGTATCATGAAAAAAATATAAAAAATAAATAAATCTAAACCCAAAAAATATAGGTAATGGTATAATATAATACAAAAAAATTCACAAGAAATTACAAATATCTTAAAAAACACACACACACAAAACCAAAGCTCTCCCCGAAAATGGTGAAAAATTATGAATGGGTTGTCATGAAATGTAAAATTTATCATGATTTTATGGTTTTCTTATAGTATTGGGAAGACCATAGATCATATCTAAAGGGGAATTGGGGGGTCTGTAGTGTGAAAATTTAATTAAAAGGAATGACAGAGGGGGTTGTTTTAAATATTATTTTTAGAAAATCACATGTTTGAAAGAGTCTAATAGTTTATAAATAATTTCGTTGTAATATAATGATGAAATATAGATATCATTTCACATTCTCTACACATCTCGAATAGTTCATTGTTCTAAAAATATTGAAATGGTTTTGTTTAATTCTTTCCTTGATGGTTGTCATGATCTTGATTCCCCTATTTCCACTTAAATCGTTACACAATGTATGAACCCTTGAAACAAAAATCATGTTGTCAAGGATTGGACCACAATTATAGAGTAAAGGATACCAAAGAAAAGTAATATATTATGTATCTATTATTGAAATGGGATGCTTGGGTTGCCCAATCAAAACAACCCCATATCCCCACATGAAATCTCAACCCAATATGTGTTTAGAGAAAAGTATTTCACATAATTTTAATGAAAGAATTGTATTTAGTGGAGAGGAACATCAAGGATAAACATAAGTAAAATAATTAACACATAAATTACAGAAAACCCATAGAATAACATGTTCCATAATTCTCTAATAAGTATGTTTAGCACCCTAAAAATTTTCACCCATCATTGAGCTCTCCATCGAGAGGAGGAGGAGGGTCGGGTTGAACATCGCCTTCATCCGTGATCCTCCTATGAAGATATATACCTCTATAAAATATTAGATTATGATAGGACCCATTTGGGTCTCCAAAATATTATAGCTTTGCCTCCTATCAAAACATACAAATGAGGATACCAAGGCTCCATTTTATTAGAAAATTGGAAGGTTGTTTTGAGCACATAGAGTTCTTAAAATCACTTGTAACGTGGTTTTACACCCCTATAAATCCTTATCGCTCATTGGAGAAAATTAAATGTTGTATCCCACCCTCCTTTCTATCTCCATAAATCGTTTGGCTGCACTTGGACACCTAAAACTCAAGATATGGACAGATCATAGCACACCACTTTTGATATCATGAAGATTCGGTGTTCTTGATTGGTCATGTCTGTTGGGCCATCAGATAAAAGAATGTGGCTTTGGATGTTTTAGATAAAATTTGACCCAATGAATTATGGACCAGACCACAAAATGTCAGCCCATATTGATGCACTAATTAGTTGTTCGGTTTAGTAAAATTATGTTCTTGGATCATGTTTATCTTGGCCCATTTTTCGTAGACATCATCACGGGCCCTCAAAATAACATCCCCCTTTCATAAAATTATCAAAACAAGTAACATTTCCATTTTATTAGTGATAACCATAGAATAATGGAATCAGAATTGAATTTAAATTTGTAATTATGTCTATAATTTTCAAAACAATTTTTTTTTCACCATTGTGTAAAGGTGATAACGAAATAGTTAATCATTGTGTTATCAGTGATACTCAGTACCCTTATGACACAATTGGTATTTACTCAGGGTTTACTATACCTCATAGTGATAGTCGGGATGTCGTAAGGGTCACCATGGGTGGACTCAGTGGTATTGGAATATATCGTATGTTATCACTGCAATTATTGGGATTCATTTAGATCACATAGGATTGGAACGAGACCCTACATCATGAATTGATTTTTTTATATGAGTGAAATATTTTACTTTTCTGAATGCTTATTATGATGAGTTTCATCATTTACTTTCAGTTTGATCCTGTTTTGGTTTTCCTTGTGTTTACTAATGCATGATTATGCAATGACATAGATACATTACCCCATGGTAGATATCCAAGTTGGGGGGAATGTATTTTTGGTTTCATTATTTATAGTGGCACATGTTATATATATTAATACCTACTCAATTTTCATATTATAAATTATTGAATTAGACAAAGAATGTGATATGGGATGAGTGTTTTTTTTGGAACACAGACTAAGTTTTAGTTTTCTATTTAATTACTACCATTCCCATTATTATATTTGACAAACATTCGTTCATTTATAACATGAAATAGAATGTCCTAGACATTGTGGGAGAAATACTATTGAGATTTTATCTAAAACCATTATTAGTTTCCATTTGTTTATTAGGAATACTTTATGACCACATGTATGGATAAAGGGAAGAATTCTCCTTCCAATGATTGAATTTTATTGCTACATTGTATTAATCATTGGCAGATTATGACTGATATTATGCTTGAAATGTTGTGTAAATGTTTTTGGAATTTTTAAGTTTTTTATAGCATTAAATATATTTTTTTACCCTCATCCCATGAACTTACATTATATTATATATTCAGGTCCTGAAATCATCATCATTTTTATATATTATTGATATTCATTTCCAACTATATACATTTAATGTGTGACTCATTTATCTACTGAGGTGGTTATATTCTTATCTAGATGATTAAAAAACATTTAATATCTTGTTTATTGATGTGTTATACAAAATTTATGAGGGAATTGTCTCCCCACATAAAAGAACCAATTCACTCACTTCCAGTCAATAGCCTATGGTGTTCTAGGAGATGTGCTTGAGGTTATGTGGCCAACTGGTCATGGGGCCCTATTAAGTAGAATATGGTGCTAAGATTCTACCAAGAGAAATCAACTGTATTTATTTTTCTTTGAGTTACTACTTGGGATTAGATAAAATAATAGGATACAAGAACATGGATATGAATATGTTCTTGAATTTATCTAATCCATGTATAGGGGAAACAAAACTTTCCTTGGACTGCAATTACAGTTACCGATTATTCCATTAATGGTTGATATGACTTCCCTATTGGTTAAAGCACTTGATTTGTGATGTTATTAATATTAGTTTGATTGAAATAAATAATTATATTACTTGGGCCAGTTGAAATTAGAGTTTTTCATTACATGCATCATACTATAAACCACATGAAATAAAATATCATTTATAATTCCATGTCACATCTACTATAATTGTGAATCAACCATTAGGCATTTAATGACCTCTATACATAGTTGTTATATCTTTCAGAGTTCAATTTTATAAGAACTAAATCATGCTAGTTTGTCTTGTAGGGATATGTTATGGTTTGGGTTAAGTGGACCCCACATTCAACTCGTGATAGGTATGGGACCCATTGGATTGGGATGGTCGTCCACATAATGCAGCTAAAAAAGTGTAATTAGATTCATAAAATAAAATTGAAAATCACATGTTAAAAAAATGTCCACTTTATTTGGTAATTTGTGACCTTGAATGTACCTTAGTATGGGATGTAGGATAAATTCTATATAAAATATTTTTTGGTAATTTCCTCTTCTCTAGACCAGGCTCTTAGAGAATTATGTCAGTGGAATTACGCCCAGAGGTAGGAAATATTCCTACCCTCTTATCGATTAAATTATATATTGTGCCATGTTCAAGGAGGCCTTGTACCTTCCCATCAAAATCTTCTTTCCTAACCTGATTGTTCTATCTATTATAAATCTAGTATGAGCCATGTGTTTTATAATTTTAGAGTTATTCCACCATGACTTCCTCATGCTACTAATTGTTACAATGGTGATGAGCACACTCTGAAGGTTGTGTGATGTGAGACGGTAATTTTACCTCCTATAGTGCCTCCTAAGGAACCTCCTGTTGATCATACAAAGGCCATAGATGTTCAGTTCAGGGATAGTTTTCTGAGGTTTATGAAGACTATTAATGGTTCTCCTTGGACAACCCCAATTGTGGAACTACTTACAAGGGACATTCTGCATTAGCATCCTTCTTTATTCTCAGGGGATGGAAACCCTTAGGATTAAGATTAATGGATCGATGATATGATTCCCACAATGGACTATCTTGTGAGACCTACAGAGGGGAGCATCATGGTTGCTACCAACATGCTATGTAGAACTGCCAAGAATTATTGGTTTTTCCTATCTCAATTAGAGCATTACCAAGACATGAAATGGGAATAATTCCATTTGTATTTATTTGATTTAATACTTAAAAAATCAAGGAGTGAATATTGAGCCCGGCATTCCATACATCGTTAGTAGGGATCCATAAAAGTGATTGAGTACTCTCCTTTCTTCACCGAGTGTTATCCATTTTTCCATATCTGATGTGTGAAGAATTGACTAATGCAAGGCATTTTAAGGATGGGGATGGATACCTTGTCTACTCATAGTTGAACAACTTTTTTTTACTACCTATACGATGATAGTTATCTAATCCTTGATCATAAAGAGAAATATTAAGAAGGTAGTCTTGTGAGCCTAGTCAGTTCTATTTTGCATCAGGGAAATAGTTCTATAGGTAGTAAAAATATTCATTTTGACGGGGCAACCAAGGTTAGTTATAGACAGTTGACATGTGACGATAGTTCCATATAATTTAACAAATATTAATAGATAGTACATAAGAAGCTTCAATGCATGAATAACCCAATGGAATTCAAATATTTTGGTAGGATGAGTCATCTACAGTGTTTCGACCTTTCTTTTCCTAAGACACCTAATAGAAGGGGATATGTACTAGTAAATCAATTAACTAATTATTCTACAACACCATGTCATGATGGGAGCTGGTCTTCTACTGGCATATATGGACGAGGGAGTAGCAGTCATGTCCAATGAAGTCAAGTTTTAGATCATCATCAGTTGTAGGGTGGATCTACTAAATCAAGCTAGAATTCATCTTAAGGACATGGTTTTAGTCATATGTATTTCTTCAATCAAGTGTATTTGGAGTAGAGTCTAGGGCTATCTACTGTTAGAAGTACTATCAAGATACCCTCTACATTATTCATTTCTATTTTCGATACGGGTGAATCACACTCTTTCTTATCAATTACATGTTTGGAAAGCCATGATCATCTTATTGGGAACTTTTGTGCCTTTATGTCACACAACACACTGCTAGGTTTTCAAATAGAGGGAGTATGTTAGTGTCAGGAGTTCCCCCTTGAGATAGGTGGGTACCATTACTTTTTTAATATCATTTTCACCTATATGGACAACTTTTACGTCATCCTCGGTATGTATTGCCTCATGTCTTATCATACACAAGGGGATTTCAATCACTGTTGACTGTATTTCACATCACACAATGGAGTGAGTATAGTCGAAAGGGAGAATGGGAAATCCAAGATGATGAAGCTATACCCAATAAGATTAGTCTTACATGAGTGATCTATTAGCTTGTCAGTCTCCTTATGAGTGTTTAGGGAATGAAACTAGTTGAGTTACCACTAGTTGTGGAACATTTCGGGACTTCAATGCTGATGAATTCTCCAGATTACCTCTAGAGATATAGGCTGAGTTCACCATCGATACAGTTCTAGGTATAGCACTAGTGTCAATTACTCCCTGTAGGATGGCACTAACAGTGATCCAATATCACAAAAAAGAATATTTTATATCTTGAGGATAATGGTTTCATTAGACCAATCACATAACCATGTGGTTCACCTGTTTCTTTTCTCAAAGAGTATGGTACCATGCAATTATGTGTTTATTGTAGGTGGTTGGATAAGAATACAGCGTTGAACCATTATCCATTTCCTCATATACATGACCTCTTTGACCATCTCTATAGAGAAACTGTTTTTTTAAGAACAATTTGACGTCTGGATACCATCAGGTTCATGTGAGACTATAAGATATACCATGTAACAATATTTCATTGAATGTATGGCTTGTACGATTACATTCATATAACTTTCAATCTGAAAAACACAATATCAGTATTCATATATTTGATGAATTGGGTTTTTCACCTCTATCATGATTCATTTATGTCAGCCCGCATAGATTTCATCTCAGTGTTCTTGAGTACCAGATAAGACCAAGCCACACATGTTAAGTTCTTTTTTAGTACACTATGGGAGCTCTATCTTTTTGTGTAGTTCAGTAAATGAAATGTATTGATTAGTAAGGTTCACTTCAATGATCCTATCATATCATAATAATGAATGTCTAAAAACTCAAAGAAGTTGAGTGCTATTTTTTTATTAGAGCATCCCAATAAACTGGTTGATATATGGTGTTTCTTAGGGATATTAGGCTATTATTGAAATTTAAACAATGAATTTTCCATCTTAGTAGAACTTATTATGGACCTCACTAAGAAGAGTGTACATTTATTATGGTCTAAAGAATTTGAGACGGTCTTTTATGAGTTAAAAGGAAGACTCACATCATCTCTGATTCTGATTTTTCATGATACGGGAAGAAGATATAAAATTAATCCTGATTATTTAGGAATCAGTCTTGGTGAATTTATAATTCAAGGATATCAAGTCATTGTATATTGATATCTCTAATTAAGGCCACACGAGAGGCACTATCCTACGCATGATATTGATCTAGTATCTATGATTCATGCTCTCTTTTTTCGTCACTGAATTATATTTTGGGTGAGTGTTTTATTGAATAAAAAGATCATAAAATCATAAAGTACATATCCACACTATAAGACGTGATTTTGAGGAAAAACATTTGGGTTTAATTCTCGAAGCCTATTTATTTTAAAATTTCTTATTCATGTGGAATGGGAAAGGAAATATATTATTCATTGATCCATAAAACTAAAAAAATCCATTTATGTGGATATACATTTGTGTAAGAATGATGGATTTGTCTTCTGATTTTCATTTGGAGGTTCAAGAGATGCATTTTAATAGCATTTTAGAATCTTTGGTTGTGATAAATTTTCATCTAGAATGGGTTTTGATGTGACAGTTTCAAGATTTTGAGGGCCTCATTCTGAAGGAATGTATCACATTAGAGAACCCAAATATGGGCTGGGTAGTTGATAACAGTGTCACCCTACTCTACTGTGGGGGTTTTTGGGTTCATTATGATATATTGGAAGAAATAATGAAGGAATTTTAGGACAATGTATGGTAAGTTCACCATGGTCTTACCAAAATGTATAATGATAAGCATTATTAGTACTGGTGGCCAGATATGGAAAATAAGATAGTGGGAATCATTACTCAATGCTCCACCTATCAGTAGGTAAAGACTAATCCTCATTGAACTACTGGACTGAAACTACCTCTATCCATTCATAAGTGGAAAAGGAACAAAGATGCCATGAATTTTGTAACCTCTTTTCCAAGACCTCCTCAAGGTAGATATTCTCTATGGCTGATCATCTATAGGTTTAACAATGTCCCTCACATCATTACAATCCAAGAGACATACTATATATAGGTGTAGGGTATAATTTATATCTATGGGATAGTGCAACATCAAGGTGTACCAAATTCTATAGTTTCATATCGATATTCCTAGTATCCATCATAGTTTTGGAATGGGTTATGGAAAGAACTGGGCTTACAAGTTCTATAGAGTACTGCATATCACCCATTGAAAAATAGGTAGTCTAAGTGGATGATTCAATTGTTAAATGATAAGAATAGTGCATGTATCCTTGATATTCGAGGTTACTAGTAGAAGAATATTCCTATAGTTTAGTTTTCTTTATAATAATAGATTTCAGGAAACAAATCAAGTGGATCCTTTTGAGGCTCTCTATGGTTGAGATTATCATTCACCACTGTGATGGATAAAAGGAAGGGTGGAATCTCTATTGGGTCCTCGTCTTATTCAAGAGTTTTCCTAGAAAGTCCATCTAATTCAGAATCATATGGATATAACTAATTCGAGGTAGAATTCATATTCTGATCATTAATGAAGACAATTGTAGGTTGATGTGGGATATTGGGTATTTCTACATGTATTGCTTCATTCAGGATATAAACAAACTAGGAGATAAGGGATTTTATCTCCAAGGAATGTTTGGACTTTAAATTTAGTGGAGTGAGCTTGAACAAAGACCAATAGGTATTATAATCTCAGAGGTAAAATTACTTGGAAAATGTCTTCCACATATGTCATCTTCGATAGTACCATCCAAACTCCTCTCATTCTTTTAATCCTATGAATATCGATCCTAAGGAGGATACATCCGTTGGGGAGCATAAAATTTGTATCATTGACTGTAGTATGAATGTTCTCTAATTCCAATCCGCTCTATTATTGTAGTTGTTATAGTAGTGTTCATGTGTTCAAGATGAGACCTATCAGTGGGTTGTAGATGTACATTCTCAGTGGCTGGAACTTTTCTTAAATGACACCATACAACCGTCAGAAGGGAATCTCAGGGGCAATTTGTTTTAAATAGGGACAGTTTTAAAATCATGGAATTGTACAAAGGTATATACCATATAATTTTGGGATTAAATTCCTTAAAATATCCCTTATATTGATATCTAGGATGTTACTAGTGAACCTGATTGTGTCTGGGGATTTAATGGAGCCTGTTGCCCTGAATATGGTGAAAAAGGCAGGGTCGCACGGTTTTTCTGACCATGAGACCCTGGGTGGATGGCCATGCAGATAGTCGCAGGTCTCGGATAGTAGTAAAATGAATTTTTTATCATGTTTATTTGAACTTTTTTTCTAATAATGTGAGGCTTCTTAGTGATTCAGTACCTTCCTCGCATTTATAGAATTGTTCGGATAACCAAGCTCAAATTGTTCCACCCTGGCTATGAAGAAAAATCTATTTTATTTTTAATAAAATATTTTTAACCCATCATTTTATCTCTCCATATACCACTTTTTATTTTCTTCCCTTAAAGGTGAAAAATCACCCCTCCCCTCCTCTCTTGGGGTTTGGTGATTCATCCCTGAAGAGTGATTTGTTTCATTTTCCATTAAAAGCTACAGACTCCTCCCAGCAATATCTCCATTCCACAACATTTGATATCCTGGATTCTGTAATCCTTTTTTCCTATTACCATGTGATATAATTTACCCCAAATTTTGGGTTTTATTAAAAAATACCTTGATTTATTCCAGCTTATTTAGAATCATGCCTTCATACTAGATGGGGTAGTAATATGAACATGAGGTATGATGTTAACTATTTTTACACCAAATTTCGTGTCTTTTTGGATGTTACACCATTATAATGCCCATCATAAATATCTATTGAGGATTTTATCTCAAATAAAATGGTTTTTTGTGTTTTTCCATGACCATTGGGACTATACCTTGTGGAAAACAACATATTTAGGGTATTTGACTAGGATTTGACCACCCCATTGGGGGATCCAACCAAAATGAAATAACATTACTTTTTTTTAAAATGTGGAAAATTATAATTTGGTGTGTGAGTCACATAGATAAATACACAGGTTTATTAATTTTCTTAAAATGTGGAATTTTCATTTAATAGTGTCCCACTATATAATTCCTAAGATCGATGTAATTTTTTTGCCAATGTGTAGTGCCTTATACCGTGGACATGATTGATGACTCCTGAATGAAATATTCCTCACATGATAATGTGACCACATCATGTTACATGAAAACAATATCTTATAATGAAATCATTATTCCTCATGATAAAATTTCATACATCATGGAATATGCCTTTCTTAGTGGAATTATACTCAAATGGCCTTGTTTTTTGTTGAGTGACTATACATAGTTTGGTTCTCTTAATCAATCCATTTTAATGTTTTAAATGAATTTGGATTCGTAGTGAATATTTTTAGCTTTATATTATGAAATTAAATTGATGAAATATTTTTCAGAGGCATTTGGATTCCATATTCCTTTATTATAGTTTTCCTCTTAAGAAAACTGATAATTTTTTTGTGTGGATTGAACTATATGAAATTATTTTTAAACATTATATATTATGCATTAGAATTTCATGTTTTTACATGAATATGTCTAAGACTTCTAACTTGTAGATTTTACCTCATACCATTCTAACTATAATTTAATAATGTTTACCTTAATTAAAAAATTGTGCCACTATTAAATGTTTTGAAATGAATATCTTGGTAAAATAGAAAGAATGTGGAATGGAGATGAATTTTGTTTCCTAGAAATAATAATTTAATTGACTGAGATGTATGCCTTGCCTAATATGACACTTGTCATGGGTCAAGAGAAACATTATTTACATATTAGGGACCCATGGATGGACTATTTTTTCTTGTTGGGTTACAACCCAATATGCTGGGGGTGATGCTTTAACTTTCTAGGGAAGGGACTCCTAGGTAGTTTTTATACTCAAAAGAGATTCCATTTCTCAAGTGGGGAAACATTTTATGGACCATTGGGGGTAAAGGCTACTCCATGCCTTGGTTGATACTTGGTACCCTTCTAGGATACCTAGGATGGACTGAGTGGTTACAAAAACATGTAGCAATACATGGGACACCATAATGGTCTCCTTGGATGGGCTCAGTGGTATTTGTTAATATCAAAATTTCCTATTGGGATACACTGTTTTCTATTAGATTTCCATATACATGCACATGAATCCACCTTATAAATTGATGGATTTTTTCGATTGAAATGTATGACTATTTGGATTACTTATTCTGATGACTTGAATCCTTTAATTTTATATTGACCCTATTGTGATTCTTCTTTTGAATACTTAACCATTATTATGCAATAAAATAGATACATGACCCCCAGATAGAGAACAATATTGGGCGAAATTTATGTTGGTTTCCTAGTTCACATTGGCACATGTTATATATATATATATTGTGAAATGAAAATGTTTCTTATTCTTATTTCCAACAGAGGATGATGTAGGATATATGGGATAAGTGACCGTTTATGATCCCAAACCATGTTTTATTTCATTATTTATTTAATACCATGTCATTTATTATATACAGAACACTATATCTCATTAATTTCAGGTAATGTAAAGGCTTAGAAATAGTGGCTGGTGGCCTAATAAGATTATATCTCACACACTTCTTGTCCACCATCTGTTACCTGAGTAGATATTATGACCATATGTATGGATAAAGAGATGTAGAAAACCTCTAATTCTTGGTTTTCCTCCTACTTTGGAGGGATATTTGGGGGTAGAGGACCAATCTTATGCTCAATATGCATTGTAGTAGTTTTGTCCTTTTTTGTTTTTTATAAGATGTTATATATTATTGTAACACCATCCCATGCACTTTTATATTTTGTATATATTCAGGTAATTACATAAAGAAAATTTTTGTATACAGTAATTCTATTCAGTTCAAGATGTTTAAATTTATTACATGTCTCTTTCATCTACTTCTATTCTGACATGGTTATCTATATTCTTCCAATACATTTTATATCATATTTAATACCATGTCATGCCTAATCCAATGATGTTAATGTCTCCCCACAGAAACACCCATGTCGCTGGCTACTAATCAACAACCTCTTTCGTTCATAAAGATGGGTTTTAGTTCATGTGACCAATAGGTCTTGTCGTATAGTTAAGTAAAATCCTGGATTAGGATGCAACATGTGATAGATGAATAAGGTTGGATCACATAGTTCATTTCAAAAAATACTAAGGGTGTCATCTACCCAACTTATAAAATCCTACCCCATCTACTACACTCTTCACATTTTGAAACCTATTTTTTTGGGACAATACATGTGCATATGAATTAACCCCTTCCAAAATTTCTTCAAATAAGACATATTTTGTACATAAAACTATCCGTGTAAGGATTTAGTGAAACCCTAATTAAGATTTATAAAAAGGAGGTAATTTTCTTTAATGACCATCTTTATTTTATATCTTTCTACACCTCCTTCATTAATTATAAAACCATGATTATATAATAACCATAGTATCTTTAATATATTGGAATTATTTTATAATTTTTTCATGAAATAAAACCTTACCCATATCCATCACATGGGTTATGAAATTATTGTTCGACAGTATGGAGGACTACCACATAACAAACAAATTTCATTCATTATTACATTACCTACACCAATGGTTTGACCTAATTATGGATTCGTGGTATATAAATTATGTTATTATTATTTTATAATTATTATATCACTCATACCTTTATTATTTCTTTTTTTTGGTAATATAATAACGTATCACATGTTTACAATGGATTACCTCCTCACAAAGAATTGTGATTCGTTGATGCATTATATAGAAAGTTATACGACAATGTTTATTATTATATGTGATATACCTGAAATAATTATGATATTCATGATATTTTTATCATTCCAAAATGATAATATATAATATTTTCATTCACTCAAATTCACTCCCTGAAATATGATAACTAAATTAGTATACCCGTGGACTACCACCATCATGAAGTGATGTGACTCTCTTTTTATCACCATAACACATGTATGATATGTATAACAATATTTAATGAAATTTTTTTAGTTATGATATTTTTATATTTTTTTAAATATAATATATTATTACCATTTTTTCAATAATTATCATTGAATATATGGACATGTCACTCATGTGTACATATGACCTAACATCTCCATGATCATAACATACATAATTATAGAAAACCAAAATTCATAGTTAGTATTAAAAAAATATATGATATCAAAATATAATAACTATCAAATAATTATTTTTAAATATTTTTTGGAACCATGATCAAAGTAAGTGGACTAAAAACAAAAAATAATGAGATATTAGAAAAAAATGGCTATTAACTAAAATGTGAATTTTACATCGAATTGATAGTAACCTATAATAAATAGATTGAATTAAATCATATTAAGTATGATATATATTTATTTTCTATACTAAATTTATAATAAAAATATATTTATTATATATGTTGTTTGAATGATTGCAATGGATGTTTGGAATTTTGGTAATTGATTTTCGCCTCACTTTTTACATATATGTTACAGATTACATATTCACTGACTATTTAATATATGTAGTGTATATAACATAATGGAATTTATTTTATGATTACTATCCTTAAATATTTTATAAATTTATAATTTCACATTCAAGGGTTTTAATGTTAAATTTTTTAAAAATCATTCATGAATTTTGTCACAATTTTCATTAATTGGGATGCACATTATATTATAAACCTATAGAATTTACCAAGGTGTATATTCACCTAATTATAAATGTCATCTAATTAATTAATTTATCATTAAAATTTATTATTTTCCATTTGATGATAATATTTTATGGGCCTCGTGATTCTAGAGTAACCAAAAATGAAATTTTTTTAATGTTACAATATCATCATATATCAGGATTGTTTATGATTATGTTTAAAATGGTAAAAAATTATGGTATAGCTCTCATGAAATATAATAATTTTTTTAATCCCTATTTATTAATGATATTTTAATTTAATGGTACCATATATACACTTTTTCTACTTAAAATAATTTAGAGAATGTATTTAACAAAATCAAACTTTATTTCTATCTTTGGTTGAGAATAAATTTTCGTCCAAACCCATATTTTCTAAAACAAAATCAATATTATTATCTTATTATCTTATTTTTATACAGAAAATTGTATACTTGTTTTACATTTTACTAAATGTTTTAATTTAATCCTTATTAAATTTTACACACAATACCTATTTAGATTTTACTGGAAATGTGAAAAAAGGAAATTTATTTTACAGTGTATGACATAAAAAAAACATCTCATCATCATGACAATAATTCTCATTGAATCTTACTTTATATATTTTCGTGTAGATTTTCAAATAAAAGCATATTCAGATATTTTTAATAGTGATTTTATAAAATGATATATTATTTTCTCAAAAAAAGTTTTAAATTATTTTAAAATGCTTCCATTTATTTTTCAAGGATATTTTCATAGAAAACAATTTTCAAACTATTTAAAAAGTTTATTCAAAGATGAAAGGATATTTATCACATGAAATATTTTTAATGTTTTTAAAATATTATTTTAAAAGTTTTCATGTGATTTTTTTTAATATAATTATTTTTATAATATATTTTTGTTTTAAAATTTTGATTTTCAATGAAAATATATTATCGTTAAAGAAATTTACAAGGTACTAATTAAAAATTATATTCCCTATAAGATAAAATGTTTGAGGTGAAATATGATTTACTAGGGATATTAGCCAAGGATACATTACTATGCTTCTTAAAATTCATTATATTTTTATGAAAATATGTTTAATAACATTCATCTCTTAAATGGGATATACCATGAAAGAAATATTTTTAATCCCACTTCTTTTATATAGGTAATTCGTAGATAAAAATCAAAACAATTTGGAAACCAGTTTATTTTTCAATGCTTCTATTATGGTGAAATTTTTATAAATCCCATTTTTATGGGCCATGACGAGATGAATGTTTTGGGACCTTTTGTCACACTATTAATGATTTTCATTATGTGATGGAGGTTATATTATCATAAATTATGATGGTTATGTTAAAAACCAAAATGGCGGGGGTCCTATATCTCCATATAATAAATTAAGTTAAGTGTTTGTATTTCATGAGATTGACATGATTGGAATGGGTAGTAAACATTGTTCACTAAGACAACACTATAATAGGGTGTGAACCCAGTTTAGTATGATTAGATTGGAATGAGGAGTGAAACTGATTTTCAAAAATAGCACTGGAATGGAGAGTGAAACCAAATCAGAAAGGTATTCATCCACTATGTTTTTCCTAGAAGTTAAGCATGAATACTATGATGGTTGTGGAGTGTACCCATTCAAATATTATATCCTTGTAAATGAGCATTATCTAATATATAAATGATTTTTTATGTTTATGGGTATTCAAAAAATATGTGTCTTATGTCAATGTTTTTATCTAATAGATCATATGCATCAATTACATTACAATTAATTTCATTATGAACATCCAATAAATATTCCATGACTCAACTGTATGATCTATGATTGGTTGGATACTAACATCTTTAGTTAATTTAATTACCATGTACACAAATTATTATATTATTAATTTATAGGATCATATATTGATATCTATTGTGTTCACCATTATGGAGAATTTGATCTCACCATCTCTTATGTTTCCTTTTACTAGGTTTTGTAGAATGATTTTATGTTGAGTATTTCAATAAAGAGTAATAAATAATAAGGTCGTTAAGGAAAAAAAATAATCTTCAATAACTAGATTAGAATATTGTGTTCCAATTTTCCAATGGTACTAAAATATTAGGGTTCTCAGGTATGTGTTTTTTAATTTAATGAATATTGTACTAGAATGAGTCAATATCATTGTGTTTTGAGGATACATTTGTATCCTATGTATCAGTGGAACACTATTGATCTCCTTTTGAAACATGATTGACAAAACATTAGTGGGTCACCTAGGGATATTTTTACATATAAGTATGTAGATGTCTCTAATGATATATCTACGTTTGAGTTAATGTATAAGAAATATTCAATGTATTTTGGTAATGGATTGAGTATAGGGTTTCCATGAAATTATATCTCTGTCTCAGTTCAACCGGGGGATGTGTCTTTGGAAATGATTTACCAAGGATTTCCCTCCTGAAAAACCCCATATTGATTTATTCTTAACTGGGAACTGGTGAACGATTATAGGGCTTGATAAACACCTGTTTTGAGACACTCAAGGGATATGATTTTGAACTTAACGTACTCTTTACAAACCATATTGAAGTATTTAAATAGAATGTGAATAATAATGAGCTATTATAAAACTATGGTGATATAGATAACAGAAGGATCTATGATTTAGACATACTGTAAGTGATTTTTTATGAATTTGTGGTTTTACACATTGATTAGTGTTATTTTCAATATGATTTGTTTATTTTAGTCAATGTAAGGACCACAACAGAACTTACCAAACATTTAATATAACGGTAACATAGCTGATGAGTGTAAAATGTGATGATGATTAGATTGATGGGTATTATGTTTATTCCTCATTAGTTATCAAGAAACAATATTACCAAAATGAAACTTAACTAACCCTCATACATACCAAATAAGAGAATGGTATAATTCATTGGGATTTTGGGTAATGGGTAACATAAAGGAAACATGATATTGTTTCCAATGATTTCAAAATCTATGAAGAATCATCAAGGAAATACTTGAATGGAACTCATAGGTGTATAAAATGTGGAACTATATGTCATATATCCTAATAATAATTAAAGGTGATTAATGGTCCACTTAATAAAATATAGGTGAAGAGGAATCCAACTAATGCACCACATATTCCCGAGTGATTCAGGTGTAAGGAGTTTGGTCATTATGTGAATTGGTTTCCTAATAGGTAACAATGTGAAGAGAATAAAAAATTTTGTAAATGTGATGGTTTTTTTGTTGATGATGAAATAATATAAATGATATAAAGGAAAAAAATGTATATAGGAATAAGATAATGAATCATAATTAATATTTTGAGAAAGAAGTTGTATGATTGAAATATTTTCCAATTAGGATTAATGAATTGACAAATATATGATGATTGTGTGGTATATGTTTTTTATTAATTAATTGAAAGAGTATGTTGACTGATGGTGATGAACCGGAAATTTGATATAATTGAAATGGTATATTAAAAAAAGATACACTATTAAGGGAAGTAAAAACTTAATAAGTTATGTATGCTGAGAAATTTATGTTTATCTTTGGTAAATTTATGAAGGATAATAATAATAATAATTTTATAGTAATGATTACATTGGAATAAATTAATTATATGCTGACAAAGTGGATTTTTCTATAATAGATGGATTTTAAATAATTTTTTAATATATACAAATATATCCAAAAATATGTATTCTCTGTGATTCTTAAAGAATCATGCATGTTTTCAACATAGTTTATGGTAAATTAGGATATTACACATTTTTAAGAGAATACATGATGACTTCATTCCCATGTTTGGTATGTGACAATCAAGATGTACTATATGATATATGGATGATCATTTTTAAGAATATTTTGAACAAATTTGCCACATTATTTATCAGGTATTATATTTTAATATTTTTTAATGATCATAATATTATCCATTTATAAAATGTTTTATATTGAAAATTAAATGTGGATTTATAGATTAATATATAATTCTCTATATAAAGACTCATTAATATTGGATAACATGTTATAAACATTTTGTTTGTTAAACATAGATACAAAAGGCGTGAATTATCTATAGTTTTGGATCTTATGACCCATTATTCCTTTAAGAACTAAAAATTCACACTCATTCACTAGATTAAGACATAATGTTGAAATTGATCAAGGCATAACCAAAGGGTGATATTTTTGTTATGAAATGGAAGTAAATCATGTACTTATAACTTCCCTTGACAATTATTTAACATGAGGAAAATGATCATGAAATAATTTTTTTCATATTATCATAACTGTTTATTTAATTTATTTCAAGTCAATAACATTTTCAATATCCCCCACTTTCTTGTGGTCATTGGTCTCTATCAATCCCCATTAAAATTTTGGTGTTATTTTTCTCTTCCATGTCTACGTTTTCACTTCCCACCTATGTTCACCCATTTGGAAAACTAAATTTGTTATTGATGTTGAAATATTGACATTCCATTCTCTTTTTAAAGAGGGTTTTTAATAAAACATCAATATAATGAGGGTTTCATTTAATGAATTTTAAAATGGTAAACCTTTGATGATCGAGACGAATTTTGGGGGTGATATTCATATTAATGGTGTAGAATGTAACATTACAAGGATTTGTTAAATTAATTTTCAATTAATTTTAATATTTTATATTTTATCATTTATTTTTTTGAGTTTTATATTTATTAAATGGCATAAAAATAGAATCATACACTACACAGAAAACTATGTTATGTTTTCTTTACACACGACACTGAATTTTAACCTAACCAAAATATATTATTCATATATTTATATGAACACAACCATTAAACAAATACATTAAACATAGTTATTTGAATAGAAATAATTTATTTTCAAAAATTATATAGAATGTTTTTATATAGATAAATAATATTTAGATCAAGATATCCAATTTTCATATATGAATTTATATGATTCAAAAATAATATTTTCTCAAAAGAATTTGTCAAAAATAATAAAATTACATTTGGAAACATTTATAAAATTATTGTGGTAAAATAAAAACCATTTTTAAAACAAATATTTCAATATTATATTAGGGTGAATTCTTGGGATATGTTTTGAAAAGTTTCTTTTTTTGATGAATTGTGAAAAAATAAAAATTATAATTGAACACTTCAATTTAATTTAATTTATTTATAAATATAAATTTTATTTTTAAATGGTTTTAAAGAAACATTATACCAGATTTAAAACAATTAATACAATATTTGCAATAGGAATAATGTTTTTATAATTTTTAAATACAAAAACATTTCAATGAATTGAAATTTTTCGTTAAAACCATTATTTCTTGTCATGTTTGTGGGATTATTTTAAAATAAATAAATTATAATTATTTAAAATAAATTTGAAAAAATGGACTAAATATTTTTGGATAATATAATTTAATTTATGACCAAAATTAATTTTTAATGCTTTAAAATTTATTTATCCCTACTGAGGTAAAAATTGATTTATTATAGGTTAAATAAGAAAATAATGGAAAATATGACTGATGCACTTGTCTAAAAAACATGGTAAATTTAGATAATTAAACAAATAATGTAATATAATGACCTTATATGGACACTTGTGACATATGGTAAATGTGGTAGCACACATTTCTTTTCAAAAATATATTGTGTCCCCTCCCCCTATCATAAGGCAGGCAACCACCTCTTCTCTCATATTCACACCATAATACATATTTTTCTTAGCCTTGATCTACCCAAATAGCATCCAAACATTCATATATCATCATAGAAACATTATATTTCACTAAAATCAAAACTAGTAAGGCTTTAGTTAAAACGCGAGGAGGATATCCAAAGAAGAGGTAATATTCTTCAATGACTCTCATTATATATTTTTTCTCTAACTACATAAATTATTTTTTATCCATGATGATATTATAAAATAAATTTCTACCAGATAATATGATATATTATAAGATTTATATGACCTAAACACTTCTCCAATTCTATAAAATGGGTTACAAATTCTTTATTCCTCTGTTTGGTGGACGACCACCTCACGAAGCAATTTCATTCATTTTTCCATTACTACCTCTAGAAAATGGACATAATGATGAATTTAATGTCTATACATTATATTTATGACGATATTGTGATTATTTAATTATTTTATCACACATAACATTAATATCTATCTATTTTGATAATATTACAACATCACTCATTTGTGTGGTGGACTACCACCTCGCAAAGTGATGTAATTCATTCATGCTTTACAAGGTAGGTGATGAGGATAATGTTAATGAATATATGTGATGTTATTAAAATAATTTTTTTATTAATAAAATATTTTTCATTCTTAAAATAAAATATATATCATTTTCCATATTACCATATCACATAATGAAATACGATAATATCAAGCACTTAAATGTGGACTACCATATTTAAGAAGAGATATGTCTCTATATTAATCACCATAGAACTTACAAGATATATATTAGTATATATTATTAAATAATATTTTAGTTATGGTATTAATTTGGTTCTTGGATGATAATATATTACATACCTTATTTCCATAATTATCATTGAAAACATGAAAAGGTTAACAATGTGTATGTACAACCATTAGTCTCTAAAAACATAAAATACTTCATTTCTCAAAACCATATTTCAAAATTTCTATAAAAATTAAATTTGATGAATAAATATGATATTTTTTATGAATTACATTTATTTTTTTATGGAACCATGATAAATTTAAGAGGAAAAAAAATCAAAAATCAAAACATATAAAAAATAGAGCGGTTATTACATGAAAGGTGACTTTAACAAAGAATTGTTAATAAATGGGTAATAAAAGGAGTTAAGTAATTCATCTTTTATATGATATATATTTGTATTTTTCTTTATAAATTGTATAGTAAACATATATTTATTATATATTAGATTCAAAAATGTGTGTAGGATGTCGAGACATTGGGTAAGGTATTTTCATCTCAATTTTTACTTCTATAAGACTCATGTCATATTCAACATATACATAATTAATGTGTTTTATATAGATACAATGACTTTATTTTATTATTTTTATCCTTTAAAAATTTGAGAAATAAATTCCCATTCATGGGTATCTATTTCAGGCGGTATATGTTTCAAATGTTTACAAATCTTTAAAGGATTTAATTTCACATTTTTCATTCTTTAAGATGAAAATTCTCTTATAATCCTCTATTATTTCTTGAGGTGTATATAAATTTACTTTTAAATTTAATATCATGAGTTTATTTACACTCATTACATATTATGTTCCATTTTATTATATTTCTTCTTGGGCATTATAATTTAAATATTACCAAAATGGTAAATATTTTATGTTATAATATCATCATTTGTTGAGATTATATATGATTATGTTTATATTGATAAATTATTGTGATCCATCTATTAATAAAAACATAAATTTTGTTATCTACCTATTATTCATGATATTATAATGTAATATTCCACTTTTACACTATTTTTTACTTAAAATAGTTAATAGAATATTTTTAATAAAATATGACTCTATTTCTCTCTTCTGTTTGGAATATATTTTCTTCCAAAAAGTGTTTTATAAAAATGTTTTAAAAAATTATTTATTATTATAAAATATTTTAAAATTTAATTTTTATCAATTTTATAATTTTTTTAAAAAAAAATTCAATATAACATTCATGTAATTTTCCAAAAAATACATGATTGGATTTTTTTTAAAATGTGAACGGAATCTTTGTTTTGACATGTACAGCATGAACAAAACTTCTGTTCTTCCAAACCATTGTTCTAATTGAATACTACTTTATAAAAAATCATGGCTTCTTGAAATTAATAAATTTTAAAAATGTATTAAACTATATTTTTCTCATGAAAATTTTTAAATGATTTTTAAAAGCATCCATTTTTAATATTCATGTTTATTTTAAAGTAATGGTATTTAAAAAAAATTAATTGTTTTTCTCAAATTGGAAAGTGTGTTTTTACTATAAATGTTTAAAATTATTTTTAATATACTCCACTATAATTTTGAACATTATTTAAAAAAATAGTTATTTTTTCATGTTTTATGTTTTTAAAAATATTTTTTTAAATAAATTATATATTCTTCCATGAAATGTCCTAGGATGTCTACCAAAATTATTTTCCATAAAATGTTAATTTATTTGAGGTTAAATATACATTACGTGGGATATGATCCAAGCATACCAATCATACTTATTCTTTAAATGGATTATGATTTTGATTGCATAATTTTTACAAAATATATTTCTCTTCCACAAGTTATACCATGATAAAATGATTACAAAACATATTTCTTTTCTCAAGGGTAATACATTAATGTAATGATACAATGATTATGAAATATTTTTTTATACATGTTATCCCATAATTAAATGGTTATGAAACCAATTTATTTTTCATGGGTTCGGATATTAGGAATATTATATTATCTTGTGGTACACATGTGTATTATTTTCATTTTCTAATCATGGTTACATTATAACCCGAAAAGGTGGATATGTTCTAACCATTGATGGGGGACCTAAATATCACTCAAATTCAATGGGTAATGGTTTATATATCATGAGATAGACATAACTATAATTGGTAGTAAACATTGTTCTATAGGATCATACTATAATGTGCATTGCACCCGATTCAATAAGACAATACTTGAATTGGGACTGAAACTAATTGTGTAAGATATGGCTAGAATGTGGATTGAACCTGGTTAATTAAGGAAAATTATCCAATATTATGGTATTGGAAGTAAACAGTGACTATAATTATGGGTTTGGAAGTGAACCCATATGAATTTGATATCCTTGTAAATGATCATGGAAAAATATCAGAATGACTTTTTATGATTACGTGTATACCAAAAATAGGTGTCATATAAAAATGTTAGGATCTAAATGATAAATTTATTTGATTCCACTATGATTAATCTCTTATGAACTTGCAGAATTTATTCCCTGATATGTGTTTATGATCTATGATAAATGGTGTATAATCATTATATGTTATGTTCAATATCATGTACCCTTATCTGTATCTTGTTCCTTTTTATAATCATATTTTTTAATATTTTTTGTTTTACCTTAACAATAAATTTTTATCCTGATTTATTATCTTTCCTTTCCATATTTTATGGTGAATGGTTTCATGTAGTTTAGGCCTATAATGTAAATTAATTTAAAATCTTTTTGTGAGAATAATTGAAATTGTTTCACTAGATTAGAAAATCATGTTCCATTTTCCAAAAGAACAAAAAAATTATTTTCCTTAGGAATGTGTTTTTTGAAATATAATGAATATTAATAAAAAACATGTAACATCCATGTATAATAATCCGAGGAACTATAGTCAACAAATAACTGATTAAATATGAAATACCTTTACAAATAATTTCAATTAGTTTGTTCATTTCAGTGGAATGATTTTGAAATCTTCAATTAAAACATATAATCAATTCCCATTAATTTTATAGTTATTTTTCATTCAGTTCTTCAATGATTAAAATTCATAAACCAAAATATATGTACATGTATTGAAGGATAAAAATAAATTGAAACATTCTTGTAAAATAATATCATGGTTTGAATGAATTTAGGGGTAGATATTGGTTTTAATATAAAGCTATATCCAGGAGTGATTAATTGATGTTGTGTAGTTTTACCACATCAATTGTTAATTTGTTAACATTAATGTTTCTCCAAACTCTAGAAAAAACACAAGGTGAGAATTATTTTCTTCATTTCATATCCCAATGAATTTAATGGGGTGTTATATCACTTGAAAATCATTGATTTGGATCTCAAATTAATGATTAGTTATTTGAGGCACAATAATACCTATACGGTCCCCCACATTTAATGGTATTACATAGTTTATGAGATCATGAATCCCCAGGTTTCATTCATGGATCTATGTGTACCCACCATATCTAGATCCTTTTCCTCATTCTATCCAATCCATGAAAGATTCTTCTTTTGTTTTCTCTTATATTTGATTAGTATTTTTGATCTTGTTCTTGAAACCATGATCACTTCTTTTTGTATCCCTTTTTAGTGTAATAGTTAGCTAAGTTGTACCCAAAACTAATGAATGAAAAGACTATATCATAATGGTAATAAGATAATGAAATGAAATATTTGTATTAAATACAAATAATTCTAAGATTTGTTCTCCAAATATATAAATTAAGCTAACATCATAAAAGGAATCATTATTTTAATTAAATAATTCAATATTGTCATTTATAATCACTATCTATCACTAACAATTTATTATCTCCCTATGTGGAATTAGTGGTCTATCCCATAGATGACAATTTATAAATTACATAGAATAATTTGGAAATAATTTTTAAATATATGATATTA
This sequence comes from Viscum album, assembly GCA_963277665.1. Classification (NCBI taxonomy): domain Eukaryota; kingdom Viridiplantae; phylum Streptophyta; class Magnoliopsida; order Santalales; family Viscaceae; genus Viscum; species Viscum album. The sequence continues at coordinate 1,578,986,764 of OY728152.1, read as the reverse complement.
AAATTGGTTTTGTTTTTTTTGATTAATGAGATGAGATTACAATGTATTATAAAATCATTTTTCATTCACACAGTGAATGAAACTAAAAAATATTTAACATGGGGTGTTGTCATAATTATTCTTATGTGACCCTCCACTATGAGTACTCAACCTCTACACTATATATATCCCCCATCATTTAATTTTTTAGTGTACATATAAGTATTTAAAATGATGTTTAATCTTAGATAAAATAATATCATGATTTTTTCATGCTATGAGGAGGTGTGTCTCGTTTATTGCTTCAGAAAGATGATCCCTCCCCCATAGAAATGGCCAAGCATTATATATAAGGGAAATATTAACAAATAATAATAAATGAAATTATCCAACAATGATTTTAATGATGCACAATTACCTAAACTAGGATCACTTTTCCTTAAGTACATAGATTTTTTATGGAAGAGATACCCTAGAGTTCTAGTCATTTTTGGATATCAAAATAAATGTACAATTATATTGAATCTTTCTACAGTAGTAACAAAATCACTATAATATCTATGCACCAGTCCCCAGCCTCAGTCCAATTCCCATGTCCCCCTCTATAATTACATTGAATGATTTATTGATAATTACCAACATTGAAAAAGATTTTTTTAACCAAATTTTTTTCTTAACATTGAATCATCAATGAACTCATGATAATATAACTTCTTTAAATACACCTATTTATTGAGGTTTTGTGACACTTACAAATATTAGAAACCATATAATTTTTTTTGAACATTGGATAAAACTCCTTACTTTTTCACTTCATTTATAGTAGAGATATGTGAAAATATCTATATATGAATATTTAAAAATCCCCCATGAATCTTGGTAATTGTAATTGAATACCCCACATCGATAGGGTATTTTAATTTTCAATGAATGAAAACCCTAACACAAGTACTGAAACCCTTTACAGTTAGAATATTCACAAAAAGTTCTCCACTATGCATTTATTCATGGATATTGAATAGCCATTCTTCGATGATCATGGAATCCATTATTCAAAATATGATCACACTACCTATTTTGATACCTATATGTCATCATCTGAATGCTATGACATATCCTCTTTCTATCTAAAAATAATTTTTTATTTCTATAGTGAAACCAAAACATCTGAATCATAGCCTTAAAAAATATTCATTATCATTTAAAAATGTAACACATCATCTTTAATGTATATATATTTTCAATTAATCCATCATCCAACCACAAGATACCATGACATAGTGATACACCAAATCGTGCAACCTATAAGATTATTTTGAAATTCCATGTTCACTTCACTTCATAACCATATCTCCAGTATAGATATTCTCAAATTTATAGTGGCTTCTTGGCCTCCCTATCAATGACCATTGTTGTTCTATAGTGTTGGAGTGGGGCATATGATGTATCATATGTATATGTGATATTTGTTTTGTCGAAAATCATATTGTCCAAACAAGATTAGTTGTGGTGGATTTTAATATTACACAATAATTCCTGTCAGTTTTTCTATTTATTCATAAATTTATCCATCGAGTTTTTCTTGGACCTAGAAACACCCAATGGTTCCCTAATTTGATATGTTTCGTCGATATTCTTTCTAGAAAGTTATTGGTTACTAACAGATATCCCAAAAACACATATGGGCCCAAATTATGTGGGTGGATGTGAGGTTGATCTCATCAAAACCATTTGGGGGAAAATTATTTTCTATTTTGGGACTCTGTAATAGATTTAATTAATTAGGTATTCATGAATACTCTTTTCCCTCACATATATATCCTGGGTCATCCCTTATTTCACATATATTTATTATCACATGTGAATTCAGAATCATTTATATGTATATGTGGATCTCCAACAATGGTGGGATCATATTGTATTTATGGTTCTCTTTTAGTTGTACCTATATCTAATGATCATATATTCCTATATTTTTCTACAATATGATGTGGGTTTTAGTTGACACATATAGATGATATAGAATTTACAATCATATTGGGATACAATTGAAGATTTGTTATTGGGAACAAAACCATAATATGAGATTCATATGTAAAAATGTGATACAAATCAGAAGACATGTTGTTTGATACCAATCAATATGAAACATCACATTTCAAGGACATGTGATGAGGGTTAAAACATGTAGTTTAACATAAAGTGAAAACGACAACTAGTAGGAATGTGCCTAGAAAAATATTGGGGTGTGACATAAGATGAGGTGGTCCAAGGGACATCAAAATATATTGACTCCCAGGTGGAGTATGATATCACTAGGAATATATCCTAATAATGATGTTAATGGAGGGGACCCAAGAGGAATATGACTTTTCATTCTAGATATAACACAACAATGAATCTAGTCTGAAAAACATTAGGGTGAATTTTGGTTTTGGGTTTGGAATTATAGTAGATATCCAATATATCCTAGTTAGTTAGTAATCATAGAACTCATTGTTTGGAATTGTATATGGCATGCTATTGTTGAGGAGGAGCATTGTATATTGGTATAATGGGTAATATAGCCCTTTAAAATGGTATGATGGGGTCTTATATAAAATGGGAGGCCCATGTTTCTAGATCCATGAGGAAAACTGTGACTCACAGTGATTTTTTTGTCTGGTTGGGGCTTACACTTAGGTGAATTCCCATTTGAGTGAGTATGGTTGGGACTTATACTAAATGGAAGCACATTTTTTAGATACATTATTTTAGGGATTTTACCATATATGAGGCCCATTTGTTCTTGGGATCATTTATAATTCATGATATCTATAGTCTTCTATAACTATGTTGGTTAAGATCAGGGAGAGAAAGAAGAGGAAGTTGTAGATCAATAAACCACAAAATAATACTTTTGTGTTGGTGTGTGAGGGTAGAGTGGAAATGGGTACGAAGAAGGTGAGCCATGGAACTTTTCTCCTATCGTATTTTCATATCTAATTGATCAAAGTGGTAGAGAAATTAATTTTAATGTTCACATCAACACTTTTTTTTGGTATCTAGGGTAGTCACATATATTCCTTGCCACAACCCAGACCTAAGAAGAAAGGAAATATGGTAGCCTCCACTAAGAATTGGTAGAGGATTAATAAGGGTGATTCCTTTTTCTAGATTTCATTTATGATAAAATTATACATAATTAATCTCAAAAGTGAAAAAAATCATTATCCATCCAATAATACCTAATATAGAGAGGTTCATATGAGTACCTCCATGTTCGAAACCATTGTTACCATATAAATGTAAGATCCAGAGCATTATGGGGATCACAATTATAAAGGAGGTTATCAATAGGAACATATCTACCATGAGTATGTATTTTTGAGAGGATATGGTAGTGTGTCTAAAAATTTGATTATTCGTATCTAGTAGTATTTTGAGAGGACATGGCATGATTCCTTACAAGGGAGAACAATCATGGATTACATTTTTTCATAATAATGTGTCTTTGATGATGTCCATTTGGGAATTTCACAGAGTGGATATGGGAGGACAAAATGATACATCATGAGAGATTGATGAGAGGGATAAATAATAACAGCCTAGGTTTCCCCATTCCAAAGAGCATGTGACTATGTGGGATGTGGTTACAATCATATAGTGTTTTTCAATGTAATATGGGTTTCCCTCCCCATAGAGGTTTTTAATGTGTTTCTTGGTGTCATCCACGTATCAATTTACTTGGTGGGCTGTAGTTCCATTCACATTTCACATTTCTATGTTTGGAATAGATCATCTCATGTAGCATCTTTCTGTATGGGGAAAGGATCCATGCATGTTTATTTTTATTATGTAGAGTGATGGAACACAAACATGACATCAACTTATGCTTCATAGAATGGTGTGCACTTAATGTTTGGATTATGTGGATGTTGATTGACTCTCATTTCGTCCAAAAATATTTTGGGGTAAATTTACCATCTTGAAATCGAAGAATGTCAAAAAAATCTTCATTCATCCATCCATTTATGTGACTTTTTTTCTCTCTTTCCTATTGTGTTTTTATAGATGAATGATGGAAATGAATATTGGGATGGTTGGCCACCCATGGTGGGCCATGGAGATCTCATTTTATTGATACCAATTAGGTAAATCTTAGCGATAAAATAATTTTGTTTGGGGCAATCATTTTTTGGGGATGGAAATCATAGTACATCCCCTCAAACTATCTGTTTTCATTAATTAGTTTCATCATACTACTTCTTTTACAATAGATTATTTATTTTTTTGGACTCCATGAAGTGTGGTGGCCAAAATATCTAGATTTTTGATATTGAATCATGATTCTATTTAGAACATCTTGTTTCATCAACCATTATTGTTTTCTTTATTAGGATCTATATTCTCATTATAAAATTCATGAAATTATTTTCATTTTCTATGTAGAGTTTTTAGGACCCAAATAATGCACCTAATCTAAATGGTCTCTAATCGGGATCGAAAGGAATAAGTTCTAATTAATAATTTAATCCCATTTGAGCTAGTTGGAAGTATTCATGTGGACCTAAAAATTGTACCCTACCAGCAAAAAGGATTACCTAGATCATTTTTTTATTTAATTAGTCTCTCTTTGAACAAAGCCTTTGGGAAACATTGGTCTATTTCTCCTCCCTATGTATCACTTCACATTTTCAGGTGAAAATTCCCCAAACTCCCCTCCCTTGTCTCTCCCTAAGTATCAATTTTCAGTTATAGATATTCATTTTGTACACTCAAATGTTGTCCCTCATTAGTTTTATTTATGTTCAACCATAAAGATAAATGGTCGCCCATATGGTGGATTGATGGTTCGTGGACTAAGCGCCTCCTAGACTTAACTAATCTTGGGCCGATGGTTTATAGGTGGATACTTCGTGAATGAATGATTCACAGACCTGTGATTCATAGTTCTCTGTACATATATATTTTTATGATGAATAAAAATTTATCATCTACTTTTTCGTAGAAAAAAATGAAGGATATACCCTTCAAAAGCTATTTCCACTAACTATAAACTTTCAACCACTGAAGAGAAGAGGAATTTCATGGTAGACTCTAATGATAACAACATCAAAATGAAACTCAAACCACTCCATCAATCACTATAGGTGCATATGAGTTCAAGAAAAATGTTTTATCATGTCTCAGAATGGATACGTATTCATTGATTGGGGCTGCCATCAGATGTTTCAATCCTATAGTTGTGATGCCTAAATAAACATGTGGACTTGAAAATCATTAATAGAAACATTCCTTGAGACATCATCTCACCGATGGGGTCATTCATTCAAGGAGCCTAAATTTCCATGTTTTTTAAATTTTTCTTTATTTAAGATCGAAGAAACTATAAAGGCATAAGGTGAAGATTTCCATTTCCATTCAATAATTTCACAAAAGGCCCCAGAAAAAAGTGCTGTTAGGGAGGTCATCAAAATGGGACATTCAATTTGGGTATCATTTAGCCATTAATGGTGGTGTAATGTCTTGGTTATCCAAATTCATGAAGAATTTATAATTGATTTGATGTACATGAGGATTTACTGAGTACTTTTGGATATCATACACATATTATCATTGAAACTTAAGCATTATCCAACAATTTTACAGAACATTGATTCTAGACACTATTACCATCCATTTCATTCATAGGGATGTTGGTATTATTATCTTGGTCATCCTAATGATCATTGGAAAAGAAATCATGGAAAACATGTATATTGTATTAAATACTCCCTCATCAGCTAGGTATGACATTGAGAGGACCCCCCTAAAGAGATTATTAGAAAAATGTAAAGGATATTTTGAAGGGTGACCCTCTCCCTATGAAGTACATTAAATTTTTTTGACTGGATCATGGATTTCACCACAACAATCAACAATAAATATATAAAGGTGTCCGATGAATTTCCCAATTTTTTTTACTTAAATCATGATTGGGCCTATTTTCCGACACTTTAAGTGGTTTTGTTTAGTGAATGGTGATAGAAGATCATCCAGTACAATGATTGGATGTTCCAACTATATGATTTTCTTTCCATGTTTCTTAGTGGATGGTTTATACTGGTGCACGAATCTTGAATTTGGGATAGTGTCACAAATTTTATCATGGAGTCTCAGTTCACCACTGTATGGATTATCAATCTCTTCATCCTAGTGCTAGAAACAATAATATTTTTTTTAATGGAAATCTATCAGGAGAATTCATCTTACAGGCTGATTGTCCCCTTTTATTGTATATGGGGCCAGTTTGTTGCCTATATGAGAGGTTATGTTTTCATCAATAGTAATCATATCCCAGAAACTAGTTTTTGATCATATCTCTAGAGGATATTTGGGTTAAACCCACTAGACTAGAATGATAAAAGAGTCAATGGATCATCTTATCGATCATGACCAGTTCACCTATATTTATTATGAATCATCCATTGGTACATAGATTGATGATTCATCTATGGTTCATTCCAGGTGAGAGTATCTCATTTATTTTATAGAGGGAATCTTAATTAACTTGATTAAAGATAAGATTATATGTGTGTTCTATGCAGCATATACATTTTTACATCAGTTCATGTATGTTCTGAAGTGGTTCCCCTGGAAATCCTCATTAAACACCATGAAAAACATTTAATGGTGGTGTATAATCTCTGGATGGTTTTTACAATGGAAGAAACATGATTTCATATTGGTGTTCTAAAATATATTGATTTTCTCCAAAAAATACCAAGAATTACATTGAATCTAGGAATCGATCATATCATGGTTGTAAATTATAAAAATGGTTCCTCTTTCAAAGGTCAACCAGTGCTCAATAATGAAGGGGATCAAGGTAAAGTAGATATACATTATTTTTTGGGGAAATACCCAAAAATGTATCTTGTTTTGAACCCCCCAAGAAAATTGTTGAGAATTTGGGGTTCAACCTCCGAAGCTACTGGGACTACATATCTAGATCTACTATCTAACCACTATGATAACTCATCTATAAAATCATTAAGGTATTGGGATACATTGAAGAGCTCTATGCCCATTTGTGTTCTAGGTAACTTTATTTTGGATAAAAGTGTTTCATTGCAAAAAATTGGCTATATATCAGATCCTGATTCTATATATTATGTTGATGTCGCTAAGAAAGTTGAATCTTATCATCATGATCTGGATGAATCCACTCATTAACTATTTTATTGGCATAGATATACCTAATGAGTGATCACAATGGAAAGAAATGTGGTCAGTGAGAGTGAACAACAATATTATCACACTTCTAGGGTCATTAATGAGGAAATCCCTTGCTAAAACCTTTTGTATGGACATTCCTCCACATTCCCAACCAATGCCTTGTAAGCTCTCGTCCCGAGGGGTTCTCATGGTGGCTTAGGAACCAAGGAAGAAAGTGTGGTGGCTAGAACCTACCCCACATCCCAGAGAGGACACTCAAGAATTAGTCATTCTTGTTATTGTAACCATCATCAGGGCTGGGAATAATTTTTATTATTGAAGACAGAGATAGAAAATACAAAATAAATCTAGAAAATGATTCCTGATTATGAGGTTGATCTCAAGGAATTTGGTCTAATCACCATTATCGAGTGACTCCTTTTTTGGAAGAACCCTCATGATGTGGAAAAATAACTCAAAGATATAGACAAAAAAATTCATCTTTTAATGGGGGATTTACTTGTTTAATTATGTAATTTATAAGGTGATCACCGTGGTGATATAAGGTGATGTTGATGAATAGCTAATATGATTATTTTTATCATCTCCTTTTCCCATTAAAACTGTGATCTTCAAATCACTACAACTTTTACTTCTAACAGGATTGGGAGATTCATTCACCTATTCATTCCCCAAATAATACCTCAATGGATAATTCTATTATGGAAACTAACTTCTCTATTGAGGTAGTTAACATAGAAGGCTCTCCCTGGTCGATTGAATATATAAGGGATGTTCTTGTAGAACATTCACATTCATTCCTTCCCTCATCCCCACTTGTAATTCCACCCTTGTGACCATCACCATGTCATAATATAAAATGTCAAAAAATACAGAAATATGGTGATACGTCTTTAATAGAATAATGTATTTGATTGTTTTATTTCATTATATTGTCGTTATTTTGTGTGTTTCCATGAACTGATTAATTATCTCAAACAATAATTTCTTTAGATCTTGTGAGTCTCCAAGCAACAACCGCTCATTTGCCTATACTACCTACATCTTTTGAGAGAAATGTGATACTTCTAGTGGATGTACCTAATCCAAAAAGTGAACGTAGATAATATAAGGATATCAGGGAAATTCCAAGACCTATCAGGACCTAGATCATGATTGAACTACCTCTTCCCCATTATGAGGAGAGACATTATGGGTTGTATCCTCAAATGAGCATATTGATCCTCCACATGTTAAGAGAATAATTATTGTATATGTAATGACTTGGGATCATTAGGAGTCAAAACCAAATATCACTGCAATTTTTTGGATCATCATCCAAAATAGATTAGTATCAATAAGAGACCTTATGGATGTCTCTCATTTGGCAGATCATTTTCCTACGCCATAAGAATTCGTGGAAGAACCTGAGGCCAACCTAAAAATAGAGGATACCACATCCTTTTTGCTAGGATATGGGATAGTGTTGGTCAGGTATACTAGTATTTTTGAATGAAAGGTGGTTTATCCATCCACCCAACTATTTTTAACTTTTCCGTCCAAATTTAAATTTTTATTAAGCCATTTTTAAGGAAAAATGGGAAGACATAGTTCACAAAAGGTAACAATATGTGCTAAAGGAGACAAAAAAATGATTAAACACAAGACTAATATTAGAGGACTTAGCTACTCTATAATGTTTCCAGTGAAGCAATCTAACTTGGGTTTCTGGATCCTATATGATAAGCTCTTCAAGGTGAGAAATCATCCCTTCCATTATCGGAATAAATTCTACTGAGTTGATTTTATTATGATTGAAGCCTCGGTCCAATATTCTATCTTTCTTATCTAACCAAACTTCTTGCCCTTCTATTTCAACAAATTGTAATCTTCGTTAATAGATTCTATTGAGAACTTCTTCTGATACATTGGGACGTACAACCTGCTCAAGAATTTCTTCCATGGAGTGCAGGATAATTTTGAAGCACTCCTCATCTTATACATCTCTGTTTCTTGAATGTCTAGTTGATTATTCACATTCCCCCTTTAGAAGGATTGGTCCATCCTTATTTCTACACTTCTTGGTTGACCTGGTCTCCATTGGTTTTGGAAAGTGATAGTAATCATTGTGACCCTTTGGCTTTTTCCCTGAACCGCAATACACTTCCCTGAATCTTTGATTACTTTTTTCCCATTATTCCTTAAGGACTATGCGGACCTTTCCCTTGAATGCGGTCCAAGCTATCCACTGAAGGATGTCTGTAACGTTCATCATCTGAAGAAATATCCTCCGGAGACACTGGAGGTTTATGAACTTCCAACCCCTCAAATAGGTTCCCCAGCATCAACATCATACCTTTATTAAGAGGCCTTTGCTAGAATAGATGTTCCTCCTTACTAGACTTATTGTCCAGGGCAGATTGCTTCCCCCATAACCGACCATCAGATGGGTAGCGGTGGAGACACCAAGGGTGTTTGGGTCTAGAGGGCCCAGGACACACTCGTCATCCAGCCTCCCATGTTCATATGGAGATCATGTTGAAACCAACAAAAAGGATTTTACCTAGACCGAGGATATGTTTGTATCCTGTTTATACCCCCGACCAATGAATTGCAACTACTTGTTAGTATCTTCCCAGCCTCATCCCTAAGAGTCCCCGAGATCATGACCATCACTCCCTACAAATCTTGCCTCACCTTCCATAGTATGGATGGATGAAGCTAATAAATCCACTGATGCAACTACTAAGGGATCCTTCTCTTCAACTCCATTAATCTCCAAATCATGCTTCAACCGGTCAAATATGACCACTACCCGTGGATCTGCCTCCTTATTCTTAACATTCATCACACCTTCTATAGAAGGTAGAGGAGGCCAGTACTTTTGAGGATCCTGACTATTGGAATCCGCACCTATTGAATCATGATGCCTGACTTCTACCGATGCCATTGGAGGAGCCCCGGTCACCACATCTTGTTGGCCCACTACCTCACTAGCCCGTGACTGGTGACCCACCTCATGATCAGCCTACACCGCAGTACCCCTGTACCTGGTCTCTCACACAAAACTAGTGGTGATGGGGGTTACCTCTTGCATTGGAACCTTTCCCTGATCCCCTGACCATCAATGAATGGTTTTCTGTCTGAGTATTTGGCACATAGAGCAAAACTCCACCCAATGATAAAAGACAACCGGCTGCATGCACCTGACCTCCTCGCCGGCATCAATCCACACTGATATGGTCAACTTGATTATTACAATATAAGAGAAACCTAGTATATTCCACCGCATATTTAAAATATTTCTAGTAATATACTTATTAATTCATATGTTGACCATGTTGGGGTGACAGTGAGGAAACATGGTCACACTGTTAAAGAGATAGCATCAACATAGTAACTTCATCGTGATTAAGAGAAACTTTTACAGAAGTTTGAGCGGATTAAATATGAACTAGATCATGTGGAGTTAGCTATTAATGAAGTCCAAAATCTTGTGGAAGAGGATAAAAATGAAGTATTTGATGTATCTCAGAGGGTGGAGTCAATGTAGTTATGTACTAATGATGAAGCTAAAATATTTTCTGGTCCCCACAGATCCATAGAATATTTAGATCATATAATGATTCAACATTATAATTCATCTAAGAGGGCATTGTAAATACAATTTCCTTCTCACATGGGGAAAATCCAATCTATGGTTTTTCCTTATTTATGCCAATTTAATGAATAAATGAAAATTTTCTCTCCCTCTAATACTTATCATTTATTTTATCCTTTAGTTACAATCAATCAAAATATAAAAATATTAATCATCATCATAATATCGTAGTCATCTTATATTTTGGAATTAACATACCATGCTATAATTTATTCCTAATCCAAGGGACCTGAAGAGTATTTCATGAATATTTCTATGGTTACATAAACAAGACAATAAAAATTTAATGTTTTTTTACCACTATGATTTTCATTAATTCTACAGTGGTGTAGGCTTAGAATTTGTGAGTTGATATTTTCTTAGTTCACCCATTTTTTTTCATCCAAATAGTTTTTGTGCATTTTTTATTTTCATTTGTCTTTTCATACCTAAAACATACAACACATAGCTCTGAGAGATTGTACCCAACATTAACCTATGGTTCCCTTTGTAGGTTTTCAACTTAGTGAGTAATGTAGAAATTTATGTGGGATGTTTTTTTTCTTGAATGATGGACTAATATGTAAGATATTTTTTGTTGAACATCATTAACCATGAATTTTGGGTTAATAACCCGAATAGGACATAATGGTTGTGAATCTCCAAATATTTTTTCATACATATGAATGGTGGATTTTTATTCACTTATTTTGTGATTTTCAAATTCGAGGTTTGATATTGCACAAGTACGTGAGAAGTAATCCTAGATAATGATTGGAAGTTTGTTTCCTTCATAATTCTATTGAGGAATAAAGATATAGAAAAGGTATCTCCTGAATATGGTTTTTTGTTTTGTTGATAGATCTTTTTTGTCAGTGATTTATACAGAGCTAACTAGGGAAAATTATTCATAGTCAAAAAAGGTGGTCTCAAAAAACTGAAACCATATTGTCATTGGCCGGGTAGTTTTGGAAAATTTGGATATCATGATTCCATGAAGTGTGGCTTTTCAATGTAATGGTGTATGAAAATAATAAGGGAATCTTTATCAGTACTAGCCATGAATGTGATACCATGCCTCTAGGAATTGAGTTTTCTTAAATGGGATTAAGAGGAATGTAGTTTAATTTCATGTGATAGGACATCGATCGTGCTGTATAAAGTCTCATGATGAGTAATTACGAGGTATTATATTTAATTTCACATGGTTTTGATCAAAATAAGAGTCTTTCCCCTTTTCCTGACAATAATTTTAATAATATTACATCATCTATCAATCGGGTGTAGAAAGGTTGTAAGATACAATAAGGTTATTTCTGAATCCAATGAGCGATATGGGATGAAAGGATCATTTGTGATTATGTATATATAATATTTCTCACTTGGGAAATAATTTTCATATTATTAACAAGAATTTTGTGGGTGATATATGCAGATCTAACTAGGAATATTATGCACTGTCAAACAATACTATCTTATGGACACTGAACATCCATTTCCGATGGAAAAAAAGTATAATATCATGATTAGGAATTCCCCAAATATTGATTTTAGATTTTGTAAGGAATCATCGTGAATATGAAAGGACAATTTCATGTCAACATTACCCAAAATGGGTAGAAATGATTTCCCTATGCAGTTCCAACCCATTCATATGAAATGGGTTATTTTTAAAATTTCATAAGTTCCTTAGATATTGGTTCTATGTTTCATCACATATCCCATCAAAATAAGGATCAATCTATATGTGATTCTGAGAAGTTCCCCCCCCCCACATTGAACAAACTACCGTGTTGGTAAGGGGGATTTTTCTTTAAATACAGGCTCACGTGTGGGGTGAGATGACAACTAGATGTTCCTATGTAGATCAAGCTCATATATATGACTAGGGGTGTATTGTTTTTGTTTTGTATGGATTGGGTTATAGGATTCATGCATATGTACATTTCTTATCAATGTGACAAGTATGAAATTTGTTGTTATTGTGTGAAAGTTCCCTTTATAGGTCTAACCCCTATATAGGAATGTAGGGAATTTTATGTTACATCTGGATTTATAATTTATAATTCAATTTTCACTATGTTTTATATGATTATATGAAACAATAAACACTTATCTATAGGTAATTGTGCATTTTAGAATCATGTGAAGATGAAACCAACAATTAAGATTAATGTATTGTGGTAAGGAATTTGATGACATGATGCGAAGAATATTGAATGATGTATCTTGAAAATACCATAGGAAAAAAAATTATCATTGAATTCTATCATCGAATAAGAGGGAGATTAACCATGCAGATTAACATCATTTGGTAAGGATTTCATGGGGTACCATAGGTTCAAATCATACGTTTAGGATCATATGTCATGGAAATGATGACAATCAAAAGTGTTATTGGGATAGGATTTTATGACATCCCTCTATCATCAACATGAAAAATGTCAATCGTGATTCAATAGGTTCTCGGATCTGGAAAAAATATGTGTTCCAATAAATTCCATTGCGTCTTACCAAGATTGATGAGGCTTATACAAGGGAGGAACTTGCCTCTGGTGGACATGCCATTTTATGTGATATTTATGAAAAGAAAATTTGGGTGTATTAAACATAGTAAAATAATGGTGTCCTAAGGCACTAGGATAACCATTTAGATGGCCAGATAATGATTATAGAGATCATAAATTTCCATGGACATTGAGTATGATACGTGGGAAAAATCATTCCATATATATAAGAAGAATTCATCAAAAAAAGTTTCCATGGAGTGTCATTTTTTCTAAAAATATCAGACTCATATATAGGTGGGGAAATTGTTTGTTTCCATTATTTAACCCTAAATTAGGGAAAGCAATTTTAAGATGTCCTACATAGATCACTATTTTTATATAATATAGGGGGATACATTTTTTTCATTACCACATGGATGGATTAGATCACGAGATTATGGAATCACTACATATATCATTTAAGGGAGAATCAATGCATAGGTTGTTCTTGAAGAACCTTGATATTTAATATCATGAAGTAATAAAATATGTTCCAAGATGTGAAAATGAAATATTGTAGTTATATCCATGATTAAAGACATTGGTGTCACTATTTATCCAGCAAGGTAAATAATAATGTCAAATATAGATCCAGTACTTGTGCCAATCATGCAATTTATATAATGTAGAATGGAATAATATTGTTCCTCATTTTTTATTACAAAAATGAACATAGTAACACTGATTTGAATTGAAATTTCATGATCATGTGGGGGAATAATGTTTTTAAATACCGAAGCCCACATGAACTATTCCTGTTGTGAGAAACAATGGATGATAATGGTTTATTCCGCAACACAAAAGCGATAAAAATGTTGTATTTGTGACTTATGAGTTTGTGGTGATTATACAAGGATGTAAGCTATAGGCATTTCTTTATGTCTTATTATATTAAGGATTACACCACACACAGTTTAGGGAAAGACTAGCTATACATGTATGACCCATACAATGGGAGGGTTCTTTTTCATAGGTTTTGACTAGACCAAATATTGGGTATTTTGAAATCACTCCATGTCATGTGATAAGAGAAATAAAACCATCCATGGTTCTTGAATAAATCTATGGTGGGATACCATCACCAAAGATTATGATCCACTTAAGCAAGAATTGAAATTTTATGATTTTTTAGGTCATGTATCATGGACATTAACCTTGTAGTTTTTCATCATTTGGAAAAGAAAACATGTCACATTGTTTAAGGTCTGATGAAAAGGTCCAATGATGAAGTTTAAATTCATGTAGTTGAGACATTTTCATTGATTTCTCTCATTCATGATTGCATGAGGAATCCTGTGTTTTCCATATGGTAATTCTATAATTTAAAATTGGATATATTTGAACATGATGGGGTGAATATCTAATAAGTGGTCTTGTATGAATAAACTGTATGAGATTACATTAATGGAGGGCCATAGGGACCCTGAATCTCAAAAAATATCAAGATATATTTTAGAGGATCGAAATTTAGGGTTCTAATAAGAAATGAATTTTTTAATTGTTGATGATGGTGTTGGTTTAAGGATAATGGGCTCTAGCATCACTATGTATGCCATTATGATGGGAATGAAGCCATGTGTATTTTCGAATGGGAATATCTCCATTCATGTCTTATCTAAATGAAAATGGGGAAACTAATCCAATTGATTATTATAGTTGGACCCAGAATAAAAAATTTGAATGTTGGTATATGTCCTATGATAACAAGAATCGATCCATATGTAGTTCTTGAAATCCATCCTAGTAGTACACAAATATTGGGGATGATTTATTCTATGGTAAGGATGTTGACATATTTTACATTTGTGACAAGATGTTTCATATTCTGAACACATAGGGTTAGGATACAGTTTAACACCAGTTGTTCTGGATGAATATTTTATGTATTTTATCATCTTGATACATCAGAATTTATGTCACTCATGTTATTATCATGGGATATGGATTATGTGTCATGCTTCTTATGGTGTTGTGATAATGAACTGATACACAGTTTCACTTCATATATTGTATAATATTTTATCTCTTATGACATGACGTATTTCTTGAAAACCCATGAATTAGTATGGGTCATGGTAAGCTATCTATCCATCAAGATCAAAGAAGAAGCCTCATTGATGTAATAATTTTTTTTTCTAATAATGTCCCTTCTACTCTGGTTATAGAATTATAGTTTTCATTCTATGTATAATCAGAGTCTAGAGGTCTAAGACCATATCTCCTTCAATGAATGACTTTGATTGAACTTTTTATTAAATTATTTTTCAATACTATTTTGGTGGTATTCTAAAAGGTGAATTGTATGAAATATTTTCTCATCTAGTAGCTCCAAATCATTCTGCAATTTTTTTGGGATTTATCATGAATGGATATCTAGTTGTAGATGGAAATATATAGTTAGGGAAATTATACTTTTATAGTAAGGACTACGTCTAGCCCAAATACCAATGAGTACGGTGTTCTATGTGTGGTTGTTCCGGTTGTAGTATCCTAATCCCATAAGGCATATAGGATGTTATCAGCCCATGATATATTATCAGTGTCTAATTTATTTTGGATTATATTTTATAGGTTCCACTTAAAGGCTACTATATGTCCATTAGTTATAGAATGATAGTGGGATAAATGGTTTGAAATGTTTTTATACTCATAATATTGCTTCCACAACTCTACATAATAGAAATTGAAGCTGTTGTCCATCAGTATTGTATGAGTGGCACCAAATATAGTGATTAAGCTGGTATTCACAAAGCCTATGATATTTATTTCCATGAACTCTTTTAGGGGTACATATTTGGAAAATTTTAAGTGGAAGTCAGTTTCAAGGAGTATATATTTGAACTACATGGCTATGGTAGGAGGATATAGTTCCACAACATCCATTACCCATATAGAATATGGAATGTTTTATTTGTTATTATGTAGAAATCATGGGGGTTGTTGAATTAATATTGAATGAACATGGAAGGAATGGATCAATTATGTAAAAAAACCAATCATGTGTCCTAGTGGGCCAATATTACCCATACTACTATATTTGATGAGAAATCTTGAATCCTGATTGGTGAGAACTAAAGTAATTGATGTGAACTTCATTCATTACAATAGAGGTCTCCCCTTAATCAATACACCTTTTAAGGACCCCTTAAAGGCCCTCTTATATAATACATATTGAAGATTTTTTCCACAATATGGAACACATTTAATTTCTCATCCTAAAATTTTCTCTTTCCCTGCTTTGTTTGATAAGATTGTTCCATAGTGATGGTTCTCCATAAAGATTATCATCCAACTGATGGTAGGGCCACATGGTTCAGGGATGGGACTAACATCATAAATATCATCAATGTTCTATGAAACAAAATGTGAGACCATTCAATGGTAAGTGATGTTGTTGATTGTCTGATCATGGTCTTGATCAACTAGATCCATAGTAGTATTTTCTAGGGAATCTACCTAGGCTGTTTGTTTGAACGAGACCAAATTCAATGATCGTTTCAAATGGAATTATTCCATCAGTCCATGGACGTATTCCTGTATGAGGGTTAGATCTTAGATTTTGGTATCATAATCACCATATAATTGATTGATTACCAATTCTATGTCACGCATTATAAAAAATTTCACTACTTGTAACAAAAGTTATTTCCCTAGCATAGTAATGAGGGCTTGATATTCTTTTCCATTATTCGTTCACCATTCAGATACCAGGAAGGAGTAATCTTAGACATCCATTGCTAGAGACAAGAGAATGACTCCCAACATGACTTTTTGAGCTTTGGGGATTCTATCCATTACCATTATAAGCTTATTTACACATCACAATATTAAATTTTCCATATCTTGGGGCTTTCTTGAATATATTAGATATCTTCATCGGGTAGTTTTGTATCTCATGATGTCATTTTAATAGATGAATTTTATGCAATTAATTACTCTAATGACTTGATTTTTATAGATTTTGACATCAATAAATGGATGAAAACCATGTATAGGATGAAAGACAACTGTAATAAACATTCAGTCAACATTAGTTGGGAGAGAATTTATTTTAGTATGTTTCTACGAGATACAAAAAATTTGCATGATGTTGTAGGTAGTACCTAATTTTATAGACTAAAAAGATCATTTCCATATTGTGGTTTGGAATATCTAATAACGAGTCTCATTATGTATAATGGATCAGTGGAGGTAATAATGGTTGTTCTAACTCTTGATTGCAATATTACATGAAAATAAGACAAGTCATGGATATTTTAATGATTACACATATAAAATCAGTGGTCTTCCATAGACAAAATCCATAAACATTAGTTAATATAATAGATATTTCCTTATACCACTAATGAATTCCTGAAAATCCTCATTCCAGTAATATTTAACAACATTTTCTATCAACCATGTTAAAGGAAGACATTTTCCTATGAGATCAGATATAAGTCTATGAATTTAGGAATGATATCCCAATATTCCACAATGCTTTTAATGATTTTTAGGAAGTGAATTTAAAAGGATGGAAATTTTATTCCATCGTTTAACATCAATGAATCAATAAAATATGAAAAATTCAACAAATTTCTAAGAGGAAATTCTAAATGCACATTTCCAGGGGTTAATATTGAGGTTATACTTTCATTTTTTGTTGAAGAAAGCTTCATTACTAGACTTTTTTTCATAATTATATTGAGATTTAACCATCATATCATCAAAAAAGATGTTGAAAACTTCCATAGGATGTGTCTAAAGATGAGACGCATGTAATGTTGATAAGTAGTGTTGTAATTCTATAAGTCAATGTGAATTACCTAATAGGAAAATACTCCCATGTCTATAAAATTAGATGCTTCTTCATCCTCTTTGGAAATTAATATTTTATTATATCTATAATAACCATCAATAATAGAGAGTATCAGATATCTATTCATCAAATGAATCAGTAGATCTATGATCTGGACTAGCAAGTCATCCTTCTGAGAGTGGTAATTAGGATCTATGAAATTGATGAAGAATCTATGTTTACAATTCATCTTCTTGATATAGACACTATGATACACACATTTTCGATATTGTATATCCAAAATTATGTTTTCCCTTATGATATTGTCAAATTTAGATTCATTATTGGTTGTGTGAGTCAGATTTGAATGTATGGATGCATTCTTATAGCCCTGGGGGTCATTTTGAAATCCCAAGTGTTGGGTGGCCACTTCAGGATCAATTCAAGTTATTTATATGTAGTTCCTAGATACCACATCTTGATTCTTCTTCATAAATGTGGTTTATACATCTATTTCATAGGAAATCATGGCTTCAATATTCAAAGTGGTTCTTAGAACTTTTCTATACCAATATTTTTATCTATGAGTTTTTCAACAGTGGAAGAGACACCCTCCCCAAATGCTAGAGGGGCGTCACTAAGGTTCTCCCCCTCATCCTCTTCATCCTCCTCTCTTTCATTTTGGTTAAGGGATTAATTGGATGGTTTTTATAGAGTTATGAGATGGAATTATGTTTTGAAATTCTGAATATAAAGCATCTTCCTCTATATATAATGACGATGTAGGGTCACATGGATATTCTAGAGGACATATACTAGAGAATTTAGGAGAGTCTAACTCCTATAATGGTGAAAATATTACATATGATGAATCAGAATATGTGGCATGGGTTCTTTTATGCTTCAGGGGTAGAATTGTGAAATTTCCATCAAAACATTTCCCATGTCTGGAGAGTCAATGATCTTTTCCACACAAATTTATTTATTTGTCATATATTATATCATGAAGCTCTCGGAATATGAGCCTGAATTTGGGATCAATTGCATGAATTTAATAATATTCATCATTTTTTTTCTCAATGAGTTATTTGAAGGGATAGTTAGGATCATTTATAGACTATTATGGGTAGTGACCAGAGCAACCCCATCAATTGGTAGATATTTACATTCCCCCTCATAGAATCCTTCATTGATAAAATCTGACTTACATGATTAGAATGGGGACTTATCGATGTTAAACATATCAATTTGACCATTGATGTAGTATTTTATGAATTTCTGGTAGGGTGAAGGGATTGTTGTGTTTTAATTCATGAATGGCTTTAACAAAAAACATTTAAGGTCATCTCTTTTTTAAAAATCAAAAATATTGAGTTTGATACAATTCCCCTAAATAGGGAATTGATTTTTTTGAAGCAGTGGATTTGAGTTGATTTTTTCATAACCCTATAATGTCAAATTGGAATGATTTATTTTTTCTTCATGTTATCCCAACCATCGAAGTGTCCATACTAGAATGCAATTTATTCTTGATCCATATCAATGAATTCCCTCAGACAGTGATGCTATTTATCTAGTCGAACACATATAATTTTCAGATGTGTCCTTGTATAATGGTATAGTTTTTTGATTTATAAAGGAGATAACCTGCTAAAATTATACAAGATCAGTCTTTAACCGATAAGCCTCAATAGTGGAAACCTCATATTTAAACTCTTGGTGTATTGTCAAATCTTTTATGAGTGTTTCCAAGATTTCTTTTGTTATGGTCATGGCATCCACTATCAATAACATGGTTGATTCAAGTTCTAATTTTTTTCAGTATTGAATACATCTATATTAAGATCATGCACTATCAATCATGGTGATTCCTTTTAACATGAAAATAAATAGTTTTCATGCTATATATATATATATATATGCTTTTTCAATCAAAATATGAACTATAAGTGCTCATGTTCTTGATGGGTTGGTTAGAATTTTTCTTCCTACTTGTTGAGGATGATTATACATTTTTACCCATTCTAATTGATATTCAATGAAGATAGGATTAGTTTGTATTTTACCATTCTCAATTTTATTTCCCTACCTATATTATACTCACAAAAGTTATATTCCACGTATTTCCACGACACTGATGTCCCAATTATAGACATGGGTAGAATTTTGATTTTATCCATGACTGTGACTTCCCTAGTATCCTCATCTTCTACTTCCTATTCCACTATTTCCCTAAAAATGTGATAGGAAATCAGGCTCAAATCAATACCCATCATCATATATGTGATCCATTAAATTAATGAAATTACTATATCCAAATATTAACTAATCTCACTATAAGGATTTATCTTGGATGACCATTTTTAGTGGTACTAGTTTATGTAGAGACACTCATTGTATCAAAACTAAAGGCATAATGTATGATGGGTCAATGAAAAATTTATACTTGGTGTAGGTTTATATGCATTCATTTTCTCTCTACACATTTGGCATGTCCACTTTTTGAATTGTTGTATTTGTTGTTCCAATAGGCTCACCTATGTTATATCATAAGTGCCTTGAGGCATAATTGGTTGATTCAACTATACTATGAGATTAACATGATTTCATTTCATTGTATTTAATTTCTTCTAAAAATAAAAGGTCTATTAACTTTTTATAAGAACTTATTTATATGTTCCTCCTTCCTCATGAGTAGTAGTGGAAACACACACTACATGTGACATAAGATTCCACATATTCACTTTCCAAGAGTCCACTATTTTTTTGGGAAACTTTATAGATGAATTACTCCAGAAATGTGTGGTCCATTATCTTTTGGAATTGGAAATAAAACATTTAGATATTAAAGATCTACTTATTCAGGCCTCTTGGGATCTGTAAGATGAATCAAGTCATTATCCATATGTTCTATAATGAAGATATAAACTTTCTCAGATTGGAATTAGTAAAAAAATCTGTTCATTATCAAATTGATTTCACATGGTCCCCTCCACATATCTTTGTGTACAATGTGTTACTTTTGGTACCAAGGGGTGCCCAAAAATATGTGTTTGATTTGGAGATGGAACTAGTGTAGAGGCTGGAATAAGCCAAATAATTGAAACTACCTCTCTTCATGCCCTTTCCCCTTGACTGGTGGAGTCATTCAGGACATGAGTATAGTTTTATTTATTGAATATTTCATTCTTTGTGGAATAGTATCAAGATCTATAAACATGCATGTATATCTCACAAAGATTAGTGGAATTCACAATTTATTCCATAGGTTCCATATGAAATGTGAAATTAGATCTTCTTGGGGAACCTATAGGTTGAGGGACTATATCATCCCTTTACATATGGGAATAAATTTTAAACCCTCTCGTTTAATGATTATTTTCAATTTGATAGATCATGGAACATTTTATTTTGTATCATTTAAATGAATTCCAAGTGAAATTTATGACAGAGATCCTCACACCCCATGATTGACAGAGTTGGAAAATTGGTGTACAATAAGATAGTCAGACCTTTCACGGTATTAATGAACCAAAAATTTTTCAATGCTTCATGTTACTCAAGGGTTCCCATTGTGGTATCTCAATAGGACACACTATGTGTCAGATTCTGATATGGTTGTCCTGATCAATTGAATATAGGAAATATAGGACTCTAGAGATTTTGTTGTAATAGGATTTTGATCATTCATTCAGAGTAAGGATTATCTTACGGAGGTACCCATGCACTAAATTCATCCATAGCTTCCAAATGAGTTGTCAATGTTTTGATGGTGTTGATAGTCCCTTGTTGTATTCATGGATGAATAAGAGATTGAGCAGGGTCTATAATAAGTCAAACATGACGTGCTAGTTACTCTAATATCCAGAGCTAATATCTCGTACGGAAAATATTTTGAGGGTTTTCAAGAATTTGTTTTTGATTCTTCAGTAATGGAGGTAATTATTAATATCATTGATAGTCTTGTCTAAGTAAACCTATGGTAAAGGCACATAATTGATTGCTTCTCATGACTGTACATATGTTATAGGGGTAGTCACTTGTTTTGAAGGTACAAACTTTTGAAGGGATATATGAGGCTATACTCTTGGAACATATTCAATTGGAATTCTTACTCAGAGAACATTTCAATTCAGTCTTATTAGTGCATTCATTTCTTCCTCTTACTGAGATAATGTTTCCCCAAGTGAGAGGATCTAAAACACATCAATAGTTTTATGTTTACGATATTACATTTAATATTTTCTTGGGTAGGAAGTCACTAATGAGGAAATAGGTGATTGGTTTATAGAATACCATAATTTAAGGAAAATATCATTTTTATATATGAAAAATTCTTTCATTTTTTTTTCATTTTGAACCACATTCAGGATGGAACAATCCCCTCCTTTCTCCTTGGTTTAGGAATTGTCTTCGATTCCATCTGTAGGATTGATTTCCATGATTTCCACCAATGAATAATGCATTATTGGGATTTTATTGCACATAGATTGGTTGAAGGGGTTTTTTCCCTTTATCTAATCTTATCCATCTATTCAAGGATCCACTTCATGATTATTAATAAAGTGGGACTCAAATGAACTATCCATAAAACGTTATCATATACATCCATTATTGGGGAAACGATTATTTTGATTGGATGAACTGGGAGAAATAATTTTTTATTACTCTCCCCAAATGGGAAATGGACGAATTACACTAAATGGAATGATTAAGTAAAAATTCACATAACCCAAAGTTCTATGATTACTCATATTATTTTAGTTTTTTACTTCAGGCCATTTTTTTGCCTTCGATTGGGTTCTTATATTAAAAATAAACCTTGCCTTATTGGATGAGGATGATCCCATATTATAGTGGCTTCAAATACTATATCCCCTATATTTATATTATATATCATTGTTCAACCATGAATCAACTATAATTCTAGATTTTCACATGAGATTATTGCTTTTTTGGACATCTATAGTGCAAGTTGATTGGATTCCCTTATGCGAGAAGCATGCTTGATGTTCTTAGTTGTCTAGTTTCAAATAATGTGGATGGTATTACCTTTTTTGGACTATATGGTTTTGGGGAAAATTTATGGAATACTATTTTTTATTTCACCATCATCCACAAGTGGGGGTCTAGTATGGTAGCTTCCCTATAGAGATGACATTATAGGATGTCACAATTAGTGGATTTTTCTGACCATGGAACAAGGTGATGTGAAAATATTGATGTTCTCACCATCTAAGGATGTGAATATCAGGTCGTAGATCGATGAATGGACAATGTAACATATTAACCAATTTGATGCATTAAAGTTGAATATCATTATTCTGCCTCTAGGATCATGGGTATCGTGCGGTTCGAAGGAATTCAATTCAATTTGTTGAAGAAGCTCTTCCAATATTTTAACATTGTTTACATACCCATCATACGACACAACCATATCTTTCTGATGATAGATATTTGTGTTGATATTAATATATATATATTTTGTTAAAAATTCTAATAATACATGTGGAATGTTGAACTCATATGTGTATGTGGGATAAAACATGATGGGGGTATCATTGTTGACCGGTTTTACTCTCTAGAGTAACATATATTTGTGGTCTTATGCTAAGGATTTATCAACCTGGTCATAACAAAAATGGTGTTTCATGAACATTTTTTCATATTAAGCAGGGCCAATAGCAATATTTTGGTCATGGAAATGGTCTAGAGGTAGTTTTGAGGATGAATGCTACCTAAGAATGTCTTCTACATGATAAGGAATGACATCTATAATGGATATGGTGTTAGCATTAAAATAAACATCTTTCCAAGAACCATAGATGATTAGGTCCTTCCCATATTGGATATTGTAAGGTGAGGGCATTCTTGTTCATTGACCTTCCATAAATGAAGGTTTCTATCATGGAGATCATCATGAGATAATATCTCATGGTCAATCAGATTGATCCCATGATGAAATCATTTATGGTAATCATTTATTGGTGGACGTACATATCTGTTGGTAGTAGTATTGGATTGTGGACCTTTGTGAATGATACTACCTATTTTCTAATTTAGTGGAGGATTATGAGGATCATGGTATACCATTTATATAAGCTTTTATGGACATGTAAAACATAGAATTAAATATATAAGGTTCATAAGAATTCTTTTGAGTTCAGAACAATCATATACAAGATTTTATTTTTGATGCTCTCTTATGGGAAGTTGGCACTGCGTGTTATGAATGTGGATTCACATGAATGGTATTTGGATTAGGGGAATAAATTGTTTCTATTGGAGCACATTAATTATATTCTCAATATTTGGCATGAATATATTCCATCCCTCATGAAGCCCTAAGAAATAGTAGGTAGTCCCCATTTGGAATTGGTATTTATGCCCAATCACGTTGT
Source organism: Viscum album (assembly GCA_963277665.1). NCBI lineage: Eukaryota > Viridiplantae > Streptophyta > Magnoliopsida > Santalales > Viscaceae > Viscum > Viscum album. The sequence goes on along the minus strand of OY728152.1, from coordinate 1,578,962,239 downwards.
CTATTTTTCAAATAATGCTTCTATGGACCTCAAGGATTGGATTAGGGATATATGTGTACTGTAGAGTTTTCGTATTATTTTATTTATGAGTCTCCCATCATGAAGAGGTGGGGTTATGTTACCTACTATAACATATTTTCTATGACAGAATAATGTTTTGGGAAGCATGTATCATGTGGTTAGTAATGGATGTTTGTACAACCTTCATTTATAGGATGTTCAAAGAAAAATCCTTATAGGTAATAGCAATATACATCCATTCCAATGTTGGGGACTGAAAATGAGTCTACAATTGATTTATAGCTGAGGTTCGTCAACTATGTCCTCTAATTATCATCATATTTTCAAAGAGGGATTCATATGCATGATAAGGGATTTGAATCATCTCTTTGATACTCACTGTATATGACTAACCTTCTTCATAGACTTGATCAGTGATTTTTCTAAAAAAATTACCATATTTTACAGAAGTAATTCATTAGCATGAGAATGGAGTTTTCATCTGCTCAGTATTTTCCTCCCCATTTGATGCCATACTTGATATTCTGAAACATGGATTTTAATCTTGTCAATTTTACACTATATTTGAATGATGGTATTCAAATTAATATTTAGGAATTTTAATTTTCTCTCTTTACAACATATTTTACTAACAATCATAATAGGCCGGAGTATGGATTTGCATCTACTCACAGTTTGTCACTGCAGTTGACTGGAATTATCAATATTCAAAAGAATGGATTTTCATTAGCTCATTTATTTTTTCTATATTTGACTTATCGGAATGATATGAATGAGAATGAATTGTAATCTTCAAATTTTATTAAATATTTAACTCATAGGATCTATAGGCCTGAGCATGGTGTTTTATATACAGATTTTTCTTCAATATAATACAGATTGAATAGATATTTTGTCGCATGTATTTTATTATTATTTTTTATCGACTATCTATAATTGACCACATTTATAAGTCCGAGTAAGGATATGTATATGATTATTATATTCCACTATATTAGACTGATGGGATTGATTTTTGAAAGTAAGGATTTGCACTTACTCATTTATTTCCATCATATTTGACTGAAAATTTTAATTTGAATGACCATGAATTTTAATCATATTGTTTTACACTGTATATGACTAATGTTATTACTAGGATAGATACTAAATTTTCATCTACTCATTTTTTCTGCCATATTATCTTAGTGATCTTTATATGCATAAATATGTATATTCATATTCTATTTGGTTGTCACCATTATTAAGGGATTTATATTACTCTGATGGTAAATTAAATACTCTTAGGATTCCACTATACTTTAATGATGAGATTCATTATAATGAACCTGGATATGAATCTGAACATTTTTCCTCCTTATTAGAATGGAGGGATTGATATTAATGATTGGGAATTTTCATCAGATTTGTTTCCACTATATTTGACTTATAAGATTATTCAGAAAAACATGAATGATTTCCTATTCCAGGTAATTCAATTGATTTCCTATGTAGGAAACCCTAGGGACTTGGGTCAGAAATACATTATTTGGGGCCCATGGGGTGGTACACTCTCTATGGTTTTGAGGTTGGGCCTCAAATCGTTGGCTACTAAGACAACATGATGGATCCCTTGGGCATGACCCCTATATTTCTAGTATGAATTCACTGATTCCCACTTAGCCAACCTCACTAAACTGATAAGAACAGATACTACACTTGATCTTAGCCAAAAGGCCGAGAAAGGTTAGCCATCCTCACTATGCTAGAGAGGAAATCATTATCATGTTCCATATACAGGATCTCAAAATATATTGAGATGGATACTAGTGATGTTGGGTTCTGTATCACCGACCTTCATTGATCAAATGGATTGAAGGGATTTATATGATCTAGAACATATTGATCTATCTCTATGTTAGGGAGATTTCCATTTTTGGTACTCCTAAAACATTTCATTTAAAATATAATGTTAAATATTCTTTGTAGGATATATAAACCATTATTTGGATTATGAAATAGCATGTGAAGTTGCTGATGTTCATGTCATTGAGAACAAGAAAAACTCCATTTGGATAAAAGAGAGTTCGGGGGAAATTTTTTTACATTATACATGACAAAGACATACAAAATTCCCCATAAAGGTAGAAACTCCATAAATGAACACGTATCTCTTAAATCATTTTTTGGACCTCATTAATTTTGAGAGTTATGGGGGCCTAACACGTGGGTCACACAACCACCATGGTAAAGGATTCACATCAGGTTCACCATTTTGACGTTATAAAGAAAAAAATGATGTAACAATGATGATTTATTGTGGGGGGTAATACTTGAAAATAATTAATTTACAGTTTAAAATTATTTTCTAATGGTTACTAAAAAGTAGATTGAATATCTGAAACATCTAATGCTTCCCTCATTCAAGATGTTTCAAAATCCAACTCTCCAATGGAAGGTGGTTGTAGATAAATTTTTCAACCACATATAGATAAAGACATTAGATTAGATGATATGGTGTGAAGCTGATCACACCCTTTTAGGGGGAAACTATTTTCTATTGTAAGACTCCATTGTTTATGTGATTGAAGGCATGTTCATCAATAATTTTTAATTATTAATTACTACATGGGTCATCCATTAATTAGTGATAAATTATTAGAATGTGTGAATTTAGAATCGTATATATGTATCCAAGGTTCTCCATCAATTGAAGGATCATAATGTATCTATGGTTCTTCATCAATTGTAACATTATAGGTAGATCATGTATTCATATATTTTTCTCTATTAGGATGTTAGTATTATTCCACATACTGAGGTACTCAATAATTTACTATCATCTAGGGATATAAATGTTGTTTTTATATCGAGATTAAACCCATAATATGGGATTCCAACAAATACCTCCAAACTAATTCAGAACCCATGTTGTTTAGTGATTCTCAATTGGACACGTCTTGTTTTATGGTGATTTGAAATGGTCCAAACTATATAGTTTAACTTCATCCACCAGGGACATCCATGTCGAAGGTAACTAGTAAAATTGTTGTGTGGCCATTATGATGAGTTGACAATGTTACATAGATGATATTTTACCTCCCATGTGGTTATTATTTCACAAGAAATATGGAACATTAATGATCATCAGGAATAGGACATAAAAGGAATATGTCCCTATGATATGGATATGAATCTACTGGTGATGTAGTCTAGATAGATTTTAAGTTAATTTGGGTGATGGGTTTAGAACTCAAGGATATTTCTTATGTATTGTAGTTATCAATGAATCCAAGTCCATTATGTTAAAAAGTTGTTGGGGTTTAAAAATATGTAAGAGGCTCATTAAAGTTTGCTCACATGGGAAATATGGCCATTTGAGATGGTATAATGGGGGTCTATACTAAATGGGAGTCCACTATTTATGGATCAATTGTGAAAATCTCGACTCATGGTGATTTTGAGGCTTGGATAGGGCTTAGACACTAGAGGATGCCCATTGGTGTGAGTATGGTTAGGGATTATAATGAATATTTGGCTAATTTTCTTGGTTACAAGGTTTTGGTGATTATACCATATCAGAGGACCATAGGTATATGGGGTAGTGACGATGTCATTGTCTCCACTGATTTCTATGGCTATATGATTTATATTACTATGTGGAAAAATATGAAGAGGTTGATATAGAAACCACACAATCATACTTTTCTCCTCATTTATGTTTTTGGAGAAAAGAGTGAGAGGGAGTATGTGATATGTGGTTTCCATTAAATCTCATGATTTCATAGTAAATCTCAAAATTGAGACAGAAATGTATTTGAAAATTCACTTGTTCTTTTTTTTCATAAATAGGATAGTCACATTGATTACTGGCCATGACTCATGAAGGAGGTGAGGGAAAATTGTAGAACCTCCTACAAAAATTTATTAAGGACTAATCCATGAGGGATTCCCTTCTTCCTAAATCTTGGGATGATAAAAGGATAGGGAATTAATCCTAAATGGGAAAAGAAAGGATGATCCACCCCCTAATCCCTAAAATGGTTAGTTCCTCATGAACACCTCCATGGTCAGGACCATCATTACCTTTGGAATGTTTGTTCAAGAAAATTATGAGAAACCCCATGTTAAAGAGGTAACCAATAGGACATCATTTACCATGGGTATGTATACATGAGAGGAAATTATTGTGTGTCAAATGACTTGATAATACAAATATGGCAGTTTTTGGGAGAGGCATTATCTTGATTCCTTTTATGGGGGCCCACTCTGAGCTTAGATAGTCAAATGAAATGATTTGATAATGAAGGAAAGTTGGGAAATTCATGCTGTTTTCATGGTGGGACATAATGGTACCCCAGATGATATCGATGATACCTAGAAACTAGAATACCCTAGGATTCAAAAATCCATATAGAATGTTACTATGAATTATGGGGTCTCATCTACAAAGAATTTTTCAACATAGCATGGGGTTCCCTCCATTTATGGTTTTTCTAGATGGATGTGGGTGTCATACGCATAACACATTGCTATGTGGGTCTGAGTTCTATCTTCATATATCTCTGTCATGATATTCTAAGTACAATCCTTGTAGAGTCTTGTATGTGGTGTAGGTATCACTCTATAATAATTTTTACAATATTGGGTTATTAAATGCAAATAGGCCATCCAGTAATGCTTCTTAGAATGGCGTATGTAGAGGGTTTTGAATTTTTAGATGCGTATTGATTATAATTTTGTCCCTAAATGATAAGAATTAAATTCTACTACTATAATTCCATGAATTTCACACCAATATATTGTCTTTCCTTCATTTTCATCCCTTTTTCCACTCACTCCCCTATGGTGTTTTTATAGAGAAACAACAAAATCAGATTTTGGGATGGTTGGTCACTGGTGGTGGGCCGAAGGGATATCATTTCAACGAGATTAAAATTAGGATGTCCCCAAAAATAAATAATTTCATTTTCAATGTTTGGGTATCAACATCCACTCCTACAAAAAAATTAACAGTTGTAGGGGATGCTCATTTTTAGATGGTGGGGGGGAGACAAATTACCATACCCCCCCCCGAAAATGATATTATTTTTTTAGAGGGGGTTAGTGGACACCATTAAAGTCCAAAAAATGTTTTTTTGGTTGGATTCCATCTGGAGAGGTGGTATACATAGGGATATTTTCTGTACAAAATCAAAACATTCATTCCGGCTTCACATTTCATTAACCTTTGTTATTCTCTTCTTATGATTCTATTTTTTCCATTACCAAATTCATGAAATTACTTTAACCTTTTTTTAATATTTTTCAAAAACCAAAAGAGATCATATGAGAGGATGGTATAGACTAAAACACTTATGAAACTGTACAGTACCCTAGGATAATTCATCCTCCCTTATAGAACATTCTTTGTGCCTACCTCCATTGTCTAAGAAACCTAATTATAAATTATGAGCATCAAAGACAAAAGTGTATTGGGGGATCCATAACACCTCCCTGTAACATCTTGTACAGGTGGCCTCCACAACTTGAATTATTCTACCATGCACTGATGTAGCTATGCTATCATGTGAATGCATTATGCATGACCACAAATGTTGTGCCTTTTGGTTGACACTCTTAGCCACTTTTCCAGCTTCCCTTATGGGTTTCCGTGTGACTTAATGTCATGTAAAGGGATAACCACAAGGAATTTGGTATATTATTTTAACAAAAATCCATAAAATTACCATTCAATTTCAACACCCCTCTCAAAAAAATCATCCAGAAGAATATTAACAATAATTATAAACATTTAACACTATTTATTTTATTTTTTCAATAACAAACATAAAACAAGAACCACCCAAATATAATATATTTAAATTTATACTGGGAAATATTAATCATTTAATTTTATATCATAATGAAATTAATATGACAAAATATATTCATTTAGTGAACTTGTAATCCACAATATACAACATTAATCTGGCCATATAGTTGTCCCTTAAGGAGATTGGTCTAGAGTACTCAATATTGATTAAATTTTATTTTATTATTCATTTTTTATATTTTAATGTAGCATGGATATATTGTTTAACAATAAAAAATTAAAAATTAATGTGTAATTTAATACATAATAAAATGTGAGAAAAGGGACGCCACTGTATTCAACCATATAGATCCTTTATTTCCACATAACCTTGATCACAAATTCATAAACTATATTATTCTAACATTTTTCACAATGCCTCAAAATATAAATTTTATGAATTGGATTCACTATTTAAAAACCTCTTAATTCCACCATGGACCTCTCCCTTAATTATATCATAAACATGAGTCCACATACAACTCAGACTAATTAATCCAATGTACAATAGTCATTTGAATAGTGGGGGAGTGGAATATTTTCAAAATATAAATTAAGGTAGTTGAAAATAAAGATCAAGGTAATATTATTCACCTCTAATAATAAATCACATGTATCAATTGAATAATATATGAAACCAAAACCCTAGTGTCGGGGATAAATAATTGTCAGTTTATATCCACTCAACTCTCTTTGGGATAGCCACTCAAGAAAAACATGATCTTAATAATCAAAGGTATAAAAATAAAAATTAAAAAATGGAATGAATATAAAATTAACTATTTGAACAAAAATCATTTCATTACACGAAAAAAATGAGATTTTATAAATCCTAACTAAATAACAAATTGTGGAACCCATTATTACAGTTATGCAAGGGTAAATATAAATATGTACTATTTATTATTATGAATTATCCTAGAATTTATTTCCATGTAGTGATATGACTCTTACAATCTACAGATTTCATGTGTACATCGATTGGGCGTGGATTTAATCTATTGGGCATCTTAAATACTCCCCTTCATCAACATTAATCATAAAATAAATGGTTTTATAATATTATTAAGGAATGACACATGATATATTTAAATGAGTCATTCCCAATATGGGATATATATATAAATTAGTTTTTATGTTGATATTTTTATATTTATGATATTTTGTATTTAATATCCAAACATCCACTAAATAATCAATTTTTTAACTCGAAGATCATAAAAATTTTTAGTACTGGTATAGAATATCATACACATTATGAATCACATAGAGGAACTATATAAAATATTAGTTATAATATATTTTCACAACATCTATATTTTCTCATATAAAATTACATGGGTCAAAAATATAATAGATTTTGACCAAATCATCATAAGTTAAATATCCATTCATCATTATTGGGAAACTAATTGAATCATATTCTCCCTAAAAATATGACATGAATCATTAACTTCTACCAAAGTACATTATGTATTTTTTCTACTAGTGAAGAATATGTTTTTCTAGATACCCTTTTCACTAAATTATGTCATATATACCCTATGAATTAAAAATATCACATGCATCAGCCTTCTTCTTGATAAATTATACTATGTTTCATCATTTTCGCCAATCGTTAATGATGAAATATTTTAAACATTTTTTTCTTAGGATATAATATATTATTTTTCATCTGTATTTTGGAAAATATATGAAATATAACATCGATGATGAATTAACACTTTTCTCAAACACATTATGATACTCATGAAACCCCCAGTATATAAAATGTCACATATCATGAGACCTCATTCATTTTTAAGTCTATCGAAACCTGTGACCATCAGAATTAATATAAAACCATATATATGTAAAATTAAGATAAGAATAAGATTAGTTAAATAAATAGTTGACAAAAAATTATCATAATTTTAATTAAAATACCATTAAAAATCTAATTTAAAAATTTAACAATCAAGGAAATAAATTTTAACAATTTCTATGAATTAATTACTGAACTAAAAATGACGATTAAATCCACCTTAAAATTCCATACGAGATTCACTTATGGATTGATAATGTGATAATTACTATTGTTTTTTTAGAATTTTATTGTATACATATCATTGAAAAACTGCCAAAAATTTAGAAAATGTTGGTTCTCGTCACCCATCTTAGTTAAGATCCAACCTAAAATATTATTAGTAATATACCCAACCCCCTTGATAACTAGATAAGACTCAATTATTGAGGAATAAATACGGAAACAATTTATTCCTCTCATTATAATTATTTATCTAACATCAGGTAATGATTAATCATGATAATCATAAAGTCATAACTATATCAATGACTATTTTACATTCACTGTAATATAATTTTTGATTCTATTTAGATAATATGTCTAGAATTATTAACTAACATGATTATTCAATGGATAAAATATACAAATCATTCAATCAGTTATAATATTTATCATGCTAATAGAAATATATTCACAACCCATATTACATCGTGGTGATCATAGATTAGATAAAATATAATTTCAAACTTTGAGGGGATATTATCATTCAAAAATTCATCTAATGTTAATTTTGAGACAAGTGGATAAATTATCAATAGAGGGATAATTCTATTATAAAGACATAATACACCTTTTGACTACTTAATCCAATCTATCATGTATCATAATCCAAAATATACATCACGAAACTCATGTTATTTATGATACATGTTTTTTTAATGGATCTCCAATAATATCTTATATAACCACCCAATGGATGTTTAAATCACATTGCTCTATGGTATTTCTAATTGGATAGGTATTTAAAATTATGTGTTTGGAACATTGGAATGAATATGGTTTAATGTATTATGAAGTAGATCCATTATCAAATAATATCATCATTTATCCAGGGATGATTGCAAATACCCCATGTTCACTATTGATCATCATGATCCAAATAGTTTCCTCAGTAGAATCTGATGTGGTGATCAAATCTTTTACTATTGTTGATTACTAAATGATGGCATGTTTATAACACACAAAACATATCTATCTATGGTAAATTGAAAATAAAAAACCATATTGTGATTTTAGGATAAATTTTACACATTAGAATATGTCTTCTTTAAAACCATTTACAATGATCTGTTTCACTATTATAAAGATGAACAACATATACTTAGTTATTCTTATGTATATGGGGATTCTATTCATAGAAACCCAATAAAACTCACCAGGATGGGATTTTTATCTAAATTCAATTCTCAAAGAATAAGGGAAATGTTTTCATGTACAAAACATGGAATACATGTTGTATCTTAAAAAGGATGCTATATGAGTCATATAAATACATTTTAATTCTCCAAAAGGATCATAAATATTGTTAATATGTGTTCCTTTATCACTATTAAAGAAATAATTTTATGTGTATTTATAATAAAAAAACATTATAACATTACCCATATATGTGTTTTAGCTTATACTTTTAGGCCTTCTAGATCTATATCTAGAGATCCTCAAACCCAATATGTATTCTTCTTTATCAATGTGTTCATGGGAGAAAAATTTCCAAACCCATATTAATATATGTTAATATTAGTAAATACTTTATAGAAAGTATCATATTACCACCACATAATATCTTAAATACAACACACTCTGACTAATCCACTTTTATAGAAAATAATCATTCGTATATTTGATTTCATGATCAAATAAAATATTCCAACTCTTAGATTATTACATTAATTTATAAATGGACCATTTTATATAGAAAACCACAACATACTCATTTATAAAATAAAAATATTTTGGGTATATCATATATACATCTTTAAATAAATACTCATAATGGAATGTGTTTTAATTTCTATTTTATATATCTCATATTCATAGTGTGTTTCTATAGAAAATATTATCATAATGGATATTAAAATTCTAGTAGGTGAAAATTTCAATTCATAGTCAATACCAAAAAACCTTTGTAACCCTTTTATACAAGCCAATATTTGTAGGTATCAACACTAACACCTATTTTTTTACAAACAAAAATCCCATACACACCATATAGTTCTCTCCCCTTATCTATCATTCCTTCTGTATAAACCTATTCATATTTAATTGAGTTTACAGTTGACTCCATTTATTTAAACAATTTGAAGAATTAAAACTCTTGATAGAAATTTGAAGGTAGTAGGTTCATCGATTGGGAAAATTGAATCAATATAAATTAAAATAGTAAATACATATATTTATTTGTTTATAAATAATCATACTTTTCCTTCTAGGTTTTATTCTAACCTATTTTATTTCTCCATCAATAACTATTAATGCAATCATGTAAACATATATCAAATTACTCTTCCTCTTTTTTGGTATTATATTTTTATAAGTAAAAATTTACCATCATTGAATTATTTAATTTTATATTATTTCTCAATGAATACACCATTTATAACCACAAACCCATAGTGTTCATTAAGATTATAGGCCAAATAATACGAAGTATCTTTAAACGAAAAATCAAATTATCAGGTGTCAAGGAAATTTTAGATTAAACAGAATTAGATCCGTATATGTATTCTTCCCCAAAAAAAATGTATTTGGATGTTTCCTAGTTAGTATATCACATGGGGTCATTATGACTACTTTATATCGGATTTAATAATGTAAGAATGCATTACTTTTTTGGGAATATCCAAAAAATCGAATTATAAGTTCACATTGGCTCATCATTGGTTCAACCATTCCAAAAAAGGAGTTATTCCTCCATTGAGAAGCAATAATACACTATTTTGTTCTAAAATAAATTAATTTGGGAATAATTCCATAATATTATAGTTGATTCAAAAATTTCGAGCTCAATTATTTTCTACTCTGATATAATCAAAAAAAATAATTGTTTTCCGAAATTTATTCTGAAAATTCTATTTATTCTTTTTTAATAGATCCAAAGTTTCATAATTTTGTCTCATAAAAACTAAAAAATTTACCAGAAAAATATATCAATAAATATCTCAAAAATATAAGAAATCGACAATTTCATGAGTAATCATTAGTCTATATTCATCACTATATTTGAGATAAAATAGACCACTAACATTACCACTTTTTCAAATGAATTTTTTTTAGTAATAAACATGATTTAAATTTAAGAAATTATTATAAATTAAATTATTTAAAAAATTAGTATGTATGGTGTCTTTGATTATATGTCCCATTTACATGACCAAGGTGACAATTTCAATCACTAAAAACATCAGAATCAACATTGACCTCTATATTCTCAACGTTATAAATAGAATGATCAATATATATAATGTATTAATTGATAACTCAGTTCATAAAGTAATAAACTATTTCATTCATATATATATATAACTAATGTTCTTCACCATTACTCAAAATATGATACTGTCCAAATAATATAATAAAATTAAATTCATGTTTTTATTGTGAACAAAATAATGGTTCTGCAATTCTAGTAATTATACACTAGTAAGTCATAGGTCATAAGTGCTGACATAAAATTTAGCTACTCATTATCAATTTATAAAAAAATAATCCACATAACCCTTTCCATTTCTAAAAATATATTGTTTTTTTGTATGATACACCCAAGAGTCATGTTGTGAATAATAGTTCCCTATAACATTTACATCCATATTCGCAGAATTATTCTCTCAAAAAAGACTAATAAAATTTTTATGAAAATATAGATTTTTTTTCTCATACATATAATAGTTTAATAAAATATAAACAAGATGAATTATATAATCACCTGTAAATTTATATCTCTAGGTGGGTATTATGATATTTATCTTCTAGTCAATTAATTTTGGTAAACATACTCCCACTAAAAAATATGACCCTAGATTTATATCAATTTAGTGAAAACAATTATATTAAACAATGTAATTAGTGTACTTTTCAATTTCTCTCACCACTTTTATATTTAGTAATATAATTATTCCAACATAATGATATTTTCTTCACTGATAGTTCTGAATATATCAACTTTTCTAACTATATCAGATATATAAAATCAGCAGAATTCCACTAGTAACCTCATGTAATTATGGTATCTCAAATATGTATAACCCAAGTAAATTTACAAAGACAAACATTGTATCCAATTTGTGTCACCCATTACATACATTCTTTAGACAAGATAATAATGGGTCATATGACTGTTTTAAGTCCTAACTTATTGGATGATTGAGGTCATGGAAGGATTTGTTTTAAAAGGAATCATAGATATAATATTAGTAGGATTTTCTTATAGAATCATACTTATTTAATCTATCAAATGAACATTAAATTCATAATTATTTCATCCAATCAAATATTTATTCTCCCTTGTTTTATTCTGTTATGTATATATACTTCACATTATTCAATTTTAAAATCTCTATTTTAACCACTAAAACAACATGTTCAGACTGTATTAATGTCTAACTATATGAAAAACCCATATTTAGTTTAACATTCAAAAAAATAATATAATTATATATATAAATATTATAACACATCACATATACAAGTAAATTAACTATTCATTTAATGGATTTGAATTATATGAAATTTATAATATTCACCTGAGTATGTTAGGAGTTGAAAATGACTAACCCTAAAATTTTTAGAACAATACATAAGGGTGCAGGATGGTTGGTTGTCTAACAAAAATTATGTCAACACAGTGATAAATTACTAGTGTCTTACTACAATTCATCCGAACTCAAAAAATATATAATTAATACACTATATTCTTCTACTAAATTCATCCTAATAAATTTACTTATAATTCAAAATAATTATAGATGGAAAAAAATTTACTATCATACCTATCATGTATGGTGTGGGGTGAAAATTTTACAGGAATAAGTTTATCTAACAAATTAATGCATAGATAATATTTAAATTTCATGAGTAATTTAAAAATATTTATTTTAAAATGTTATAAAAAATTTGTTAATAATTTTCCAAAATTGAAACATTTATATGATTTTTTATAAATAATTTAGTCCAAAAATAATTTATTTACATTTAATAACAAAAATCATTGATAATATTATTTTTAAAAAATTAACCATTCCCCTTTTTTAGATTACAAAATTTTTTACATTGATAATTCTAGGTGATTGAAAATAGCGTACTCTCTATCATAAATCTAGAATTATATCAATTCAAAGGATAATAACTATTTTGGGAGAATTTTTAATTTTAAGATTTACGTTATATCATCATTATGATATGGTAATATATTTTTTAAATTAAAATGGAATATTTTTATCACGTAAAATACTTTATATTTCAGGAAAAAAATAAATTTTATATAATTTAAATTCTATGACCCAAACTCCAAATACATAGTCACAAAACAAAATATTATGGAAAATAATATAAACTAAATTATACATAACATAGCTTGAGGGTTTATGTTCATATTACATTATTATATAATGTTATTTTAAATAGATGAAACGTAAACCAGGTTATCTAATAATGTATAATCAAGGGACTCATGGCTCCGCTCATCCTCCCTCATAGAGCTCTAGTGGGCTGTAGTATCCCCCTGCTAGCTGTGATAATGATCATTTTGCATAATATCCAAATCCCATGAATGAGTCAGCATTTGGGGGCCTTCTACCCCTTTACAAACCCTAATATTCTCCCCCCACATCCCCTATATCAAAATTTTCCCAAAATTCCCATATCTTCATTTAGGGGTTTATTCCCTTTATCTCTCACTCTGTGAGTTCAGGTAGGCATTGTATCATTATAGGTTTCCCCTGGTGGATATTTTCGGTCGAATATGGACTTATTATGAAAACATTTATAGGTCCATAGATAGTGAATAGACCCTATAAGACATATCTATTTTCATATTTTTAAATCCCCTAAACTTACATCATTAATTAGCGAGTGTGTATGACCTCACCTTTATGTGGTTCAAGTGGAAATTCACTTATTTAGCCTCTCATTTCTTTCTTTTTAGATGGAATTATTCCTTTCATTGAAAATATTATCACTACACCTTGATTATTATTTATGTCTTCTTGGGAAAACCATTCCATTCTAAAATCCCATGATTCCACATATTCATTGTTAACATTTTTAATATTTTTTTTTATAATCACTTGATATCCTTTCATTATCCCATTAAATCCCAAATTTTAATTGAATTGCACTTTTTGAAGCCTCTGGTGAATTATTTATGGATTGAGGTGTGTGAAGAGATCTTATGCTGTTGTCTAGTGGTGTTTGAGAGCTGGTATAATTTTTGGGCATCGTGTTCTTGTTTAGACGACCAAAAATAGAATTTCTATATGAATTATTTATGGAATAATTGTCATGGTTGATTAAAGTTCAATATGAAATAATTATGAGGGACAATATGTATGTATCTCGAGTAATACAAGTCTTTAAGTAGGTGATTCTTATCATAAGGAGGATGGGATTCTGTTTCTACACCATAAGGTTACTGATATGTGTTTCAGTTTGTGGCCTAGTTTAGAGGGCTCTAAGCTAGTTATTGGGTTGAGGGGGAGAAAGGGATCTATCGCCCTGACACTACTTTATCATATTGTCAAACAATTCCTTTTTTGGGGGTTGTTAAAGGAAGGATCATTCTCATAGTATTCATCATAGAATAATTCTTTAGAATGGAAACTTTAATATCATTAATCCATCTAAATTTGTTGGGGTTCCACTGATCCATCTAGATATAAGAGTACCTAAAATATTTTATCCCTCTGACCAGGGAGCTATCCCTGCCTCAACACACATTCATAATCATTTAATGCCTTGAATGAACAATTCGTTGGTGATACTAACCAATAAAGAAGTAATAATGTTAGTCTCAAGAGTAAAATTATATTTTCTATTTCCATGACCATGATGATCTTGCTCATAGTGGTTAAGAAAAAACCAAAATCTGTTTCAAATCAAGTGAAAGATCCTCACATGATCAGTGATGAAATATCTAGTATTTTCATTGTGAGATGTTTGGATAGAATGAATGGTAGATAAATTTACATCTCAAAGGGGAGGTAGGGGAATAATAGAACATGGGACTCAAGTAGTCACATGGTACATAAGGGGTATAAATTTAAATGGTATATGGACTATTTATACTTGTCTAAACACAGGGATATAAGGTCTAAAAAAGGGTTGGCCCAAAAAGGACCATAAATGTTAATACACTACGAAAGATTGTTCTCATTAGAAGAACATTTGTTTCAATGATGAATAAAATGTCATATGGTTATGTATATAAGGAACAAGAGTTGGTCAGTGACATGATGAAAGCTCCACATCAGTTCTAAATAGGCTTTGTGGTAATGGGTGAATCTAATAGTGTTATCCAACATAAAAATTCAAAGTTATCTAATAGATATGTTTTTTAGGAATCAAATCCTATGAATGACATGATTAGAATGAATAGAATGGTGGAATCATAAATAAAGATAGTATTTAGTTCTCATTCTCCACTCCAAATAAAAAATTATCTAATTGTTTCAAGAGATCATTACTACAAATGATGACATCAAACAAAGATATGAAAAAATGATTTGAGTGGATACTAATGAGGATAAATGGTCATGTATCAAAAAAACATGATTCCATTTTGGAATGAGTTCTAAATAAAAATATGATCATTTTGGGGGAAAATATCTAAAAATTGGACAAGATGGTCCATCATTTTAAAGATATTATCATGGAAGTCTCAGATATAGACGTATCTACCCTACAATAGGGATTATATGGGGTTTTTGATTGTGATAATAATATAAAATAAAATAATGATTATGTTTTTCCTTTTTGGGTATAATATCCATATTTTATGAACATGAGTGGATTCCAGGTTTTTGAAAAAAAAAATTAAATAAAAAATTAATTTTCATTTAGTGATGTAATATTAATAAGTTGTATAAAAAATTACATTATCCTATAATGTAGTCTCATGTTGAGAAATCTAAAAACCAAAATGAAAACATATATACATGTCATATCATACTCAGTGAAAGGGGAAATGAAGATTATGTGAAATATTTTCTTTACTAAAACTATAATATAACAAGTTGATATGTTGATTCATTTTGGTATGATACCAATATTGGGTTTTATAATATCACTATATTATCATTGAAAATTTATTAAGAAATTTAATTTTATTAGAAACTTATCAATATAATAATCTTTTAATATATATAAATATAAATTGTTCCAAAATCACAATGAACTCCATCGTCAATTATTTGATAGATTATTAGTTTTTATTATCCATGTGAGTAAAAAATTATTATTATTTCCACCCAATGTGGTATAATGGATACTCTTGTCATCATATTCAATGAAAGGACCCCCAAATACCAAATAAATTTGAGTGCATTCTCTAGGAAGACAGATGATGAACAAGGAGGATGATATCTTCATATTAAAATGTATGTATCATACACAACCCATAGGGGTGGTCATACCAAAAAAATAGGGGTGGTCATACTCATTTATATATGCAAATTATATTTAATGAAGGGAGTAAAACAAAAACTAGAAATTCATGAAATCTAAAATTTATTTTTATAACACAATCCCTTTATAGATAAATTCGTTTAAATTTTCAAATGATAAAGATCCATTTTAGAAAATATATATGAATCATCATAGTTATACATATCCTAAGGAATTATATTGGGAGACATGGAAAAATTCATATATGTGAAATCCCATGTTGCATGTATATCATACACATTGATTGTTAATTCATGTTAGCTATTATAGAGTCATTTTATGCCTTATTAATGATTATGATTCCATGAAGGTAATACATTGTGATGTACCCATTTTAATGTATATCAAAAAATTAATTAATTAATTTCATCACATATCTATATCTAGGGAATGGTAATACACCTTATCCTTAAAGCCCACACTTGATACAATTTAAATCAAACTATATATAAAACTATTCGACTAATGTAATAAGATATGTTATTATTAGAGTAAAAAACTATTCAAAAATATCCTTATACCACAATATCTAATAGAAAATCAAATATAAAGAATAATAAAAAAAATTATCATGATTATTATAGGATCAAAATCATGATCTTATACAATTGTCATTTACTTTAAAATGAATTATGAAATATAAAAACAATACCTAATGAAAAAGTAACTTCAAAAATAATTATAATAATTAAACCGGTTATAGAATAACATAATTCAATCAAATAATCATCCAATAAAGAACTAATAAGTGACCATAAATTGCACAAAACAATACATTTACAAAAATATACTTCTAGAAATTTATATTAAATTCTCCTCACATAAATCCTATGTAATTACCAGACACAAACCACATTCATAGTTCCCTAATAAGGTAGAATAAATGAAAATAGTATAAAGAATGAAACATGATAACATGTATCGTTTAAATATATACTTAAAATAATAGAAACAAAATAGTTTTACAATGAATGAAAAATGTACCATAGAAGAGACTCTCTAACACATATGGTTTCTAAATAAAAGGATAGAATGTATAATAATTGATGCATATGAAACATTTTTTTAAATTCTTTGTTGTGATGAATGACAATCTATTAACCTAAATCATATTATTGTTTAGGCTTGTAAATAGCCATTTGAAATATATGAAACCCCAAAACTCAAAATATAATGATTATAATTGAAATTTAATTTCAAAAATAACATGTTTTACTAAAATTATTGGGTTGTTAGTAAATAAAAAATGTGTTAACGTGATTACCCACTAACCATAAGGAAACACAATGATGTATTTGCCTATAAACGTCCTCATTATTTAATATATACTCTAAATCATAACATGGTTATTTCTTTTTGGAGACTTGAGATTCCACTAAAAAACCTCAATACTATAACTGAGAAAAAACATTTTTTGTTCATTTAATTTGGGAAATCCATTATTTAGATCCATCATTGAAATGACCAACCACAGCTCCAGCAATTATAACACATATATTCCATATGTAATTTTCATATCTTATTAGAAAAATATTCAATTAAAAAAATTATTACATACACTTGAATCATATAGGTCTAGGGTCTTTAGGAACATAAATATTTAAAACCATGTTCAAAATAGATTTAAATTATATCCAATCAGTTTAGTTATAACTATCACTCATCCAAGATAAAAATACAAAAATAATTTCTTCAAAACAATGTTGAAAAGAATCATAAGAAATTATGATTTATTTTGATTGGTAATGGAAAATAATGGACATGAAAATGATCACTTAAAAATTAAAATATGTGTTTGATAAAAAGAGAATAATAACTAAAAACCATACCCCATATAGCATATATCATAATCCTAAGTCATATCATAAATAATGTAATTTAATAAATCATGAATCATAATGTAATCCAAGAACATGATACCTAAGAACATAACATTTGTAGAAGACATGTTTTTTAACATTTATTAGTATGGAAAATATTTTCATTTGTCAAGAGAAAATATAATAAATATCCTAGTAGATTGGATTTACCCAAAAATCCATCATATCATCATTTGAGGTTCACTCTATATAATAACATAGTAGATATGGTCATATAATAAACAGGGTTTACTCAAAATTTCTAGCCTTATTATCTTATTATATATTAATATTTATGAACTTTATTAGAATGTTATATAAAATTTGGAAAACCCATCACATAACGAAAATAATAATTATGTGTGACACAAAATAATAAAATATTCATCATAAGAAAACTCATGTAATGGAAAAGTGCATCATAAAAAGTTCATCGTTTTATCAGACCATAACTTGTGAAAAAATAAATGAGTTTCCCAAACATTTCATTATTTCAACAATATATTCGTAATACGTCTAGATAAATAATAATGATTTAATCTTTGGGGAATATATTCCACATAAATTATATATAATATAAAAGTATGTTTTCATTCCTAAAAAACAATTAAAAGGTCCTTGGAACATTTATTGTGGAAAATAAAATTTTCATTTTTAAATAATATATTTAAAATAAAAATATATTCCAAATAAAAAAGAATATAATTTTTGTCAATAAATCTATATAAATTTATAAATCATGCTCTATAAAAATTAGAGGTCATTATGGAAATATTTTTAGTTCTAATAATATTTTTATAAACAAAAATTCATTTCCCATTTTAGATAAAATTCAGAAGTACCCCATTAGAGAAAGGATAATCATTTAATAATTTTATTTTTAAATTAAATAATGTTTTGTAATTAAATTTATATAGTCATATGATAATATAAAATCCATTTTGAAATATTTTTTTTATAAATCATGGTTTGGGGAGAAAATGATTTTTCGAACGAATAGAAAAATAAAGTCTGTTTTCCATAAAAAATACTATTATAGTCACTTTACTATAAAAAAGAGGAAAATTACATGAAAAATGTATTAACAAGATATAAAAATAGGAGAATAAAATTAACGAGATACATTAATAGTATATCAATAAATTAAATCATCAGAAACTAAAACATATAACTCCACATTAAAATGGGATCGTAACAAAAAACCCTTACTTGAAGTTCAACATTCGTTTAATGTGACATAACATTCAGTATAAGAAATTATAATTTATTTTAATTTAGTACCAATATATTTTAAAAACTAATAATTTAATATATTATCCACATATATCATTTCCAAAATAATTTATAAAAAAATCCGTTTTGAAATCTTGGTTTTAAAGTGTTAACAGTTCTGTTTCATCTGATGAACATAGATTGACATGTTACAGTCATTGTACATAGATCGTAGTATAATAAAAACCCAAATTTACGTCATGATATAAATATAATATATATTTATTATATATGTAATTTTATTCATCAATTAAATATATTTGTTTAAAAATGTGTTAGACCATTCAAAGAGAGAGTAAGCCGTATGTAGCTATGAATACTTTTTTCCTGTTTGGATGGATGGAAACATATAATGGTAAATTTTAATTTTGGAATAATAATTAATTAATATATCTTTAATATATCATATATATTCATTAAATATATCTTTTTTACTATCTATGTAAATCAAAAAATAAAAATTAATCATATTTCTTTCTTTAGGATTGTGGACAGACATATTAAAAGGAGAAAATATCATTTTCCAATAGATTAGAAGGTGATAAGTTCGATAAGATATTATATTTCTATAAAAATTATAAGGATATAAATATCATTTATAAACATTAGACTAATAATTATACCAATAATTGAATAATGGAGAGGACAAATGAATTTTATTTCCACATGGAGGTTGTAATCCACATGTACACTAGAGTGATACATTCACTTCTGATTAAATGGAATAGGGGGTGTATATAAATGGGTAAATTATCATAATAAAATTTAAATATATTGTTTATAATATATATTATCCTTTATGACTAATTACACATATATAGAGGATATTTAATAAGAACTAAATTGAATGATTTCAAGTAATATGGCAACCTTTCCTTCCGTCGGACACCATTAAATTATTTCATAAGGACCATTATAATGGGTTTTTAAGAACATCAACACAATATTTACTTGGATAGTATTATTGAAAATTGATTATTACTTTTTGGTTGAGATATATGATTTAAATTTTTTAAATACATAAAATTAGTGGTGTCCTTTTATATGTTGGGGAGAGGAAAATATAGAATTTATTAAATGAATAAAGATTAATAAATTTATTCTCATCCAAAATATATAAAAATAGATTAAAATTTTATGGATGGATTAAAGGTGGTCTATATAGTTTGAAACAATTGGATTTAGGTTTTAAAAATTTGTATCATTATCTATATGTAATGTTTTATCCCCAGATAAACCCATCATAACACTAACCCCGGTGAAAGTTTTTCTATCATTTCTATTAGTTATGAAACAAATGAAAGTGTATTCATTAGAAAAATTGAAAAACTAAATAATGATAAAGAATCTATTTTTTCAAATAGATTATTTATAATAGGTCAATTTTTTTTAAAAGTAATCACTCAAAATAAAAAAAATATATATTACATGAATACTATTTCTTAATTATTAAAAAATATGAAAAAATAAAAATAAATTTTAATCAAATGACCAATATTATATTATAAATAATATAAATTTACTAATTTATCTTTTAAAATAATTTTATTTAAAAATTTAAAATTTATCCACTATAAAAGAATAGTCAATTAAAAATTAAAAACAGTATTTTTTCTATACATTGAAAAATTTAAAAAATTATGAAATTTTAAAAAATAGACTCTATGATAACTATGAAATACTGATATCAAAATTGAATTTCATTTTTGAGATATATTTTAATTATTTTATAAAATAAGATTATATTATTTTATCACAAAAATGAATTAATTTGATTTTGAGGTGAAAAAATTAGAGCGTATAATTACATTAAAAATTAATGAGTACTTTTTTATGAATATTTTAGCAATATTAAAAACCTTTTGAAATGTTTTTTGAATTTTTATTCTTATTCCTTCTTCAGTTTTAATGGTTATTTTATTAAATTTTATACTATCATCATTCATTTAACCTTAGGGTTTTATGTAACACAAGAAATTAATGAAATTATTTTTTTTTACAATTATATCATAAAATGTCAGGGTATTACATATTATTCGAATAAAAATAATTTAACCCTAAAAATTAAATCACTACTATTTATAAATGAGGATATATTTATTTGAGCACATTCATAGGTTTCCATGTTTATTGATTATATTAAAATTTATTCCATATAACATTAAATAGGTTAGTAGTCTTATTCTATAGATCCTTATATATATGATCAAATATATAAACTAGTTATTCTTCAAAGGAATGATCATTCACCAATATTATGAACTTGTACTTCAGTACATGTAAATGAAATAGTATCCATATTCTTTAGAGAGATAAATGGAACACAACATAAAATATCGGGTGGTTCAGTGGAATCATAGTGTAACAGTCTACCATCCTTACAAGCTCAAGAATATCTAAGAGAACAATAAACCTAAATCCCAAATTTCCCTCATTTTGAATTTCATTAATTTATTCCTTGGATTAGATCATTGGTATACCTTCTCACTAACATCAAATTACATATTTAACTAATGGTTTTCATGGTAACTATTTTATCGACTATGAGAAGCCTTATTGTTTTGTTGAATGGCTTTGACATTGTCTTCCATTCAACTTTTAGCTCAGTTATAAATAGCATTATTTCTCCAATTTCATCACAGTACATTAGAGTTCTATACTTCTTCCCATATTTTGATTAATAAAAGGACATATGAATGATTGAATTAAATTTATTATTATTAGAATAATAAATCGGATGAATGTTTGGGTCTAAGCCATTATTGAAATACATATAATAAGACCATTGTATATCCTCTATGGTTAAAATGGATCCCTTAGACAGACCAACAATTTGAGGATGAGATAATGTACGAAAAAATAACTTTTATTTAAGATATTTCTAAATATATAATTATAACATTTAGGAAAACCTCAGATCATAATCATATATAATAGATTGTGGTACTCCCAGCATGATTACCACTTATTTAATGTATATTATGAAATGTTAATCAATAGGTAATTCTTATATGATATAATTAAACATTTATTAATTCATATGGTGATCGATGTTAGAACTGTGAAAGTGGTTCCATCCAATTGGTGACACAAATAATGATTTGAACCCCACTAAGAAACCAAGTTTTTAGTTTGAGTAAATGTGAATCACTATCCAAGAATAAAAACCATATTGTATTAACATGTTTTGTGAAATAAAACATCATGATGCAGGGATAAAAAGTTAATGGTATGTCTCTAAAATTTTTACATGGATCTGTGATGATAGAAAAGGAACCATCTTGTAGGGCCAACAATACAACCTTGAAATTATACCCAAATACGGTGTAGGGGTGTATCTTCTGCCATATAGAGCAGTGGATTCACTGTGGTGGACTTGTGAGAATGCAACTTCATGCCAGATTTCCCATGCAGTCCCACCTACACATCTTAGAGGGCATACCTAGTCTTCACTACAGAACTCCAACAGAAGCACAACTATATGGCCAAGATGTTTTTTCCACCCCTATTCTTGGTACCTTCTTCACACACCATCACCATGGATCTATTTTGGGTTTTTCCTTCGACTAGGGTCTCATATTTTCCTCTAAATTGGAAAAAATGGATCCTCATTTTTAAAATGAAAAAATCAGGAACAACCCTAATGAAGTGTTCATCTCAGTCATGCACCCATGTTCTCGAAAATCCCTCGCAAATCCATCTACATAATAAGAAAATATGGGAATATGTGGGATAGTGGGATAAAAGTATCTCAATGGTAAAAAATACAAGAATCTTATTGAGGAACATATTTTCCACTACAAAATAACCATTTTCGTGATTCCCCATCCCTAATCATGGCACTACATGTGAACCTTCTAGGGACACATGTGGAGACCCATGGTTTCTAGGAAAAATCTAATCCAATGTGTGGTTTACCATGTTATCCATTGATAAATGAATATGAAGCTCTTGCGAGCCTGTACCCCCTATTAAAATCACATATATCTCCTCCAAGACAATATAAAAAGAACCTTCACTCCCATTTCAATAACCAAATTGGTCCCCCCTTGAGCCCTATTCCATACCAATAATGTAACTGATCCTCTTGATTTGGATACCACATCTATGGTTGATAAGATTGAGACATCTACTAAAGCCTCCAAACATGGAAAACCACTGAATGAGGCACACCAACATGTCACCCATTTGTGTATTAATTCCTTCAGTTAGAGGTTTTAATAACCTATACATCTCAAGGGGTAGGGTCCTTGAGGTAATTTTGAGTATTTTTCCTATTGGACAAGAGGACCTTGAACCTAGGGTAGCTTCAACGATCTCTTAGGCTTATTGAAAAGTTTTAGGTCCCTTTTCATTTGGTTTAGCCTCTATGGTATGGGGCCTCTGGTTTTATCTGGGGAGATATTGATTGAGATCCTTCTCTCTTACCTAAAAAAATAATTTTTGGTTAATCCCATTGGTAGTAAGCCCCTATAAATTCATACAAGACCCCTTTTACATCATTTAAACCTCATTATCCATGATCATGAATATTATCTATATGGGTTATCATACATGACTATCCTGGATACAATAATGGGAGGGGATAGACATATAAAATCCCATTCTTCTTCTCTTATTTCTCGGACCTCTTCCACCAGTAGAAGGGGGCACATGTGGGTTTCCTAATATTCCACTTCCTCTTTCTCACTTTCAATAATGAACAATATAGATTTAGAAATTGGATATAGTAATGGAATCTACATATTCCAATGCATGTTTCAGAATAGGATTTTTATGTGATCTTCCTCTCTCAATCCTTTAGATGGCCTATAGAGGTGTTGGTCCTTAAAGAAATTAATTCAAATATAGGGGGGAAACTTTTTGTGGCTTCTATGTCCTTATTTTTACTATTGTTTTTCGAATTGTTCATGACACAAGTGGATGTATATGATGTTTTTGATCATGATATCCACATGATATCCTAACAAAGAAATAGTCCCCCTCTTTAGTAAAATTCCCTTCCATGTCTCTATACCACCTCTAATTGGAATCATATTCCATATAATCCCCACATATAGCCATGCATCTGGAGTACCAATTTGGTTTAATCCTCAAACACCACTAACATGGAAATACACATTAAGAATTAGTCTTAACCAAACATCCCATACCAAACAAGGTAATCCCCTTTGGGAATTATCCCCATCATAATCCTCTCAAAATAATATACTCCCCTATGTGTAAAACCATCCAAGGGACTATGTAGGTGAATGTCCTTATAACCAAACTATGTAGTCATTGATTCCTAAATAAATTTGATTATTCATAAGACACCATGATGTACATACCCAACACCCCAAACCAAAAATTATTCTCCCTAGACCACATTCCCAACTAATTCATATCCAAGCTGGGATTTTATATCCCATGTCCCCTATCCCTTTTTTCCATGTGCCCCGCACCTAAATTTCACAAGGAACATTATTCTTGATTTTCATTCCACATGACATTAAATTTCACCATTCAGAACAAATCACATTACCATAAATTGTATGATGTGCGCCATTTAGTGTTACCGTACTACATGGGTTATGATTTTGTTCATGATGATACATAGGATTCCCTTTTTAAGGGTCTTATATGAATATCAAAATTGCTATCATATCTCTTCATGATGGTTCACTTGAGTGTTCCCTAACATATGACTCAAAACCAATGTCGTAATAAAAAATTTATTGAATCTGTAACTAGTAAATTAGAGAGTAAAATTGATAGGGAACCTCTCAATTATATAGATATTTCCTTTGATGATGAAAATTGGATGCATATTGATGATTCTAAATTCCATAAATGACAATAATTGATTGTTAACTTAAGGGCGGCCCATGTCATACATGGTAATTAATAAAGGATTCACAAACATATCTTCAATCTATATGAGAGTCCAAGAGTGAGAAACAAGTCCCCAAAAATATGGTGTTATGAGTATAACCATGCATCCACCCTACTAATGTGAGTTTTTTAAATACCATTGGAAAAACATCTTAGTGATCTCCTAACTTCAAAAATTCGGTACCTCATGAATATAGAACTTTTTTTGTATCAATGAACAAATACAGTAGGATTAAATTCAAAACTATTGATCCTAGTGTGAATAATTGAAAAAAAACACAACACCATACAATCAATCATAAATATTCCTCCACATTTTCTTTGGAAACAATAATGGGGAATCTGATGTGAATCCTTAAAAAAAGATTTTATAAACCCTCTTACTAGCCCCTTTGGCTCTCAAAATGGAAGATGAAAAAATAGGGAAATCATCCATGCATGTGTTCATTTAATGAGAGACTTTGTTCACAAGGTTTTCTTGCGTCTCATATTCACCTATATTAGAGTCACTTATAGTAGGATCTCCCATCAATCAACATGAAATTATACAAACTCCCAATGTTTTCTCTAGGAATACTACTCAAGATGGTTCCACACCAGGTAGAGGACGCCATCAGCTACCAAACTTCTTAAAAACTAGGTCTTGAATGCCCTAGTCTAGTAATATCATCAAAATGGTACTATATACACCTTAGAGGCTTCCCATTAGTCCTTTTATTATGAAATTCTCCACCAATTTCCCAATTAGTGAAATCTAGTGGTCCAGAGGTAGAAGAAAACTATATCAATATCCAACCATTTTGGGATCTTATCACTAGAAAATATTTATCAGCCCCATAGTTTTCATAAATATGTTCATCAAGAATACCCTGAAGATATCATCCATAAGACACATGGGTCCTTCTATACGGCTCCTGACAGTAGTTTCCGCTGCAAATTCAACATTGTAGTGAACCCTCCATAGGATGTGGGTGTTATCCTATGTATACATTCCCATTTGATCTAGACAGATAAATTCTAGATGAACCACTAGGGGAAAAAACTATATAACAGGAAATAATGATACATCCCTTTCCAGTCTAGAGAATCCCACCAACCATATGAGTTGGAAAATTTTTGGCGGGCAGTTACACCCTCCCATCCTAATCCAAGTATCCAACAGACTCATCTAGTGGCATACAGGGAATCCCAACATTAAAATTTAGCAATAACCTCTAAGTAGGAACATAAAAATACCCACATTATTCATCTCTACAACATCCTCATTTACAGGTTTCAAAATATTTTTTCTAGTCAAATTCTTTGGAAACCCCCAAGAAATCACACACACCTACCCGCCCTTATAAATATTGTCAAAATCCTCATCTAGTAGAACCTCAATATGTCAGTCAGAATGTCCTTGTTCTGAATAGGTGGAATACCAAACTGTATTCCTCATGCATGAGATTTTTTAGTATCCCCTGGTAGGAATTTGAGGATAGGAGCAGGCACATACCCCTACTCAGTACGTGGAATGGGAATATATATTTTTTCTAGTTAATGGTGTCACCAATCATATTTTGAATATTTTGAAATGGTAGAATTAAATCAAAGAAAAAATATTACATAAATTCTATGATATAATAATGGTTATAATAATAGTGATAAGTAATGGGCACACTGCTCTATCCCCATGAATGAGGTGGCTTATCATCATGTCACCCAGGAGTATACACATACATACTCTTCTATCCTAGACAGAAGAGTGGAAACCTCCCCCAAGATATATGGATAACTAGATCAGGAATATACATGATTTCCAAATTGTGGTAATCATAATATTATAATTTCCACTCCTAGGAAGACATAAACATGTTCTAAATTTCATGAATCCCATCAGCAAATTTTACTAGCAACTCGCAGGACTAGTCAAGAACTATTATGTACCTAAAAAAAATATTACCCATCATGTTTCCCCAATCCCTCCAAATAAGGATTCCAAAAATAGTCCTGAACAATGGAAGCTGAAAAATGTAGAGTTTACCAATGATCCTTCACTACATAAATATTGAGTTATTAAATCTTTTAGGTGATTATCTATGGAAGCTATGGATCACAATATCCCATTACCAAATTAAATTAGTATAAAAATTTCATAATTTCCTACCAATACACATCACCATGATGTCTTAATTCATGTCCATAATACAATAAATCTTGAGTGCCCGTATACTCAATAGATTCATGATATGCCTCTACATGTCTATAAGATCAAATTGAAGGAGGGACATACCAATATTGTTATCCACCATGATAGTCCTCCATTTTCTTATAATTCTCTAAAAATTTCAATATGTAGAAGTTTTATACTTCATCAAGAGGGTCCTCCCCTTGGAAATGTATTGATGATAAATCCCTCCGACCATGAGGCACTTGGGAAAATAGTTTCATTCATGTCTGATGCCTTGTAATGTACTTATAAGGCCTCATCCTTAAACCTTACTTAATCTTGAGTTATTACAAGATTACACATTGAGGATCTTTCGGGTTTAGGGTTTTAGAGAATTAGATCATAAAACTTGCTTTACATTCCAAATATAAACAAAGTGGTTACATAAAGATAGTATTCTTCTTTCCCATCAATGGAAACATATTTAAAATAAAACATGGATTCTTTCTTGACACTTCCTTGACACAATCATCATATCATTTACCTTTCCCTTAACCTATGAAAAACATTTCAAAAAACTTGGGATGAGCATAAAAAGCTCATTAAGGGATATAAAAATATGGAATGGAAACATGGGTACATATATACATAAGAATGAAATCATAAGTTACCCATAAAACATAAGCACTTTAACATACCTCATCTAATCATGAATAAATCATAGAAATCATAATACATAAAGGTAACTTGAGGCATTCATAACATTCTTACATAGGGAGTAACCCTCCTGGTTACGTTTGGAATACCCATCACAGTATATTCCCTAAATCTCTTCGGAGAAACCTTAACGTTACACTCCTTCGCATTACCCAATTCATTTGAGAGATATATTGGGCTCACCCACCTTTAGTTTATCACGAAACCACCCGTCTTCATAATAATGCCCAAGAACCTCAACATAATCGTATCACATAAAACATGAATAAAGGAAACATAACATTTCCACCTTTCAATCACAAGATATCAATACAACACATTGATATAAAAACATCATGAAATCCATTTTCAATACCAAAATAAAAGAAAAGTAAAACGTGGTATTTATTTTTCTTTTAAAAAGAAGTTATGGCTTGTAGAGGAAGCTGAAACTCAAATAATGGTCACGGCAGCGGAGAAGTCGTTGTCGCCGCATACGTACGACAAAAACATTCCCTTTTGTCGTTTAGTAAAACGCTTCATAATAAAAAAAATTCCTTTTTGATTAACGTAAAAGTCAAAGGGTTTTATACATCGTATAAAAGAAGGTTGTGTATAAAACAAAAAATGCCTCAATGAATGGAGATTGAGACGAATTCCCATACCTCGGGTCCGACTTGACTCGGTCGTTATTTAATCTCCTGAATAATAAACATGATTTAATTTATAATTGTTTAAGAACCTTTTTCAAGTTCATTATTCCTTTTATATCACTTATTTCCCTGTCATGAACACTATGTAAT
Source organism: Viscum album (assembly GCA_963277665.1). Lineage (NCBI taxonomy): Eukaryota > Viridiplantae > Streptophyta > Magnoliopsida > Santalales > Viscaceae > Viscum > Viscum album. The sequence goes on along the minus strand of OY728152.1, from coordinate 1,578,933,231 downwards.
TATTTAAGTTAACAACGGCCTTTTTAACGATCATTGGTACTTGAGTCAAAAATAAACCCTTTATAATTACAAGATGTTAATGTATCCATTATATCCAGAATTATAATCATTATGTATATATCATATATATCCAGTATATACATGCATTTATAATATTTCATAATCATTTAGAGGTAAGAAATGAAATGCATCGTTCATGGAGACGGTAAGCCATACGTACGCATGAACGCTACTTTCATTTCTATTTCGTATTTTATAGAATGGAATCATAATGATATAAAGGTATATTATAATTCCAGTATAATATCATATATAATATCATAGTTCCATCCTTTATACGTCCCACATATGGTATTTAACGAATCAAATCACTTTGACGGGGCGGTAGTCCGCACATCCTTAAATGAAGATATCGCATTTACCAATAATGGAAACCATAAAGGTATGCCCAAAATGAAAAATACAGAAGATTAAGGAAAAAATAAACATATTATATATCATATACAGATATAGTGACCTCTTAATGGCCACCTTTAAATGTGTTTAAAGAATGTTGAATAATCATCGTTTCGAGAGGCATAAATTCACCATCCCTGGAAACAGTATGTCCTTTAACCATTAGATGTAGATGTGTGTAAGTGTAGCTAGAATACTTCTTATAAAAACATCCTAGTATATTGAGGATACTTTATTTGTTACAAAAGAAAAGAATAAAAAGTGTTTAGGGGGTTGGAGAAGCAAAATCAAACAAAAGGACACAAAAGAAGACACTACCTTAAAATCGGGTAACTCTCTTAGATTTGAGCTCAAAGGCTCCCTTGGTAAGACTTCTGCCCAATGTGAGGCTTCAAGGAGTAATAGAGGGATGTGTAGAGACAAAATGGGCAGGTTTTTTCCGATTCAAAGGCTTTGGGAGTCTGGGTAAGGAGGTAGAGGTGGGGGCCTTTTATAAGAGGAGAGGAGGGGCACTCTTGGAAGGTAAAGAAAAGTCACTTTATTTTAAAATGGTTTTCGGATTTAAGAGGTCCCAAATTGTTGTGTTTCAAGGATAAGGTGATAAGGGTTAGAAATACATCCATACAATAGGTTTTTTCCATGTTTAAGTCTTCTATTTTACATTATCATTCCATTTTATTTAAGTAGTTAAATAATGAGGTCATCGCTGCATCATCATGATGTCATAAATAATTTAATTTATTTAAAGTCTAAAAATAATAAAAAAACTAATATGATGTAGGAAATCGTTTTATCTTTCCAAGTATTATTTATAATCAAAAATATGATCTTTATAACCCCATGTAAAAATTATTTTAGTAAAACATCTCATGTTTGTGTCATTTTTACTTTTACATTAAATAAAATGTTATTTATGTCATTTCCCAACCCTAGTGGCTCCATGGGGTCCCCAAGTTGACCCATGGACTGTCTTGGTCGGCCATGACATATACAATGAGGGTATGACATGTGTCAAGCTCATCTCATTTTATTAAAGCATTATTTTTACCATAAACTACACTAATTACCTCTAATCGCGATTAAGAACTTAAGAGTTACTATTCACCAAAAAATTATTTTAATCTCACTGAACCACATTTTACTTTTAATGACAACCATGTATGTCGGATTTTTGAAATTCAAATCATAGAAGTGGTAAAATTTCATTTAAACGAAAAATCAGTTTTTATAAGTACCACTTAGTGGTTTCACTATTCATCAAAAATCGAAGTTTTTCATAAAAATACCAAAAATTCACCCTAAGATATATTTGATATTCAGAATTAAAAAATTTAGTCTATTTTACCAAATTCAAAACATAAGAGTCACATTAATTAATTTAATAATTAATTCTCGCTGTCATGACAAATAACTTGTTTTTATGAAACAATAAGTATCAAAAGATTGACACCAGTTTAAGTCCAATTTCAAAGTGAAATTGATTCCAATGACCACCATTGGATTAAATGGTAAAAATATATTCTAATTTTACTTCAAAACCAATTCAAAAGATAATATAATCATATAAATAAATTAGATTAAAAAACAGTTTTGATGTAAAATGCAGTATTTTTCACTATTCATTAAAAAATGAACATTGTCGGAAAAATACCAAAAATTCACACAAAGTAAATTTTGATGTCCCAATCATAAAGAATAAGTTTATTTTGACAAACATAGATTATAAAATTTTCAAAATATAGATTTAAAAATGGTTTTCCATCAAAAGGCAGTAAAACAATCTTTTAAGAATATTAGTGTATTCCATGCATAAGATTGTATTTATTTCCATTTTAAGCCTCTAAAACACTATCTTAATCATTAATAGACATAGATAAAAATATCTAATATTCATTACTTACTTGGGATGTTACATCCTTCCCCCCTTTAGAAAATTGCATCCCCACAATTTATTTACTTATCAAATAATTGGGGGCACTTATCCCTCATTGCATTTTCAGATTTTCATGTTGCCTCTTCCACCATGTGGTTTTTCCACAAAACTTTTACCTGATTAATCACCTTATTCTGAAACACTTGCTCCCTGTGGTCAAGAATCTGGACCGGTTGTTCTTCATAAGATAGGTTCTCTTCCAGCTGAACTAACTCTGGACTCAAAACATGAGATGGATCTGGAATATACCTTCTCAACATCGAAACGTGAAAAACATAGTGTACCTGAGATAAACTCGGAGGTAAAGCCACTCGGTAAGCAACTGATCCAACTCTCTCAAGAATTTCATATGGTCCAATGAACCTTGGACTCAGCTTTCCTTTCTTACCAAATCTCATCACACTTTTCCATGGAGAAACTCTGAGAAAAACATGATCACCTACCTTGAAAGATAGATCCTTCCTCCGGTTATCCACATAACTCTTCTGCCTGCTTTGAGCTGTTCTCATGTGTTTCTGAATCAACTGAACTTTTTCTTCCATCTCTTCTACCAATTCTGGTCCCATCAGCTTCCTTTCACCCACTTCATCCCAAAATGCTGTATTTCGACACCTCTTCCCATATAATGCCTCAAATGGTGCCATCAATATACTGGAATGAAAACTGTAATTATATGAAAACTCAACCAAAGAAAGATGTTGGTCCCAAATTCCCTGATAATCCATCGAACAAGCTCGTAGCATATCCTCCATGGTATGAATTGTTCGTTCTGACTGCCCATCTGATTGCGGATGAAAAGATATACTAAAATTTAATTCAGTACCCAACGACTTCTGAAGGCCTTTCCAAAAGTTAGAAGTAAACCTGGGATCATGATCGGAAACAATGGAGAGAGGAACTCCATGTAACTTGACTATCTCTTTAAGATACAATCTAGAAAGTTGATCTAGAGAGAATGTATCTCGAATAGGAAGGAAATGAGCAGATTTAGTCAAGCGATCAACAATAACCCAGATTGCATTATTAAATCTAGATGTCTTCGGTAATCCCACGACGAAGTCCATGGATATATTCTCCCATTTCCACTCTGGAACTGGTAGAGGCAGAAGCATCCCTTTTGGTAACTTCCGCTCTGCTTTAACCTACTGACAAGTCAAACACTTCATAGTAAAATCAGCAATATCTTTTTTCATTCCATCCCACCAGTAGTACTCCCGCAGATCTCTATACATTTTAGTACTGCCAGGATGAACTGAAAACGGAGAACTATGAGCTTCACATAACAACTCTCTCTTCAACTGCGAATCACAAGTCACACACAATCTCTTCAAAAATCTCAAAATGCAATCATTATCAATGTTGAATTCAGGCAACTTACCTTTCTGAACCAGCTCTACCTTTTTCTGCAACTCACTGTCTTGCTTCTGTGCTTGCTTGATTCTGTCTGATAGAGAATATTTCACTGATACCTGAAACAAAACATAGGAACATCCTGCACCAACAACTTCTATGCCAAAGTTCATCAAATCATTAACGAAAGGATCACATTCCAAATGCAACATTTCTAATGAAGCATTACTTTTTCGACTCAAAGCATTAGCCACTTTAATTTCTTTTCCCGGATGGTAATGAATTGTACAATCATAATCCTTGATTAGTTCTAGCCATCCCCTTTTTCTCATTTTCTATTCTTTCTGAGTGAATATATACTTTAAAATTTTGTGACCAGTATATATTTCACACTTTACTCCATACAAATGATGCCTCCAAATTTTTAAAGCAAAAACAACAACAGCTTACTCCAAATCTTGTGTAGGGTAATTTATCTCATGAGTTTTCAAATGACGTGAAGCATAAGAAATTACCTGATCATTCTGCATATGGACACAGCCAAGTCCCTTCAAGGAAGCATCACTGTATATAAAAAACTCACCACTCCTGGAAGGAAGTGCCAAAACTAGAGAATTCACCAATCTTCATTTCAACTCCTAAAAACAATCATCACATTCTTTTGTCTAGATAAACTTAACACCCTTCCGATTTAGCTTAGTCGTTGGACTAGATAACCGTGAAAAATATTCAACAAACCTTCATTAGTAACCTGCCAAACCAAGAAAACTACCAATATCGGTTAAATTTGTGGGTCTTGGCTATTCATCAAAAAATTTTGTTTTAGCAGGATCAACAGTTATGCCATCTTTTGAAAGAATGTGACCCAGGAAAGAAATTTGTTGTAACCAAAACTCTCACTTAATGAATTTTCCATATAGTTTATTTTATTTTAAGGTTTGCAAGATAACCCTTAAATGACTTTCTTTCTCCTCTTTACTTTTAGAAAACACCAAAATATCATCAATAACAGAACCACAAACTTATCCAAGAACTCATGGGAAATTCTATTCATTAAGTCCATGAATATAGAAAGTGCATTGGTTAGCCCAAAAGTCATTACTACAAATTCATAATGGCCATATCTTGTAAGAAACGCAGTCTGTGGAATATCTACTTCCTTTACCTTCAGTTGATGGTACCCCGATCTCAAGTAAATCTTTGAAAAATATTGAGCTCCCTGGAGCTGATAAAACTTCATTTGATGGCCCGACATCTGCTGAAGTAGTTTCAAAGGATTTCTCCACCCCTTTCTTCTTGTAGTCTAACTGCTTCCCATCACCCAAGATCTTTGTCGGACACTCGTTTTCATAGTGACCCATCTCATTGCACTTATAACATTTAACTAACTGTAAATCAAATTTGGTCTTACCATCACCTTGATCTTTTCCAGTGCAATCACGAGCCTTATGTCCCATATTAACACATCGGTAGCACTTTCTAGAATTCATAAGACATTCCCCAGCATGCCTTTTTCCACATTTATCACAAACTGGAAACTTAGTTTTCTTACCGTCAGAATTTTTTGAAGAATTATTACCTTTCTCATACCACCTCGGTCTCTTCTTATGTTGGTTGTTATAGAACACTTGATCATCGGAAAACTCCATTTCCACCTTCTCATCACATCGAACAAGCTTTTCATAACTTTTAAACTCATGAGAATCTAATGCCCTTCGATATTTTGGCTTTAATCCTGAGTAAAAACGATTGATTTTACTATCAATGTCTCGGATAAAATTTGGAGCATACCTTGCCAATCGAGTGAACCTTTCTTCATAGGCAGCCATTGTGTCTTCCTCTTGCCTCAATTCCAAGAATTTCTTTTCCATCCTATGTCGAACTGCCTTAGGAAAATACTTCTCCAGAAACATACCTTTGAATTCATCCCAGTCGAGAGAATCAATCTCATCAGCGTCCCTGATATTTTTAACCATCGACCACAACTGATCTACTTCACCCTCCCAATGGTAAATAGCAAGACTAACCTTTTGATTGTCTGAACACCCCATGACATCGAAAATCTTCTCCAGTGATTTAATCCACCCTTCAGCTAACACAGGTTCAGATGATCCTTTAAATGATGGGGGATGTTGCCTCATGAAATGTTCCACCACTGACATGTTCCTCTGCAGTTGATCTGGCTGATCTTGTGTATGGATACCACCACCATTTATCGCTTGAGTCAACTGTGCCATTACTACAACAAACTGATCAGTTCCAATTCCGACCATCTCAGGATGCAAATTCGGAAGGTTATTTCCTTCTGCATGCCTTCCAAGCAATGCTTCCCTGTTTCCTCTGCGGAAAACAATTCTGAACAAACAAGTCTTAGATGAAGCAACATGGTAATCTTCAAATACTATATCACTTCAATTTGACCATAAAAAATTATTTTTGGATAATCATTTAATAGAATTATAACTCCTAAAGTTATCTAAACTGACATTTGATACCAACTATAAGGCCCCAGCCTTAAACCTTACTTAATCTTGAGTTATTACAAGATTACACATTGAGGATATTCTCGGGTTTAGAGTTTTATAGAATTAGATCATAAAACTTGCATTACATTCCACATAAAAACAAAGTGGTTACATAAAGATAGTATTCTTCTTTCCCATCAATGGAAACATATTTAAAATAAAACATGGATTCTTTCTTTACACTTCCTTGACACTATCATCATATCATGTACCATTCCCTTGAGATGTGAAAAACATTTCAGAAAACTTGGGATGAGCATAAAAAGCTCAGTAACGATATAAAAATATGGAAAGGAAACATGGGTACATATATACAAAAGAATGAAATCATACTTTACCCATAAAACATAAGAACTTTAACATACCTCATCAAATCATGAATAAATCATAGAAATCATAAGACATAAAGGTAACTTGAGGCATTCATAACATTCTTACGTAGGGAGTAACCCTCTTGGTTACGTTTGGAATACCCATCACAGTATATTCCCTAAATCTCTTCGGAGAAACCTTAACGTTACACTCCTTCACGTTACCCGATGCATTGGAGATCTATATCAGGCTCACACGCCCTTGTTTTATCATGGAACCACCCGTCTTCATAATAGTGGCCAAGAACCTCAACATAATCGTGTCAGAGAAAACATGCATAAAATAAAACATAACATTTCCACCTTTCAAAAACAAGATATCAATACAACACATTGATATAAAAACATTATGAAAACCATTTTCAATACCAAAAGAAAAGAAAAGTAAAACATGGTATTTATTTTTCTTTTAAAAAGAAGTTATGGATTGTAGAGGAAGCCGAAACTCAAATAATGGTCACGGTGGCGGAGAAGTCGTTGTCGCCACATACGTACAACAAAAACATTCCCTTTTGTCGTTTAGTAAAATGCTTCATATAAAAAATTCCTTTTGGATAAATGTAAAAGTCAAAGGGGTTTATACACCATATAAAAGAAGGTTGTGTATAAAACAAAATAGGCCTCAATGAAAGGAGATTGAGACGAAGTCCCATACCTCGGGTCTGACTTGACTCAGTCGTTCTTTAATCTCCTGAATAATATACTTGAGTTAATTTCTAATTCTTTAAGAACCTTTTTCAAGTTCATTATTCCTTTTATATCACTTATTTCCTTTTCATGAACACTATGTATTTATTTAAGTTAATAACGGTCGTTTTAACGATCATTGGTACTTGAGTCAAAAATAAACCCTTTATAATTACAAGTTGTTCATGTATCCATTATATCCAGAATTATAATCATTATATATATATCATATATATCCAGTATATACATGAATTTATAATATTTCATAATCATTTAGAGGTAAGAAATGAAGTGCACCGTTCATGGAGACGGTAAGCCGTACGTACGCATGAACGCTACTTTCATTTCTATTTCGTATTTTATAGAATAGAATCATAATGATATAAAGTTATATTATAATTCCAGTATAATATAATATATAATATAATATTTCCATACTTTATACGTCCCACATATGGTATTTAACGAATCAAATCACTTTGAGGGGGTGGTAGTCTGCACTTCCTTAAATAAAGATATCGTGTTTACCCATAATGGAAACCATAAAGGTATTCCCAAAATGAAAAATACAGAAGCTTAAGGAAAAAATAAACATATTATATATCATATACAAATATAGTGACATCTTAATGGCCACCTTTGAAGGTGTTAAAATAATGTTGAACAATCATCATTTCGGGAGGCATAAATTCACCATCCACTTAAACAGTATGTCCTTTAACCATTATATGTAGGTGTGTGTAAGTGTAGCTCTAATACTTTTTATAACATCATCCTAGTATATTGATGATACTGGATTTGTTACAAAAGAAAATAATAAAAAGATTTTAGGGGGTTGGAGAAGCAAAATCAAACAAAAGGACTCAAAAGAAGACATTACCTTAAAATTGGGTAACTCTCTTAGATTTGAGCTCAAAGGCTTCCTTGGGAAGACTTCTGCCCAAAGTGAGGCTTCAAGGAGTAAGAGAGGGATGTGGAGAGACAAAATGGGCAGGGGTTTTCCGATAAAAAGGCTTTGGGAGTGTGGGTAAGGAGGTATAGGTGGGGGCCTTTTATAAGAGGAGAGGAGGGGCACTCTTTGAAGGTAAAGAAAAGTCACTTTATTTTAAAATAGTATTCAGATTTAAGAGGTCCCACATTCATGGGTTTCGAGGATAAGGTGATAAGGGTTAGAAATCCACCCATCAAATAGGTTTAACCAATGTTTAGTTATTAGATTTTACATTATCATTCCATTTTATTTAAATAGTTAAATAATGAGGTCATCGTTGCATCATCATGATGTCATAAATAATTTAATTTATTTAAAGTATAAAAATTTTAAAAAAAATACTATGATGTATGAAATATTTTTATATTTCCAATGACTATTTATAATCCAAAATATTATCTTTATAACCCCATGTAAAAATTGTTTTAGTAAAATATCTCATGTTTGTGTCATTTTTACTCTTACATTAAATAAAAAGTTATTTATGTCATTTCCCAAACAAAGTGGCTCCATGGGTTCCCTAAGTTGACCCATGGATTGTCTTGGTCGGCCATGACACATCCAATGATGGTAGGAAATGTGTCAAGCTCATCTCATTTTATTAAAGTATTATTTTTACCTTAAACTATACTAATTACCTCTAATCGCGATTAAGAACTTAAGAGTTACTATTCACCAAAAAATTATTTTAATCTCATTGAACCACATTTTACTTCTTAATGACAACCATGTATGTCGGATTTTTGAAATTCAAAACAGAGAAGTGGTAAAATTTCATTTAAACGAAAAATCAGTTTTTATAAGCACTACTTAGTTGTTTCACTATTCATCAGAAATCAAAGTTTTTCAGAAAAATACCAAAAATTCACCCTAAGATATATTTTATATTCCAAATTAAAAAAAGAAGTCTATTTTACCAAATTCAAAACATATAAGTCACATTAATTAATTTAATAATTAATTCCCGTTGTCTTGACAAATAGCGTGTTTTTATGAAACAATAAGTATCAAAAGATTGACACCAGTTTAAGTCCAATTTCAAAGTGAAATTGATTCCAATGACCACCATTGGATTAAATGGTAAAAATATATTCTAATTTCACTTCAAAAAAAAATTCAAAAGATAATCTAATCATATAAATAAATTTGATTAAAAAACTGTTTTGATGTAAAATGCAGTATTTTTCACTATTCATTTAAAAATGAACATTGTTTGAAAAATACCAAAAATTCACACAAAGTAAACTTTGATGTCCCAATCATAAAGAATAAGTTTATTTTGACAAACATAGTTTATAAAATTGTCAAAATATAGATTTAAAAATGGTTTTCCATCAAAAGGCAGTAAAACAATCATTTAAGAATATTAGTGTATTCCATGCATAAGATTGTATTTATTTTCATTTTAAGCCTCTAAAACAATATCTTAATCATTAATATACATAGATAAAAATATCTATTATTCATTAATTACTTGGGATGTTATAGTACTAGTGAAATTATTTCTCATATGAATGATAGACCAAGGAGACTGTCACTCTCCAAACAACCATTGGATTTTTATCTTATGGCATAATAGAGGAATTCCCCAAAAATGTCATTGTTTATGTTAAAGCTGTTGAAAATCATCAACCCTGGACAGACCAGGATGAGGAGACTCTATTAATATAAGAAGATGACATGCTGAAGATGACTAAAAAATTGGCTAATAATGACATACTAGTCATGTTCTATCCTATATTCACCCCTCATTATATAATTTATGAAGTTGTTTCGAAATATTACGTTTATAATATATTCCTCAATATATGAAACACTATTTATCAGATAATATAAAAAATTGTCTCCCTATGATAAGTATCAAAATTACATGAAGGTAATGGAAGGTATGCTTTTCCAAAATGACATTGTAGCTCTCCTAACAGCATGACATCCGGTTATTGGAATATAATAAGGAACCCTTCAATGTGCATGCCTAAATGCATTAAAAATATTGTGATTGATTATCACAGATACCCCATCTGGGGTTTATATCAGTTTTTTAGGTGAACAAGGAGTGTTGAATTTAAAAACACTCCTGAACTTCAAAATCACACCAAAGGTTGTATCATGCAATGTCATAGCATTAGGATAGCTTCATCAAATGGACTCAATTCATGAAAAATTATATGCAGAACAAAAATAGTTCCTAACTAACTCTCACCATCATTAGGACAGATGATAGTAGGATATTGAGTGCATTTTTCATTAGGAATATGAAAATATTGAGGAATCCTCTCACTTAAGGGAAGTCAGTCACCATATAACATAAATATTGGAAAAAACAAATTGTTCTTTGGATGTAGTTGAATCAATTTCATATGAAAGTATTCACCCAGCCCATATTAAATCAAATCTCTTTAAAATCATATGGGCATCCATAATAGAACCATCCCAGAAAATCAAAGTGAAACACCATCTTGTAGGACTAATGGATTTTTATCATAGCATTCATGTTCATAAAACTTGGATCAAAGAGTAGTAAAATATGAATGGGAGTATCCCAGACCCTTTGGGCTTGAAAATTTTCACCACAAAAACCTCCTCAACAGAAAATATTTTTCTATCTATTAGTGTTGATTCAAGAAAACAAATGATCCCAAATTTTATCATCATGTGCAATTATATCCTCATTAGGAACATCCATTATTGATGTATCTTGAGATTCCCATCATATTTCTATATACCAAAAATCTCCCACATTATAAGTGAAAGATATGTTAAGTCCTGGTAGAGGGTGTAGAAAAATGTAGTCTCACAATGAAATTGATAAAATGATTGCAATGAATTATATGTTAGTTAATGTCATTAAAAATACTCCTATAGACCCTATGGAACATGAGGCCAGTTCAGAGGAGGATCTAGTTGATTAATATTCAATTGATAATTAGTTTCACAAAAAAATATGGTAGGATGTGTACATATATAGATATAGATTATAGCAAAAAATATGGGTGTTCCCTCAATCATTCAACAATTAATTCATCATACACCACCCAGGAATGAAATTGAAAAAATAAATGTTTTCACCTCACATGATCGGTGAAAAGTTTTAACCCATCAATGTTCAGGAAATATTTTCTCGACCATAGTAAATATTAATTAATTGATGAGAAAAAATGCAGAACTACACAAAGTAGAAATCCTTGGTAGATTTATTCATCAATAAGAACCTCAACTCAGACACCCACTAGCGCAACCCCATCATATAAGATTCTCCATAGTAACCAAAGATGAATCTAGACATTTTCTCAGTGTGGGGTTCCACAAAAATATATACAAGGATTATAAAATAGCATATTATGAGTTATTTCCATTTGTTATAGAAACAAAATATGTAAATTCATATCTTTACCAGATTGTCTCTATAGGTTACCCATTTTATATACCAGCAGTGCCACAATAAATGGCTCTATTGGATGCTTCCCCTATTAAAGATAATTCCCACCTAGTCATTCATTTAGAGATCATGAATAATATTGATTCAATAATGGATTTATTCAAATACATGAAGTAATGGGATGAACCATTACAACCAGAGAAGAAACCTTACCAAAAATGGGTTGATCCGACTCTTCCCCTACCCAATTTTGGAAACCCTACATTCCCAATTTTCAATGGTTATGGGGACCTCGTATAGAAATTTTTTCATTTTTCTCTCTGGGATCCCATTATTGTGTCCCCAAAACAACATGAAGTAGTTAATCTGAAGGGCTTTGTGAAATCACTATTGGGAACATCCTTGAAATGGTTTACAAGGTCTCCATCTCAGATAATTACTAAATGGTATAATCTCTATTGGATGTTTCTCATTAAATTAGTCATTAAATTATAGTATAAAATAGTCCTCAAAATATAAAACTCCATTAATAGATTGAATTATAGGATCTCAAATTTCATCAATCAATAGAAAGTCTTGATATATTCATGAAATTTACAGCTTCCTCAAGAAGATTCATCTCCAATCTGTATAGTGAATCGTTGTAATGAGTTGCGCAGACCAATAATCCTTGTGAAATGAATTGGAGGGTTGGTTGACCTTACCATGATTTTCCAATGTGTTTCAGACTTTAATAAAGAAACCAAGTCTATGTTCTGAGTAATTCCTTCTGATCAAATAAAGAGAAATTCGAAAGTTTATGTTGACACTGTTACGCTTAAGTATTCCCACATACCCACTCTCAATCCAATGCCTACACCATATCATGTTGTTATGACACCTCAGCATTGGAAATAATTCACACATCGTAATTATGACCCATGATAAGAGATTCCATATTATATTGATGAGATGAAGTGGAAGGATTATTCATTTCCAAATATCCAAGTCTATGGATACATTATCTCGACCTTGGATAAAAACCTAATCATGTTTTTAAAGTAGAGGAAGCCCATCCCTTACAATGATGAAGAACTTAAAAACTATTACCCATTTAGACAATAATTGGGGAACATCATATATTATTGTTTTGTATTCAATGGACACTTATAGAAGATGGTTCACCTAGGGAATGTGAAGTTGTGAAAGCTATCACTTTAAGTAGAATTTGTTCCATATACCGATCTGAAGGAGGATAATAAATGGAAGGATGATAACATAATATGTAATTATAACTTCAATGATTTTATGGTTAAAAAAATTTATTGTCCATCATATAGGTATCCTCCATGAACAATTTCAATAACTGAATATTCCCTTGGACACTTTTTCTATGACAGATAATTCCATCAGCGATTTTTTCCATTGAATTTATGTCTTAAAAACATTACCAAATGAGTATGAATAAAACCCATGAGGATGAGCATGTTCTAAGTATGAATTTGAATTTAACATTAGAGGAGTTTATTCAAATAGTCTTAGAAGGATGTCTGCTTTCATTCCAAAATGTACAAAAATTGACAACACTTTAGAAGGAATATACATTAGATAATCTATGGATGTTCAGTTTCATTAATTTTATTCATTTAAGGGATACCTTCTCTGATAATGAGTATGATTATAAACATGAATTACCAACACTTGACTAGGGAATTGAGAGAAGGGAAAACATGAGTCGACGGTACAGGGGAATACATAGTTATTCTAGGAGTCACTACTGAAACCACATCATTTAATTAATTGTATACACAGCCAAAACTTGTGGGAGTGCCATCCAATGATATTAGAATGAGAAATGAATTCCCCTAAAAATTATATGGTATTTTTTAAAACTATTGTCCAATATGACTTAGTTGAGGATACATCATAAACTAACCCTCTGTGTTGTGTAGATAAACCTGGCCAACATAATCGACTAAGATAAGAATCATCATTAGCTATTATCCAAAGGGTTGATCCATCCACTACAATTAAATCAGTTTCTAAGGCACCTACAAAAGAGAATCCCCATTTTGGGGAAGTGCAGATCATTGGGCTAGAAGTACGATATTTTGATCTAATTAGATGTGTTACCATCTAGTTTTTCAATTATGAATTCCTGAAGCTATAAAAATTCTGCAATTAAGTACATAGGGTGGGAGTCTGACGCCTATGTCAATTTGATGTCGAGGTTTCTACTTCCAGATTATATCATGTAGAGAATGATTATATTAATCCCATATGATCATATCTTTCATAGAATATGATGATGATTCTATTAGAAAGGGACATGTCAAAACTTGTATATATCTAGTAGGATAAATTAAATTTAATTCCAATGATCCTTCATTGAATAAATCATAGCTATCAACCTCACTAATAATTGAACACTTCTTCAAATAGATTTTAATGAATTTGAATTATCCACCACCACCTTAATGTTGATGGGTTATCACAAGAATGTGAAAAATAATCATGACAAAATCAATACAGGTAATCTATTTGGGGATCTCATGTCTGACATAGAATTCATGGTTATTCGGAAAGACATTACCTTCAATTTTATACTTGGAAGAACATTGATACAATAACATGCGACTATCCCCTCATAATACCACAAATTCAACAATTATTTTATCAATGGTAATATTAGGACATTGAATGGTGAAAATCCCAATTTATATCATGTAAATGAACATATATTGTTGTAGGATTCTACTAGAGGGAAGGGAAACAATCTATACCTAAAAATGAAATCAAAATAAATGCCTCAAATGTTCTTGAGATGATTACAGGTAATCATTTAAAGAAGATACATTCTGATTATATGATTCCCGTCAATAAAATAAAATATATAGGTCTAAATTAAAGAAAATGTTTAGTGAATTATGTGATGTTAATCATGAAAATTGAGTATAAAAATTTTGTAGAAGTTTTTGACTGTCCAGGTCATAATTAAATTCAAGATGAAAATTTCATCATTCCATCCAGAAAGCATCAATGAATCCATTTTATTTCATTTATGATGGAAGATAATTCCATGAAATTGGGATTTAACAAAGATTCCACTCATTAGCTTATTTTATCCCTTTCATATATCCAATGGCCCCACTCCATCAAATAATTTAGAAGTTGTTTCTTCATACTCTAAATGACCAAATTTTGTCTCTTACTAAAACTTTGAGAAATTTTTTTTCATCTACTTTTCATGTAGAGGCATAATATGTAAATCATGAGGTATTTAAAGAGTAGGAAGAACTCACTAATGTTCTCCTTCATTTGAGGGGTATATCTCCATAAATATTGAGGAGATCACATATATTAATAATGGTGAAGTGGAAGATTTGTGTCCACTATGATTATTGCAACTGTGGCCTCAAAAAATAAGAGGTATATAATTCTTTTTTGAATAATCCTTTGTAGATATTTACTATTATATATATAGATATGAATTTCTATGATCTCTATGTGTCCAACCACTAAATGGGATTTATAGAATACCATTGAAGATACAAACATTCATCTATAATGACTCACCCAACTCTTTCCTCTAAAAAATAGGCTTGAGTGGACAAAAATATCATGGAAGACTTCATCCAAGAAGTATGGTATCCATAATGTCCAGCCCATGTCATCCGATAAATATAGAATTTGAAAGTCTGGGATCTAATTGACTTTAGATATCTCAAATGGCACTATCCTAAATATGAATTCCCAATTCCAATAACAAAACTACTGATTAGTGTGATTGATTTTTATGATTCCCTATCCTTCATGGATGGCTATTCATGGTACAACCAAATTTGGATGCCCCATAAAGGTAAATAATCCACTACCTTCATGTCCTATCAAATATTATTCTACAATTGGGTAATTCCCTTTGGCTTGAAGAATGCCAATTCCCCATACCAACTTTCCATGAAACTCATCTTCAAACCCCTCCTAGGGATATTTGTTGAATTATACATTGAGGATGTAGCAGTTATGTCTTAAAAATGTACTAACCACTTGGGTCATCTTGAAATTTTCTTCCAAAATCTATTATAGAGGAACCAAAAAATGAACCACACAAAATTGGAATTTTTTATAACCTCATAAATCTTTCTCATCATCATCTTATCCCATCGATGCTTTGAAGTTGATCCTGAGAAGAAAAATGAATTCCTTGTCATGTCCCGTAATAGAAATCATAAAGAGTTGAGAGGAAATCATGTAAACATAACCTATATCAATCAATCATAATACAAAATCATATTAAAGTGGTTTTCCTTCACCAACATGGTGATGGAAGGTGTCACACATCATTATATTGACGACTAGTAGGAAACATTCGATAGTCTCAAGAAATATATTTTGATCCCACTAGTATTAATTCCAACCATTTAAGGAAATCATCTCATTCTATATGTTATATCACTTGAGTGATAAATGGGTAAATTCCATAGGAAAATAATGATGATGGAAATGAAAAAAGACAATTATTATCTTAGTCAATCTATGTTCGATGTTGAAACTCATTGTCCGGATATTGGGAAGAGATTCATGGTGTTAATATTTTTCTTTCAGAAATGGAATAACTAATTGAATCCCCACGAGGTCTATTTGGTCTCCCAAATTATCCAAATAAAATATACACTCAATTTTCCAATATTGAAATAATGTTTTGAATTATTGGAAGTTATACTATACATGTTTTATAGAAATTTTATGCCTCAAAAACCAGATAAAGGAGAGGATTTTGGGGATTTTCTTTTAAAACACTTACTTGTAGAATCAATTTTATTAAATAAAAAATTAGAAAAGTTAAGATATATATTGTATTTATAATGGACCCGAAATTAGGTTTATGTAATTTTAAAAATCAACTATAATTCTAACATTGAAGAGAATGGAAGACCCTAAGCACAAAAAATTCAGGTTCGGTAGCATGGACATTTCCCTAGAAAAGGATTTTTTACTATACTCCTTCCAACTATTATATGGTTGAACTAATAATGAACCAGAATACTAGGACAACATTTCAAGAATTGAACTATAACTCCGAATACCTGTGAACCACCATGTGGTGAAAGGTGATTCATTGTTGCTAATCAAACATATCAAAGGAGATTAGGCCATCAAAAAAATTATTTAATCCTCCTACATGACTTTGTTTGAGGGTTAATGGTGGAGTTACCCTTGGAACCAACATTGAATCATATCCCATGGTCATAGAGTGATTAAGAAGATTCATTGTAAAATGTAGCTACAACATTGGTGAATCCAAACTAGGAATAAAAACTCATGATCATCACCCATCGCTAAATAGTTTCATCTTTTTTTCAATTAAAAATAGATTCTATCAACAAAATTATACATGTTCTGAATCCATATGAACCTAGAACTAGGTGGATGATACCTATCATGGAGTACCTCTCGAATAGATTACTCTGATTATAAATAACTGGAAGAGATAAAATATGATGCTGAGAAATAAACATCGACCTTTTTGATATACCAAATAACTTAAAACCCCTATATAAATGATATTTTTAGGGAATAATTATTATATAAATTGATGGAGAAGAGACTTATACTATCATGAACGAAGTTCTCCTAGGATCATTTGGTTCCCACTAGTTATGATACATGCTACCCAACAAAATCTACATGCATGGATATGTCTATTCTTCAAAGATGCAGGATTACACTGAATTCACCACAAAGAGTTATTCAAACCATGTGAATGAAAAGTTCATCTAAAACCCCCACGATTTAATAAATAATGAAAAATTATCCTAATAATTTTCCATATTTTGAATGGATATTGGGGGGCCATACCCTCCATATACATCCAAGAAACCCAAATACATCCTAGAAACTACCAACATCTTCTTAAAATGTACTGAGGTTATACCCCTCAAATATTTATGGGCCAAAAGAATTGTCATCATCATGTAATCCAAAATTATTAGCATATTTTGTTTCCCACATTCAATAATGAAGAAAAGATACCAATTTCTATTCTCCAAATGTGGAAAATCAGTATCAAGAGTAAAATATCGAATCTAACAATACGACCCACTATCATGTGGTAGTAATGGAGTGATAAAAACATTCAAGATGAACATCTATACCATTCTACAAATGATTGTGGATAAGGATAAAAATTATTTTCTTGATAACCTATTTCATTCATTTTCTTCTTACAGGAATATCATCTATACTTCTACACGGGAAACCCCATAATCTATGGTATATGGGATACAAGCAGTCAAGCCCATTAGGTTCATTTTCCTTCTTTATGTATTGTCATCTATTGTTGGCTTTCCACAGACGAGAAATCCAAAATATGGATGGTTTAATTATAGAATCTCAATGTGTAATAACCTCCCACTCTATATTACGTTGATGTTTACCAAAATATGATATCATGACATTTAAACAAGAAGGCATATCTGTATTTTTTCTTCCATAAATAATTGGTACAGGTCTTTAGGAATCCAAGGATACTAGGAATGAAGCCTCCAGATCAAGAGCCAAAGTGGGGGGACCTTACCCCAAACATAATGTACACTCTAACAGAGCTTATTTCTTGATCTAAATATATGTAGAGATTATTATTACAAAAACCAATAAAATTTTATTCCACAAATATTTCATGTATTCACATAACACACATCGCAACTACATGATGTTAAACTTCATAGATAGTCTTTGTCTCTTGATCGTAAAAGGGATGAATGAAAAACTATCTACAGGGTTTTAAATTTAATTACACTATATATAGATCAGGATGTATGACATTAAACTTCATATAATATCATCCTAAATGAATGATTTTAAATTGAATGGGTCATGATGTAAAACTACAAAACATTCTGATTCATGTTTGAGGGGATCATAATCCTCAGTGTTGGTACCCCAACACATCATTATTTCCTACACCTATCAGTCATTATTAAAAATAAAAATTACCATATTCTTCGAAGAATCAAACTGTGATTGATTTGGGGAACTTTTCTCATTAACAATGGGTGGCCTAACTCATGCTCAAAAATTATATGTAGTGATTTATAGGTCATATCCCATAGTTGAGTTTCAAAATTACTTTCCACATCAGATGACCCATGTCCTTACCGTAATGCATTAAACTGCACATATAACAACATTATTTCCTAATAAAAAATCCCATGATGTTTCTTATAATGATGAAGGGATTGACTCTTATCAACAAGAGAAATATAATGATGCCCTAATGTCCATTCCCGGGTCTAGTTACAATAATAATAAAAATTCCCCACTCCCTGTGTACGAGTCAAACCAACTCATGGAACCTTGGATAAATTACATGTTGGTTGATTCCTCCCATTACGTGATACATAGTATTTTCTATATTTATTTTCTTGAGCCCATTCAAAAAATCTCCCCACTTTCACATTCATTCATTTTTATCCTCACTATATGATTTTAAACTATATGGTATTTCAAAACTATGTATGGCTTGATTCACAAGATAATGACACACATAGTGAATCTTGGATTTTACATCTTATACCATACAATGGAAAACCTAAATACCCCTATCCCTCACTTTTGATCCATTATATCATGGAATAATATTTTACCACTCCTTATCTCTCACACTAAGAATTTACCATGTGGTCTTAGGAGATTTGGAAAAGAATCCCCCCATATAAGTAAGGTATATCAATTCACTTTAGGGTTATCAATAACAAGGCTGCAAAACCATATGATTCACACCATATTCCTTTTCCATATGACTTAAAAATAAATTGATTATTTAAGAACTACTAGTGGCTTGATTCTTATCCCAATAAGATAATTATTGTTGTCTGGATCTTCAATCATAGGCCCCACCACAACCCAAAATATAAAATTCCACAACTTTCCAATGTATGAGTTAGATCTAAATAAGAGGATTCAATATGGATTCTAACCCCATGTAAATTCCTATGCTAAAAAAGGAACCATCTTCTTCATCCATAAATGAATTAAATTAGTATGGGTAATCTTTTTTTAAAACTATGAGTGGCATCATTCTTATTCCTATATATATAAAGTGGAACTCGGGTACTATTCCTTGGTCCACCCATGATATTCCATTTTCATATCAAGTCTCCGAAATCCTCACAGCATGATGTTGAACTACATAGTTGGTTTCATTTCCACATGAATTTTACCTGGATGTCTACTAATGAACTATATGTGGGTTAATTATCAACATCAATAAGATACATAATGACACCTAGAAACTATGTCCTTGTCCCAGACATGGGGTAAATAAAATAATTCCCCTCATCCTACAATAAAATAAATATTAATGCAGGAGGTCATAATTTGTGACCCTTCATTTAATAATCTAGCAAGGAAACAAAGATGCACTCCTACTATATATGAATCATGTTTATTAAAGGGACTCAACAATTCATAATTGATAAGGGTCCTAATTCTTCATTTTTTGTAAGACATATCTCTTCAATATTGAATAATTTTAAACATGGACTCTTTCATATAATCGAAATATTTCTTGTACTGCCCACAATAGAATGTATAATAGCTAATGAATACATTTCTATATTATGTTGTAACATGACCCAATTTGATTTGTATAACTCACACACCAATATGGTCTTTCAGCCAGATGATTCCACTATTTGAAAATTATATAGCATGAACTAGTTGAATTTGACTAATTTCACCCAAAAAATGGGTTTTCCAACTAGAATTAATTTCACCCTTGGGGGAATCCTATTCTATTTCTGTAAGCATTGATGATAATATGATAACAATCACTATTCCAATTTGCTTCTCATTCATCCCCCACGTACTTGTCGCATATAATTTATCTCATCCCAAGAACAACCATGATCATGGTTCAAATTTTCCTCCCACTTGTCTAAAGTATGCTGAAATGACCTTGGTCTAGTAGTCCATATATTACTAGTAATTTTCACTATTTTATATTCCTTATAATATGACTTAAATCTACAAGCACCATATTTCCCATGTTTGGGTCAGACCTACAAAGGACATATTTTCCCCCATTCTTGATTTATTTTAAATTGTAATGCTCTTCCAACATTCAGGCACATTCCTTCCACAATCCAAAATATATTTCTAGGGAAATTTAAATCTCAATAAAAATCCTTCATCAATTAAAAATTTAATGTTGTAATATCTAAAATCTCCTCTTCTTGATTATGTTGTAGCATGACCCAGTTGGAATTTCATATGTCACTCATAATGTTATATGGAATTTCATCCAATGGATGCAGATATTTTACTATGTAGTAACACAAACCAGTAAGATTTTCATAAATACACAAATAAAATGGATTTTCTAAACCAGCAGTGATATTTTACATAGGATATACCTCCTATATTTTCATATTCAATTTCCTCATATGACTCTTTGGATATGGAGAACCCCATGTTAAATCTTATAACATCTCAGCATCATACCTGAAACTGAGGAAGCATTTCAATATAGATTACTAGGAAAGGGAGAATTATTATCCTTTTCTTCAAAGATAAATACCATAAATTAAAGCCACCAATTATTTCCAATATATGATAAATTAAAATTCATAAAATAACATCTGAGTCATGATATGTCAAACTATACCACAATGTACCCATTGTACGTAGTTAAACTACAGGGTCAATGTACTGGTCACATGACATAAAAAAACACTATGGTTCAATATTTATCAAAAAGGGGACTTCACCCCTGATATTAGTCAATTACTAAAATGTATAGTCTGTATTTTCTGATACATGGCATGGAGGTCCCATTCATATAGACTCTCTCCAAACGATTTCATGACGAAGATATGAGAAAATAAACATTTCCAAAACATGCATCAAACTATAAAAATATCAAAATTATAGGCAACTACTTTGTATTATTCAGTAATGAATGAATTTGAGAGAGATGAATCTAATGATTTGGAAAACCACACAACCCCACTTCCACTACAGGAAGAGGAATGGGTTATCAGAGAAGAAGAAAGGGATTTAATGTGTACGTTATCTCCCTTTATTGTATCCAAGATAGTCGCATATGAATACCAATATAGACATTGCCCATAAACATGGAAAATAAGGAGGTAATGAATTAGTATTGGTCTTATAATAAAAGATATGGGGTTACTCTAAGTGGGATTCTCTAATAATGATTTTGGGGTAAAATATGAGAATCTCACTTAATGTCTTCCCATACAAAACCAAAGGCCCTTAGTCATTGAGATGAAATGGGATGAACAAGGATCTCACCCTTCACTCTGATTCCAGGGGATCACTAACACTGCCCAATGGTCTAGTTTCTCATTACAAAAGGATTTCACATACTAACATGTATCCCGAGGACCCTACCCATCCGATAGGAAAATAATAGGACACCTCTGAACAAAATATTACACACCAAAATGGGATACATGATCATGTTCCTCCTAACATGGGTTTTTAGGTTTGTATTCTTAGTTAGAGGTCTTAATATTGACCCCCATAAATGAGGGATCCAAATTAAGATCATTTTGTCAATTGGTGTCTTGGAAGTGGGAATAAAGGGGGGATCATAGAAGTCTTTTATTAGAGAGAATTGGTTCATTGTGGAGGGAATATGTGGATATATAATTTCTTCATGTTGGGGTATAGGACTGTGTGTGTTGGACATACCTTTGGAAATAGACATCATTGGAAAAAACACTTGGTTGAGGCTTTACCCTTGGCACCATGGGTCTCCTCATGTGTTCGTGGATGGGTCTCGTATAGGTTCATTATTATGGAAGGGGCCTCACTCATGTTATTTTCAAAATGGGGTAAATAGTTTCCTTAGGTAGGTTTCTTATATTTCATAGCCTAGAGGGTCATTAATCGAAATATCCCCTTTAATCCCCTATTTTCATGGGATACAAAGGGCTACCATAGCAATTTTGGAGGAACTAGGAAAAGGGGTTGCGTGACCCGAGATTCATGGATTCTTCTGAATTTATAGATGTGAAAATTAGGATCCCTTGAGTCATATTTATAGTACAATAAAGAACCCTAGTTGACAGATGTTATCCTCACATATATGTGGTGGAAGTACCAGGTTAAGGTGTCCCACAACGGGGTGGAAAAACATCTGGTTCATGTAAGTGGTCATGTACTAGAATTATGTGCAGGGAGGACTGACCTGCTGGGATGAGTAGGTGAGCATGCACTAGCCTTCTAATACATAGGTTGGGTATATGCAATACCACCTTAGAGAACCCAATGCTGCATACTGTGTATGTTGTACCCCCACACACCTACTCCAGATCAATGTTGGGCATTGGTTCTGGCCCATTAGGTCGGTCCCTTCACATCCATCATTGACCGCCATGAGAAATATATATTTTCACCATATAAATTTTTTTCTTGACTCAAGTGCACAAGAAAATAAATTCTAAAAATTATTCTCACATAAAGACACATTTCTACTCACACTCAACATTTGGGGTCGTGGTGAGGATTATCTAATGATTTTGTGGAAAATTTCATTAAAAAAATTTCATAGTTTCAATACCAGACTAAAACCGAAAAAAATTTATTTTGTTTGTTATTTTGGGGACACATATTATAAAATACATAGTTATGTTTTCCTATTTCCATTATATTGTGGGAAATGGTTATAAATCCCATTTATACTTATATCTTTCTACCTAAACATGTTGACATACCATGTGTTGAGATAAATAATTTTCAATTCCTTTTTTTAGGTTTCCACTCCAGAAATACACATTTAGATGTCAATACATATATATACATCTTGCACATATAATTGATGATGAACAACGAGTTTAACCAATTAGATCCTTCTTCTTTTATGTAATTGAAAATACAAAAACATGATACATCAAACATAACAATGAATCATAATCAATGTTATATTAATACACATTTTTTACCTTAGGATATATTTCTACATCATTCATTTCCACATATCTAATATTTACAAGGATTTTGGGATTAACGCTCAATTGTGAATATAAGATCTCCCACATTACTTCAATATTTTTAGATCAATACATTGAAAAACCATGAATATTAGATCTTTTTTTAATCATATATAACTTATCAAGATCATTTCAATAGAAATAGTCATCCTCCTTGTTCACATCTGTAGTGTGGTAATGCATTGAGAATTCATAATCATTAAATCCATCTTCTTTATTGCATATTCATATTTTTCTTATTGAATATATACTTTACAAATCTATGATCTGTATATAAATCACATTGTTCTACATAATGATAATTACCCAATATAAATAAAACAATAATTGAAATATCTAACTCAAAATCCTATGTTGGTTAATTTTTATCATTGAAATTTCAAATCTCATGAGGTATAAGTTATCCTGATATCATTCGGCATGAGTATGCATACCTATATATTATTCAATTAATTATTATAGATCACAAACCCATCACCAATGAATGGTTGTGAAATAAAAGGTGCACTGACTAACTTGTTCTTTAGTTCCATGAAATTTTCCTCAAATTCATATATCCAAAGTAAATTTTCTCACCTCCAAGTTTACATGTTGGGTTTATTACAAATCCATGATTAAAATTGACAATGAATCATTATTACCCATCAAAACTATAAAGATAATTGATCTCAATCACAATTATTGGTTTGGGTCAATGATCGATATAATTTTTCTTTTATGGATCAATGAATATACAATCTCATGAAGTTATATGCACCAAAAAAGAAAATATTATAGCTAAAATTCAAACTTGGTAAAAGTTTTATATAATATATCCTTAATGGGTGTCTTCAGTACAATCCTTAAGTGATCCTCAATATCATCATTTCTTGTTGAATATACCCCAATATCATCAATAAATACTATACTAAACATATCAACATAATCGTTAAAGGCTATACTAGTTAAACCCATGAAGATAGAAGATGCATTAGTTAGAACAAATGGCTCCCAAATAAATTTATATTGTCTTTATGTTTTCTAGAAGGATGTCTTGGGTATGTCCTACTTGATCATCAATTGATTATATCTATAATCATGAAAAATCATTTAAATGTATTGATATCAATGTATTTGATCCAAATATTCATTAATATGGGATATATAATACTTTTCCTGATAGTGATATTGTTAATATCTTGATATTTTATAATTTGTTGCATTGACCTATATATTTTATTAATAAAAATACTAGTATACCCCAATCAGGATAATTTTGTAGGATCATCTTGTTGGATCATTCAATGTATTTATTATTTAATCCCCATAACTAAATCAGGATCATACTATAAAGAGCCTCTGAAATTTTTGTGGCTCTATACAGGAAAATAATATTCACGATTCATTGGATGACTGGAGAATAATTAGAAGAAATATTAATTAACCCATAAATGATAGTTATATCTTTGAGGTTGATTTTCTATACAATAATATGAGATAAAATCCAATTTTAAATTAAGAACAAGACCTATAAAATCGATTTCATTTTCAATGGAATTTAATATTTATTGTCACATTGATAGAAGATAATTTGTTGGTTTATAATGTAAAACGTGATATAACTATCCCTGATATTGATGGTGGACATATGTAATGAATTCCAATAACTATATATGATAACATAACACTCAACCAGAGGTAGAATAATGAGATTTATCAGAAGCACATCCCTACAAACATAAATTGGATAAAAATGTATACTTGAGTTGATATCATTGAACCATTATAGGTTTTTATCTATAATTCAATATCTAATCCCTATAAAGGTATTTTTAGTCCCTTACAAAATTTTTCAGGAAAAAATGTTTGTGTATATCTAGAATCAAATAAGACAATACATGTTCTAGAATAAATAGTAAGTGTAACCTTCACCACATCATTATCATACACCTCATTAGAAATTGTGATCACATGAGGTTTCCCAATTTCTCTAGTATTAATAGATTAATGATGTTTAAAATAATCCTTAATATTTTGATTTAATATGTTTAAATCATAAACCCAATACTTCTTTAATTTGAATTATATCATTATTTGTGTATCAAAGCCTTTAGATTGATGGGTATCCCAAATCTTCATCCCTACTTCTCTAGAACATTGAATAATTTCTTCAATGATACTAGATATTATTATAAATAAATCCCAATGGATACTTGGTTTTATTCCATTTTAGAATTAATCATCCTGACATTTAGGTTTGGTGATAGTACTAGACACTTACAAAAAATGTCCTATAAAATTTTCCTTTTATGTAATAATAGATTTGTCATACTTATATTTAACTCAAGGATTTATTTCTCCATTTTTGAACAAATAATTAAATTAATGTAATTATTAAAAAACATGATGCAAAATTTTTCCAACATAATAGAGTAAATTACATCTATTTTTCTCATGTTTTTTATATGATTTAAAAAATTATCTACTTCACATTTAGAATTATGAACATATAAAATTAAAATTTTATGTTCTGAGTACTGGAGAAGAAAAATTATCTTTTCATAAGTACTGATTTATTAATTAGAAATTTTTAAATGATTATCCCCTTTGAAAGAACATGATTTTTACCTCACTATGGACTCAATGTAACATTATTCACTCATTTTCTAGTTTGGAAGCATTGAGTTATTCATATATTAAGAGAGATTCAAAATCATAGAAATAAGATTTTTCATTCGAGTAGACATATCATTTAGTCTCTTGAGAAGAAAAATTATAATGCCCCGACCTCAAAATCATAGATACAGTCTATTAAATCATCACATTGGCATGATTACATTGAATCAAATCCCAATGGAATTTTTTTTTCATTCTTGGAAGTCCGTATTAAATTATTGATACCCATAAAACATTGGGAAAAAGAAAATAAAACATGATAACATATAAAATTAAATAAATATCATCCTTAAAAGCTATTTAAATGTTTTTTATTCATAACTTGGGAAAAGGAAACATAAGAAATGGGTTTTCTTAAATTCTTAGTAAGAGTATGTAATATAGTATAAGAATAATTCATAAGGCATCATGAATAAATAACAAAAAAACATTAATAAATAATTTTAAGCCCAATATTCCATGAATAAAAGATAAATAAATAATTCCTTAATATAACATAACAATGGATATTCTTTTAGAATAATAATATCATGGAATATAAAACACTAGTTTCATAATTAGGGAATGTATATATCTGACATCATAAACCATTCTTCAACTCCTCATCTAATATTTCTGAAAATACTAGGGTAAGGCCTCAGCCAAAACCCAATTCTTATTTGTCCTAAGTGACCTACTGAAGCATCTAGGGGCTATAGTGGGCCCCACCCATCATTTAATAAGTCCAATTCATTCTTAATATGTCGAATAAAATATATCATTATATCAATTTACCACATTAAAAATTTATATATTTTAATCATAATAACAGATGAAAATACTTTAATTAAATCATTGATAAACTCTTAGGGAAAATGATCATTAAACATTCTTGTGTTTCCAATACTACATTGAGACATTAAATTTTTAATTACTTATAATATAATAAGTATAAAAATACTCATGATTTTATATATAGAATGTAATTAAATATAACACATGCATGAAATAAGTAGTAAAAAAGTTGTAAATCAAAAATAATTAAAAGGGAGATAAGAAAAATCCTTTTACATTTTAAAAAAGAATTCTTTTGGTAAACAATTGTTGAATGTCACAAAATATTATTGTAAAAATGTATGTCCCAGAAAAAGAAATGAATGGAAATTGAAATTATATTTTAGGCATAAATGTTCTCCCACAAATATGAAATCATTTAAAAAGTGTTTTAAAAGAGGCTTTAGAAATAAATCATTTCAGAGTGGTTTAAGGAAAATATTAAAGAGATTATAAAGTGGAAAATAATGTTAGTTTCCTTAAAACCATAAATTAGAAAATGTATTATTCTATGATAATATTATTTATTTTTTAAAAAAATATTTTTTTAAAACAAATTATATAGTTCACGTTAAAATGGGTAAGAATTCGAGGTGTTCCCTCAAATCGGGCTTGTTTATCAGGAATAATTAAGAAGTGAACTATTGTAAAATATATGATACCCATAATGGATAGATGAAATTATCTAATTATATGATTTAGGAAAATAAAAATACAGTATATAAGATTCACATGTTAATAAATAAGGATTCCATTTGGGTAAAGATAGTGAATGAATAATGTGATGGAAAACCAAATCTTCGGGTGGAACCCCTTACCAATTTATAATCAATCAAATGGTGTTCCCCAAAATTAACAATCATCAAATGAAAAATTTAACACCATTAAAATTAATATATTTATTATATGATACATAAATTGTATGTATACATACACCATATATAAGAAATAGTGTTGAATAAGGAATATCTCACAAAAATTAATGTGAGATGAGAAAACCCTTAACTTATGTCCAAACATATTCTGGGCATGACCATAAAATGATGAATAATAAAATTTAGTAAAATTAATAATTATTTTAGAACATAATATATATGTATATGATTTATTATAATTTTATTATATTCATTTATATCATTTTTCATTTTCTATAATATTAATGTTTATTGCTCAAGAGTGTTTTTTCCTTGGTTTATGTGATCTGTGTACTTGTGTATAAGAATGGATGTTCTATTTGAATCGGTATAATTCTATATAATTGAATGTATATGATACTAATGAACATCCATAATATTAAATTTTTATATAATAATTTTTTTATGGTATAAAGATGAGTTATTAGATATAACATTAGTGATAATCGTTTAGATTGTTTTGGCGATATTTTGAATGTTATGAACTGGGTTTGTCATATGAATTAGTATCATGTATATATACTGGATAAAAAAATTAAATATGTTAAAAATATATTTATTATAGTCTTTTTCATCAATTAAAATGGTTTCATGAATATCATTGAATGATTAATTGAGGAACAGACATTCATCATCTAGGAAGGTTGTTAATCGGCACATCCAAGATGATGATTTCATTTTTAAAACAAACTAGAGAGAGGATGTTTGTTGAGTAAATATATTTCATTTAAATTATAAAATTATTATATATAGATGATACTGGAGTTATCATGAACATTTTTATTATTTTAGGAGAAGTAAAAAAAATAAAATAAATTGACAATTAAATTAAAACAAAAGGGAAGAGCGTTTACCTCTTGAAATATCCTCCATGATAACCTCTTTAAGGGAAGCTGGTTTGGTTTTTTGGGAAGACCAAGAGCTTCGAGACATGGTGTGGGAATAAGTAAGATTATATAGTCATAAGATTTATATTTATCATGTCTTAGATGAGTTAGGAGAAGATGGATTAGTGGGTGGGTTATAATGGAGGAGAGGGTGATTTTTGAATATCATATTCATTATTTCATTATTATTCTCATGATATCAAATAGTGTTGATTTATGTGACCCAAAATAGTAATAAGTAAATGTTAATTTTTAACAAGATTTCAAACCTCATATATGACTTCAGAAATAGTTTATTTTTCTTCTAAGGTATTTAAACCTTAAAATTACCATATTTTACTATTCAACAAAAATTCAATTATTTTATAAAAATCACAAAAATTTAACACAAAAATTATATGACAGGTAGAATTAAATAATAAAATATATTATATCAAAATAATTTTCTAAATTTGTGAAGTTTAATTTTTAAATAAACTCATTATTTACAAGAAAATTAAATTTTTTTAATATAAAACAGATTTTGTAATACTTATAAAAACTAACTGAGGTCGCATAAAATAACCCTAAAATAATAGGACAAATAAATATATATTTAAAAATACATTTTCTAGAAATTAAAATTATTTTAAATAAATATATAAATTTAAAATAATATTTAAATATTTATTACTCACAAAAATAACCACAGATAATTATTAATTTATAAAACATTAACTGTAATTTATAATTTGCCAAAATATTATTTATACTTACATGGGTGAGGTTAATATTCATATCGGTACAATAATATTCATAAGGGTATATCTACTATTTTAACACCCCAGGTGAATAAAGAATATGACATTTTTATATTTATCCATATTTTTTAATAAAATATTAATATGAATTTAAAGGGGACGCTATGGTAGATGGCGTACCCAACACGCAACAACGAGTTTCTTGGGAATCTTACGTTGCACTGTAATAATAAAATAATATTATTTTAAATGGTAGTTAACTTGTAGCCGTTGTATTGGAGGGAATGGATAGAAATAACTAAAATATGATTATATATGTTTTTAAATGTTTTTACATTTATCCAATAAAAGATAAAGGCTTAAAATACGGAAAGAATTCAATTTTAGGCGTATATGCCCTAGTTTTCACTAAAGGTTCACTTATCGCCTTTTGATGGAGAACCGTAATTAAATATAGTTTTGTTCACTCTTATACATTCTATTGGACCAAATAAAACTCTTCTTAAGAATCGGGACATCAAAATTTACTTTGTGTAAATTTTTGTTATCATTCCGATAAAGTTCATTTTTTTAATGAATAGTGTAAAATGTTGTATTTTAATTCAAAACCTATTTTTAATATAATTTATTTATATGATTAGATTATCTTTTGAATTGGTTTTAAAGTTAAATTAGAATATATTTTTACCATTAAATCCAATAGTGGTCGTTGGAATTAATTTCACTTTGAAATAAGACTTAAACTAGTGTCAATCTTTTGATACTTATTGTTTCATAAAAACACGCTATTTGCTCAGACAGCGGGAATTAATTATTAAATTAATTAATTTGACTTATATGTTTTGAATTTTTTAAAATAGACTTCATTTTTTAATTCTGAATATCAAATATAGCTTAGGGTGAATTCTTGGTATTTTTCTGAAAAACTTCAATTTTTGATGAATAGTGAAACCACTAAGTGGTACTTATAAAAACTGATTTTTCTGTTTAAATGAAATTTTGCCATCTTTGTGTTTTGAATTTCAAAAATCTGACATACATGGTTGTCATTAAGAAGTAAAATGTGGTTCAATGGGATAAAAATAATTTTTGGTGAATAGTAACTTATTATGTTTTTAATCGCGATTAGAGTTAATTAGTGTAGTTTAAGGTAAAAATAATGTTTTAATAATATGAAATGAACTTGACACATGTCCTAAACTCATTGGATGTGTCATGGCCGACCAATAAAACCCATGGGTCAACTTGGGGACCCCATGAAGCCAATTTTGTTGGAAAATGACATTAATATCTTTGTATTTAAAGTTAAAGTAAAAATGAGACAAACATGAAATGTTTTACTAAAACAATTTTTACATGGGGATATAAAAATCATATTTTTGAATATAAATATTCATTGGAAAGATAAAAATATATCATACATCATAGAAATTTTTTTATAATTTTTAGACATTAAATAAATTAAATTATTTATGACATCATGATGATGCAGCGATGACCTCATTATTTAACGATTTAAATAAAATGGAAATATAATGTAATATCTAAGACCTAAACATGTCCAAAACCTATTGTATGAGTGTATTTTGAACCCTTATCACCTTATCCTAGAAACACATCAATGTGGTACCTATTAAATCCGAATACCACTTTAAAATAAAGTGACTTTTCTTTACCTTCCTAGAGTTCCCCTCCTCTCCTCTTATAAAAGGCCACCACCACTACCTCCTTACCCACACTCCCTAAGCCTTTGGCTCGGCCAAAACCTGCCCATTTTGTCTCTCCTCTTCCCTATATTACTCTGTGAAGCCTCAATTTGGGAATAAGTCTTCCCATGGAAGCCTTTTAGCTCAAACTAAAGGGAGTTACCCGATTTAATGGTAATGTCTTCAATTGAGTCCTTTTGTTTTATTTTGCATCTCCAACCCCCTAAAATATTTTTGTTCATTTCATTTGTAACAAATACAGTATCATAAATATAATAGGATGTTATTATAATAATTATTAGAGCTACACATTCACACACCTACATCTAATGGTTAAAGAACATACTATTTCCGTGGATGGCGAATTTCGGCCTCCCGAAACGATGATTGTTCAACATTCATTTAACACCATCAAAGGTGGACATTAAGATGACACTATATTTATATGTGATTTATAATATGTTTATGTTTTCCTTAATGTTCTGTATTTTTCATTTTGGTCATACCTTTATGGTTTCCATTATGGGTAAATGCGATATCTTCATTTAAGTAAGTGCGGACTACCACCCCCTCAAAGTGATTTGATTCGTTATTACCATATGTGGTATGTATAAAGGGTATATTTAATGATATTATATATGATACCATACTAGAATTAAAATACTATTATGTATCATTATGTTTTAATTCTATTAAATATGAAATAGAAATGGAAGTAGCGTTCATGCGTACGTACGGCTTACCGTCTCCATGAACGATACATTTCATTTCTTATCTCAAAATGTTATGTACTACTATAAGTACATATATATAATGGATATATATTTAGTATATTACATCTAAATTATGGATATCATTCTGTAATTATATCATATATATATATATATACCTCATTTTGTTTTAATTCCATTAAATGACAAAAAATGAAAGTAGCGTTCATGCGTACGTACGGCCTACTGTCTCCATGAATGGTGATTTTCATTTTTTATCTCCGAATGATTTGGAATAGTATAAAATGAATATTTACTGGATATATATGATATTTTAATCATTAATACTATTCTGGAAATTATTTACTTATAACTTCATGAGAAATATGTTTTCAAACAAGTACATTTTTGACTCATGTATCAAACATCGACAAAAACGTCTGATATGAACTAACGTTATTAAAAAATTGTTATAACATTATAATATGTGATATTAACTGAATAATAATCTATAAATGAGGTACATAGGAAATTATTAATTGACCAAAGTTTATTATTCAGGAATATAAAGAAACGAACAAGACAAGTTGGACTTGAGGTAAGGGATCCTACTCCACTCTTTCTTTTTAAGTACACTCTTTTATGTCATTCCATTCAAAGCTCATATTTCTTGTTATTGGGATGTTATTTTATATTAATATTACTGTAATTTTTATGTCCATGTGATGAGAGACCCTATTCTCTCTCATCAATCCATTTAAAAGTTTTATGTGGTGCCGTTGGGATGCCGAGTTTTCGTAAAGGATTTTTCATCTCACTTTTATTCCCGTTAGATTTATGCTACATTTGCCAAAAATTTCATTTGAGTGGTGTATGTACTGACCATTATTTTTCTCATTGTGTTGTATTCTTTCATTTATGAGTATTTACATCAATGTTGTATTGTCCTTCTTTCACGGGGCGTATGTTTCGAAAGATACCCAAGTCGGTAAGTGAACATTTCACCCTCCTCTTTTTAAAAGACTTCTTTTGTTGGGTCTTTTAATTTACATATTATTATGTTGGGATATGTTCTCATATATCCTTATTGATGTAAATTTTTTGTCCAAGTGATGAGATGCCCTTTTTATCTCTCATCAACTCATTTTCTGAATTTTGATGTGATGTCGTTAGGCTGTCAAGGAAACTTCTTAACCCAATTTCGATTTCTTTGGGTTCAACATGTAGTTATTAATTATGTCATCTTTTGAATATGTGTGAATGAAAATTGATTATTTTAAACTTAATATCCACTTATATTTGGTGTATTCGTTTGTCACACATAATTATGTAATTGATTTATCCTTAATCCAAGGATATCGTCTTTGTAAGGGACTTCGTCTCAATCTCCTTTCATTGAGGCATATTCTGTTTTATACACAACCTTCTTTTATACAGTGTATAAACCCCTTTGACATTTATGTTTATTCAAAAGGAATATTTTTTATACGAAGCGTTTTACAAAATGACAAAAGGGAGTGTTTTTTTCGTACGTGTGCGGCGACAACGACTTCTCGGCCGTCATGACCATTATTTGAGTTTCGGCTTCCTCTACAAGCCACACCTTCTTTCTAAAAGAAAAATAAATACCATGTTTTACTTTTCTTTTATTTTGGTATCAAAAATGGTTTTTATAATGTTTTAATATCAATGTGTTGTATTGATATCATGTGATTGAAAGGTGGGAATGTCATGTTTCCTTTATGCATGTTTTATGTGATACGATTATGTTGAGGTTCTTGGGAATTATTATGAAGACGGGTGGTTCCGTGATAAACTAAGGGCGGGTGAGCCCGATATAGCTCTCCAATGCATTGGGTAACGCGAAGGAGTGAAACGTTAAGGTTTCTCCGAAGAGATTTAGGGAATATACTGTGATGGGTATTCCAAACGTAACCAAGAGGGTTACTCCCTACGTAAGATTGTTATGAATGCCTAAGGTTACCTTTATGTCTTATGATTTCTATGATTTATTCATGATTTGATGAGGTATGTTAAAGTGCCTATGTTTTATGGGTAGTGTATGATTTCATTATTATGTATATATGAACTCATGTTTACTTTCCATATTTTTATAACCCTTACTGAGCTTTTTATGCTCATCCAAAGTTTTTGAAATGTTTTTCACAGGTCAAGGGAAAGGTACATGATGTGATGACAGTGTCAAGGATGTGTCAAGAAAGAATCCATGTTTTATATTAAATATGTTACCGTTGATGGGAAGAATGAATACTTTCTTTTATGTTACCACTTTGTTTAAATGTGGAATGTATTTGAAGTTTCATGATCTAATTCTCTGAAACTCTAAACCTAAAAAGATCCTCAATGTGTAATCTTGTAATAACTCAAGATTAAGTAAGGTTTAAGGCTGGGGCCTTATAACTATTCACCAAAAATGTAGGTTGATCCTATCCAACTCAAAATATCTTATATATCGCAACCGTGTATGTCCATTTTTCAAAATTCAAAATACCAAGGTGGAAAAATTTTGGTTAACATCTTGGTAATAATTACACTATGTTGTCTTGCTGAGACTTAGTGTTTCATGAATTAAATTCTATATTAAATTTATTTTTAAAACCTTGGGGTGTTACATTCTTCCCTCCTTCAATAAATTCTATCCTCATAATTTGAAATTTCACTTATAATGTTAAAGCTTGATAAATGAAAATTCATTTACGAAAAACCAACATAGGAAATCGGTTTCATAAAATATCCTCTTGAAAATAGGTTATGGGAAATGTGGATTTCACCAAATAATTATTATTTATAATGATTTGACAATTTATGGAAGTGAAAAACAAGACATGGAGAAAATAAAACTATAATATTCTAAAATAATGTGATAGAGAACATATTTAAATAAAAGTTTATTACCAAAAACCATAAAATACAATTATGAAAAAATAAATTAATATTTAAAAATATTAACATAACATGAAATCAATATTTAAAAACTATTTTCCTAAAGTTGAGGAATTATTATACTCAATAAGATTATAAGTATAAATTTTTATTTCATAAACACAATTATATCCTTGGACTGTGGATTTTACTATCTATAAATCATCTTATTGCACAAGTTGTGTCATGTGGTTAATTAATAATGTTTTCTTTGTCACCTCATACAATTATCAAATTAATCCATGTAATAAATGGTTAATTTTTTTTTAAAATATCATGATCATACACTTTAGATTCTTTCCCATGGTAGTTAGTACTATCTAAAATTCATTATTTAAATCAATCATCACATTATTATAAAATTGACATATCAGTATCAATATCATATTGTTGTTTCTCTTTCCCACAACCATATATTTTTTTCAAAATTTTAATTTAATAAAAATTAACTTTTCATTAGTACCATTCATCATACAACATAAAATCCTTAATGAAATATTATTTTAGTAAAACCCTTATATATTCTATAATTCTAATAACCGACACATCTTGGATAAAAATACACAATATACAAAAATTTTGAATCAAAACAAAAGTACATTAGTCATTCCACTTCATCTGTTGTAGTAACATAAACACGACCATAATCCATTGTCTTATTTTGGCGTATATTCCCCTGACACATGGGACATTGATTTTTGTAGAGTCCAATCACCTTGCAATTTAATCATTATACATTGTAAATCATTTTCATACCCATGAAATCATATTAATAGTGTCCTTTCTCCCCCCATTTATATCGAACTCTTATTCCTTTTAAAAATATTCCAAGTTGTTTCCATCTATTTTTATCACAATAATTGTGGTGTTTCCCATGGTTGTTAGTAATATACATAGAAAACTAATTCTCCTTATAGATATAACAAGATACTCTATCCTCGTCTTATGAGAACATTCGACATACTCTTTCCCTTCGAAAGACTAGATTAAAACCATCAACGAAATGATCATTATTACTCTTTGGATTATGTACATTGATGTTGTTCTCATTCCTTCACCTTGGATATATTTATAAATAATGGACTAAACTATATTAGATCAAAACGTTGTGAAAAATAATTTATAATCCAAATACAAGTGAAATTATTAACTAAAGTTGATAAATTTAGGTGTAGCTAATCTCTTAATCATAAACATAGTTTCTATCAGAAGTATTTTGTCTTAAATCATTCAAAATGGATTATAAGGAAAATGTGAATTATATTAAGCATATAACATGGGTGTGTCAAACTAGGTGTGTAGTATGTCCTGTTGTTGTGTAGCAGGTTACCCTGAGTTAGTCCTCAAAAATCTTTTTCGAGTTATTAATCCTAGGTACATCTATGTCAGAACCACATCGATATGTAGTATTGAGAATGTGATAAATTGTCTAGGATGGTATACAAAATATATACCTTACCATAATTCTCATATATTCATATATTATTATACTCAAATTCAAT
Organism: Viscum album; assembly: GCA_963277665.1. NCBI lineage: Eukaryota > Viridiplantae > Streptophyta > Magnoliopsida > Santalales > Viscaceae > Viscum > Viscum album. Next base: position 1,578,896,670 of record OY728152.1, on the reverse strand, counting down.
CTTAGGGTTACATTCTCTAATCTATATCTATGAAACCTAGTTTCCATGGTTGATGAAAAACATCAATTGATACCAATTATAATGCCACGACACCACAAGTGTAGAGCCAGAGAATAACATTAATACATTTGAATGATTTCAAAGAATAAAATATAGAAGGAAAAATTACATTATCATTATTGGAAGACCTGATTACATTATTTATACCTATAATACATTAGAAAAATGAAATAAATCATGATGCAATATAAAACGAAATAAACTGCATCCTTGAAAACTTTTTCAGTTTTTTTTCTTCATAACCAGGGAAAAGGAAACATAAGAAAGGGGTGATATAATATGCTCTTTAAGGGTATGTAATATATAGGATGAATAAATAATAAGGCATTCTGAATAACTAAACAACACACATTATTAAAATATAATCATGAACATAATACTGTAGGAATAAAAACTAAATAAATAATTCCATAATAAAATGTAACCCTGGGTATTCAACTAGTGAAATGATCACATGTAGTATCAAATACCTATTTCTTAATGAGTGAATTCATATGAAATTCATTATAAACCTATCTTTAAGGCCACCCAAAAGACTTATAAAAATACTAGGGTAAGACTTCGGTGAAAACCCAATTTTGTTTTGTCTCATGAGACCATCTGATGTATTGAGTGGCTATTGAAGGCCCCAGGAGTCACTAGCTAACTCCTATAATTAATATTATCTATAATTAATCATATCTTTATATAAAATGTTCCAATGCCACTATGAAATATTTTTATCCTAATCATATATGAAAAATACTCTAATGAAATAATTGATAAACTCTTGAGGAAAATGACCATTAAACATTCCAATGTGTCCCATACTATATTTAAGCATTTAATTCATAATTTTATAAAATATTATGAATAATAAGACTCATGGTTTTCAATATAAAAAATTATTACATATAACATATTGAAGTAATAAGTTTTGAAAAAGTCATAAATCTCATAAAATTTAAAGGGATATGAGAAAAAGCATTTTACTTTGGAATAGAGAGTTCTTTTGGAAAACCATTTTTTATTTTTTAAAAAAATAGATTAAAACCATTTATATCCTAGAAAATAAAATTGATAGAAACTTAAATTATATTTTCGGAATAAATTTCATCCAACTAATTTGAAATAATGTATAAATTGTTTTGAAAGATGCTTTTGAAATAAAATATTTTTGTGTTGTTGGAGGAAAATATTAAAGAGATATTAAAGAGGAAAGACATGATTGTTTTTATAAAACCAGAAATGAAACAAGATAGATTTTCAAAATCATGTTGGTTATTTTCCAAAAAAATGACATATTAAAACATATTATATAGTTCATATTAAAATTGGTAAGAATTAGAGAAGTTACCTTAAATAGGGCCTATTTATGGGGAATAATTGAGAAGCAGACTATTTTAAAACACATAACCAACACAAAATATATGAAATGATCTAAATATATGATTTTGAAACATGTAAACAGAGTAAATATGATGAATATAAAAATAAATAAGAATTGAAATTGTGTTAGGATAGAGAATGAATAACCCAAATGAAAAAATGACGGTTCAAGTGGAATCTCTTCCCACTTTATAATCAATCAAATAACATGACCCAAAATTAATAATCATAAAATGATACATTTAATAAAATTAAAATAAAGATACTGATGATATGATACATCAATGGTTATTATAAAATCACCATAGTGAATAAATAGTTGTAAATAAGGAATCTCTCGCCAAAATGAAACTTGGATGTGAAAACCCATACCTAATGATTGAATGTTTTCTAAACATGAAATTAACATCTTGAATAATAAAATTGAATGATTCAATTAATTAATTAACAAAATGCCATATAATTATTAGATTAATTATAATTTTATTAAGATCATTTATTCCCAATTAGATGATTTATAAGACACAAATTTAATACTCAAGATAGTTTGTTTCCTTGGTTTTTATGATTGGTATACTGGTAAATGAATATTGAAATTCATGTATAATATGTATAATTATCTATAATTGAGTTTATATTATAATAATGAAGATAAATAGCATTAAATATTGATATAATTATTTTTATTATATGGTGTGAGTATGAGTTATTAGATAGAGCATTAAGTATAATTATTTTGGTTATTTTGGTGATATTTCAATTTTTATAAACTAGTTTTGTCATATGTTTTTTTATTTTGTATATATACATTTTAAATAACATTTAATAGGTTATAATTATTTTATTATAGTCTGTTTAAACCGTAATAATTGTTTTATTACCATCCTTTTAGGATAAATTGAAAAATAAATCTTCGTTATCCATGAAGGTTGTAATTCAGAACCTCTCAGATGGCGATTTCTTTAAAAAAAGATATAGATAGTAGTTTTAGGAAGGATATTCAATGAAAATGATATCATTATAATATATATATGATAAATGAGTTATCAGGATAATTTTGACATTGGAGGTAAAGATGTGATATAAAATTAAAATAAATTTTAAATTAAATTAAACTAAAATGAAAGAGGGTTTACCTCTTGAAATATCTTCCTTGAGAACCTAATTTAGTGAAGTGGTTTTTATATTTTGGAAACCACAAGAGGTCCTAGACATTGGAAGAGGCTAGGTAAGATTATTTAAGAAGAAAATTGATATTTTTTATTGCTTATAGTAGTGAGAAGAAGATGGAGTGAAGGTGTATTTTTATAGTGGTGGCGAGGGGTGATTTTTGAATATCTTATTCATTATTTTATTATTCATCTAAATAAAACCAATAGTTTATATTATTATAAAAAAAGATATAATTTCATGTCAATTTTAACCATGTGTTCTTAAAACTATGATGAATCAGGGAATAGTGTATTTAGCTTCTAATGTATTTATACAATAAATTACTCTATTTTACTATTCACCCAGAATTCATGTATTTTTGAAAAATACCAAAAAAACACCATAAAAATTAATTCAACATGTACAATAAAAAAAATCCAAATTATCAAAATAATTTTAAATATATGTGAAATTTATTTTTTAATTAAAATCATTATTTACTTGAAAGATGCCAATTTTAAATTAAAAACATATTTTATGATACTTTTAAAATTTAACCGAGGTCTATTAATTTTATCCTAAAATCATAGTACAACCAATTTTTTAATTGAGAATATATTTTATGAAAATTAATTTTGTTTTAAATAAATTTATTAATGTAATTTGATAATTATATTTTTTGTACTCATAATAATATAAACACTTAATTATTTTTTTAAAAACAGTCACTCTCGTTTATATGGTTAAAAAAATATATAATTTTATAGGTGAGGTTAATATTCATAAGGGAAAATTAATATTAGTTAGGGTTAAATTACTATTCTTAAAAAATGCATGTTTATCCAATTAGACTCTAAATATCTTACTAATCACAACAGTGTATGTACGTTTTTCAAAATTCCAAACACAAAGGCGAAAATATTATGTGTAATTGCTAGGTTATAATAACAAAGTGTTTTTTTTTCAGAGACTCTTTGTTTCATGAATTAAATTATATATTAATGTTACTTGTAAAACCTTAGGGTATTATAAAAATCATTTCATTTTCAATCCAATTTGGCATTAATAAGGTTCATTTATGTTCCAACCATTTAATAAAACCAAAATTGATAGCTTGAGAATCAATAATAATATAAGGAGACTAATTATTCCTAAAAACAAAATTTATAACATATGTAAATTAATAAACCTCCTATTTAGTCTATGAAACCATTGGTTTAACCTTGGAAATTCATAGTCATAATCTATTTAAACACTTAATAATGGTTTACAAAGATAACATAATCTATCTAAGAGTATCCCATAGGTGTATAAAACCACGTGCATAGTTTTATCACACTAAATTTTTATCTGTAAAATAGGTGAGATATACATAAAAACTCTTTTTTGGGTAATCAACTCAATATGCATCTATTATAAATCCACATGCACATGTAGTATCTATATAGTGAGGTTTGTTTAGGAAAACCACCCTTCCTTCTTTACCATAAGATAGAAATTTTCCTTAGGTATAGGTTTATCCTAAGGTTTCTAATTAATGATTAAAAATAATTCTTTCACAAGGTAAATAAAACCCCATCTAAAAACACTTATAGAAAAAAAATCTTTTCAAACATAAATATCACAACATATTGGTTAAATATTTAATATATGACATTACGATCCCTACCAGAATCAAATAGCTCTAGTGTTTTCTAAAATAATGATACATAAACAACTTGTTTATAAGAGATATATATCACCTCTGACTATTTTCAGAATAATTATATCCCTTTATAGACATATCATACTAAGTTCCTTTCTTCATTACCTGGGGAAAAAAACATATGGATGGGTGGGATATGATAAAATGTAAGCATAAGAAAGGGAGGTATGAATTATATATTAAACATAATATGTTCATAAGGATATGAGAACATTACTAGGAAATTTTAAAACCATATCATATATACCATAAATCATAATTTTTAGTTATAGATAAAATTATGATAGTTCATAAAACATGAATCTTAACTAAATCAAAGAACATGATCCATGATTGCATAAAATTGGAATAAGACACAAATTTTTGGCATACATGGAATCATGGAAAATGATTTAATATGTAAAGTCTCCCAACCAATAATATCATTTTTTTATAATGATAATTCCACTTTCCATCATAACATTATTAAAATTTAACTCCCAAAACAATCATATTGGGTAGAGTCCCTTACTGAACATGGTTTACTATTAATTATAGTCCTCATTATCTAAAGAGATATAAATTTCTATCCAATTAATTAGAGGAAAAAATAATTATATTCTAACCAATAACTTAATAATAATATTACATATGTCTTCCATGATATTACCGAAATTTTATCATAGAATATAAAATGTGAAATAAATGAGTTTCATAAAAAATTATTTAATCATCATAACTTAACCCACATAAATTAAATGTGTTTCATAAAAATTTCCAGAATTAATTAGAATAATAATAAACCGACCATGTAATTAATAATTATTTAATCATTAGATCATACCCCCAAGAAATTATACATAACATGAAAGGATTTTATAATTTTTAAAATTCATTTATAACAACATTAGGACGTCTTTTTGAGGTAAATGTCATTTTGTCTTTGAAATCCGTTATTTATAACATGAAAACATCTCAAACATTAAGAAAAAAAATATTATTTGAAATGTAATTTGTAAAAATTTAATGTCATATTTATATCATTTATTATTCATCACACTATGCAATTATATTCATTCTATGAATTATAAAACAAATACTCCAATCACATTTTCAATAAAACATACAATCACATTCAGAGAATGATTAAAATAAACATTTAAATTTTTTTTAAATAAAATCATGTGTAAAAGTGAATTTTATACAATAATATGGAAATATTAATACATTCATCAAAATATTTATTTAAATCATTGACCTGGTGAGAAAAAGGATTTTCTACATAAGAGTGATATAAATTATATTTTCTTTAAAAATAATATTTTAGTATCTTGAGTATTTAAACAGATGAATTGAAAATGAATATATGTATTCTAAAGAAATAATAAATGTAGAATAAAATTAATTAGATAATTTAGAGATATATCATGAAATTTAGTCATTGGAAACTTAACTGAAAACAATCCTAATATATAATGAGATGGCCAAATAACCCTCAAACATGAAGGATGAATGTTATTCAATTTTTTTAACCTCGAGTAATATAAATTTAAAATATTTATAATAGTATAATAAAAATATTTCAATATATATAATATTATATATGATCCAATTATAAAATTTTGACACCTATTTAGTAATAATTTCTTATTGAAATCGCCATTTTTCATTGTTAAATGTTACTATTTCATGAGAATTCCAGCTGGATAGATAAAGTTAATGTAGTTTTTTGGTGGTTCCATCATCATAATAATAATAATTGAAATGTAAATAATAGATATATTAATCACACACACACACACATATATATATTTATAAAATAAATATATAAAAACTAATTACACAGATCATCGAGATGGAAATTTGTACGTTTGTAAGAACATTATTTCCACTTTTCAATGGATTAAAGGAAAGAAGGAAAAATAATAACTCACCGTTTAATAATAAATTTTATATGATAAATATATCTCATATATTCATTAACTCTATCCTTATTACCATAAATTTAAATTAGAAACAAAAACAAAACCACATCACATGGTGCTGGTAGTGGTCAACACATACACACTGGAAATGTTATTGCTTTTCAAATGATTGGAATATAAGAAGGTGGAAGTGATATAATAACTAAATAATCCAATTAAGGTCATAAATCTCATTTATATGTTTTAAAACATAATAATACCAACCCATTTGATATGGTGATAAGTAATGTGTTGTATCAATACATAGAGGCAGTAATCCCCACCTATACATGAGAATCAATTTTCCATCCCATTTAATGGAATATAATATGGATATTAGTGGTCTAATAATAATATTAATAATAAAAATTTAGTTTCTTACGTACAATTAATTTTTCATTTTATAATGAATACCATATATTTAGAGTAATTATAAGAATAAATATATTGAAAGAGGTCAGGTAAGATGGTTACCTATCTTAGACTATCTTCCTTCAATTCCATTATTAAAAACTCATGGAATGATATATCATGAAGAGAAACACATATAATTTCAGTATAGAGATGTTTACAATAAATTTCAAAACATTATGGTCAATATTAAAGGATCAATGTTGTTTAAATATGATAAATAAGGGGTGTAATTTTATATGTGGGGGATATAAACCAAAAAAAATTATCAAAATATTGAAATATAACAATTTTGTTATCTATAATAATGCATACTAGTGTCCATATATATAATTTTTCGATACTATGTTGTTGGAATATATAAATTAAAAAAGAATAATAAATTTTAAATTTCTAAATATACCATTACATTATGGTTTAAACCCCCTGTATACATGTTTGGTATCCACAACATTCACAGGTTTTTACTATTTTTACAATTAAATATAAACCCAAATTAATGTTGAATATTTTGATAATAATAATACCATTATTTAGAATATTTAATTGATTTGGTCAAATTCAATATAAAAAGTAAGATGAATTTAAATTTTAAATAAAATTTAAAAACATGAGAAAAAGTTATTTTCATGAAAAAAGTGTATTCATAAATGTAAAATGATTTTATACAAAAATAAGACTAAAAATAAATTCCAATGACAATAATTAGATTATTAATAATATAAATAAACAAATATCTATTTTAAAACAACTAAGAAGTGTATATTTTTAAATTAATTCATTGGAAATATAATTTTTAAAAGGATTCATTGTTTTCACTATTAATTGAAAAATTATACTTTTTAGTTAATTTTAAAATATTCAATCTAAGATAATGATGATATGATGAATAAAAAAATAAATTTCATTTTATAAAATAAATTTTACAAAAATGAATAAATTTAATTCTAATATCTTCTCAAAAAAAATACTATAAAAACATTTCCAAGGGAAAATTAATTTTTTGAATCTTAAAAATGATAAAAAAAATTATTAATTTTTAACAAATTTATTTTATTTATCATAAATAAATCATACATGATGAAAAAAAATTTATTCCAATTTATAATTTTAATTTAATTGATAGGTTAACAAATTATATTCTATTACAATTCATTTAGACTCAGGGTTGTGTAAATCACAAGCTATTGAAAAAAGTAATTTTAAACTCATATATCATAAAATATCAGTGTGTTTCAACAAGAATCGTCATCCAAAATCACATCTTACACAATATAATGGAAGTTAAATCCATTACTAATCGATAATTTTTGGCGTATAGGAACTAATACACATTTTTTATTTTTTCAAAACCAAAAATGAAAATATTCTTCTTTGGTTTAAAGCCAAAATCACTCTCATCATCTCTCATACCTTAAAAACGAAAAAAACTAGATAAATATGAGAAAATATTTATCATGCCTAGAAAATTATTATACTTTTAATAGAATGAAATAATTTTTTTATTTAGTAAAGACCCATATAAACATTACTAAAATGTGGGAAACCTCTCAAATATTAATATCACCATTCTATGGGATAAATATAACATAGAAAGATAAGGGGATAATAAATCACTAGAACCCCTAGGAAGATGTTAATTTTTATTCATAGATCAATATTTAATTATACTTATTATATTTACATTTATCTATAGATTCTACTCTAATCAAAATTCCTCATAGCCACCATTCATATATAAGTTAAACATAAAAAAATTATATCTTATTAGAACCTTTTCTTGATGATAAAAAATCAATACTAGCCACTTAAAAAACATAATTTCCTTATCAATATCATTATCAACACAATTAATTTTATGTGATTTATGTGGAATATATCAAACAATATTTGAAACAAGGAATGTCTTATTAATCTTATACATCACGTGTGGAAGTTCCAAATACCACCTCAAAATCAGTTTCCAACGCACTTAATGCTCTAAAAAATCAAGAGGAAAACCAAATTTTGACAAAATTAATCTTAATACCCATATTTACATATTATCAATACATTTAATTTGAATTCATTGTATAACACTATTGACTATGTTTATGTTTTAGTAATAAAAATCTCTGATTTTTTTAATTGAACTGTACTACACTTTGAATATACAAATTTGAATTTTATTATAATTTTGTTTTGAACATATATGATGATGTCATATAAAGGTACATCCATCAATCAATTGTAGGATATTACTAATGTCATTGAAAATTATATCAATAACCTGGTAATCTTCTAGTTGGAGTCAATTATTAATACATATACAAATTATTCAAGAGCCTTAATAGTTTATTTGTTTTTCTAAAATATTTTATGATATTTTAATACAATTTATTCCATTATTACTATCATATATTTTTTTTATTTTTTTCACATTATATTTTTTTGTGGTTTAATTTTTTTATCATCTATGAATCATGATTTTAATGATCATAGTTTTTTATTATAATCATATTTTTTATCCTTCATGATCATAAGGCATTGGAGATGGAAGTATGTTTTTATAATCAATATTATAGAGAGATTACATGGTTAGATAGGGAGAATTTTCTCTAATACTTCATGATTTAGGTCTTCCATGAATTTGAAGCTTGTTGTTGTCCGATCTGGTTGATCAAGGGTTTCAATGTTAAAGAAGATGGAGTATTGATTTCCAGGACACTGATATCACCAAGGGGATTTAGTTATGTAACTTCTACATACGGAAGTGGGATAACATAGATTTTGTTTATTATTATCATTACATATTTGATTGATAGTGTGGATTAAATTTTTGTATTAGAATCATTTTATAAGTATTTTAGTTATTATTCAAAAAAACATTTTTTTACATATCATTGTTTTTCCACTCAATATTATATTTTTTTGAATGAATTATCTTAACTACCTTCAATTATAATTTCCGAAAAAAATTATGTTTTACACTCTAATATACACTGATCTGATTAGAATATAATTATTTTTAGTCAACATACACTTGATTTGGATGATATTTTGAAATTCTTATTTATTATATAATCTTTTGAACCCTTATATATCCCCACATTACCATTAAATTATATTACAACACTTAGTATCAAATAAATTATATAATATAATATTTTTAATTGTTTTATTAGAACATGCACTATATTACATACGCTATCATGTATAAGATTCAAAATTCCTATTTTTTATTAATAAAGTAATAATCCATGATATATCTATATGGAACTTCAATCCAATCTGTCTGTAATTCATTAATAGTGAAAAATATAAATATTGGTGAGACAGAATGAATACTTTCATTATCAATATAGTTGATGATCATTTTCTCATGATGATATTAAATTTCCATATTCTAGAGAAATAATTATCTAATTTTTCCCTTGATGAAATCATGGAGTAACAATGAAATTATAAAGTCTCAAACAATATACATTTCATAATAATGCAGAAAATTTATAATCAAATTTCATCATGTGATATTGTAAATGGAACATAGAAGATGTTGGATATCACTCACTTTATAACATCCAATGATCATGAAACTCAAAGAGATATCTTGATTTATGAATATAATGATTTTTTTTCTTATATGAGAATAAATGGAATTTATGAATCATCATTTTATAAACATTGTTTATAGATTACAATATATAATAGAAACTAATTTAATATATAAATAACTTACTAAAATTTTAATTAATATACTACACATAGAATGTGAATATAATAAAATTGATTTAGTTGAAACCAAAAATTTAATGAACATGAGTCTCAATGATCTCATTAATTCTATAATATAGTATGAGAATCAGTTTAAATGAGATATTGAGAAGGATAAATGGAATAGAGGTTTTTTTATTCTACCTCTATTGTGTTAAAGTCTATCTGTCATTCTTTTTAATCAATTATTAAGAAGAAATAGTATCAACATTAATTAGAAATAAGTAGTTTTAAAGATAGTGGAATTGAAATTACAATACATGTAAGGATAATGAATAATATCACTAGATATTAGAACTTTCTATATGACCATAAGAAGAATATAAATGATAAAAAATATGAGAATTATTCTAAATACACAATATTTTATAAATCATAGAAACTAGAAAAAAATTAGATAAATTAGTCATGATTCAAAGAAAATAATAAGGATGGTAAATTTTTATTTAAAAAGAGATATTATTTTTAGGAAACAATTGATTCATGGGGTGTTTGTGAAGAACCATTTTATAGCATCAGAAATAAATCAATGTGTTATTATTGGATTATAGATAGTTTCTATTTTAATACTTCAAAGAGTAATATATTATTGATGGGAATGTAAATCCTTGAATAGTCTCTCAACTATATATAAACAAAAATGTTTTATATTCATAAAAGGATGAATTTAATTCAACCTCAATGGAAAATTATTTTGTCATACCCTTAAATTAAAAAAATGATTTGAACCAAATAATATCTTAAAAATATGAAAAAAAATTGAATATGAAAAAAAATCTATTATGAAGATAATGATAAATTCAAAAATATGTTTGGAAAATTATGGTTGTCCCAGTAATATCATTGGCAGATAGATATTAATATTTTTATGAAAAATCATAAATTTTATTTTTGAATAAATTTTTTAAATGTTTTTCTTCCATGATAAAATTTTCCTAAAATCAATATAAATGGTTCTCCACTAAAATAATATTTTATTTCCATGGTTTTAGAACTACTTATATATATTATAAAAAATGATAATTTTATACATTGTTATGATCCATTTTATATGATATTTTACTGGGAAAATGATTAGATTAAATAATTTGTTTAGAAAAAAATACTCAACTCCCATATATAAAAACGATTATTATAATAATGATTTTATATTTTTACAATGTAAAAGAGTTATATATATTTCAGTTAATCAGTTTTAGTTATCTATCATTAATAAATCAAATAATTATTTGGTTCTAATTTCCATGAATTTTGTTTATCGGAAATATCATTATTCAATAGGTAGAATATATTATTTATGTACATTAGTTATACTTATTATATTACTAACAATATTTGACTTTTGAAAGACACAAAATCTAAATGGTGGAAAATCATTCTTGTAAATAACATGCAATATCAAATATAAATTATTGGTAATATATTTTTTCTTTTTAAGAAATTAATTTAAAAATTAAATTTTTTCCACAGGCATAAGAACTACCATAGTTTCCTTAGTCAACTATGAAATAAATAATACATTAGTATCTTCTATAATGATATTTGAACCATCAATAGGTTGGATATAATGAATACTTTTTAATCATATAGGTAGTACAATATTTTGATAATATACATAAAAATATTTAGAATTTGCAGACTCGTTGTCTTAGTGTGTTATATTCTTATTAATCGATTTGGTATATAAAATTATGACACTACAAAATTTAAAAATTATATTTTGCATCAATAAAATTAATTGTTATATATATACCAAAACATAACATTGATTATTCTATAGTTGTTGACACTTTCCATTTTATTGTGAAACTTATGTCAATATTCAAATGTGTTGTTTCAGTCTCTAAATTAAATGAATTATAATTAATATACATAGATATTGTCAATTATAGTCATACATCAAGTACTAAGAAAGAAAATTTAGTTATTGTTTTTTATTAAACTATATATACATCAAATTAATGCATAAATTTGTAATAATAGGAATTCAAAATTTTTAAAAGTTTTATTTATAATATTCCATACATTAATGTCCTACATATTGAAACTATTAAATATGATTGATATAAATCGTTTTTAAATTCCAATTTTTAGAATAGTTTTTCTGAAAATGTAAATACACATAATTAATCAACATCTAGAACTCTATTGTTGAACGATTTAGTTTAATGATTAAATTAAAACCTTAATGAATATACTAAATATTTTTCAAAAAAAAATCAGTAGATAAATATTTCATTATAGAATTTGTAATAATATCATTAATATCAAAAACATTAAGACAACAAACACTCTAAATGATGATTAATTTCAAATATTTTAGGTGAAAAAGAGATTTTTCAATATAAATAACATAACTGATGATTTAGATGGTTTTTAATATGGGTGAAAAACTAGTTAACACCATGTAATGTTTGATGGAATATTTTTGGAGTTAAGTGTTGATATTGAACGGGATTCTGTGGCTCATAGGGCTTCTGTGTAGTGAAAAAAAATTTATTAAATTTATCATATTAATATCACATTATTTTTACATTATAATAAAATATCTCCAAAATGGTAAATATTACGAAAAACATGACACCGTCGTTAGGTCTGTTGTTAGGGGTATACCCGAGGAACAACAAAATGTTTTTTTTTGTGTCCGAAATTTGGATAAATTTTAATAGAGGATAACATATTTAATATTTATATTCATATATTTATAAAAAAAGAATATCTCCCAAATAGTCTGGAAAATAAGGAATCCAAGACTGATTCCAGGTTCAGTGTCAAGGTTTTACCCTAGGTGCAATGTAGCATTAGAGTGGGAGGGATGTTTTGTTACATCACACATTAGTGTGAAAATAATTATAATAAAATTATCATTTGATTTGAAAAAGATGAAATGTAAATATATATGTTTAAATAAATAATATTGATTTTTATTAATTTATAAGGTACATTTCACTATAGATGAATATTTATTTGTTGTTCAGGTAGTAATATAAATATTATTACCTTGTGCTGAAAGAATGAAAATGTCTGGTTAATATTAATTTATTAATTATTGTGTTCTTTTACTGATAGTCATACTTAAAATTTTAATAGTAGAAACGAATTGATATAATTAAAAATTATTATTAATAATTGCTATTATCCTTATTACTATTAATTTGGGAAAAATAACACTATTTTTCCCAGAAAATTGAATGGTATTTATATATATATGTGTGTGTTTTCATTTGTATAAATATATATGTGGGATTTCATATTTATATTTATATATACACACATGTATATTTAGGTGAAATTTATTATATATTTAATAAAAAGTTATATTGATATAATGGGGTCCATGGAGGTAATTGTGTATTCAAATATGAATGTTAATTAAAGAACTCTAAATGATTAAAATATATTATGATTAAAATAAAAATCCAGGTTAAGTGATTTTAATTAAAATGAGATAAAAAATATATAATGGTCTTTGTTGGGAATCACATTATGTCTAAATCCAATATCCCTCATTCTTCTCTCATATCCTACAAAATAATCTATAATTACTATTTTTTGTTTTTTTATTATGTCATAAAAAACACATTTCATAAAAATATCATGTCATATTGATTCGATAGACAAGTTGTTAGTTCTATTTGACTGATCTTAAGAGTAAAAATATACACGCCAACAATATTTTGAATTCATTGGCTAGTTGTTTTCATATTTAATCAAATCCTTCTTTTCCCAAATTTATAAATATCAAAGATAATGTAAAATAATAATCAAGTAATAATTAAAATGAATTATCATAGGATGTTTTCTCAAGATTATCATGTGACAAATATTAATGAAATTTTAAAATGGTAAATATTATTGTTATTTAATGATAATTATCAATAACTATCATGTTCTAATTACCAAACATTATTAATGGATAATTTATTGAAAAATTATCAAATGATAATGACATAGTTTATTTGAGAATAATTAGTAAAAAATTAGCATAATGTGATTATAAAAGATTAATTTATGCACATTATCAAAAGATAATTACATATATTATCATATATTAATTATTTAGTTTACAATTATTTTCATTGGGTATGTTTTGATCACTTGTTTTGACTGAATATCATAATTATAATATTTTCCATGAGAAAGAAACTATTATCTCATGTATTATTTTATTTCTAATTCACAGAAAATTTTTGGTTTAGTATTCAGGAATCATTAGCATGAAATTTTATTTCACTATGGCTTGATAATGTTGTTTTGGTGAATTCAACATCAACATATCTTCTATTGATGTCAACTAATTTATGGTATGACATTCCTTTTGTTTTTTGTATTGCATTAAATATTTTGAACATAATGATTATATTGTTTTCCTATTTGACATACCATAATTGATTTCTATTTTATTTGGGCCTTTGTAGCCTATATGGACTATTATGATTACAAGAGTGATATTATTGTATATTTTCTCTATATTGGGTTATTATCACATGTTGAAATGTTTGGTTTTAAATACTTATGTCAATATGATATGCCAAATTTGGTGCTAGGCTTGTATATGTGGTACCATGTCATATAGGTTATTAGTGGTATTTGATACATGTGTACCATAATGAAATATTCATCCATTAGTGGAGGATGGGACTTGATTTGGATGATAATTTTGAGGGGTATAATAAAATAGTGGTGGAATGAGGTACCCAAGGCATTATGTCGATGGTGTTCTTGACATAGTCCTGAATATCCTGGTTCCATTAGCCATGTGATATCCTGATTGATGTGAGTATTGAGTATTATCATCTAGAGTATTTGGTTGACATGTCTCTTTTAATGGATATAATAGACAATTTTTTATATCCATGACATTGTTAGGACTCTATAAAAGGATGGTTTTTTTATTTCGACACATTAAATTATCTTATGGCATAGAGTTGAAGTAGGTATTAAATGGGGTTTGTACCAGCTTGGTGGTCGCATTTGTTCGTAGTTCTAGAATATTTTGTTATGCCATTATTCTTTTGTTAATATAATTTCATAAAATTATATACAAGATCACACCAGGTTAAAAATGTGTTGGTGGTGTTGTACTGACTCTTCATACTCACCCACTACTTGGGAATTTGGATGAAATTTAAAATTTCAAGAGATACCCATCAAATGGAATGGTCCCTGTGGTGGATGGCTAAGTAGGTGGAGCATAGAGATGGATTGGATCAGGAAAATAAATGGAGTAACACATTGTTATTTTATTAATTGTAATCCTTCATTACTCTAGATAACTTTCCACAATGGGTGTTATTTCTCTACACAATGTATGTCATCTTTATATTCTGCATTTACTATGATTACTTGTTTCATTATCTTGCTAATATTGTTTCTCATAATTATTTAAGGAAATATACAAATGGTATAGTCTCTAAATGGTTCCACTTGAGACCCTCTCTGCTATTTGATATCCTTTTGTGTATGTGGACGTTCATATGAGGTCAAGTGGCATTCCATCTCAGACCAGGTGGTTTTGGTTTGGATGTTGCAAAATGTAATTTGAGAACCAATACTCAATTTCAATTTTCCTCTCTAGTATTGATACAGTATTGGGTATATTGGACTTTGGATGTATGGGGCTCGAGTTGGGAAACTGTTTCAGTTCTTTTAATGAAATGCATAGTGGGCCTATGCGTATACAAAAATGGAAAATTTATGTTTTGTTTTTACTGTTTATTAAACACATCTTTGGTGATGTCGATGTTGTTTATATGAGATTAATTGGATTTCAAATGCATTAATGCTTCATTAATACTCATGTATATTCCCATTCTATATATATACAACAATTATTGTCATGAATAGTTGTTCATTAAATTATTTATTTGTTTTGCGTTTTCAGTTCGAGATACTTTCCTATTGTATTATATATTTTTGTTTCATAATATTTTGATATATATTTATTAGAATTAATTATTTTAACTAAAAAAAAATTAGTATATTTATGATGACAGTGATTAACATACATTGATGAAAAAATGGTCAGTTCTAGGAAAAATATACCTCGGGTTAAGGGTAAACTCCTAGGAGGACCTTATGCGACGTCATTGACTTGTTAGGGTTGTCCTAATGACTCTATTTATTTTTTAATGTTTTTTACATTGTATAAAAAACATGATCCTTCCCATTCTGGATATTTTTCTTACTCATTCCATGTATATCATTACCATTGTTTTAGTATCGTTTTCATTGGTGCATGAATTGGATGTGTTCATGTGTTTTTTATTATATTGGATAGTTTTAGGATGTGTATGGTTTTCCAAAACCATGTGCCCACCCCCTAAAATTGGGGACCTTAGGGTAGAGGGGATTTGGGTTGGACAGTTGGCATTTAGCTATGAAACAAAGGACCCACTAATAGAATCCATGAACCCTAGATAGTTGGGGTGCAGGGTTAGGGAACATAGTTTTTCTGAATATGTATCTATTTTATGATTTAGTGCACATGGAATTTTAAACCCCTAAAAATTAAATTAAAATTTCATGGACATAATTTTCAAATCTTTAATAACCAAAATTAATCCTGAAATGTTTACCATTAATATTGGAGGAACCTGGGTGGATTTATAGGATCATCTAACCACATCAATTACAAATCAAAGGTTCAGTGGAAGAATTGTCACCTCTTGTGTTTTGATCAATGATTCTCCTATGTCAATGTGAATTCAAAATCTTTAAATAAAATTGAAGGAAAATTTCTAGAGATCATTCATCCAAGATCAAATGGTAGGTTTTTTATATGATAAACCCAAAATTGTTGAAGTTGATCTTGTGTTTACTTGTACCGTTTTTTTCAACCCTGGGAAATTTATTTTAAATTCTAAAAATGTTTTGGTTCCAATATAATTATGATACCCTTCACAAATATCACTGGTCTCATAAGAGACTATAAGACATAGCATTATGGAAACCCCTGAAGTATGCCAATATCCATGAAATGATGATTCTCCTAATGTAAAAGGGGGTAATGGGTTAATGTAACTAAATTAAATCATTTTTTCATTGTCTGGTAATTGGTATTAAAGGGTTTATTGGTGTAACCTTAAAGGGTTAATGAGATGTGTAATGATTAATGAAAAATAGATTAATGTTGGGTTTCTCATCTTTATCGTTCTACTAATGGTGATGAATACATGGATGCATTTGATAAACTAAATGTATCACCATGTTCTAAACGATTGACAAGATGGTCATTGATGATGAACCGTGATATATATCATTATGAAATTGAGAAAAATTATTTTTAGGTGGGGGAATAATGATCAATGTACCTAGGTTTTTACATACTAAGGATATTCTCCCACAATGTATAATTATATGTTAATGTATAAAATTAAATGTAGGTGAGATACTAAAGTTCTATCCACCGATGGGGTGCCAAACAGATTCTCTAGTACCATATTGCATGAATGTGAATTGATGTTGGAATAACCATCAATGTATATTTAAAATTGGTACCCAAACTGTCATTATTGGTTACCAAATGAAATTTTAATTAAATTTAATGATGAAATTCCATGCATTGATTAAAATTTTAAATCCCTATGGTGTATGGTTTAGCTTCCAACATGAGATGATATTGGTTTTAAGTGGACGACTAAGGAGTAAAAAATGTTAAATGTTTTAACATTTATCATTTGATCTTAATTATTTATACAACTAAATAAATAATTATATATTATTTATTTCCTTAGACAACTTTGGTGGCACCCTAATGATTTTTAATCACACCCTACTCAGATAACTGATTGGAACCCAAATGGAATTCAAGTTTATAGGATTTGATAATGACAAGATACTTATATAGATGAATATGATTGAATTACTAATGGATTAGGGATGGGGTAATTTTACAAGATGATGGTACCCTCATTGGATTTATCATTTTATATTTATTTATGGGTTTAATTTTATGCTTAAAATTTTAGGTCATGAGATATTTACTACATTTGTTTGTCTTATTTTTTCCACTATTTTGTGATTCTTCTTACAGTGGCTTGAATTTATTGATTGTTATATCTTCATGGTTATTTTTTATATAGATTTAAAATAATTTATTTCCCTTATAAATGGGGTATAGTCTCTTTATAGTACATATTAGACCCTTTCTAATAGTTTGAAATATCTAGCACACATATAGGTTCTTTTGAGGCCCTGTATCGAACAATATTGGGGAACCAATATATGGAAGTTGGTCAATGCATTTGAAAATGGAATCAAATAATGTTTTCTTTTCATTTAATTTTTTTAATATATAGGAATTATATACGAGAGACTAAGATGAGTTGGTCATTATTCATGATCTCATGCATGGGAGTATCAAACCATTGTTTGGGGGAAACCCCAAGGTCCATTGGTGGGATTGTTTTTCTTGATGTATTTTTTTAATATTTAATGTAATTTAATCATGTGTGATGCACTTTTTATATGATTTTATGTATTTTCATTATTATATATGTGGGAAGATATTTGGTGAGAGTTGAGTATACATGCATCAATCTAGGCACTCATGATTTAATGTGTCCCGTATCATTCTAAGAATACAATGAAATTACTGTTATGAGTGGGTTTTGGAAAATAAAAATTATACTATTTATTTGAGTAATTTAAAATAAATGGTTCCTACTAATTAAAAGTTAATGGCTAAAAATATTTTAAATGTTATAAATTAAAATGTATAAAATGGGTTTCTATTAGGAAACCTATAATTAGAAAAACATTTTACCTTGTTTCTCCCTTGAATGGGGTAAGGACTATTGAGGGTAGTGATAGTCTCATGTGTTTGACCATGGGGTTGTGCATACATATTACATTTATGAACACATATGAATATCTATAATTTAAATGTTGTAATTATTTGTTATGTGTTCTGATATGTGTTCTCTTAATTGTAGAAATATGCCTCAATGCTGATGTTTTTTTGGTAGGATGGCAGTATAACACTTCTATAAATAATCATATAATAGTATCACAAGATGCACCAATAGTTTTGGGTGATTAGATAGAAGATAATATTCAAGAAAAAATTTCTCTATTTATGTAGTTCATAGAATGATACCCCAGGAGGGTGTACCAATATGTATGATCTATCCTAATATTTACAACTAAATCACCCACTGATTTTTACCTGATGTGGTTTTCTTAAAGTTGATGAGTTTTTGATTGATCCTATCGATACCATTCAGGATCATTTATTGAATCATGTTGAGAGAATAGTCCAATGAACATCCTATATGCTTCAAGGATCTGTGATGTGTTGGTGGGATATTTCATCTTGGGATGAGGAGTTTCAGATCACGGTATGGAAGGAAATTCAGGATAACTTATTGGAACCCTTTTACCTAGATAAATGTAGATAGAATAAAGTGGTGGAGTTTATATGGTTGAATCATGGATGAACATCAATGATGGAATATTATTTTCAATTAAACAACATTCATTGCTTCCTCCCATTGATGGAATGAGATGAGGATAATTTGAAAAAAAAATTGGCTAGACTAAAATATTCTTTCCATGTTATCATATTCTAATTGGAGATTTTTACTAAGGAAGTGAATCAAGATATCATTTTTTTAGGGGAACCTAAAATAATAATGTAATGGAAAAATGCTTGTTTCTACTAGATGACCAGGGGAGAGCCTTCTAATTCTGAGAAGCATCGCTATGATAATATTAATTTGGGTAGTGTTAAATAAATAGAGACAAAGAAGGATCAGTTGGTTATGTATGTAGTCATGTTTTATTCATTAATGAGGTAGGTCATATCAGGTTTGAAATAAATTTCCATGGCCACCAGTGGATTTCTGAGATTGTAGAAGGATATGACACTTATAGCGGTATTATAATAACCCTCGCCCGATGAGTATTGATGAAGGAGATATGTCAAAACATAACACTGGAAGGGGATCCTCTAAAAAATAATAGACTATAATTTGGATTTCTATTGGCCATGCTAGTAAGAGTGAAGGGTGTGGTACTTCAGAAAATGAGTTCCTGTTTCAGAATATTTTTGTATCATAGGGGACTCGAACAAGATCATAGGGTAGAGGGGATGTTTTATTTCTTGAAGTTAATCCTTCACATGAAGATTACAAGGTTTGGTCGTCAAGAGTTAGTGGTAAAATTAATATATATTATATGATAAATATTTAATTATTTGATAAAAATGGCTGAAAATTCTATATATCTACTTAACTTATGAATGGTTGGAATATCATGATGGATTTTTTCTATGATTTTATAATGGTCCAGACATGATTGGATATACTATAAATGTAAATAAGTTTATGAAAGGGTTTTTCCATCAATGTTAGTTATTATCATTTAATTTTTGTTCTCTACATACTAAACATGTTATGTTTTGAATTTGTTTTTTGTATGGACCAGATGCAATTACACCAAT
Source organism: Viscum album (assembly GCA_963277665.1). Lineage (NCBI taxonomy): Eukaryota > Viridiplantae > Streptophyta > Magnoliopsida > Santalales > Viscaceae > Viscum > Viscum album. The sequence continues at coordinate 1,578,875,834 of OY728152.1, read as the reverse complement.
CCCACATTGTTTGTTACTATAAGATATTAAACTTTTATCTCATGGGGTTGACATATGTGTTAATACTAGATAATGGGATATCTCAGCTAGGTATACAGTTACAGTTCATCTATAACTATGGGAGATCACCACCCTAATTACAAGTATTTAGTTGGATGATGGGGGTGTAAAACATTGTGTCTTTCCCTCAAATTTTAGTCATTTTATGGTAGTGTTTCCCAAAAAATAAGAAAGGTCTATCATATGAGAGAGATGTTGAGTTTTAGAGTCAACTAATTCCAAGAGAAGAACCAGTTTTCATTAACCTTTACTGAATGCCACCAATATTTATTTAATATCTTAAGACCTATTAAGAAGAATTGATGGATAATGGATTCATCTATTTTTGTATGTCACCATGGGGATCAAAACTCTTTTATTTGAAGAATTCCAATAAAAAATTGTTCTTATTCACCAATTATAGAATGTTAAATATAATGAATGTAAATAATAGGTATTATCTTCCACATATAGATGATAACATTGACCTGTTGAGGATTTCATCAATGTTATACAATAATAATATTAAGTATTGGTATCAACATCTTAGAGTGATACCCTCTCATATACCATAAAAATATTTCATGAGATGGAATGTCTTATATGAGTTCATTGTAATTTCGTTTTGATAGAAAAAGGAACTGACCCTGATAATGTCCTTGATGAAATGAATAATTGACCCTTACATATATTTTGTTTGGTTATTTTTAGGATGAAATCCTAGAATTTTCCATGACATGAGATGATCATTCTTAAGATCTTGACAATATCTTGGGTACACTAATAGAGAATAGAATATATGCCTATCAATCCAAATGACAATTTTGGATTGAAAAGGTTCATTTCATGGGTAATATCATCTACAAGGACAGTGGGTCATTAGAAATAGATAAATTACAAACATTTAGTTCTTAGTAGTTTCACATGAAGGTATATGATATTTAATTTCATTTATTATGGATGGATATTATCATGGATTCATTACACCATTTTCCCATTTACAAAAACAACTATCAATCTTGAATAATATAGGAATCAAGTTTCAATTATATAGAGTAATTTAATATTACTAAAAGAAGTTGAAGAATAATTTTAATACTGCACCAATTTCGAAACTACCTAATCAGGGTGAGGATTATGCCTTTTTTAGTTATACTAGATCAAAAAATGGGTACATTAAATGTAGGGAGACCGACTTGTCATATGTGGGTCATAAAAATTAATTCCACATGAATGGAATTGCATTATGTGTGATATAAAGATATATAAGCTTGTTTATTTCATAATTTGTGCTTTTTATTTCTAATTAGTGTAAAATATTATGGTGTATATTTATCACAAATGATTAAAGTGTATATTTTCATAATGAGATTTGAAAACCTGGTAGTAGAGATGGGTAGAGTATATGTAGTCATTTGATTTTGAGATGTATTATTCATTATGAAATTGAAATTTTGTTACTAACTCTTGGATCCATAATACATAGACACATGAAATCCATGTTCCTAACTCTGAGTAGTGGATGTTGGTGTTGTTCGCTGAGAAGCAAGTGGATATTCATGAGGAGTAGGAATAGATGAACCCTTTTTCCAAACAAGTTCATTCTAAACATCTACGCTGGATCAAGGAGTGGAAGTATGAATATATAGAGTGTTTGTTCTTAAAGGATTTAATTGAATGTGGGGAATCACATTCTGATTGGACTACGGTTAGGTTGAGTTTATCTTTTCCCAGGTCCATGTTATTGTTCCTACTTGTATGTGCGAAGTATTTAGGCTTATGTTTTCTTATAATGAAGTATGAATTGAATATTTATTTGACCAAAATATATCGTATCCATCATAGGAAATATTGGAGTCCAAGAATGAATAAATAAATTACAAGTTTCTTGAAATGATGATAAAACATCCATCAGATGAAGGTTAAGAATCAGGGACCTTACAGTCTATTAATTTTTTTTTCCATTTACAAATAGATTTGGGATGACATTACCTTGGAATTTTTTGTGGGTTTCATGAGGAAACCATGTATGATTGAAAAGATATTGGTAATTATTGACCATTTTACAAACGTATTTCATCACATTCAAATTTAGGAAACTCTCAACCTTGATTAGCTGAGAGGTATGTATGTTTGGGATATAATATATTTTCACATGAATCCATGTTGTATAGTTTTATATCATCATTATCCATTACTATTATGTATATTTATATGTGAATGTGAAATTTATTTGTGGGTGAGGGACTGCTGTTCCAAGTCCAATCGGGTTCTAGACTAATGTTCTAGGTACTCGATGAATGAATGCGAATTGATACTGGATTGACACTCCAAGTATCAATGATTATGGTATTTAGAATTATGTTCCAAGTTACTTAATGAAATTGGATTTAAATTGAAAAATAAAATCCCATAAAAATAGTTAAATTTAAAATCCTTGATGAGGTATGGCTCATAATCTGGTATGGGCCAAACTAGTTATGATGTGGTTGAATAAATAATAATAAATCTAAAATATGTTTACTTTTTTTATTTTATAATTATTCAATATAAAATTAAATACATTTTATAGAATATATATTTCATTAGACAATGTTGGTTGGGGAAAATTAGTTGTACTCACACCCTACTTGGGTAACTATTTGTACTGGAACAAACATAATTTCATTAGGATAAGATAAGGGAAAAAGTTTTATTTTAGATGTCTAAGTTAAGATTTAGGATTGAGAATGGATGAGGTAAATGGAAATTATTTTGGGACCTACATTGTAATTTTTGTTTTATCTTTATTTCGGTTTCATTTGAAACATGAATCATATATCATATTACATATTTACTTATCTAGTTTAAAAAATATTCATATTTTTTGTGATTATTCATTTTATGCTTGTTATTTATTTATTGTTATATTTTCATGGTTATTTTCAATATTGCTTGAAATTGTTTTCAGGATTTGAGAAAGTGGTTATAGTCTTCCCTCATGAAATATTTGACTCACTATTCTATTCCGCAACATCCAGAATACAATGAGGCATTCTTGAGTACATGTAGCGAACTATCTCATAAAACTGTTATGTGGAACGTGGGTTGAGTTATAGCAATACCAAAGATTTCACCATTATGTATTGTTATGGGACTACTTGGGAAGAATTTTGTAATAATTCAAAAAAGAGTATGTCTGTACATTACCACATTTTGGGTAGCAAAATTCATTTGAGCATGCTTCTTCACCTCATCAATGGTTTTGGTAGTAGTGAAACATTAACCAGAACCCTTTCATATAGTTCTTGTACTAGGAAGAGGAGTTCATAACTATGGTTCGATATTATATAATTTTCAACTCCAGTATTATAAATCCTTCCCTAGAACCACAATACCTCAGGATGTCATTGAATGGTTTAAACCTTATTTAAGAATATTTTACCTAATAGAGACTCTTATGGAACTGAATGTTAAGATTATATTGAGATCATTCTGGAACCCAATCCATTTTGATACATCAAATCATCTAGACCCAACTGATTTAAATGAGATCAAGGAAAACCTATATTTCATGGAAAGGAATATATTTATTTTTCAAAATAAATCACTCTAGGGTAAAGAAATTTTATTTTCCATCAAATTAAATTGTAGCCTTTAATTAGGTTTTAAATACCAGATGTTACACCAGGTGATATTGAATAACTAATACCCTTTTCCTAGTAACGATGTTCTTATTGATTAGTTATTGAGATCCTAGAGGTTCTCCTATAGTCTTCTTATGATCATGATATCCCCAATTGTGAGTTAGAGTGAAAATTCTGAAGAAATTTTTTTAAAGCTACAATTAAGTATATGAGTACATTGATATAGTATTCGGGATAAAGAAAACACAAACAATGTTGATGGACCTCATGAAAAATATCATTCATCCTTATGTAAAATCATTTTTAATAGTGTCTATTGATGATATCTTTTTCTAATCACTGAAAGCAGAGAAATATGATTGACACCTAGGGATAGTCCTATGTATGATTCAATAAGACATGATTTCCCACAATATGTTGTAATATAACTTATAGAGATGATAAGTGAAGTTCTTAGGTCATTTTGTGTTTGATACCATTATGAAGTGTGTCCAAGAGAATGTTAAGGAATTCTATTCTATAACACATCCCCATAATGATTCAAATATTATGTCATTTATTTCTTTAGAATTCTATTTCTAGCGGTTTATATGGGGTTCCTCCCAACAATCAGCACCAACGATAGTGCTAATAAATAAGGAAGTGGATTTACAGTAGTTGAATCAACATAAAGAGGAGTTCCTTGAGATAAAGAGAAGGTTGAAGAAATCTTTAGTACTTCCACTTCCCCTTCTAGATATTGGTTATGGTGTAAAATTTTATAGATATAGCTTCTATCTAAGAGTAGTACTGATTTAGAGGGAGATAGTAGTAATCTATGGATCTTGTCATCTTGGACCTTGTGCGATTAACTAACCTATACAATACCTGGATTTAATAGCCAATGTTTATTCCAGTATTTTTTTGTGGTGCTACTATCTTTGGTCATCCATATTTTTTTAAGGACCAAAACTCTTTCACAATATTATCACATAGAGGGACAAAAATCTAAAGAAGGTGTACTGGAATAAGTATATTTATATGACCAATTGTAGATGATTTATTCACACAGAAAAGGTAATTATATTGAGGATTATCTTAACAATAAGGAACAATTTGATAAGGATGTCTATTAATGTTCTTCATATGATTAGAAGCTCTTGATGACTATATTATCTGACTGGTGGGTGGACGCTTCAATGGATATATGATATTTTATATTTTTTCCTTTTCTCATTATGTATTCTCTTGTATTGGAGTGGAATAATGTTCATGGTATTTGACCCAAATGTGATTTTTTGAAGGAAGGGTTGGATGGGGGTGACCAGATACCTAGATGGACCATTGGTGACAACGATGACGTGATGTTAGTAATTAAGAGAGTTATAGTCCCTTCTTCAATCAGATATCTAATGATGTTGGATTATCATACCTCTAGATGGATAGAAAATCTTAGCGTGTCTAAGATGAATCACGACTTCAAGTAGGAATTCTTGTGGTGAGAAATGAAGATAGATTTTGCAGATTTGGTTTCTGAATTTATTACTTATCAGAGGGTGAAGGCTGAGAAACCATGTCAAGATAGACTATTGCAACCAGTCCTAATTATGATTTTAGAGTGTAAGGACATCACATTAGACTTTTTGATGGGGTTAAATAGGACCATGAGTTTTCATGATACAACATGGGTGATTTTCAACCAGATAATAAAGTCTAATAAATTATAATTAATTGGAGAGACATGCATAGTGGAGGAGATGGTAAGGCTCCTTGTCCATCTGATCATACTATTACATTTATTTTTTGTGAGAATTGTTTCATATAGTGATAAAATTTTACAAATTGCTTTTTGGAATGTCTTCTTGAAACCAACAGAACATAGTTCTGATTGAGAACATCATACAATCCTTAGACTGATGGAGAGTCTGAGGAGACAATAAAAATGTTGAGAATATTCATTGAAAATATGTACTAGTTGTTGGTGGAGAATGGAATGATCAATAATCCATGATTGATTTCACATAAAATTTCAGTTACCAGGAATTGATTTACACAACATCATATTTGGATATTTATCAAAGGTTTTGTTTCTCATGACTCCATTTGATTGAGGAGGGTGAGGATATTTTTTTGGCAAAATAATGGTTAAGGAGGAATCTAAGGTTGTGTAGCAGTTAAATAATTGGCCGATCACCATTTAGAGCTAAAATATAAATTATTTCAATTGTTGTAGGTGGACCTTGGTGTTTTTTGTGGGTATTAGGTTTTCTTGAGAGAGAAAACTTATTTAGGGAAAAAAATTTCTAGGATGGAGAAAAATATAAAACCATGTCTATTTGGAGGCTTTGAGATCACTTAGTGGATAGGGGATGTTACATTTCATCTAGGCCTCCATTATCACTACCGTGTTATGAATGAGGTGTTTAATTTGTCACGACATTAGAGGAACATACCTGACCATGCACATGTTTTTAATGGTATTTTAATTGTGTTACAAACATTTGAATTTTATAAGGAATGTTTAATGCATATCATAGAACAAAGAGACAATGTTTTATTTAGGAAATATGGAACCAAAAATTTGGATTTGGTGTCATTATGGATTGAACCATAAGGATACCTTACAACACGAGTCAAATGTTTGCGCTCAGTGGATTGAGTTGTTTGAGGGTGATTTCTGGAGATACTTCATAGAAATTAAAATTCAGTCAGGGGGGGAGAATGATAATATCAAAAATTCTTAAGAAAATAAAAATGATTTTTGATGATAGATTATGATTATTTTAATATGAAAATGATAGTTTTCTAAAATTCCCAATATGTTTTGATTTAATGTTTTATTTTGTAAAACAGTTGTAGAAAACACATACACTTTTTTTCGTTTTATAAGATCCTTTCAAATTTAAGGTAGCATTATGTAGCTTTAAAGTAGATAATATTTTTTTTAACAGTTATCACGGGATTAGTATAAATTTACGGTTTTAAAAAATCCTATTGACCTTGAAAAAGGATGTGGTGGCCTAACCCAGTATGATTGTAGCCTATGAAGCCCATTTATTAGTGATTCCAAGGGATATATCATCAATGGTATTTTCCCTTTACCAACCCAAGGATGATATCCAACAACATAATGATATAAAATATGTATAGTAGAAGTAAAATCTCATCACAATCACGGCCTAAACCATGTACCCTGAACCACCCTATGAAAGTATTACCATCACATACCTTACTATTAAGGTGTTTTCTCATGTATTAAAGGGATGTGTATCAGTACCACAAAATTATGAGATTATACATTATTTTTTAAAATAATTAACATATTTTCATCATAATATTGTTACATTATATATTCTTTTTATTTTTATTCAATAAAAAATTAATATTATTTTTTGGCAATATTAGAATTCAATTATAGAATATGTTCTAATAAATTAATTTATTTTTGAAATAAATAATTTCATAATAAAATATTATTATTTAATTGTGTTTATTATATATAAATTATCAGATATGTTTTATAAAGTCAAATGTTTTTTTCATAAGTGTTCAAAATTTTGTAATTTTCAAAAACCTATATTTTTGAAAAATGTAACTTATTAATTTAAAAGTGAAAATTCAAATTTTTTAAAAATTATTTAGATAAAATGATTATTAATATAAGGATGAAAATTTTGAAATTATCCAATGGTTTAAATTTCAAAATTTTCTACGATAGTTGAATTTTCAGTTAATATTTAAATACAGTATAAATACAGTTTAGGTATTATGAAATCATTATGACCCAAAAGTGATTTAATAAATACTATATATTTTATCCCAAACCAAATATATGTTTTTTACATTAATATAATGTTATTTTATTTTTATTTTTAAATTTCATAAAGCCTTTGTGAATCCTACAAAATAATTTATATATTTTAGGGTTTTTATATAATCTTTTATTACTATGACTCACTTCCACGTAATCAAGGGTATTATTTTATTTAGTTCATCCAAAAGCCGTATAAAATAATTAAACCTAATTCTATATGTATTAAATCTAGGGAAAATCGATGTTATGTTTTTTGTTTTATGTTATTTTATTTTATTGTGTCTGAAGCATGTGTTTGAGAAATAATAATGAAATCCCCAATCATATCATATATTAACCCATCCACAATATTATTCAACTTCACTAAAAATCCTTTTATCATCTAAATAATATCCCACAACTCTCTAGATCCCTTCCAAGGTGCCCCCAATATCTTATAAAATACCAGATAATCATTTTAAATCATACACTCAAGTAAGAGATCCTCTCTTTCTCTTCTTTAATCAATAATATTATTCATTTTATCCCCATTTATTTTCAATTTCTAAGGTTGGGGTGTGTTTTTCTAAATCCACCCTAAATCCCCTATGAAATAAAAATTATTAATAACTCACTTATCTCTCGTTACTCCCTCTTAATGTCATTTATGATCCTCCGTTATTCTTCCAGAATTAAATAGCGGGATTCCAAGAGAAAAAAAGAATAGTGAATACCCATATGAAATTTATATTAAGGGTTTTTACCTTTATAAATATATAATTATTTGATTGAGTACATAAATGTATTAATTCCTAAAAATTTTATTATAGAATAAAATTTGGTGAAAAATTAATCCATATTTTTTATCAATGTGGCACACTTAAGCATGAGAATTAAATTAAAGTGACAGGTGTGCCCAGAATTATATAGTTCATCAATGAATTGGTAAATGTTTATTCTCATCGGATGTCATGTTGGTATAGGGTGTAAACATGATTAATTTATGGGATATTTTATATCATGATGTATTGGAAGTTATCCATGACCATTGTGTATGATTTAATGTCTTATGTTATTGGCACATTTCAAATTTTTCTTTTAAGATTATCATGATGTATCATGTCTCATTGAACATGTTTTTGATTAATCATCATTTCATGAAACATTAATATGAATATTGTATGACATGTATTATTATCAATATTTAATTACACGTTTATTACCTTACTGGGATTTATATCACCCCACTTTCTAATGTATGTTTCCAAGTCATCCAATGCAATTTTAAAATCCAAAGAATTTTAGAAGAATTTTATGGATGCTTTCAATAATGTAGTTATATCCCTTGTTCAATATATTATGATATGTACTTAATCCCCTTATACACCCGACTTATTGATATTAAAGGTTTTATAATGTGTAAATTTATATAATAAATCAAATATTTTTGTGAAATAATGAGCCTGGTTGTCATAGTTGGCATCAAATGAAATGTTTTGTTATTTTTCGGATTAGGATTTGAAACATCTAGAGAAATCTTTATGGAAAACAATATATATAAGAATAAATCCATAAATTTTGGTAAATATATAGTAATTGGTTTATAAATACAATACATATCTATCTAAATACTACAAGTGGATGTGGTTTTGGAACATTTGTACATAGCACTAACTACAACAACAAGGTGTGTCATTCCTTACTCAGTGTAACTAGGTACATGACAACGGGCCTTTCATCGCATGTTGTTCGACTCTCTTAGGATATATTATTTGGTAAATTCACAATATAATTACAACCCATTCTTATGGGAATAAAAATCAATAAGAATATATGATTAGAAATAGATAATGGATAGAATAGATTAAAGTATAGAAATTCATATGCAACGTTAATAAATAAATGTTATAATTTATCCATTTAATAAAAATAATTCCCCATTTATGTGTTTAATGGTTTAAATATATCTATACCTAATTTCCCATTTATTTGGGTCAATGGACGGAAATATGAGGAATGAGTTAAATAATAAATATGACAGTAAATGTGATAGCTGACATTACGAGATTTCTAGCTTGATATGATATGGAATCAGAAACATTGTGATCATACTCCCTCATATAAATTAGGTTCTGAATTGAATCCTGGATAAGGAGGATTTTATAAATCCCCCAAATAATGGGAAATCTATAATTGTGAGATTTAAGCAACAAAGTTCTCTAACATTCACTTTGTCTTCTGATCCCTTAATCATGGAAAAAGAGATAAACTCAACAGAGAAGATCATTCCCTTCCATAGATGTTATGAACAAGAGATGGTTATAATTACTATTTTATATATGGATGGATTGGATTAGTGGTTTTCATTTATCCAGAATATGTATCATTGAGAAGAGATCAAATTTATTTAGTGGAAGCAATTTGGAATATAAAAACAAAAAATATTTTCCTTGGACTCTCAAATGTAAAATGTGGAGGTATTTTCTTTCCCTTAAGAAAAATGTTGAAAAGTTTATAAAGAAATGTGCAAAAAAAATCAAAATATATTCAAGATATCCCTCAAGATTTTTTTATCCATATATTCATGGTTGACCACTTATTTGGTGCGATAAAACAAATACTATAATATCCCTAGTGATACATGACGTTGAATGTTATGTGGAAATTTTTTAAAGTTCCCTCAAAGTTGAAATACTAATCAGAGAATCTCAAGGATATTATGGGAATAAGAAATGGGATTTTTAGTATAATTATAGTGGTTTGATGGAGAAATTTAATAATTACAATATATTTCAACACCCCCCAAGTTAAACCTATGTAAATAGCACCCCATAAATTTCATAAGTGTGATGATTAAATGAATTAGCAATGGGAAGGAAGGGAAACTAGCTAGGGATTTCTAAAAATAGTATCCTACTAATTAAATAATGTAAATTAATGTTCTATTCAACCCTCCATGAATTTTTCATTTCTTAAACTAAAATGAACTATTGAACTTTGAAAACCAATGTACTAATGGAAGGGTTTTCAGAGATGATCAACAATCTCTAATGTATAAATGGTGGGATTTTTCCATTACAACTACTAAAGTGTATCCCGAAAATAACATGGTGAAAGGTATGCTAGTTATTCAATCAATAATATTGAACATAATTTTGATTTTTGTTATAAAAATTCCTCTATATCACAAATTTTTAGTATAACTACTCAAAAATCACCACAAATCACGAAAGTAATGTTTTCGGTGAAATTGAAAAATGAGGAAATTGTTAAATCCCAATTATATAATGCATCCCTTATAAAATTCTTATCTCTATAAATCCCATATATCCTTATCATACTCACATTTTTGTAATTTTATGTAATTATATGTATGTATTTTATTTCCCTATATAGAGATAATGTAAAATTAAATGAAAAAGAAATCACTCTCCATATCACAAATTGTCCCATGATTTTGTACATGTACATGGATCAGGATGATTATTTTTTAGCACCAATATATAACCCATATATATATTTTCCTCTGATCATGTGTATCTAGTGAAAATTATTTATTCAAAGGATATAATGGTCCTTGAACTCATTCCTATTGTGAGATAATACACTGATGTGTTTCTTATGGAATAGTCATGTCTTCCTACTAGTTGAGCGGTTGAATTTTCTATCGAGCATATATATGGTATGTTACCATCATCAAATAATATATGTAGAATGGTTTATGTGTAACTTGGGTAGCTTAAGAAAACATTACCAGAAAATATGGGCATATGAATCATTCATCCATGTTCTTCACCAAGGGGTTAACCAGTCAAGAATAAGGATGGGTCAATGCACCTTTTCATTGATTATCAAAAGCTAAAATATGTCAAGATAAAGGTAAAGAATCATCTTCCCTTGATTGAGGAATTTTTTTACCAACTACGTTGATCATAATAATTCTATATTTTGGATCATTGTTTTGGATATTACCAAGTCATAGTTGAGGAGGTGGATATCCCCAAGGCTACTTTTCATACCATGTTAGGGGATTATGAGTTCATATTAATTCCATTATAACTCACTAATGATACAGAAATATTAATCTACTTGATGAATAATGTCCTTATATATTACCTTAATTAATTATTTGTAGTCTTTAAGGATGATATTATAATATTCTTAAAAACCATGAAGGATCATGAGGATCATCTAAGAACCATTATAAAGACCATCCAAATGGAGAATCTTTATTCCATGTACAAATAATGTGAATTCTAGATTAAGGATGTCCTTTTCATAGAAAATATCATAAAAATGAATTTTATATACCTAGACTAATAAAAAATGGATAAAATTAGGTAATGGATGATGAAAAAATCTTCAAAATAATATGTATATTCTCCATATAATAACTTGGTGATATTGTTTATTTCTGAGATATGTTTCGTTATTTAAAAACAAATATCCAAGAAAACTCTGAAGGGTGTCATGTTTTCTCGGAATGATGAATACCATGGGACCACCAAGGATATAAAGAAGTGAATAAACACTACAGTTGTGCTTACAGTACCCACAAGTGTAGAACATTATCTAGTGTACAGTAAAACGTCAAAGAAGGGATTGGGCTATGTGTTAAAGAAAAATGACAATATCATATACAATTCTTAAATGAATTAGAATTTTCATGTAGAAAACTACACAAAACAATATCTATAGTTTGATTCAGTGACATTACAATGATGATTTGGATGAATTATCTCTTTGGGAGAAAGTGATAAATATATACATATCAAAAAAGCCTCAAATCCATATATTCACACAGAAAGAGATAAATATGTGCCAATTAATATGGTTATAACTAATCAAGGACAATGAATTCTCAATCCAATACTATCATAGTAAGAAAATACATTTTTAGATGATATAATTTTAAAGGATCTATTAATTTTATCATTTACGTGAATTTAGAGGGATCCAATAATCATAGAATTTGAAATGATGGACATGGGAATCATAATATAAATAACATAATCAATACCTTCATGTATTGTTTCTCAACTATACCTTATAGTGAAGACAAAATATGAACATATAATTGATTGTAGAATTCAGATGACTATAGAAACTATAATAAAATGGAAATCCTTACAGTTCAATGTTAACGAATAAGGGGTTTTGATATTTGGATCAAGACTATGTGTACCATCAAATAATTAGTTAAATAAGGATCTATTTGATGATTCACATATCAAGATCTTCTTCATTCATCTAGTATTCACAAAGACGTATAGGGATCTCCAAGAAAACAATTTGTGGGACAAAATAAAGAATAATATCACAGAATATACATTAACATGTCTTGTCTATAAATGATAGAAAGTGGAAGATGAAAATCTAAGGGGGTGATGAAACAATTAACCATACCTTCATAGAAAAGGGAATACCTCACAATAGATATTTCACCAATCTTTTAAAAAGACCAATCAGAAATAATACTATACAGATTGTGGTGGTTCATCTTACAAATACTACACACTTCATTTTAATTTTGGAGTATATCTGACTTGATCAACTTGAAGGGATTTAAATCATCTACGTATTGAGGCTATATGGAGTACCACTATAAATTGTATCTTATCATGATATATGAATCACCTCTATGTTCTAGTTCAGTATAAAATATTCTATCAACATTGTGGTAAACATCAATATAGAATACCACCCCCAAACTAAGGGGAAATATGATTGGACCATATAGAAAATTTATTCCATATTGACATCGTGCACAATTGACATCAATGGAGGATGGGACCAATATCTACATTTGGTCAAATTCTCATACAACAATAGTATCCACTCAAGTATCCAAATGGCCCCCAATGAATCCATTTATGGAAATATTTTCAAAACACCATCATGTTGGGATGATGTTTGGGGATGAAAATTTCTTGTTCTTGAAATGTTCTAGGAAATGATGGAAAAGGTTAGAACCATTCAACAACACATCAAGGATTATTATATTCTAGAGAAGGGATATGATTAAAATCATAAATGAAACTTACACATGGATGTTGGATACATTGTATTCCTCCCCATATCTCCATAGAATAAAGTGATGAGATCATGTATAAAGTTAATTCGTAGTCCATGATACATATCCCCTTTTAGATTATTGATTTCATCATAACAGTGTCCAACGTACTATAACTCCCACCTTACCTACCTCATTTACAAGATGTATTCCATGTATCCATATTGAAAAAGCACATACAAGATCCCTCACATGAAGTAAATCCATATGATGTAATATTAGAGAATTATTTATTGAATGAAGAGAAGATGGTGAAGATTATATATCATAGAGACAAAAATCTAGTTATAAGAAAATGCACCTTGTCAAAGTGTTGTAGACAAACCCCAGTTTTGATGAAGAAACATGGGAACCAGAGGATGTGATGAATAAGAGATAATATAAAATATTTTAGAGTGGGAAAATAATTGGGGAGAGATTTCATATTGGGAGAAGATTGTAACCCCCAGAATGGTTATAAATATAATTTCCCATGTGATTTTATTACATGTATAATTATTTAATATGGTCATATAAACACATGAAATTATTTTGTTTCATTATATCCTATTCAATTTTAAATATTATTAATCAAATTTACCCTTGATTATACAGATGTTAAATGGTTATCACATGATTAATATTAATAAATTGTTTTAACAAATCCAATTGACATAAAAAAAATGAAGTCATGGCCTCAACCCGTAAGATAATACACTATTCCTCCCATTTATCTGAGCTTACAAGGGAGATAATACCACTATGATTTAACTATCACCAATCCCATGTTGAGATCATAAAAATTCATCATTAGTGAAATAGTTTGTGTGAGAATTTCAAGCTCTTAAAAATCACATCCCAAACAGTGTACATCAAACCACCCCATTAATTTCATGCCATTACACACCTTGATATTAGGAAAATTGTTGGTATATTAAAGGGATATATATGAAAACCTATGAAATATGAGTATTTAAATTATTTTCAATATAATAATTATTATATTTTAATGTTGTTATTATTAATTTATAAATAATTTTCTTTAATCCACAAAAAATATTAATTTTGTAAGAACTCGGGATTTTGGAATGGGTCAAAATCCCGACCCTGTTTAAATTTTTGACAGGTTTCTGAGGAAACTGGATTTAATGGGAAGTTTCTACAAATTTGCACACTACACACTGTGTATGTGTAGAAGAGTGACTGACCATGTTCTCGCCGAGTACATGCCGTGTGATGACTGTGTAGTAGTTTCTTACTACACGGCGTGAAGTTTTGAACACGCCGTGTAGACCCCCGACTGTGTGAGGCCATACAGGGCGTGTAGGTCATTGGCTGGGTAAGAGCCAAGGACACACCGGGTTCCCTTTGTACAGGCTGTGTAGTCTAGCCACGGATGAAGGATATACATGGCGTGTGAGTATGTCGGCGAGGAAGAGAAGAGGAACCCGGTACATGCCGTGTACCCCTAGGTACACGTCGTGTACTCATGTCGGCAGGTAAGAAATGTAAGTCGGCGGAATCTTTCCATCTTATGAACTGTTAAATGAACCATAGACGACATGTAGTCCCAAAGTACACGTCGTGTACTTTCTTTTTTTTTTCATTTAAAATGGGTAGTAGCCTCGTATTGAGGCATAACATCATATCCTCGTCCCGGATATGCGAACCAGGCCAACCAATCCTCTCTTCCCCTTCCGATCGTTCGTCCAAGACCCGATTCGAGCTCTAATTAGTGTGTGGGAACCCCCTCGGTAAGGCCTCGATTCCGCTTTGGTCGTTTTGTCTGATTTTCATTCTAGAACGAGTTATATCCCTTTGAGCAGTTTTGAATAATTTGTAGATTTATAGCATTTTAGACTGAATTGGCAGGTGTTACCGGAAGAGTAGCATCGTGCGAGTCATAGGTAGGTGGTGCATACTTTTTTTTTCTGTTTTCGCGGTTGTTTTGGTAACGCGGACTTCGGCGCATTTTCGGGTATTTTGAGCGGGACCTATTTTGTCTTCTTTTGCATACTGTAATGCTTATGGGACCTCTGGGATGCTTTTGGGTATTCCCGGTTACTAGTTGGCGTGAGCAAGGCCAGGTGAGGGGTCGTTGCTCATCGGGGAATTTTTGCGGGGGAATGACAAAATGGTTTTCATTGAATTATGATTGTTATAAACTGTTTAGTTTATTTTGTTAAAGCTTTTTATAAATTGTTAGTGGAATTTAAGACCTATGTGCTGGTATGGGACAACACCTGGTATAGTGCAATTCGACTGTTTAGTAGGTTTTTACTGGTTATGTTTTCTGTTTAACTATGTTATATATGCTATTGTTGAATTGCATCTGCTGGACCCTTTGGGGTTGTGTTGGGCTTGGCCCGGTTATGCTAGAGTGATGCTGATCACAGGTTGGGGCTTTTCCCAGGATACTTTGGGTGGTTTGGACCACGGGATTGGGTGTCATGGATGTCAGATTGAGGCAGTACGACTGTCTGGTTGGGCATGGCCCAGGTTACTAGGGTGGTGATGCCATCGGACTTGAGCGACATGTTCACAGGGACATGAGGTGTCAGATGTGTTGGTGGCATAGGACTATTTTGGGTGATTACCGCTCACCGGGACATTGAGTAGTGTTCACACAGAGATACTCCGTGATGAGGTGGTTTTGACCACTTTTGTTGGTAGAGGCCCTCGTAGTTGCAGTTAGGTATTTTGGTTGGGGGTTCTTCCCGTAGAAAGCCTCGGGGGAGGTGAGGAGCCTTCAGGGAATGGGCATGCCTTCAGGACTTCAGTACGTGAGACATGAGGTGTCATGAGGCACATGGTGTCTGGTTACTATTTTTGGGTGTTCCTTCGGGACGTCAGTACGTGAGACATGAGGTGTCAGGAGGCACATGGGGCCGGGTTACTATTTTTGGGCGTGCCTTCGGGACGCCGGTACATGAGACATGAGGTGTCAGGTGGCACATGGTGCCGGGTAACACGACAGAGATTCCATCGTTGGCCGAAGCAGGTGACGCTCCATGGTGGCTGTTTATCACCAGTGGAGTTTGTATTTATTTTTGCATTGTACTGATTACTGCTATCCTGGTAAATGCATGACAGCTTAAACACATATATTTGGTATGCACCATTGGGTGATATCCTACTGAGATTTGTCTCACACCCTGCACGGGCCCTCCAGGATGCGTGTAGACTTTATGGATTTAGGTGCAGGAATGAGGCCAGCTTCAAGAGCTGGTCTACGTTAGTCATTGTATGGAGATGGAATGGACCTTGAGGTCATGACTAGCTGGGTTTACTTTGTTTTTTTACTTTATTTATTGGCATGCTTGTTGTAGCTACTGTTGGTTAGCCATTAGTGCCCTTTTTATATTCAGTTGTGTATGACCTGCTCTGGATGCATGTTTTACTGTTCAGTTGTAGTTACATGTTCTTAGCCTGCTGTTGTGTTTATTTCCGCTATTGTTGTTTCATTTACTGCTTCAGCTGATTATCTATATTGATTATTCTTCCACTCTGTGGGTCTGGTTCGAGTGTGCTGAGTCTTTCATTCAGCTGCATATTTAGTATTATTCTCGGACCAGTACTCATATTATGATCCTACGAGAGGGTATAGCCTCTCCACTATACCTAACATACCCTCGCTGCTAGTCGGAAGCCTTTGGAATTTGGGGAGGTGTGCCTAAGGTAGGAACACCAAACTCGTTCGGCACTGTTCGGGTGGTTGGCCGGGTCTAGTATGTTACAAAGTGTTATCAAAGGAGTTTTTGACAGGGATTTAGTAGCAGCGTTTGACTGGCTACTAATGAGTTTGAGGCTTCTCGTTTATATCTGCTGATTTTACTATTTGGGATATGGTAGACTAGAGATAGTTTGTTACAAGGACTGGGTTTATAGCTTGTTCTTGGGTGCCTGCAACCCCAAGTTCGAGGGAAGGACCAAGTTTCCATTGGAGGGAACTGCTGTTTGCTTTTTCTCAGATTATAGTTTATATGATTTCCACCTTGATGACTCACTTGATGTGTGATGTTCGGGATTTTGATATGTGACCCTTGACCCGGTATGGTAAGGGAGAATTGGACCTCGGCCCGGTATGGCAAGGCTGGTTTCTTGGTTTTTGATAGGCACATTTTAGGGTATTTCTATTTCATAATTGCACGTATTCTTTGTGAAGTGATAATGTCATGTGATTGAAATATCAAATGCCATGCTTTATATTCTTTAAAATGTGAATTGGTGAAATTCATGGTAGAACTGCTAGTTGTGAAAATGTGTATGCCATGATTTATATTTTGTAGAATTTTATCCTGCAGGATATTTGGCTCTGACTCTTATGAGAGCAGGCATGTACTCTGACTGAGGTAGTGTAACTGTCAGGATTGGGCGACACGGTCGTCGGTTTGAGGAAACGTGAGTTTTCGGGACGGGCATGGCCCGAGGTACTTTTGATACATGGCTCTGTTGAGGGAGGGTAAGGAGGTCGTGAGGCCAGGATGCCATGAGGCATGGGTTGCGGTGAGGGGGAGTAAGGGTAGTTTTTATGCACTAACTTTTACTGCTTTCCTTATCTGCGTAGAATATATTGTTATATATATATGGGATGTCTGACCATTTATGGTATTCTGCGGGTTACTCATTCACGGCTCGATGGAGCTTCAGGAAGGAGATGATACAGTGCCGCTGGACAAGGGTCAGACTTCGGTACAGGCAGAGCACGAGCCGCAGGTACAGGCTCAGGGACTGGAGCAGGTTCAGGGTCCAGTGCAGGTAGGACCGCAGCCGGGTTTGGCATCATTAGGGTCGTGGCTCGACGAGCAGCTCCGAGCCAGCCTGGTACATGTCTTGCAGGGGTTGACAGAGGTTTGCAGGGTACAGAGCCTTCTATGGCCTATCTGACGAGGGAGTTTCAATCACCACACCCGCTGCTTTTTCAAGGTGAGGGTGGTCCACAGATGGCTGAGAACTGGATAGAGAGCATTCATATGATCTTCGAGCAACTCGAGATGCCTCGAGGGTGAAGGGTCAAGCTAGAGACCTACATGCTGAGAGGACCGACGAAGCATTGGTGGGATGTACAGGTACAGGCTCGTAGGCACGAGGGACTGGATTGGAAGGACTTCGAGGGCAGGTTCTTTGAGCACTTCTACCCAGAGACGTTGAGGGAAGAGAGATCTCGGATGTTCTTGAGTCTTCAGCAGGGATAATTGTCTATTATGGACTATGCAGCTACCTTTATAGAGTTGTCTCGTTTTGCACCGGGTTTGGTGAGCGAAGACGCAGCTAGGTTGAGGGGCTTCGAGGAATGCTTACGACACGCCATTCGGGTCCAGGTGAACATTTTCAGTCTGGGTTCTTTCTCCGAAGTGGTGAATTAGGCACTCATAGCCGAGGGCAACGAAAGGGTGATGTCTCTCTTGGGCAGGGCGATAGCTTCAGGTGATGGTTCGGACAGCCGGAAGCGAGGGTGGGATGAGTTCCAGTAGGGCAGTTAGGCTACTGATTCAGCTAGACCACCTCGTGGGAGTTCATCGGTAATTTGCTTCAAGTGTGGACAGTCAGGACATGTTTGGGTGCAGTGCGACAGGCCACCAAAGGAATGTCGGGCATGTGGAAATGACGGGCATCAGGATAGGTTTTGAAGGAAACCTTCTCAGATAGCCGGAAGGCAGGGACCAGGGCAGATTGCAGCATTTGGATTTGGTTCAGGTTCGGTACCCGGAGAGGGTAGTCGAGGTTTAGTTGTGCGCGAAGGTCGTGACAGAGACGGTGGTACCTAGATGATGAGTCAGTGGCCGAAGACTGGAGCAGCATTAGAAGGTCAGGCGTCAGGCAGACATGTTTCAGGGCAGTTGCACGCCATGGAGCTGCCAGAGGCTGAGCAGGCCGGTGATCAGGTGAAAGTTAGAGGTACACCACGGTGTGGTCGTGATCTCCATGTTTCCTTTTTGGCATGACCTTTGGAGGTATGTCTGTTTTGAGTGCACGTGGTGCACATGACCTTTGTGGACTAACTAGATGATAGTCAATGGGACTGGCAACATATCAGGTTCGTGAAATATATATATATATATATATATATATATATATATATATATGAGGTGTCGTGGGCGTCACGGCATCGTGGATGCGGGTTACTTTAGGTGCCGTGGGCATTGGGTCATCTTGGATCTGGGTTACATGAGGTTCTAGGCACCAGGACCTCATGGAGGTGGACACCGATGTGGTGTGGGTTACATTGGGTGTCGGTAGTGACACAGGAGCACCAACGAGGTGCAGTGGTGACGATGCGTCATGAGAGGACTATGCGTCCGGGAAACAGATTAGTAAACCTTGATTGCTTTATATTTTGTTGGTTGAGACTGAGTAGGCAATTACTAAGGTGGGGAGCCCCTTGATGAATTTAACCAGAACCTTGGGACCAGGGTAGTCTAGGTTGTTTAACTGCGATGGGCGTGTTTGGTGCCATCTCTGGGTTTCGTTTGGTAGCTCGGGGAAGAGAAACATTAAGGTGGAGAGTTTGTAAGAACACGAGTTTTTGGAACGGGACAAAATCCCAACCCTATTTATATTTTTGACAGGTTTCTGAGGAAACTGGATTTAATGGGAAGTTTCTTGAAATTTCTAGACTACACGTCGTGTACATTAAGTACACGCCGTGTATGTGAAGGCGAGTGACCAGCCATGTGCTTGCCGAGTAAATTTCGTGTGATGACTGTGTAGTAGTTTCTTACTACACGGCGTGAAGTTTTGAACAACCCGTGTAGACCCCCGACTGTGTGAGGCCATACATGGCATGTAGGCCGTTGGCCGGGTAAGAACCAGGGACACGCTATGTTCCCTTTGGACACATCGTGTAGTCTAGCCGTGTATGAGGGATATACATGGCCTGTGAGTATGTCGGCGATGAAGAGAAGAGGAACCTGATACATGCCTTGTACCCCTAGGTACACGCCGTGTACTCATGTCGGCAGGTACGGAAAGTAAGTAAGCGGAATATTTCCATATTATGAATAGTTAAATGAACCATACACATCGTGTAGTCCCAAATTACACACCGTGTACTTTCTTTTTTTCGCTTAAAACGGGCAGTAGCCTCGTATTGAGGAAGAACCTCATATCCTCCGCCCGGATACGTGAACCGGGCCGGCTGAACATCTCTTCCCCTCCCGATCGTCCATCCGAGACCCAATTCGAGCTCTGATTAGTGCATTGGAACCCCCTTGGTAAGGCCCGATTCCTCTTTGACCGTTTTTTCTGATTTTCATTCTAGAACAAGTTATATCCTTTTGAGTGGTTTTGAATCTTTTGTATATTTACAGCACTTTAGACCGAATTGGCGGGTGTTACCAAAAGAGTAGCATCGTGCGAGTCTCAGGTAGGTGGTGCATACATTTTTTTTGTGTTTTCGCGGTTGTTTTGGTAACGCGGCCTTCGGCGCGTTGTCGGGTATTTTGAGCAGGACCTGTTTTATCTTATTTTTTATACTATAATGCTTATGGGAACTCTAGGATGCTTTTGGGTATGCTCGGTTACCAGTTTGCGTGAGCAAGGCCGGGTGAGGGGTCGTTGATCATTGGAGCATATTGGTCGAGGAACACCAAAATGGTTTTCATTGAATTATAATTGTTATAAAATGTTTAGTTTATTTTGTTAAAGCCTGTTATAAATTTTTAGAGGCATTTAAGACCCCTGTGTTGGTTTGGGACATCACCTAGTATAGTGCAATTCGACTGTTTAGTTGGTTTTTCCTGGTTATGTTTTCTATTTAACTATATTATATATGAGATTGTTGAATTGCATCTGCTGGACCCTTTGGGGTTATATTGGGCTTGGCCCAGTTAAACTAGAGTGATGTTGATCACAGGTTAGGGATTTTCCCGGGATACTTTGGGTGGTTTTTACCACGGGATTGGACGTCATGGATGTCGGCTTGAGGCAGTACGACTGTCTGGTTGGGCATGGCCCGGGTTACTAGGGTGGCGACACCATCAGACTTGAGCGACAAGGTCTCAGGGACACGAGGTGTCAGATGTGTTGGTGGCATTGGAATATTTTGGGTGATTAACGCTCACCGGGACTTTGAGTAGTGTGCACACAGAGATACTCTGTGATGAGGTGGTTTTGAACACTCATGTGGGTAGAGGCCCCCGTAGTTGCAGTTAGGTATTTTGGTTGGGAGTGCTTGCTGTAGAATGCCACGGGGGAGGTGATGAGCCTTTGGGGAATGGGCGTGCCTTCGGGATGTCGGTACGTGAGACACAAGGTGTCAGGAGGCACATGGTGCCAGGTTACTATATTTGGGCATTCCTTCAGGATGTCGGTACGTGAGACACGAGGTGTTAGGGGGAACATGGTGCCGGGTTACTATTTTTGGGCATGCCTTCGGGATGTCGGTACTTGAGACACGAGGTGTTGGGTGGCACATGGTGCCGGGTTACACGATAGATATTCCAGCGTTGGCCGAAGCAGGTGACGCTCCATAGTGGCTATTGAGCACCATTGGAGTTTGTTTTTATTTTTTCATTGTACTGATTACTACTTTCCTGGTAAATTCATTACTGCTTAAACACATATATTTGGTACGCACCGTTGGGTGATATCCTACTGAGATTTGTCTCACACCCTTTACGGGCCTTTCGGGACGCACTGTTGCGACTACACCATTTCTTGAGAAATAATTGATCCACTTTGACTATCGGTTGAATATATATTTTATTTTATCCAATATTTATATAATATTTTCATTCCTAAATACTTTATATGAAATTAAATTTTCCAAAATAAATTACATCTCTTTTAGTGAGTTTTATTCTTTGTAAAATTTGGTGATGTTAGGAAAAATTTCTATCATCTCTATATGAGATCTATTTCATCCATATCAATATTTATGATTCATGTAAACATTATCCATTGTTATTTTAATATCATAAGTATTTAAAATATCTTCATTTTTGAATAAATTTAATTTGGATTCTATCATGCAATGTATATAACACTAGGTTTAAACAAAACAAAATTTATTCATTCTTTGCATGGTTAATTTCAAATTAAATTTTCTAAAAATTATAAAATTTAGTTTATAAATATATATACTTTTTAATTTTTTTTAATATTAAATTTAACCTATAGTTATTATTTGGGATTTTTCTGAGAAGATTCATATTTTGATGAATAATGAAAATACTGAATTTTAATTGCGAACTAAGTTTTCACTGAAATATTATATAATGTTTATTTTATTTTAAAATTGTTATAAATTATAAATATTTAATTTATAATATATTAATATAATTTAGGTCACTATAATCATTTTTATATTGAATTTTGATTTAAATTTTTTTAAAACTTTTGGGCATTCACTCTTTATGAAATAGCTTTCACACCAAACAAGAATAATTAATTTTTAATTAATTTTTTTACCTTTGGTGAATTGAATTTTTAAAAAAGGATTATATATCTATAATAATAATATTTTATTAATTATATCAAGGTGAACATACTTTTTGACAAAAATTATTACTGAAAATCGATAAAATTAATTATAGTGATTAAGATAAAAATTTGTTTATATAGTGGTTAATCATTGAAATAATGGTGTAAAAGAGACCCAAAAATTTTGAATAACCAATTTATGGCATATATATTGACCATTTCCTTTCTATTATATATATTGGAGCATTATGGGGTCATTTTTATATGAAACAATTTTGGGTGGAATTTACTCTTTCTAAAAAAATAACCATGGTGCCGCCCACCGCACATATAAAAGGAAACCCTCTATACATAGTTATGAACACCTCTCAAGAAATTTTTATCAAACAATATATTACTAATAAACTCCCCAAATTCCCTCCCATAATACAATAATCCTTATCTGTTGCATAAATCCATCATAAGAAGGATGTATTACACAACGAAAAAAGTTACCTGAAGAAGAGGTAATGTTCTTCTAAAGTAATTTTAATATTATTTCATATTCAATATTCTCCAAATAGTATTATAATATACTAATATAATAAAAATAGTTTCTTAATTATACTTATATTCATTTATGAAAAGGTTTTGAACTACTATTTTACAATCTTTCATAAAATTGGATACAAAAATCACCATTCGTGTGTACAACAGACTACCGTTTTTTGAACCAATACCCTTCATATATCCATTAGCACCATTAATTTTTTTGGATTAATGATATATTTATAGTATATATATGATATATAAGAAATATATTATTTTATTATTATTCATTAATTAATATATCACATACAACGTCATGCATATTATTTTGGGGGAAATGATATCGTCCTAATTGTGTTCGATGAACTAAAACCTCAACAGGCGACGTGATTCATTCACAATTTACATGAAATGAATTAAGGATGATTTTAATAAAAAAATGGGATATATATTACATCAAAATTTTATTATATTGATAATATATATATCATTTACTTTTATTTATTTCAAATATGATATGAAAATGGAAAAAAAACATTCATGTGTATGTATGCCCTACCATATACATGAATGGTGTATTTCATTTCCTTTCCCAAAATTTCATATAATAATATAAATATATATAATAAATAAATATGATTTTTAAATGATTATTTATATTTTCATGATTATAAAATAAGGATCTAATTAATAGGAGAAAAAATTTAATTAAAACATAAATAAAAGGAAATTAACTCTAAATACAATGAAAATAATGTATGATTATTGAAGAACATGTTCCAAAATTTTATAAAATAATATTATATGATTTTCCAAATTTTAATATGTTTATCATATATTTTAATAAAATACATAAAACCATTATACTTGTGGTTAAGTAGTGTTCAACTAAAAAAATCCCACGGTAAGGAATTTGGTCTCAATTTACATTCCATTAAGGCATATGTTTTATTATTCCCAGACTAGATCTCATGTGGTTTATATATATACTGTTTTAAATGAAATATAATAATTAATTAATTCATAATTATGATTTATGTTACAATAATAATTAATTTATCAAAGAGGATTTGGATTGAAAATTACAAAATAGAAAGAGTTGTTGTGAAATCTCAATTTATTATTGGAATCCTAACATCCTCTTGAAAAAATAAATTTATTATATTCATTATTCATTATACCTTTAATTTATTTTAAATATATATATTCTTTTATGATTGATATTATTATTTTATAAATAATATTCCCTTATTACAGAAATTTAATTCATTGATTTTATTGATTAACTGAGGAAATTTAGATAAATCTATATCATTTACAATATAAATATATTTGATAAGGTTAATTTTTTATGAATTAAATAAATTTTCTAATATATGTGGAATTATTTGGCCATGAAATAATTTTGTTGGGGACTAGTTAATGTAATCCCCCTGATGGATAAGTATCTTAATGGGATAAATCATTTAGAATGATATGATGGTCTTTTATGTAGTTTGTTTTAAACTATCATGAGGATATATATTAGGGGTAAATGGGTTATGTTATTGAGAAAAATGATCTCTAATAATTAATCATGGACTTTATTTAGTATTCAGTTAATACAACATATAATATTTTCACATTAATATCATCTTATGATGAATTTCATTATTTGTTATTAATTAAATGAGATAGGTTTTAATTAACATACCTTTCTATCTGATTATTCCTTATCAATTCATTTAGTAATTTTAAATAAATGGAATTTATTTTTAGTTTTTTCATTTTCTATATTTACTATTCTCATTAAATCATTTGTACTTCTGTTATACATAACCCTTACAAATAATTAAAGATCACCAATATTTTGTTTATTTCTCCAAGGATATGTAGATGAAATCGTGGAATGATATTCAAGGACTCTAAGGGTTTACTTTTGTTATTAATTATTTTCTTTTAGAAATGAAATGTGGGAATCATGTATGTAAATAGTGTTTTAAAATTACTGAAATATTTGATACTTTGGGATTGGAATCTTGATTCTAAATCAATGTAATAAAGTATGGCACTAGATTTAGCCTACTATAGTCACAGTCTATATAGTTGGTATCAAAGGCAAGTTTAGTGGAATCTTTGGGAACTATATTTTTGAATACATAGAGTAATTTGAATAACCCTATTATAAAATTTTATGATATGTATAGATGTACCCCATAATTGTTTGGTAAGGTAGAGATTATCGGGGACATTCAAAATGTACATCTCTATCTAGATACTACAAGTGGACATAATTATGAATCAGATGTACTTTTGGGAAATAAAATTGAAGATAGACCATCAAATATACAAGAGCATGACATGGTATATAACAATGGTACTTACTGCACATAAATTATAAATTCCCTTAAGGATATTCATATGATAATTTATATTTTGTTTACAAATAATTATGAGAAATTCTAATATAATGAGATCCCCAAAGAAAAAAAACATTTTGATTCTGAGATTAAAAACATTAAAAAATTATATTTTTAATTATATTATATTTTTGTTTGTATATTTTGATTTAAAATACTTAATTTTACAAGATAATGTTTCATATTCCATTTTTTAGAAAAGGATCATTGATGGAAGAATGGTATCACTAATCATCGAAAATGTAGAGATATCCCTATTGAGGAATCCAATATTGATAGAATTATAATAGATAAAATTATGTCTATATTATGAATACTAATCAAGTTATAAAAAACAAACACTCCATGATGGTCCAACCAATTTCACGATAATATTCTTCTATACTTGATCACTTTGTTTGATACAATCCCTCATCAATTATCAGGACTACTAAGAGCATTATAACTGATAAATGTCTTCTGACTCTGGTAATGATATAGACGACCTTATAATGTTGTGAAAAGGAAACGTTAAAACTTTTTTTTTATTTTCATAAAGGTGGTGATAATAAAGTGTTGTTTTTGATCCTAAATACTAAGGAGTAAGAGGAAAAATAACTCATGGAATGGAATTATTTGTTGGAGACATTATTTAATAAATATTTCTCGCTTGAGAAAAAAATGAGATGAAACAACGTTTTTGTAGATTAAATTAAAAGGAATAATAAATTATTGTTGACTATGAAGCTACCTTTATATGTTTTTCTAGGTATGATACTTATTAAATATTCAACATGAAGTGACATATTTACCATCTATTTGAATGTATTATGCTATGCCTATGAATGGAATTGGTCTCTCAAAATTTTTCATTATATGGTGAAATATTTTTATGCACCATAAAATTGGAGAAGTAATTATCTATATCATACTAATTCAAGGGAAAATAGTAGAATACTTACATATATGAGAACCATGTAAATAATAATTTTTCAAAGAAGAATAAGAAGAACAGTGTATCCCACTGTGCGAAAATTATGGAAATAAACACCATGGAAAATTATTTAAGAGATTTGAATTGCGTTATAAGAGGGGAGAGACAGTCCACTAAAACATTTAATGATAATGAATGCAATAAATCACTATTAAATTATGATTCTAATATAGGAATATGGGGCATAATAAAAATGAATTCCATATGCGTCAAGTGAATCTAAAAAGAAAGGACAATGGGAGATGAACAAATATATCTGATCAAAAAAACTCAGGTAGAAGTACACAATGATGTTTTGGTAGGTTGATTAATCATATCTTTATATATAACTAATGATTTATTCTATTTTTCATCCTCAAACTCTATTATATCTACCTAGTTTTCTAGTAAAATTATACATTTCCCTTTTTATTTAACAATGGAGTTTTCCTTAAAAACTCTTAATGAAAGACTCATTGAAACAATAATATGTCAGAAAGTCCCCGTCATGACACATAAAAATATTTATCTTCCAACATCATTATCATTTCTATGACTTACTTTGATATAAATCTCGTCATGGTCTTCCATTCAAAATATTATGAAGAAATTTATTTCAAGAAGAAGGAAATTATGATTTGTCGGGAATATTTATATTTCCTTATCTTTAGAGAATATAAATCATCATCTAATTAATATCTAGATCTACCCCATTGGATCTAATAAATAATATTATTGTGTAATAATAAATAAAATCATTTGATGAGGAAGGTAAATATCAAATGAAGGATTTACTAGTTATACAGGAATACATTTATATATTCCCTAAAAAATAACATAATCATTCCCGTAGAGAAAAGTTGAGTTTATCATTGATAATTTGATAAAATAACAAAATCAAAGACACAGTATATAATGTCTATGGTGGAATTAGTGGATATAAATAAGAAACTAGAAGAGTTTGGTAGTATGGGATTTACTCTCCCTAGTGTTTCACTAGGTGGATCCCATTTTCACTTCATTAAAAAAATGATGGATCCTTGATTCTATGCATTGATTATATGAAATAAATTATATTACAACAATCAAAATGTATCTTCTTCCTCATAAAGTTGAATTATTTGATTAGCTTTATGGGAAAATATTTTTTCATAGATTGATCTTTTGTGGGGTATGACCAGTTTTGAGTAAATAAATATGTCAATCTAAAGTCTAATATATAGAATAGGTATAAACATAATGAGTTTAATGTAATTACATATGGATTTAATAGTTCTCAATTTACCTTTACATGTCTAATGAATAGAGTATTCAAATAATATCTTGATGATTTTTTTTGGTATTTACTGATTATATTATGATTTATTATAAAATAAATTAGTACCATGAAAATTAACAGTGTATCATTGTTAAGAATATTATAATGAAATAGTTATATGAGAAACATAGTAGGTAAGATTTTTTAATTTAAAAATTTTATTTTCATTTCCATTTTGTATTAAAAAATGGAATCTCTAATGATCCTACAATGTCAATGAAAAATAGAAAATATCCTACACTAGTGAACATAACAAATGATCATAGTTTTATTGGTTTGGAAGGATAATATTGGTGAATTTTTTAATATTTTTTTATATTTAGACAACCCATTAACCGGTAATACAAATAAATGGGTTAAGTTTTTTTAAATTTTTGTGAATAATGTTTCTATGAACTGATGAAGAGATTCAACAATTCTGAAATTTAGACTACACTATCTAGAAGTGATGGGTTTGTTATACATAGTGAATCATCAAAAGAAGTAATTGGTTGTGTAATAATGAAAATTGATAATGTTATTGAATTTGAATAAATAAAATTGAAGACACACACTCAAGACTATCCAATCCATGATCTTTAGTTGGTAACTTTAATATTTTCATTGAATATAAGGATTAATTTTCTCTATATTGAGAGATGTGAAAAATACACATATCATAAATTCCCAAAATAAATATATCCCCAAAAATAGATTCATATGATATAAAGGATATGTATATAACTACTAAAAGATTATGATTTATCAATACTCAACCACCCAGGGAATTAAAATAACATATCAAATGCATTGATTGGGAAAGATCATGGAATTGGGGCCCAAATGTTTATTTAGAGGTATCCTATTCTCATGGATTTTACAAATATGGATATGTGAGTAACTAAAGAAGGGGATACATCAATAATTTATCATATTATTGAAATATGATCATTATTGAAGAAGAAATTTTTTTCGTAAGCTGATAATGAGAACATTCACAAGAGGACTAAATCTATGAATGATGGGAAATTAACATACTTTGTTTGTGAATGTATTTTCTTACAATTTGGAATGATATTACGTGTTCTATCTATACATTATATAAAAATTTAATTTTTGAATGATTCTCTCAAATAAATTATATAATACACATAGGTAGAATAATAATTAATAGGGATATAATGAAAACATTTAGTGGGACTACATGAATTGGGAAATTTGTAATGATCTATCTAGATAATTAGTTTTTTAATAAGATTAACTATAAGAAAACATCTTAGAGAAGTAATTAAACCTAATTCAAATCCTATATAGAAATGGGATCACATTACTATAGATGCTTTCATAGGACTACTGATGACTCATAGAACAAATGATGTAATGTGGTTATTTATTGATCAACTCAACCAATCTGCACAATTACATAGTATAATATAATATTTACCACTTTTTCACCACAAAAGTATCTATGTTAATGAATTCTTAATACTTCATGGAACACGTCTATCTTTTTTTTATTGAGATTCTTTCCTTAAATCAAAATTATGGAATAGTATTCTTAAGGATATTAATACCAAAAATCATTTGTGCACTACCTACCATCCTTAAACTGATGAACAGTACAAAATATTTATTCACACAATGGATGAAATTTTTAGTTCATACTCACTGCACATTCTATATATTTGGGATCAATATTTACCATTGGTATAGTTTTCCAATTCCAATAGATTCCATTGAATAATTCAAATGGTTCTTAATGAAGCATTATATGGAAAGAGATGAATCACTAGAAATTTTTGGGATGATGTTGGTGAAATGAATCTTGTTTTACTAGAACAAGGTGAGTGGACAATAGTAATGTTAATGTCTACATGGGACCACGTTAAATATGATCATGGTTGGAAAAATAGTTAACCCAATAATCAGGGGAATCATTTGGAATTCAAGTGGGAGATCATGTTTTATTGAATGTATCACCATGGAATTTGGTGATTAGGTTTTGTAATAACGTTCAACTAGTCCTATGGTACAACGTACACATTTAAATTAATTAAATAATTGGTGTTGTTACATGTCTTTTTGAAATTCTTCCACAACTCTAGAAAGTACATGATGTGTTCTATAAATCGTTATAAAGAAACTACATACTATATCCAATGAGATCACCTCTACTGAAACAGAGTTGGGAATAGGTCTATCATTCAATTATGAAACCATCCATATTTTTAATACTATAGATAAAATAATGAGGAATCAAACATCTCATCTGGTAATGGTACTCTAGAGGAATCACAAAACGGAGGAAGTAATATGGGATATATAGGGTATTATTTAGTCGAAATACTTTTGTCTTTTCAGAAGGTAATACCCCCAATATATTGAGAGGAATATTTTTTATGATTTAATAATGTAGCACCCCAATAATCTATAATTTTTTCATTTATAATAAATTTATGTTTGTTTCTAGTATGCAATGCATGTAGTACTGGGTTTAAACAAAACATTGTTTAGTCACACTTTTAAGACATAATTAAAAATTTATTGTTAACATATTAAGAGAATATATTTTAAAAAATAAACAATATTTTTTATTTTAGGTTATAACAATTAGATTATGGTGAGTCTTTTTTATTTTTCTCAGTAGTTTCATTTTTTGTTGAATTTTGAAAAATACCAAATTTTAATGTAAAATGGACTCTCACCTATATAATTTATAATGTAAAATTATATTTTGAATTTTTTAATGTAATAATAGTTAAATTAAAAATATATTAATTCAATTATGGTCACTGGAATCATTTTAAAATGGAATTTTGACTCGAAAACATAGTATACTTTTGACGATTTTCTCTTTAAGACCCATCTTTCTGGCCACATATGTCGGATTAATTCTAAATTATTTTAAAAAAAATCTATTGAAATTAAAATAATTTATTCCTTATTTGGAATCATTATAATTTATAATTAAAACAAATTAACACTATATTTTTCTCAAAATTTAATAGTGTAAATAGTTAAAAGTAATTAAATAGATTAAAATAAAAATGATTTTTCTTAGTTGTTAAATTTAGAATATAAGTTATAGAAAGGACCAAAAACTTTTCCAAACCCAATTTTATAGAAATTTGTATACATTATACCTTTGTGTATCCTCATTATTTGGTCTTGGTGACAAAAATTGTTTTGTTTGGAATTCAATCTTTCCAAAAATTACAAGTGTGCCACTGACCCCATATATAAAAGGCCACACCATATCATAAATTATCCCCACCTCTCAAGAAATTATTATTTAATAATTTCAAAAAAATTCTCTCCAACCACTATATACACATCCTAGAATCATTATAATTGTCGGAAGTCTAATATAAAGATAAATTAGTGAAAACCTAATAAGGATACCCGAAGAAGAGGTAATGTTCTTTTGAAATTGATTTAATTTTATTTATTTCTAAACCTTTTTATATTATTATTATAAAATAATTATATATTAAACTATGTATTTCACATATAATAATATTTTTTTATTAACATTACTACCTACTATTTTACACACATCCATCAAAATGCGTTCTGAAATCATCATTCGTTTGTACGCCAGACTATAGTCTCATGAATTGATGTCAATTTGTTTCCATTACCACTAATCAAGGTAGGAAATAATTATGGTTTAACAGTTTATATATTATATATATAATAATAATTATGTTATTATTATTTTTTAATTATTATATCACACATTAAATCACGATTCTTATTTTTTGGGAATACGATATCATCACTCATATGTACGTTAGACTATGACCTCATGAAATGGTG
Source organism: Viscum album (assembly GCA_963277665.1). Classification (NCBI taxonomy): domain Eukaryota; kingdom Viridiplantae; phylum Streptophyta; class Magnoliopsida; order Santalales; family Viscaceae; genus Viscum; species Viscum album. Next base: position 1,578,843,927 of record OY728152.1, on the reverse strand, counting down.
TGATTCGTTCATGCATTATATATAATTTTTTAAATATATTTTAAATAAAAATATTTTATATATAAGGAATAATAATAATACTATAATGATAATATAAATAAATAAATATTTATTTATTTTTCCTTATTTCAATAAGACAATAAAATGGGAACATCGTTTATGTGTACGTATAGCCTACAATCTCCATGTGTAGAGTATTTCATTTCATGTCCCCAAATTTTAATCATTAGTATAAATATTTTTATAATTAATATCTTTTAAGTCATTTTTTACATTACTATGATAACAAAATTATGATATATTTAAGAGGAAAAAAATAACAAGTCTAAACATATTCAAAAAAACATGGAAACTATCACAAAAAACAATAAAAATAATGAGGGATTATTAGTGGAAAGGTGATAATATGTTTTAAAATAATAATATATGATATTAAATGTATTAATATGTTTTTTTATTTTTTTAATGACATTATGAAAGAAATTATATTTGATTTTAATGAGAGTTAAAACAAAATCATGCATATGGTTTGAAATTTTGTGTTAATTTACATTACATTGAGACATATTTGTTAATATGCACCAATTAACATTCAGGTGGATTATATAATACCATTTTTATATTTAATATTTTTAATAATTAAATATTCATGATTTTTTATTTTTATTTTTCAGTTATTTCATCAAAGGTTATTTGAAAAAGAAAATTACTAAATGGTATGAGTTATTGTGCATTCTCAATTTAATCTATGATTTTTAACATTCTCTTGGAAAACTAACATTCATATAATAATGTTTATTGGAAATTAAATTTCTATTAAATATCCTTATTATTGTGTGATGTATATGATTTTTTCCTAAACAGTATACCATTTTTGAATATACTGATTACAATGAATGCTTTTTGAATATTTTGGGAAATATTGATAAATATGTATCATTTACTCAACACATATATTAAATTAGGAACATTGATTAGGAATTAAATCAATTATTTTATATATAAGGAACTATTTGAACCTGAAATAAACTAGTTGGGGAGTAGTTAATTTAATACCCTTGATGCCTTAGTAGACTCATGTGAAGAATTAGTAGTTTGAAAAAGATTTATTTTTACCCAGTATGTGTTAAATAGTCCTGGGGATAGATCTTGACATTAAAGTTATCATGTTTTTAGAAAACATGGAACATTATAATTAATGATTTACATCATTTAATATTTAGTTATCACTATCCATGATATAATCAAATTTAAATTATCTATAAATGCATTTCATTGCCTTTTATTGATTAAATAACATGTGTTTTCAGTTACATATATTTCAATTTGATTATATCATATCTATTCATGAAATCAATTTATTTAAATGGAATGTGTGTTCAGTTATTTTTCTTTCTATACATATTATACTCATTAAAACATTATTTCATTTCATGTACATAACTCTTTCTGATAATTTGAGGTCAAACTTATTTTGTGTCCTTTCTCAAGGGTATGATGACTAATTCTTGTAATGAGTTTCAAGGAGGCTATGATTTTACATTTTAAATTTTTTTCACTAATGTAATATGGTTTTCTTATATGTAATATAGCTTTAAATTAATTTTTAACTATTATATCATTTGGTATTTTAATATTTGATCTTTTCCACTATAATAAAGTATGGTTTCACTTCTGAGTTTTTGAGGTCAAGGTCACTACACATATTTTGAAATAAAACAATGTTTTATTTCTAAGAAAATTATAATTTATCATCACCTTATTTCAAATTTAATATTTATCACTCTTATTATGATTTTCGTATTAATAAAGCTATTTTTTAATATTTATTATTTACTTTCATTCCTTATCATGTATTCTATATTAACTTGGAAAATTCCTTTATATGTCATACTTTATTAACGAATGATAAATTATTGTCATTTATTTTAATGTGGTATTTTAAAAACGTATTCATGTTATTTCATGAAAATTATTTGTTAATGCGACAATTAATTAAACATTATTAAAAAATATTATAAATGTTTTATGAAATATATTTTCATGATTATATATTCATTTTAATCTTTATATCTAAATGATACAACAATTACAATTTATGAATCATAATATGTTTTCCATTATGAAATATTGCACTCTGGTAATTGAATTTTTTTATTTAACTCTTTTATATTGATATAATGATATGAAATACAAATTTGAAATTAAATAAAACCAATTTTCATTCACTCAGTTCTCATGTAATGATTAATTATTTATATATTATGTCAAAATTACATGGTTGTTGAGGGATGGGGTCTAATAAGACCCTATAATTTATTGGTTATGTTTTCATATATCATTATATAATCAATATTTGATAACATTTTATTATTTGATGATATAAATGGTCAATATAATTTTATTTTCTCACAACATAATGGTTTGAAAATATTGGGTTTTCTCATTGTGTCATTTTTTCCTAAGATTGGGATTATTACATAATTAAATATTATTTTAACACAACAAAATTTTAAATGATGAAAATTGTGTTAGATATAATTTGGGGAACAAAAATGATATGAAAAGATCAATAATATATGTTTTATTAATTAAAATATCTTCTATATCATGTGGTATATGCAAGCCCGAGTCTAAATGAATCATAATATATTATACCATTATAACCAAGATTTTAAATTGGTGTCTATAAACATTATTAACTAAATTATAAATATTATATGGAATACACCTATGTAAATTAAATTCAATTGTTATGTATTTATTTGAAATAAAATAAGATTCATTCTAAATAGAATTAAAGGTTTTCTTGAAAAAAAATATTATTATAAAAGGAGGATTCAATTAGTTTTTTTCACATACATTAAGATTAAGTATCAAAATCATTAATAAAATTTATTTTAAAAAATGAACTTATTTATTAATCAACATGTAAAAATTATCATAGAGTTATTTTTTAATAAATATTTTAATGGAATTACTTTACAAAGATTATGTAAAAATAAATGTTTTTATTTAATACTTTATTTTCATTTAAAGAATTTAAATGGTCCATTTTGAGTTAAAAAATTAAATTTAAAAATAGTTTAATTATAATAATTTATATAAAATTTACGTTACTAGAATTAATATCATATTCAATATTAACATTAAAGTATTCAATACTTAGGAAACATTTTATTGAAATTTTTTTTCATAACTTATATAAGATTAATTTTAAAATAAATTAAACCACTTATCAGCTTGGAAATTTTAAAAATTAAATCATTTTTTAAAATCCCACTAATTAAAATTATATAATATGTTCAACATTAGTTTTTTTTCATAATAAATAGTAAATACTGTAAAAATTAATTATCTTTATTAATGATAATACATGTTTACTAGGGGTAAAACAACAATAATAAGTCTAATTGACCTAGAAACATGACCAATATAAATTTTATGTAAATGTATTAACATTATATACTAAATTGTTTTTTTTAATGATCTATTGTTTCATGTTTCTTGAAAAAAATTCTGTACAATTCCTCTTTTTCTAAAATTCCATTTTTCTCATCTCTCCCACTTTTAAATGGGAACACCATATCTTCTCATGTTCACAAATAAAAATGATTTTTTAAACCAATACCAAAAAATTAATATTCCACAAATTTATCCTTTATAAATTCCTTTTTTTGATTATATATCTCATATAGTAAGGCTTAATGTATAAGAAAACAGAGGTTTTCCAAAAAAGAGGTAATGTTCATAACCAGATGTTTTCTTTTTAATTCATATAATAACTCCAAAAATATTATTGAAATATGGTTATATAATATTATATATATATATAATTCATTAATATATGTAATAAATTTAACTAAATACCATGTATTCATATACTATTTCATCAAATTGGGAGTGAAACTCTTGATCGTGTGTATAACAGACTACCACCTCACAAACTGATTTAATTTGATTTCAATAATGCCCATTATAGTTTGATATAATAATATATTTGACATTACAATATGATACTTATTAATTTAATATAATACATTAATTATAAAAATATATATATATCCATACCTTCCAATCCATTAGAAAACAATAATATTGCACGTTCATACATGTGGAATACCTCCTCGACATAGAGATTTGAAGTGTTTTTAATTTTATAGTGACAAGGATGGTAATAAAGATATATTTAATGAATATAAATGAAATATTTTATTTAATAATTGAATTTTAAATGTGAAATATTATTTACCATTCTTTCACATAATTAGATGGGTAAAAAAACAGTGTTTATGATTACGTGCAGCTTACCGCCATGATGAATGGTAAAAATTTTATTACCATGTATACATTTTCTTGAACATTATAAATACCCATATTATTATTATATATTATATTAATATCCTGTTTATATTTTTTAAAGTGATGAAAAAATGATCAAATAAAAATGAACATGATTATTAAACCAAGAATTACATGAAAATTAAAGTATTTATCACCCAAAATAGTGTTTTTTTACAAAGAATTATTAATATAAGTGTGACAAAATTCAATAGGTAAATCACATATGGTATGAAATATATTAATATGGTAATTTAATGTTTATAACAAATAATTTTTTAATATTTAGGTGTTATGTACAAATTGGAAGGAAACCGGACCTATGGTAGGGGTTTTGTCTCAATTTCCATTTATTGAGGTGTATTGTAATGTTACAAACATAATTTCATTTATATGGTTTATATAAAACCCCTTTAAAATTTTATATAATTAAAATATTGTTATTAATTGTATTTAGTGTTTTTTTGACATTATTTCTTTCAAGATACTTATTATTCAAAAGTTATCAAAGTGAGAAGGATTATTCATCTCACCATTACTTCTATGAGATATATTCTCTATTCACCACTTAGTTCTTTTGTGTGGTTTTTATACAAACAATTTTCTATTTTCATTGACCAAAAAATTATCTTCAGTTTATCTAATGTATCATTTTAAATTATCTCATTAATGTGGATTATAATTTTAAAGGTACCAAAAGTTAAAACTCTATTTCTTAATCTCCTTATAAATCTTGATTTTTTATGTTTTTGTTTTTATTGGTTGAAATATTTGGTCTATATATCATAAAACCAATATATATTATCATAATATAGATATTTAAGTACCTTATAACTAATTGTTTTTAATTTTCATCTATTTCATAGTTAAAATTAAATAGACATTGTTTTTATGAAAATGTTACTTTATTTCTCCCTTAGGTCAAATATCCTTTTTCTACTATATCCATTGTAAGAGAAAAAATAAAATGTGTTTCGAAAATACAAAAAATTATTTTATTAATGAAACTTTTTGCACATTTTACATTATACTAATCATGTATGAATGGAATCTATTTTTTATTTTCTAAATGAGTGGATTAATGACATTTATAAAAAATCTGAAAGGAATCTATGTTTTAACGTGCTCCGCACGTTCAAAATTCCAAACATGTATACATTTTTTTTAGTATTCCATTAAAATTTATCATGTCTAATTTCAAATAAATTATTTTTTATAATTTGATATAAATTTGAATTTTTGGAGATTCATTTTCATAGTGAAAGGTATATTTTCATCAAGAATGTTTTCATATAATTTTTATGGTATTTTTATTAATCAAATATAAATACCCTCATTTTACCTAATGTTCCATTGCTAATATTTTGTAAGGGTTCTATTTTTAAAATTTATCGAGATGGTGTATGGTTATTTTCACTAGGATGTACTCTTTTTATACAAGTCTCCATAAAACTATGGATGAATTATTTTTTTTTTATTAATTGAGATAATGATGAAAATTTTGATTTCTAATATTTAAAAATATATGTATAAATTGATTATGTTTATCCCCCTTTATAATATTAATTAAACAAAATTAGTATGTGATGGGAGAGGCCACTATTTCTCCTCGATGCATCGGTAGGTCTAATGAGGCAAACTGCCTTTGTTTGTTTATCGAGGCCTTACCTATTTATGTATGATGTCCTTAAACATGACTATGAGGATATAGTGACGATGTATAACATTATTCATTCCCTAATTTTAATATTAGTTATTTATTTCTACGTTATTATTTCTAGTGTTATAATTGGATAATTCTCATTCTCATGTGATTATTTATATGGATTTATTTTGATCACTAGTTAGTCCTTCCATTTTATTCTTCATGTTAATATTTTTTATTAAATTATAAATGTTATAGTAATTTAACATTACATATTGATTATGTCAAACTTTTTCCATATATCATACACAAAATGGATAACCCAACTATGAATTAGAGCACATATGTTTTTCTATATTTCTATTCCCCTGGATTCAAGGAAGTGTATTACTATTGATAGGAATGGGTATGAAAAAGAGAGTAATGGTGTTATCAAAGAAAATTATATGTTTTATGTTATTATTTAAATTTAAAATTCAAATTTTTGATTATATTGTTTTCCAATACAACAAAAATATTTATAATAATGTGATGTGATCTCTTGTATCTTGCACCAACATAACTATGGACTATGTGATACTAGGGTCAGGATCATTAACATATGTATCAAAGAAAGTTTATTAAATTTTTTGGGAACTATATTTAGTTAAAAATTGATTCGAGATAAAAAACATAGGAATAACATTGAGGATACGTCATTGTATAGGATAACATCCTATTTTTAAGGTAGAAAATATATATATTTACTATAAATAAATCATTTTTTGGATAGAAGAAGTCTATGTTGCTCTAGAAGTGATATATCTAGGGGTAATTACTCAGAAAGTTTATTTTGGATTTGATTAAATATTATACTAGTGGATAAAAATGGGCCTTACTACATACATTGTTTAGCACCCATAGGGTATATTTATGGGCCGATTCACACATTATTTTCAATTTATTTTGTAGTACTTGTATATATATTTTTTCCTTAAAAATGTTCCCATGAATACATAGTTTGTGATTATGAGATAATCCATTCATTGATTTTCTATTTTTATTAAGTGTGTCTCTTGTTTTGAAATTGTAAATTACAATTGATAATGCTATTTTCTAATATGTTATATTCCCCTATTTAGAAATGTTTCATATTGTAAGGTATTGAAACTATGTTAGTGTGTATAATCCTTATAGGTATTTCCCTCCTTGGGAAGATAATGATGTTGGGGACAAATATGCAGCTAGAGCTGGTTAGATTCTAACTATATTGGGGAATATGGATCATTTTATGTCAAATAATATTTCCCCTATAGAGTATATTAATGACCTATTATTTTGTTTGACATTTTATACCACTTCTGGAGTTAGGAAAATATGAATCCATTTTTAATGTAGAAAGATTTTTACTTAGAGATGTTATTTCTTAAATTTGGACATACTGAAAGGGATAAGGTATTAATGGAATTCTACCATCTCTCAAGAGTTACAGATCAATGGTGATTATTTATTCAAAATACTAAGGATGACAAAGAAATAAACACATTGATTGGAATTATTTTAATGTAATATTCTTGTAGAAATATTTTCTACATGAAAAATGAGCTAATATGGGTATAAAATTTTAAAAAAAAATTATATATAAGGAAGATGAAAATTATTCTAAGTATGAATATAGAATTTAATTCAAAGAGTTTCATGATTCAATCTATATATATATTCCATATAGAATTATTAAACATTTAATTTATAGGTTAAATGAAATCCATATATTAAAACATTTCTTCTAAACGGTATCATTATATGAGGAGAGGGTATCATGTGCTATTATGAATGAAAAGTAATTATTTGAGTCTGATGGAATCAAACAGAAGTAAGATAATAATAGGATGATTGATAAGAAATAGATAAGGTTAAAATTCTTATAAACTATTTTATCACACGTGATAATTATTTAAATAACACCCTAGTATATTAATAAGGGGAATGAGAGTATGAATCAATTTTGGATATAATTCCCATTATGTGTTTTAAGGAAATATTGAGAAGGAATCCTATAATATTCAATGTTTTAGGTGTAAGGTGATAGAGATCTATAAAAAAATTCCCCAAGAATCAAGGGAATATTCCTCAGAATAATCTAAGAGATCAATGTAAATAATATACTATTAATAAATGCAATGTATAATGATTAATATACTTGTGTATGTAGATTCATATATAATTTTAATGAACTATTTTTACCAATGATATTTTGGTTATAAGAATCATAAAACATATAGTAATGTCCCAACCCTTCTTACCCTCGAACTAGTATCCAGACCGATCACCACATGACCTCAAGCAGTTCTCCCCATACGCCAGAGGCTGCCGACTAGTAGCGAGGGTCTATATAGAGTCATTGGGGATACTATACCCTCATATTCAGAGTGCATAGCCGAAATATAGAATAAACATAGAAAACAACAGAAGCATATAAAACAATAATCAACTGAATAATTAAAATGGAAAACACTAGTTTATACAATGCATGCATGTCATGGTGATAAAAATCAGATATAAGTAAAAAAACGATTTAAATTAAAATACAGACAAAAAAACATCAATTCCCCTAGGATGATCTCCAAGAGCTCTCGCTCGGTCCTTTACTCCTTACTCCCAATTTCAGGAATCATCCACAAGGAGAGGTCAACATTCCTACAAACAAGAATGTCTACTCAGGTACCCCAGTGCAATGCCGGCCCAAATAGGGTGTGAGATATACATCATAGTAGGCTGGGACCACTTGTGGTCAAGCCAAATCAAGACAATGCAATATAACAAATGGTTCGAAGATATAACAAGGTAATAAAATAACTGAATAAATAACCAACAACCCATCCATGTTCTAATGGGATACCTGACAACGATACCTACTTCAGCCCGTAACCAAAATAGGAGTCTGTATAAGAATCCCCCTAAATATTTATCAAGAATGAATAATCTTCAACCCTTTACCAATTATTCTCTATTTAATCATTTATTGTCTCCAAGGTTCCATTGGTATCCCATTATTCAATACATACTATGAATTAAGCTGGAATTCTAATCAATATCAATATTTATTTATTTAATCACATTCAACTCGAGCATGATTCATACCTCCCATTCATTTCATAATTCATTCATATAATATACTATTTGTGTAGAACATCATGTCTAGCACCTAAAAACCATGTTCATTTATTTATACTAAAGGTGTTATAATTACATGTCTAAAACCAATTTCATATTTGGTCTAGATCTTTATTTCTAACACCCTTACATCTAAGAACTTCGATAACTATTGGGGAGGAACTCCAGGTCCATGTACCAACATCTATATTATTCTATAATTCTATACCTAGAACCTTATTCTCATTCACTTACATAATTTGATCATTATTGGGGAGGAGCATTAATTTTATGTCCCAACTTCTACATTTTTCTATGATGTCATACATTTCACCACAAAATCTCATCCATTTAATCATTCTCTTAGTCATAAGAATGTTCCACATATATCATTTTCTAATCCAATGGTTAGTTAAACATTTCAAAGGCCATTAGTTAATTCAATAATTTACCAAGCATAATACCCACAAATTAATTCACCAATTAATTAATCAATTAAAACAATTATAATTTGATAATTAATTATTCATAATTTATTATCTAAAATATTATTGCAAGATCATATAATTAATACACCATTAATTATCAAATTTCATTCAAAGCATCATTTCACAATTAATCCACTCATTAATTATCTCAATTATCCAATACAATATCTTATAATTAATCCCCCAATTAATTATATATATTTCAAGGTAAAGTGCATAATTATTTCACAATTAATTATTCCATTCTATATATCATCTTTCCATAATTGATTCTTAACAAATACATATTCAAATAAAATATCATCTTATCATAATTAACTCTCAAAATTAATTAACTTCAATCAATATCATGGCACAAAATTAATTCACCATTAATTTTCTTACATAGCCAAACATCATATCAAAATTAATTTCACAAAATTAATTATCTTAAGATAAATAATTCAATATCTTAATTACAATTCTCTACGTTAATAATTAATTCAAAAATTAATTATCCTAAATTATCCAATTAAAGACACATAATTAACTACCTGGTTAATTATCTCAACTTATCCTACCCAATACTCATAAATTACACTTATCACAAGTTCATCAAAAATGGAAGGATATAATAATTCACATAACCAAAAACTAAATGAGCATATCAATTTAAACATTATTTTTTATCATAGAGATAGGACACCACCGTTGGATGGGTTTAATTAAAAAATAAGATTTTTTATCTAACAAATAAAAAACAAATTTTCCCCAATATTGTAGTAAAAATTATCAAAATCAGTAGATTAAAAAAATTTATTTTTACCAAATAAAATTAATGTTGATGACCCTACCTCACAGAATTGGCCGAACCAATGTTTTCAAACATAAACCGAAAATTTCTCACGCACACGCACATCCATAAAAGCATGCACACAATCGGAATTCATCGCCGCACCTAATAACTATTAACAGACACTGTTAAATAGTGTGGAAATGACCAAAACACACCCATTTAATTCACCTCAACTCAAGGTACACCATAAGCACTAATTGAATGATGAAAATCTAATTAATGAGTATAAAACATTACCCAAATATGATGGTGGTGAACCCAATCATGACAAACCACCATGCTTTCGGCAGTGGTTGTCAAAATATGGACCAATGAGTCCTTATACATCATTCACACCACCTAGAATCAGAAGATAAAGAAGAGAACAGATCAATCCTAGGACTTATGTTTTTGGCCTAACGGAGATCGGGTGACGAAGAGCTGAAATGGCCGATGTGAAGAATGAAACATACGGAGAGGGAATTACCGCGATGAGATAGACAACATTTGTGAAGGAACAACCATGATCTGCCATGCAGAGTGGGAGATGAGTTGTAGAGTGGTGTGCCTCACCATGGGAGAATGAGGGGAGGTGTTCGCACGTAACCCTATTGTGCACCACCCTCTTATAACTCCAATTAATTTTATAATAATTAATAAAATAATAATAATAATGCCCACATTATACTTATCATTTTAATTTAAATGATTCTTTGATAAACCCCATAACTCCCCCATTACGCCTCATTTAATTAAATTCCTCTCCAATGAATTTAACAAAATAAATTCTCCTCCATAACGCATTTAATTAAATATCGTTTAATGAATTTAATTAATACATCTCTAACTCATCATTATTTAATTAAATTCTCCCAAACTCAAATAAAATTTAATCATTTCCCTACTTTTCATAAATAATTTAATTTATATTATCCTTTATTTTAGTTAGGTAAAACCCTAACACTTCATTTATTCCACATTTAATTAAAATCCATTAACTTGGACGTAATTCAATAAAACTCCGACTCATTTAATTAAATTCTACCACATTAATCTAATTAAAATAAATTTTATTTTACATCACATAATTAAATTACTTTTAACCATGAATTTAATCAAATTAAAATCCCCATATTATGTAATTTAATTAAGTCCCCCTTACCGAGGAATTTAATTAAAAAAATAAACTGAAACCCCAAACTGGGTAAGCCTCACAGTTTGTCTCGCACGGTCTAGAAAACTGTGTGCCAAATGTGTGGGGCCTTTTATCTATGGAACCTACTTCAAATAGTTTAACCTAAACTATTTTCCTAACCATTCATAGAATGTGCGGCCACCTCTATCTCACCATCAGCATGATGCATGGTTTGACCTGCACAATTTGACCAAACATGCTCTGCTCGTACGAACGCCATTGTCAGGTTCGGTGCTCCCAAAAACCATTGAACCACACATACAACTCCTCTATCCTTCACCCAATTCTATTATCCAAACTTTTAAATGGTCCAAACTTACAAAACATAAACCTAATGATGGTTTTTAAGACTTACCCATCTAAAAAATGAAAATGTTGAATAACATTCATATTTTAAGCCAGTTTAAAAACACGGGACTTTACACTTTTTTCACCTTAAAAACTAATTGTCCTCGAGAAGCTAACTGGAACTAATATTGAATTCACTAACCCAAAATGGTCAAAAAGTCTCATTTGTACAATTATATTGTGTTTGTCTATACCAAATGAACCTTTAACCAAATCACAAGCCCAATTAATTAAACCATTTAATCCTGATCCAAGGTCCCAAATCCAACACAAAACATCAAAACATCACATAACCAATCCCACACTTCTAGAGGTATAATCCCTTCATCATATCGTCAATTGATATTGCCAACCCAAAAACCTACTGTCAGCATTAACTCAATGACATGCCTTTAAAAACATTCCATCACCAACCACAAGTAATTGAAGTCCTCACTCGCTTTCTGTGGCATCTCCCAATAAAGTTATCTCAAGGATAATGTAAAACTATTATCTCCCAGCACTAAAAATAATATGTAACCCAAATAACTGCAAATCCCACATTCAAACCTATTCACAACCACTTAACGAGTACAATATCTTTTGAAACATTAGCACGGTGTATGACTGAAACTGTCTCAGTGCCTCCACGATGAGGCTAAGATAGGGTTCATGCTTGTCCCATTCAAAATATAACACTAATATTAAACCCTGGTCACCAAAATATCAGTCAAACTACTACTGATCGAATCTTCACAAAAAAGGCTCGGCATAACCTGTTGATGCGTCATCAAAAAAACCTTGATGCATGTATCTCCCAAGGCATCCTTATTCCATCAAAGCATAACACTATATCTTTTTGAAAAACATATTCATGAAACATTACCCACTAAGAAGTTTCCATTTCAAAGAAGAAAAGATCAGTCACTCACAAGCCCACCATTTTGGAATAACCATAAACACATGATTGACGTTCCACAAACCACGGTCACCACGTCAACATATCGTAAGGAAGCTGAAACTTAAACCTTTTACTGTATCAAAACACCCGAGTACAAAAAGTTATTGTAAGGGAAATGACACTATAATGATACCATCATAAAATTCTCATAGAAGAGAAAATCATCTCAAGCTCTAAGGGTGATACCTATCATGGGCTAGTCCTTTGCAAAGCATACGTGTCAAAACATTCTCTTGGTTATAAATAACATAAATCACTAGGCTTAAAATCCCACATTTCATTTTAGTCATTTCATTGAATTCATTTCAACCAATAAAAATTGAATGAATTTTATCAAAGCCAAAATTACTATTCCACAACCGTGAACATGGTCTTTAAACAGTTCTCCTTAGCCAAAACAAGCAAGCTATAATAAACATCTTCTAAAACATTTAACATTTATTTTCATTTATTTATTAAACTTTAAATTTAGAATTTCAATTCCATTTAGTCAGAATGCAACTTCCGAGGGTCCCATTTAATTAAAAACAAATATGTTCTTCAAAAAGAAACCCTATAATAGTTAATTTAAACTAAAACTCAATAAATTTACATTTATAACCATTTTCAAACACACTATAGCTATATTAGGCTCAGTACAATGGGTGTCCATCTACTAACTGCTAAGGTGCACATACACCTTTTTGTTAGAATTTGGCACTCATTTATCACAATTAATTTCCATTTAACATTTTTTAACTTTAGCAACCACTTTTTCAATTGTTGGAAAACACGAGTTAAATTTTTCTTAGTTATAATGTAACCATACAACTTACAACTAAAATTGGACCACGTTGAATACATAATCAATAAAAAAATATTACACTCATGCAGCCATTTACACATCAAAACTACTCTATCATGTTATCATTACCAACATCACAACAACATGTTATAACACAGAAGCATGAAAAAAAACAAAACATGATAATGAAATAGGTATCATGGCATATAAACACCCAAACATGTTAAATCAATCACCAAAACATGCTATCTAAGGGCATTCTAAAGAAAATGAAACCATGAAATTCTACCCAAGGCACACAATAAAGATTAGCTAGCACCCTACAAATGAAACTACATGGCATGTGATATGCATGGCATGTGAATCTCTTAGTTCCTAAGATGATGAATGTAATTCGATTTTCTGTCCACCTCAAGAAAAGGATAATTTTCAAAAATTTCCAATACAATATGATGTGGAAAATACAATAGTCACTCCAGGAAAAATCAGATCATTGTACCATCAAATAGTATATACATAAATTACCATCCCTGCCCATTTGGTCATTTATCGTACATGTGGAGATCAGTCCCAAGCATGTCTATTAAGCAAGTTCCAAAAATTTCCTTTTCCCTTATCTACTATCCCAAAATATAAAGGAAATGAAAAAATAATAAAAACCTAAACCTCTAACACAAATTTGTATCGTACGGACCCGACTTACACTTGAACTGGTAGCCAGACTGGTTGCCACATGACCTCATTCACATCTCCTCATAAGCTAGATGCTGCAAAATAACTGGAATGGTCTATAGATAGTTATGTAGGGTCGGAAGAAAACGAGGGAAGATGGCAAGAGGGGGGGTGAATTGCCTTTTTAAAAAATTGATTATCAAATTAAAAATCAAAGTATAAATGCAGCGGAAATAAAGAGGCAAGACACAAGAAATTGATAACGGAGTTCGGCCAAAACCCGGCCTACGTCTCCGCTCCCAACTCAACCGTTGAGAGATTCCTACCGCTTGCTTTTCAATGGTTTTAGCAAGAAACCCACTAGGCTTTGAGGTAGCACTAGGACCTATTACAGCTTGCTTTTGTGGTTTAGCAAGAACCCACTTGCTTTTGATGGTTTAGCAAGAACCCACTATCCTTCTTACAGGTGAAGGATAGCTCACCTTTTTCTCAAGCTATTTAAAGGAAAGCTTGGCAACCTTTTCACACCTTAGTGGTGATGTGAAACCCAAAGAAAAGAGGGGATGAGAAAATTGGGAGTTTGTAGGCACAAACTCAAAGTTAAGCTCAAAAAGAATAAAACAATAAAAACCGTATATGAGGAAGTCTTGGGCGCCTTTGATTGGATGGAGATGTTGAAGGCCGCTTCCAAGCTTCTTTGGAGGTGCTCCTTGGATGTGGAATTGGATGGAGCACTTGGGGTTCCTTGAGGTGGCTCGCCGGAGGTACGCCAAATGATCCAAAATATGTCTGTTGGCTTTGTTTATGTTCCGGTTGATGTCCGGGGCTTCCTTGGACTTTATTTATAGGCATGGAACCCTTGAGGAGGCTTCGGAGCCGTTGGATAAGTCCTCGGAGCCATTGGGAGCCAAAAGAAGGTTGACTGGTCAAACCCAACGGCTAGTTTGACTGGTCTACCGGCTGGCCGGTACAGCTCCACCGGCTGGCCGGTGCCTTGGATGTTGAGATGAAACTTGGTCCAGGCTCCACCGGTCGACCGGTGGAGGAGCCACCGGCTAGCCGGTGGCAAGACAGTATCAAACACTATTTGGGCTGGATGCCACAGGTCGACCGGTGACAGAGCCACCGGTCGACTGGTGGAACCTGGCAGTGGGCAATGCCTCTGCCAGTTCCACCGGCGGACCGGTGCTATCACACCGGTTGGCCGGTGGACTGAATTTCAGTCCATTTTGCCAGCTTTCTTGGGCCAATCCTTTGGCAACCTTGTTCCTATCATCCACAATACTTAAAACAATGTTAGATAAACAAGAAAGGTGATTGTGATCTTGAAAATCAAACAACGAGGGGAACGAGATGTACAAAAATCTCCCCCTATTTTGATGATCACAATCACCAAAACAATTAATGAAAAATACTCAAATGAAAGGAAATGCTTAAGCATGATGAAAAGGATTCTCCCCCAATCAATCAAGAAATTTCTCCCCCTTTGTGATTATCAAAATAGCGTGGGGCATAAAACTTGATTGAGGGAATGAAGATTTGAAAAACAAGATTTGAGATTTGAAATGAAAATTGAAAATACAAATTGAATTGAAAAATGAATTGAAAATTGAATAACAGTTTGAATTGAAAGTTTTGAATCAAAATTCGAATTGAAATTTGAAATTTGAAACCAAATTTGAAATTGAGAGTTTTAAAACCAAGTGTTGAAATTGAAAGGAAAAATTTTGAATACACAAAAAAGCTTAAAAGATCCTAACTCCCCCTAAATAAAAACAAAAAGTCACCGGGGAGAGGGATTTTGAAAAGAGATGATTTTAGGCCCGGAGAGACTCGCTAGAAGGGATTTTTCAATCCAAACTTGTCTCATGGCGGGTCTTCTCCTATAGAATTCATCGGAAAAGAAAAAAGATTTGGGTTGACCGTACCGGGCATTTTTACAATTACATTCATAAATGAGGTGCCCGGGCTTCTTACAATAATTGCAAAATTTAAATTCAGAGCTCCCCCTTAAAAAAATAGTGGGTGCATGGGAGGAGGAGGCTTTATTGGTATAGCCAAGTCCATGAGTTGTCCTAGAAACCCTTTGAGAACCCATCAAATTTGAAAGATTTTGTTCCCCTTGGGTGAACTTAGCTAGGGTCTCCCTTAGGTCTTTGATGGTTGATTCCATAGAATCAACATTTGGGAAATTTTGGATTTTAAGGGTGAGTTCCTCCTTCTCTTTGAGAAGTTGGTCTTTTTCGGAGGAAAGTTTTTTGAAAGACTTTTTTAAAGCAACAAATTTTGACGATAAAGCATGAAAACCTTTTTCAAGTTGATCTCTAGCGTGTGAGAGTTCTTCATAAGAAAGATGATTTAAAGAATTGGAATTTGAAGAACAAGAGGAGGAGGAGTCGGAAGATGTGGAAGATGATACCTCATGATTTGCCATTAGGCATTTTTTACCTTGGTCGCTCGAGGAGAAGGAGGAGAATGAAGAGGTGGAGCTATCACTCCATGTTGCCTTTGAAGCCTTCTTCTTTTTCTTCTTGGCCCTTTTCTTGTGGAGTGGGAAATTGGGCACGGATTTTTCATCGGGTTCTTGCTTGTTGTCGGGTTCTTGCTTTTGAGCCTTCTTAGTGCCTTCATGGGTAAGTTCTAAACATTTCCAAATATCATGTGAAGATGTGCAAGAAGAAATATGATCAAAAACATTTCTATCAAGACCACAATGAAGAGCGTTCATGGCTTTGCCATCAAGCTCAAAATAAGCAATGTCATTGGGGGTCCATTTTGACTCATCGGGAGAGGAAAGCGAAAAACCATGCATAACAATTCTATAAATTGGATAACCAATGCTTTTAAGAAAAGTTGACATGCGGGTTTTCCAAAAACTGTAATCGGCTCCATCAAAGAATGGAGCACGATCCAAAGAATGTCCTTCGGGGAATTGAGATGAAGAAGCGGTAGAAGCCATCAAAAAAAAAATAGGATCTTTAATTTGAAACCGGTTAAGGAATTATTCAAATACGTGCTCTGATACCAATTGTAGGGTCGGAAGAAAACGAGGGAAGATGGCAAGAGGGGGGGTGAATTGCCTTTTTAAAAAATTGATTATCAAATTAAAAATCAAAGTATAAATGCAGCGGAAATAAAGAGGCAAGACACAAGAAATTGATAACGGAGTTCGGCCAAAACCCGGCCTACGTCTCCGCTCCCAACTCAACCGTTGAGAGATTCCTACCGCTTGCTTTTCAATGGTTTTAGCAAGAAACCCACTAGGCTTTGAGGTAGCACTAGGACCTATTACAGCTTGCTTTTGTGGTTTAGCAAGAACCCACTTGCTTTTGATGGTTTAGCAAGAACCCACTATCCTTCTTACAGGTGAAGGATAGCTCACCTTTTTCTCAAGCTATTTAAAGGAAAGCTTGGCAACCTTTTCACACCTTAGTGGTGATGTGAAACCCAAAGAAAAGAGGGGATGAGAAAATTGGGAGTTTGTAGGCACAAACTCAAAGTTAAGCTCAAAAAGAATAAAACAATAAAAACCGTATATGAGGAAGTCTTGGGCGCCTTTGATTGGATGGAGATGTTGAAGGCCGCTTCCAAGCTTCTTTGGAGGTGCTCCTTGGATGTGGAATTGGATCGAGCACTTGGGGTTCCTTGAGGTGGCTCGCCGGAGGTACGCCAAATGATCCAAAATATGTCTGTTGGCTTTGTTTATGTTCCGGTTGATGTCCGGGGCTTCCTTGGACTTTATTTATAGGCATGGAACCCTTGAGGAGGCTTCGGAGCCGTTGGATAAGTCCTCGGAGCCGTTGGGAGCAAAAAGAAGGTTGACTGGTCAAACCCAACGGCTAGTTTGACTGGTCTACCGGCTGGCCGGTACAGCTCCACCGGCTGGCCGGTGCCTTGGATGTTGAGATGAAACTTGGTCCAGGCTCCACCAGTCGACCGGTGGAGGAGCCACCGGCTAGCCGGTGGCAAGACAGTATCAAACACTATTTGGGCTGGATGCCACAGGTCGACCGGTGACAGAGCCACCGGTCGACCGGTGGAACCTGGCAGTGGGCAATGCCTCTGCCAGTTCCACCGGCTGACCGGTGCTATCACACCGGTTGGCCGGTGGACTGAATTTCAGTCCATTTTGCCAGCTTTCTTGGGCCAATCCTTTGGCAACCTTGTGCCTATCATCCACAATACTTAAAACAATGTTAGATAAACAAGAAAGGTGATTGTGATCTTGAAAATCAAACAACGAGGGGAACGAGATGTACAACAAGTTAGTGGGGAGACTATACCCTCATATTCAGATTGAAAAGCTGAATAGATAATAAAATCAGAAAACAATGGAAGAATATAAAACAATAATCCACTGAATATTTAAAATGTCCAAGGCCAGTTTATACAATGCATTCATTTCATGGTGATAAATATAAGATAGTAGTAAAAAACAACATTATTTACATTACAATACCGAAATAAAGAAAAGACGCAAGCCCCAAGGATGATCTCCACAAGTATCCTAAGCTCCAACTTGGTCCTTTTCTCCTAAATCCCAAGTGTATATAACATCAACATGGAAATTTTCAGAGTCCTGCAAACAAGAAAGGCTAGTCGGGTAACCTAGTGCAATAGCGGCCTGAATAGGTTGTGAGTTATAAATCTCAATAGGTTGGGACCACCGGTTGTCTAGCACAATCTAGAAAATGAAATATAACAAATGTGGTGAAAATATAACAAGGTAATAACATAACTAAACAAAAAACAAACAACCCATCCCCATTCCGAAGGGACACCTGACGACGATACCTACTTCAGCCAGTAGCCGTAATAAGTGTCTGGATAAGAATCATACATGAATATTTATCAAGAATGAATACCTTTCAATACTTTACCAATTATTCTCTATTTAATCGTTAATTGACTCCATGGTTCCCATGGTGTCCCATACCTCAATACAAACATCATCTCGTGCTGCAATTTTAATCTTTATCAATAATTATTTATTTAATGAGATTCAACTCGAGCATGATTCATATATTTCTTTCATTTCATAATTCATTCATATAATATACTATTGGTGTTGAATGTCATGTCTAGAACCTAAAACCCACATTCATTTATTTATAATGTTGTTGTTAGAACACCATGTCTAACACATATTTATCATTTGGTGTAAATCATCATGTCTAACACCCTTTCATCTAAGCGCTTAAATAACTATTAGGGTGCAATGCTACGTCTATGTCCCAACTTCTACATTGGTCGATGATGCCATACCTATCACCAAACTCTCATTCATTTACATAATTTGATAACTATTGAGGAGGAACTTCATGTCCATATCCCAACATCTACATTGGTCTAGGATGTCATAACTAGCACCACAAAATATTAGACATTTAATCATTCTTTATGTAATAATAATTTTCCACATTATTCATTTACTAATCCAATGATTAGTTAAACATTTCGTTGGCTATTAGATAATTAAACAATTAACTAAGCATATAACCCTTTAATTAATTCATCAATTAATTAATCAATCTACACTATTATCATTCGATAATTAATTCTTCATAATTAATTTTCCAAAACATTACTATAAGAGAATATAATTAATACACCATTAATTATCGAATTTCATTCAAAGCATCATATCACAATTAATCCACTGATTAATTATCTCAATTTTTCAATCCAATATATTATAATTAATACCCTAGTTAATTATCTATATTACTAGGTCAAGCACATAATTAATTTATAATTAATTATTTCATTCTACATCTCATATTTCCATAATTAATTCTTAAAAATTAATTATTCAAATCATATATAAACTTATCATAATTAATTCTCCCCATAAATTATCTTTAATCAACATCTTGGAACATAATTCATTAACCATTAATTATCTTACATATCCAAACAAAATCGCATAATTAATTTTCCCCAATTAATTATCTTAACATAACCTATTAAATATTTCAATTACAATTCTCAAGGTTCATAATTTATTCAAACATTAATTATCTTATGTTATTGAATTAAAAACTCATAATTAATTCCCCAATTAATTATCTCAACTTATCCTGCCCAATACTCATAAATTACACTTATACACAGGGTTTCAAAAAGGTACGAAGTATTAATTCACATAACCACAAGATTAACGAGCATGTCACTTTAAACATTATGTTTTTAGCATGAAGACAGTGCACCTCTGTTGGAGGGGTTTTATTAAGAAATATGATTTTGTAATCTAACAAATAACAAGAAATTTTTTCCAATAACTTAGTAAAATTTATCAAATGTAGTAGATTAAAAAAATGAATTTTTACCAAATAAAATCAATTTTGATGACCATCCCTCATGGAATTGGCTAAACCAAAACTTTCTGACGTAAAATGCAAATTTCTCACAAACACGCACCTCCACAAAAGCGTGTGCACACTTGGAATTCATCGCTGATGCCAACAATAATTAACTGGCACTCATAAATAGTGTTGCGGAGACCAATGAAACCCTAATTAATTCACCTCCACTCAAAATACACCATAATAATTAATTAAAGGATGGGAACCCAATTAGCGAGTATAATCCCTAACAAAAATTAGACAACAATTAACTAAATCGAGACAAACTGGAATGATTTCAGTAGTGGTTTTCAAAAATATGGACCAACGGGTGCTGAGACATCTTTCGCATCAACTAGAATCAGAAAAGAAGAAGAAACCAAATAAATTCTAGGACATAGGTTTTCGGGCTAACGATGACTAATTGAAGAAGATCTAAAATGGTTGATGCAAAGAATGAATCATGCAGAGGAGGACATACCTCAATGAGTCAGACAACATCAGGGAAGGAACTTCCATGATCTGGCGTGTGGATAGGGATCCGAGTTGTGGAGTGGTGCACCTCACCATGAGTGAACAAACGGAGGGGGTCGTGCTTCACCCTACTATGCACCACCCTCTTATAACCCCAATCAGTTTTATAATAATTAAAACAACAATAATAATAATAATAATAACACCCATGTTATTGTTATCATTTTAATATAAATTATTCTTTGATAAACCCCATAACTCCTCCATTAAACCTCATTTAATTAAATTCCACTCCAATGAATTTAATTAAATAAAAACTCCTCCTTAACATATTTAATTAAGTTATCTTTCAATGAATTTAATTAATACAACTCCAACTCATCGTTATTTTATTAAATTTTCCCAACTTCAAATTTATTTAATTCTTTTCCCTCACTATTCATTAATAAATTAAATTCATTATATCCTTTAATTTAATTATGTAAAACCCCAACTCCTAATTTATTCATCATTAAATTAAAATCAATTTCTTTGTATCTAATTAAATGAAACACCAACTCATTTAATTAAATTCTCTCACATTAATTTAATTAAATAAAATCCCAATTTGAATCAATTAACTCAATAACTTTTTACAATAAATTTAGTGAATTAAAAAACACCATATTATGTAATTTAATTAAATCCCTCATGGCTGGGAATTTAATTAAATAAAATAGGCCAAAACCCAAAAATGGGTAAGACATGCGGTTTTTATCGCACAGTTCGGAAAAACGTGCACCAACCATGTGGAACCTTCTATCTAAGGAACCTACTTCGCACATTTTTTCCTGTATGGTTTTCCTAACTGTGTGTAGACTTTGCGAGCACCTCTGTCTCACCTTTAGCAAGCAGCACCGTTTGAAGTGCATGGTTTGACCAACTGTGCTCAGCCCGTGTGAACGCCACTGCCAGGTTCGCTGCTCCTGATACCCATTGAACCACCTATAAAAATCCTTGAAACATTACCAAAGGCAGGTATCAACACTTTTAAATGGTCGAAACTTAAAAAAATCAACCTGAATCTTGGTTAAAAGACCAAACCATCCAATAAATGAAAAATTCCAAAAAAATCATATTTAACCCGATTCAAAAACCCGGGTCTTTACACGTATAAGGATTATGTTAATTTTGTACTAACATAGGTATTTGTTTAAGAATAACATAAGAGTTGTGGATAATCCCAATGGGTGTGAGATTATAAATTTGATCATAAGATTAATTTATTAAGTATCCTTTTTTAGGCTTTATGTTATATAAGTTTATCAAAATTGAGGACATTCATGGAGACAATTTTGGTGATATAACACAATAATTCGGTATATTTTTTAGCAAAATATTATTTTTGAATGAATTTGGACATAATATTAAGCCTATAAAAAATATTTTTATTACATATGATCATTACTAATAAGTTAATAATAGCCAATAAATATTGTTTAATTTCATTGTAAATCCAGTTATACAGAAAGCCCTTATGGTTAAAAATTGATTTAATGAAAAAACTTTTTTTTGAGGATTTACACCATATTTTTAGAAAATTAATGATATTATATTAATATGGTGTTAGAAAAAGGAATAACTTAATGTTGGGTGACAACCTATCTTATCTGGTAGGGTTGCGGGTCATGGACCCAAAATTGAAGGCTAACAGGGGTCCATTAACATCCTTTTGGATATTTTAGGTCCTATTTTATATGATGTTTTTTACATAAATGAATTAACTAATATATAATTATCGAATATAATAATTTGATATTGAGGTGTTATTGTTAGGTTTAGTGATTAATGTATTTTTGGATAACTAGCGATTCAGGAATGAAAACATCATTAGGTATATTCATTTCACGAAGTCAAATATGATGTGGAAATTTATGGAATCAGAACTATAAAATGAAATTATAATTATATTGTGTAGTTTTCCCTATCATGATAGTAAAATAAACCAAAAACTATATAAAAAGGATCTCAAAAAAATAGTTTCCTATTAAATTTTTATCCCATGAATCTTTTATAATTTATGTACATACATATTTATGGTTATTTGATTGTTAAGTTTCCCTTGATCATTAACTTTATTATGATAAATTATATCTATCAATCTCCAAAATCATTTATTCATTTCATCAATGTCCATATTTTTAAATCCACATAATTTATTCCAACATAGAATCCATGTTATGTGTTATTATATATTCACATCTTACATCCATTTCCCTCATATCAAGATAAATTTTTAATAACCTCAATTTTTTAGTGGGATTTCAAGAATCATATTTTCAAATGATGAACCACTGATTTCTGAGATCATGTTCAAATTGAGATGACACTATTTATTGATCATGGGGAGAATTTAATACCTTGAGATTATAAATAGAAAATATTGTTTTTACCTTTTTATGTGAAATGATACACTAACATTAAACGATCAGTGAAATATATTTTTAAAAATTTTATCTCTTCAGTAGGATGTGGGACAAGTAACCTCGGGTCTTCTAGTATTAAAATATATTATAACCTTATAAAAATGATTTATAATTGGTAGGTATGTATAGGATTTACTGAATTATAAAAATTATATGGTTTATTATTTTATAAATTAAATTCAATTGTTATATTTTGATAATAAATAAAATAAAAATATTTTTTACGAAAAAAGGCTTGTTTTCTAAAAAATTGTATTTTTCTGAATGTACATTTCATCGTGCTTTTCTCATATACATGAATTTTTTTTCTATCCCTTTAGAAAAATAATTTAAATTTTTAAATAATAATTTCAAAATTAATTTAGAGTGAATTTTTTAGAATATGTTGAAAAGAGTAAATATTCGATGAATATTCTTAAATGCTGAATTTTATTGAAAAATTCCATTTTGTTTAATTAATTTAATATTATCATTTTCATTGAAATTTTTTTAAATGTTAAATTTGTTAAATTATATTTTAATATATATGATTTTAGTTATTATTATAAATTTCATAATGAATTTTTTTTATTTAAATATTTAATACTTATGAAAATTTTCATTGAAAAACAAATTTTTCATATAATCTATGTGACTAATATTGGTTTAAATTATTTTAATTAAATGAATTAATTTGAAAAAATTTATTACATTCTCAAAATAATAAAAATTATCATTATATTCTAATCTAAACTATATTTTAGGCCATAATAAATAGTGAAGAAAGCAAAACTAATTTCCCATATTTTTCATTAAACCAAGTTTACAGTGGGTCAATCTAAAATGATAATGGTTGAAAAAAGCTAGGTATTTTTTTAATCAAAATTTATATTGCATATTTATACCTTATATAATCACTGGTTTAGGAATTATCTATTTCGGAACTTTTTTATGAGATACAAATGGTCATAATACATTCTTTTAAAAAATTCTTACTACGTTCTCTCCCACACTTATGAAAGGGAACCCGACCGTATCTCCATTACAAACATGTAGAAAAATTAGTTAAAAAATACCTGAAAAAAATATTATAATTAAATTCATACCAATATACTAGAGAATATTGTTGGATCCTACATCCAATTTAAGAAGACATTATTTATAACATAATGATGTTTCCCATAGAAGATGTAGGTTTCTTAACTAGGAATTTTCATTTTACGTATTTTTATAGATCTATAGATTATTCTGTAACTATACTAAATTTATCACATGAGTATATAATATAATATAATATTTTATTTTTTAATATAATAAACTACATCCATCAAATATTCCATCAAATGGGATATGAAACCATCGATCCTATGTACAGAAGACTATCGACTCACGAACTGATGATATTATTTTTCCAACACCACCTCCCTAGTTAGACAGAATAATGGAGATTAAAAATTTATATAATATTTTTTTTGGATTGACTAATTCTATTTTTATAATATCAAATATTACTTCTTTCCTTCCAATCATTTTGAAAATAATTACGACGCTCTGGAGAATGTGTGGACTACCACATCCACATAATGATGTAAAATGATTTTTGATTTCATTTAAACATCTATGGTAATATGGGAATATTTAATAAATATCAATTAACTATTTGATATAATAATTTTTTTATAAAATTTTCATATTATTAACCATTCTCACATTTAATAATTTGGTAAAATACAAACATAGTCCCAAATTACAAATGACAAACCATCTCCATGAATGATGTCTCTCATTTTACCATATAAATATTTTAAGGTAAATTATAAATACATATAAATTGGATATATATAATATTTATATCATGGATAACGTTCTTAAAATTAAGTTACCATTATTAATAAAACAACTAACATAATTACTGAACCAAATCATGCATGAAAACAAAGTGATTGTCACACAAAATACTAATTCTGTCAAACTATTTTTAAATAATTGGTCATAAAATTATATAGATAAATAAATTTTGGAAGTTAATATATGATATGGTTATTTAACTTTTGTATTGTAATTGTATATTTATTACATAGGAGTTATGGAAATGTATAAAGAAAATAATACTTGAGGTAATGGGTTTTATCTTAATTTTTTCATTGGGGAATATAATAATGTTACGCACCTAATTTTATGGGTATAGTATATATACAGAATATTTAGCATTCTATATAATTAATATATTATTATTAATAGTTTTTAATGCTTCATTTTATATAATTTATTTCATGGGGAACATGATATAGAATTTATCAAAGTGTATGAGTGTAGAGACCCATGCTTGACGTACATGGACATTAAAATACTTTTTAAGAATACTAAATACATACAAAAACAAACACTGAAGGACCTTAATAGTTTAGTGTCTTTGGAAACACGAAACATAATCTTCTAATCGTGGTGAAAGATCTTCAAAATCTCCCATAAAGATCTTCCCCTTTTTTTCTTACCTAATACCATTCATTATATCCTTGGGAAAAGAAAACATAGAAAGGGTGAGCTCAAATTCTCAGTAAGGGTAAAAATATAGAACGTAAACAATCCATAAACATTTTAATGCAATAACATGAACATAGAATCTAAACATAAAAATCTTGTGCAAAGAAATAAATCATGGAAGTACGTAAGTCATATATCATAAAGGAACCTCAATCATGATAAAATAGCATGGTAATAAAACATGTAAATGTGGAAACCCATTAAGCACAAGATATGATTTCTATAGTAGCCAAGGGATTTTTGCCAAGACCATCTTAGTTGACAAAGTCCCTTTTTGAATCGAGTTCACTCTTCATTCCTATACTGTATCACTGAATCGGATTAACTTACCATTCCGACCATGTCTATATAATGAGATAGAAATCATTACCCAATTCATCATAGGGAGATATAAGTCCCACCCATCTCATAATGATACCATTCTTATGTGTGCCACAAGATCATAAATCATACATCATAGCATAACCCCTGTAATAAAAATGGGATTCTTAAACATCATGCCATCATAAAATAACCCATATAAGATAAAAGGACATCATAAAAATAATTCCATCATAACATAATCAAATCAATTTAAAAATTGGGATATAAATATAACCCTATATTATCTTAGATGGAAAACAATCTTGATAAAATTCTTGAACTCCATTCTTGAGAAAAATATCCTTTCTACTTCAAAAACATTTTTCCTTTCTTAACAAGTCATAAAAAAATAATTTGATTAAAAATAAAATTGAATACATGTAAAGGAATCTTCATTGAAAAAAGGTTCTTTGAAATCATAAAAATTCATTCATGTCGTATAAGTTAAAAAAACATTCTCCTCGTACTTTTGTCGGAAAAGTCAAAAAGTTTCTCGTATGGTAAACAAAAGAAAGATTCTTTCCATAACACAATTTAAAAGCCAAAGAGGGGTAAACATGACCTTAAAAATACATGTAATAGTATTAAACACTTTATGAAAAACATTTTGATGGAGATTGATGAAAAATACAACCCCAGTAAATACTTACGTATAAGCAATCTCAGATAAAAATGAGATTTGAAAATTTATCCCTTACCATAGGTCTGATATGCTTCATACGTATCGTACCTCATGTATAATGATTTAAATAATGAAATTGACTTATTAAAAAATCATATTCAAAGTTATTAAATATTATATTTTTCACTTATTTCTTTATATTACCCATTATTTTGTAAATTCCATGTTAAAGTAGCGTTTTGGGTGAAATCGTTTTATTTATCGTACGTGGATTTGTTGTTCATGATATTATAATTACTTATACCATGTTTTACATAATTCCAAAATGTAAATCAGTATTAATATGTAATATATATTCAGTATATAAATATATATATATATATATAATATATATAGATAAGTGAAATGAAATACACCGTTCATGGAGACGGTAGGCTGTGCGTGCGCATGAACGGGGTTTTCCTTTCCTCACTGACTTGAATGGAAGTAAGTAGATGACATATATATATATACATAAATCTAGTAGCTTTATAATGTCATATATTTCATTATTATTCATTATATATACTTTATAATCATTCTTGGGTGGTTAACATGAAGAATGGATCTCATCATGTCGTGGAGACGGTAATCTGTACATACGCACGAGAGATGTTATCGTTCCCATTATTATTGAATTTAATTTTAGTCGATGATACAATATCTCAGAATCAGTATGATGTTATAATATCTAAACATAGTTACTCTTTACACCATTATACCAATCCATGTTTGTTGGTGGATGAAAAACAGATTACACCACGGCGTGGAGACGGTATTCTGTACGTACGCATGCGCGGTGATTTCGTTTTCCGTAGGATGGATATAATGTGAAATATGGTTGTTTCATATTTATAATAACATATCATTATATTAGTGATACTGATTTTATTAATTTATAATGAAACAACTAAATAAGAAGTAGTTGAAGAAGAAAGAAACTTGAAAGAATCGATAGAAGGGATTACCTCTTCTTCGACGCACCTCTTTTAAGCTTCCTCTTAAGGCACTAGAGTTGATCTTTTGAGGAGACCATAACCTATATAATGTTTTAGGGAAGTATATAAGGGAAATGGTCAGCGGTTGGCCGAGCTTGAAGGCTCAAAATTGTATAAAGGAAAGAGGGAGGGGGTGCCCTTTTATAAAGGAGAAGAGGGTCACCTTAGGAAAAACATAAAATATTATTTTATAATAAAGTCATATTTGGTTTATAATAGCTCCAAATTGATTTATTTTGAGACTAAAGTGGGGATGGGTCGATATCCTCTCAAACAATAGGTTTTATACAAGTTTAGGTTACTATTTTAACCTTATCATTTAGATTTAACACTAAGTTAAATAATTTAACTTTTACCGTGTCTTCTTGTTTTCATACACTATATGGTTAATAATCTTATTATAACGAGGAAAAACAACCCCAAGTGGTTCATTATAAATTTATATAATCCAATATATGTCATTTTTCTGAAGCTTAGATTTTTAGGAATATAATATGTAACACCCGAGACTTTTATGAGAAATATTTTGTTTTTATGTTATATAAATCATCAAAGGAATCTTTCACTACACACAACACTATCTTGGCTTGCTTTTCACGCAATCGCGACCTTCCTCGATAGCTTGCATCGTACGCAATATCGAGTTTCACTAATCAAAGATCTGATATTAAAATATTATTAAAACTAGCCGTTATGAATAGTAATCCCCACTTTTTAAAATTTTAAAATTTTTATTTTTCAAAAAAAACTTCATTTTTGGATTCGGAATATCGAAATTAGCCCAGGGTGAAATATTTTTTATTTTTCTGAAAACATTCAATTTTTGATGAATAGTGAAAACACTAGGTTACTATATAAAAACCGCCTTTTTATTTAAATAATTATTTATTTTATTTAAATTTATTTTAGGTCAAAATTGATACATAATATCTATATAATTTTAATGCAATTCATTGGAGTCATTTTATTGTAATTTTAGATATATAAAAATTTTATTGATCTTTTCACCGTCTTTTACCCACCTCCTAGGAGAACTTCCAAATTTACATAAAACTTAATTTTACCACTTTTGTGAATTGAATTTAAAAACTCCAAGTGACACGGTTGATGTTAGTATGTTAAATGTGGTTCAATGAGATGAAAATAATTTTTCATGAATAGTAACTTTTTTACTTTTTTAACCACGGTTAAAAATAAATAGGGTAATCAAGGGTACAAATGATATTATTATTACCCTAACACATGTCCTAATTCTATTGGATAAGTGTTATTCGGACAAAAAAAACCTTAGGAATAAAATATGACCATTTAGGCCCACTTGGATTAGATTAGGACATTTATTATAAATTTATTTAAAGATGGGTTAAAATAATTAAAATCAAAGTTTAATAAATAATTATTTTTAAAATAGAGTTATATATAAGAAAAATTAGACTATAAATATTCATTATAAAGATAAAAATATTTCATACATAATGATATTTTATTTGTCATTTTTAGACATTAACTAATGTAATTTATTTATTACACAATGATGATGCAGTAATTATCTTATTAATAAAATATTGACATAATTGATGTTATAAAAACCAAAATAAATGTAATCTGAGACTTTTTATGAATTACAATAATTTTATAAGATAATATTTCATTTTATTATTTATTTTATTAACTTTTTTAGAACTAATCTTTCTATTATGATTTTCACAAAAATCAATTACCAAATATTGTCAAAATTGACATAAAATAGTATTACAAAAAATATTATATTATTAATTGTTATTTTATTCTTAAAAATATAAGGTTCAGCTAAATGACTAAGATAATGTTATATATATTAATAATAAACAACTTGGGGTTCATTTGTCTTGTTATAGTATGTTTATTAACCTTATAGTGTAAGAAAACAAGAAGACACTGTAAAAGTTAAATTATCTAACTTAAAGATAAATCTAAATGATAAGGTTAAAATAGATACCTAAACAAGTCCAAATTCTATTTTATGAGAGGATTTATACCCATCCCAACCTTAGCTTCTAAATAAATCAATTTTCAGCTATTAAAAACTAAATATGACTTTATAATAAAATAATATTTTTAGTTTTTCTAAAGGTGCCCCTCTTATCCCTTATAAAAGGGAAACTCCTCCCTCTCTTCCTCACACCACATTGAGCCTTCATGTTTGGAAAAAGCCTGAAATTTTTTCTTCTCCACTTCCCTAGAAAAATCCTAGTGGTCCTGGGCTTCTTCAATGATCTATTTTAGTGCCCTAAGAGGTGGTCTCAAAGAGGTGCTTCAAAGTAGAGGTAATGTCCGTCACCGATTCTTTCAACTTTATTTCATCTTTCACTTATTATTTAGTTGTTTCATTATTAATTAATAACATCAGTATCTCTCATATACTGATATGTTATTATAATTATGAAACAGCCCTATTTCACAATCTATCCATCCTATGGAAAACGAAATCACCACGCGTGCATACGTACGGAATATCGTCTCCACGTTGTGGTGTAAATTATTTTCCACCACCACCATACTTTGATGGGTATAATGATGCAAATAAATAACTATATATGATTATTGTAAAGTGGTATTTATTCTGAAATAGTATACATACACTCCAATACAATTCCATGATCATGGGAATGGTATCATCACTCGTGCGTACGTACGGAGTACCGTCTCCACGATGTGATGTGACTCGTTCTACATGATCTTCATTGAATAATGATTATATAAATGAATTGAATAAATAAATATGATATATAGTACACTAATACCATTATGTAAATGAGGTATCTATATCCTAAAGAGAAGAATAAGAATTTATTTGACAAAACACGCATAAGAACAAAAAGTAATAAACACCCGAATAACAAGTAGAAATGAAATATTACTAATAAGAAGCTAAGAATATGTCCATATATGATATCATAACAATGATTATGATTCTGGAATAAGTCAATGACATTATTTAAATCATTATACAGTAGGTTCGGAAACTTATGAAGCAAATCGGACCTAAGGTTAGGGAAAATCTCACAATCTCATTTTTATCCGAGATTGTTTATACTTCAGAATTTACTGGGGAATATTTATCATCCAAATCCATGATTCCTCAATATGTAATATTATTTCCATCCACCTAAAATTTTTTAAATCCAATTTTACCCTTTGGTGAGTTTTTAGTAAAAGATGGGAAAGGAATCTTTTATTGTTATTCGTACGAGGCACTTTTTGTCTTTTCCGACATAAGTACGAGAAGAATGCTTTTTTTAACTTATACGGAAGGAATGGATTTTTAAAAAATTATTTCCAAGATGCTTCTTTTACAAGTTTTCAAGTTTATTTTTAATCAACTTCTTCTAGTTTAAAATGTATGACATGTTAAGAAAGGAAAAATGTTTTTGAAGTAGAAAGGATATTTTCCTCAAGAATGGAGTTCAAGTGTGTTATCAAAATTAGTTTCCATCTAAGATAATATAGGGTTCTGTTTCTATCATTATTATTACATTTATTTGATTATGTTGTGATGGAATTATTTTTATGAATTCCTTTATCTTATATAAATTGTTTTATGATGTCACGATGCTTAAGAATCCCATTTTTATTACATGGGTTATGCAATGATGTATGATTTATTTGATTTTGTTTCACACAAAAGAATGGTATCATTATGAGATGGGTGGGACCTATATCTCCATACAATGAATTGGGTAAAGATTTATATCTCATAAGATAGACATGGCTGGAACAGCAGGTTAAACCGCTTCAGTGAAACAATACTGAAATGAGGAGTGAACTCGGTTCAGAAATGTACTTTGTCCACTAAGATAGTCTTGGAAATGATTCTTGACTATGGGAAATGATTCTCTATGATTATGCATGTATTCTACAAAGATTCATGGTTTAAGTTATGATTATTGGGATTACATTTCACTACTATGATTTATCCAATGTTATGAAATCATGATCTCTTTTGCAGGTTAAGATTTCCAAAATGATATGTTATTATGAATATATTGTGATTGATATTTCTTTTGTTTACCCTTACTGAGCATTTGAGCTCACCCTTTTGTATGTTTTCATTTCCCCAGGTTAAGTAGTAGGATATTAAGTAAGATATGCCAAAAGGGACTCTAGATATGATAAAATAAAAGGGAGACAGTGTAGATGATTTATGAACCAGTTGTTTATGTTTCCCAGTTTCTAAAGACATTATACCTATACGGTCCTTTCCTGGTTTTGTTATATGTTGTAATAAGTGTGCTTCAATTCTGATGTAATAACAATGTATGTAAAGTATGGTTCATTATAGTTGGTATCAGAGTGAGGTTATAGTCAACCATTGGAAACTATGATGTGAAAGCCTTAGTAAGAACCCTATGGATAAGTCTAAGCATAGAACACGATCTTAGTGTTTTAAAAATGTCCATAAACAACATATTATAAGACCTTAAGTGTGAAATTTTATTATTGATTATGTTTTTTTTCTATTATAATTAGTGTTGGTCCCACAATTCTTCTTTGGTCTTAGTCAATGGCTAGAACCCGAAGGAACCATGTTAATGCGGAATGCGACAGGCAATGCAATGATTGTCCCCCTGAGCAACCAAACGTTATGGGAGCTGGAATGCAAAATCTTGTAGCCATGCTCACAAAAATTTCTCAAGATATGAATCATGTAGGACTTCCAAACGAGCAAAGGAAGGAGCAACATTCTATTGAATCCTTCATGAGGCAATGTCCACCTTCATTCAACTGGTCTACTGATCCATTAGTTGCTAAACAATGGATTAGTACTATTGGAAAAAAGAAATTCAGTTCTTCAATGTTCTGAACATGATAAATTCATCTTAGCACTGTATCATTTAGAAGGAGATGCTTATCAGTGGTGGAATCTTGTCAAGAATACAAGGCAAAAAGATGAAATTGAGTCCATGGAATGGGACGAGTTCAAGAACTAATTTTTCAATAATTATTTCCCTTATATTCTTCGAACAAAGATGGAGAAGGAGTTTCTTGAACTAAAGAAAAAGGATGATGAATCTGTTGGTACCTATGATGCAAATTTTACAAGACTTTCCAGGTATGCTTCTGGTATTATTATCCAACCTGAGAGTAAGATCAATCTATTCTTTAGTGGCTTAAAACCAAGTCTTTTAAGGGCGTTTTCCATAAGGGACTTCAATAGCTACGAGGAAATCGTTAGATGTGCTCTCAAAGTTGAGATGGAGATTGGAGTAACCCATCAGTCATATGGGTTTGATCGGAAGAGGAATAT
The DNA here is from genome assembly GCA_963277665.1 of Viscum album. Lineage (NCBI taxonomy): Eukaryota > Viridiplantae > Streptophyta > Magnoliopsida > Santalales > Viscaceae > Viscum > Viscum album. The sequence goes on along the minus strand of OY728152.1, from coordinate 1,578,810,453 downwards.
GGAATTCAAAGGGAAATCTAAAGAGCACACTGAAAAGAAGATGAGTTTTCCCTTATGATCAAAGTGTGGAAAGAAACATGGAGGGAGTTGTCTTAAAGGGACAATTAAATGTTTCAAATGTGTAAAGGAAGGTCATCGGGCATTTGAATGCCGCAATGATGGGAATAAGATGTCTATTGATGCAAACAAAGAAAAGGCTACACAGAGTGAACCTCCCACACTTCAATGTTACAAGTGTAAAGAAATGGGGCATTATGCCAATCAATGCCCTAATCCAAAGGTTGTTGTTGATGATGATTGACGTCAATAAAATCTTAAGGCTAAAGACAAAGTAAAGTCACATTCAATTTCTATCAGCGATGTGGAGTACGATAACGATGTGGTGAAAGTTACACTTACCATCCACTCTAAAGTAGCAAATGTTTTATTTGATTCTGGATCCACCCACTCTTATATTTCAGAAGAATTATCTAATGGTATCACCGTATTACCTCAACAATTAGATGTTGAGTTATCTGTGACAACCCCTAATGGCACAACAATCGCATCAAAAGTTTATGATTCTTCTCTGATTGAAATTTGTGGGAAAGTGCTTCCTGCAACTGTTGTGATCCTTCCTATAGTGGAATTTGATGTGTTTCTTGGCATGGATTGTATTTTTCTATACGGAGCTCATATCAATTTCCAAATAAGGGAAGTTACATTTCATATTCCATATCAATCTATGATCGTCTATCAATGCAAGGATGAACAAAACCTTCCAGTGGAAATTTCTTCCATCTTAGGGGTCTTGATTCCACTAAATGAAGGTTATTTATCTCAAATGGTTGGTGAGAAACTCATGATTAGGAATATTCCCATTGTACGGGAGTTTGATGATGTCTTTCTGGAGGAATTGTTGGGTCTTCCACCAAATCGTGAAGTTGAGTTTTCAATAGAACTCGTACCGGGTGCCTTACCTATTTCAAAGACACCTTATAGAATGGCCCCAATTGAGTTTCAAGAATTGAAAAAGAAAATCCGAGAGAATCTTGATAAAGGATTCATACGCCCTAGTGCGTCACCTTGGGGAGCACCTGTTCTGTTTGTTAAGAAGAAATATGGATCAATGAGACTCTACATTGATTATTGAGAACATAACAAGATCTCTATCAAGAACAAATATCCTCTCCCGTGCATTGATGACTTATTTGAACAACTATGCGGAGATCAATACTTTTCCAAGATTGATCTTCATTCAGGGTATCATCAATTATGGGTCAAAAGGGAGGATATAACAAAGACGGCTTTCCGTACATGATATGGACACTATGAATTTATAGTGATGCTATTTGGTCTTACTAATTCCCCTGCTATCTTCATGGATCTAATGAATAGAGTCTTTAGTGACTATGTTGATCAGTTCGTGGTAGTCTTTATAGACATATTCTTGTCTATTCAAAGAGCAAGTAAGAACATTACGATCACTTGAGAATTGTATTGAAGACCCAGAGAAAGGATAAGATTTATGCCAAATTTACCAAGTGTTAATTTTGGATTCAAAAAGTTTCATTTTTGGGTCACATAATCTAAAAATAGGGGATATCTGTGGATCCAGCAAAAATGGAGGTTATCGAAATATGGTTGAGACCAACAACAGTAACCGATATCCAATGTTTTCTTAGTTTGGCTGGATATTATCGACGTTTTGTGAAAGATTTTTCACGATTATCTAATCCACTCACCAAGTTGACTTAGAAAGGAGTTAATTTTGTTTGGATGGAGGAATGTGAAGAGAATTTCAAGGAGTTGAAAAGAAGGTTATCCAGTGCACCTGGGCTCACACATCCTTGTAGTGGAGAAAGGTTTGTGATCTACAGTGATGCATCTAAGAAGGGATTGGGGTGTGTTCTCATGCAAAATGATATGGTGATAGATTATGCCTCACGACAGTTGAAAATACATGAGAAAAATTACCCAACTCATGATTTGGAGTTAGTTGTGGTAATCTTTGCATTAAATATTTGGAGGCATTATATTTATGGAGAAAGGTGTGATATTTAAACTGATAATAAAATTTTAACGTATATTTTCACACAAAAGGAGATGAATATGCGCCAAAGAAGATGGTTGGAGCTGATTAAGGATTAAGACAACTCAATTAATTACCACCCTTGGAAAGAAAACAAGGTGGCAGATGCATTAAGTCGACAAGACCATGATAGCTTATCCATGATGAGGATAAAAAAAGATCCAATATTTATGGATTTACAAAGGATGGATCTTGGAATTATAATGAAAGGGGAAAATCATATCCTTCTCAAATGAATGTTCAACCATCTATACATGTGAAGATTAAAGAGGCACAGAAAGAAGCTGTAGAGTTACAAAAGAAGGTGAGAAATGTTCCTGAATTCAACATTGATTGTAATGAAATAATAAGGTTTACGAATTGGGTTTGTGTTCCTCCCATCCCAGAAATAAAGAAGGAGCTTCTGGATGAGGCTCACAGTTCTTCATTCTCTATTCATCCTGGAAGCACGAATATTTATAGGGACCTGAAAGAGTACTTATGGTGGGATGGAAGAAAAGGAGATGTTGTTGAATATTTCTCTCAATGCTTGGTTTTTCAGCAAGTTAAAGCTGAGAGACAGAAGTCTAAGGGGATGTTACAACCATTAAGCATACCTGAATGGAAATGGGAAAACATGACTATGGACTTTGTCCCCGGACTTTATAAAACATCCAAAGGCAATAATGCTATCTGGGTCATAGTTGATCGTCTTACAATGTCGGTACAGTTCATTGCTATTAGAGAGGATTTCTCTCTAGATCATCTTTCCAGGGTATATGTAAAGGAAGTGGTAATATTGCATGGAGTAACACTTTCCATTATATCTGATCGGGATCCGAGATTTACCTCGAAGTTATGGTGAAGTCTTCAGCATGCTCCGGATATAGATTTGAGTTTCATCACTTCTTATCATCCTCAGACGTACGGTTAGTCTGGGAGGACGACTCAAACTCTAGAAGATATGTTTAGAGTTTTCTCTATGGATTTCAAAGGTGGTTGGGATAAAAACCTACGTTTTGTGGAATTTTCTTATAATAATAGATTTCACTCCAGTATTCAGATGGCTCTTTATGAAGCTCTCTATGGAAATAAATGTCGAACTCCAACTTGCTGGGATGATGTTGGGGAAAGAAAGCTATTAGGACATGATCTTGTTGATGAGATGGTAGAAAAGGTCAGATATATTCAACAACACATAAGAGCAGCTCAGAGTCGACAGAAAGGTTATGCCGAAAACCGAAGAAAAGACATAGAATTTGAAGTGGGTGATAAAGTGTTCTTACGAATATCTCCCTGGAAGAGGGTCATGAGATTTGGAAAAAGGGAAATCTGAGCCCTATGTATATCGGTCCTTTCGAAATACTGGATCGTGTTGGGAAGGTAGCTTACCGATTGATGCTTCCACCGAATCTCTCTCACGTTCACGATGTGTTCCATGTATGTCTCCTGAGAAAGTACATACCCGATCTTCACATGTACTCAGCTCAGAAGATGTACCGCTGGAACAAGATCTTTTTTATGAATAACAACCGATAGAGATTCTCGATCGTAGTGAAAAAGTCCTATGGAACAAGACCACTCACTTGGTGAAATTTTTATGGAGGAACAACCAATTAGAAGAAGCTACATTGGAGCTTGAGGATTTGATGAGGGAGAGCTATCTTCATCTGTTTGTTATAATGTGACGAATTTCGAGGGTGAAATTCATTTTAATGGGGGTAGAATGTAACACGCGAGAATTTTATGAGAAATATTTTTTTATGTTATATAAATCATCAAAGTAATATTTCACTACACACAACACTAGCTTGGCTTGCTTTAGACACAATCGTGACCTTCCTTGATAGCTTAAGTCGTACGCAATATCGAGTTTCACTAAACAACGATATGCTATTAAAATATTATTAAAACTACCCATTATGAATAGTAATACCCACTTTTTGAAATTTTGAAATTTTTAATTTTTGAAATTTTGAAATTTTTAATTTTCAAAACGAACTTCATTATTGGATTTGGAATACCGAAATTTGCCTAGGGTGATATTATGGTATTTCTCTGAAAACATTCAATTTTTTATGAATAGTGAAAACACTAGGTCACTATTTAAAAACTGACTTTTTATTTAAATTATTTTTTATTTTATTTAAATTAATTTAAGGTCAAAATTGATACATAATACCTATATAAGTTCAATGAAATTCATTGGAGTCATTTGATAATAATTTTAGATATATAAAAATTTTATTGAACTTTTCACCGTCTATTACCCACCTCCGAAGAGAATTTCCAAATTCACTTAAAACTTAATTTTACCACTTCTGTGAATGAAATTTCCAAAATACGAGAGACACGATTGATATTAATAAGTAAAATGTGATTCAATGACATGAAAATAATTTTTGGTGAATAGTAACTTTTTACTTTTTTTTACCACGGTTAAAAGTAAATAGGGTAATTAAGGGTAAAAATGATATTATTATTACCCTAACACATGTCCTAATTCTATTGGATAAATGTAATTCGACCAAAAACAACCTTAGGAATAAAATATGACCATTTATGCCCACTTGGATTAGATTAGGACGTTTATTATTAATTTATTTAAAGAAGGGTTAAAATAGTTAAAATCAATGTTTAACAACTAAATCATTTTTAAAATAGGGCTATACATAAGATAAATTAGACTATAAATATTCATTAGAAATCTAAAAATATTTAATACATAATGATATTTTATTTTTAATTTTTAAACATTAAATAATTTAATTTATTTATGTCACAATGATGATGCAATAATTATCTTATCAATGAAATATTTACATAATTGATGTTATAAATACCCAAATAAATGTAATTTCAGACTTTTTATCAATTAAACTAATTTTATAGGTTAATATGTCATTTTAGTATTGATTTTATTATCTTTTTTCGAACTACTCTTTATGTTATGATTTTCACAAAAATCAATTACCAAATAGTGTCAAAATTGACATAAAATAGTTTTTTAAAAAAATATTATATTATTAATTGTTCTTTAATTCCTAAAAATCTATAGTTCGGCTAAATGACTTAGATAAGGTTATATATATTAATAATAAACAACTTAGGGTTCGTTTGTCTTGTTATAGTAACTTTATTAACCTTATAGTGTAAGCAGACAAGAAGACATGGTAAAAGATAAATTATCTATCTTAATGTTAAATATAAATTATATGGTCAACATATATACCTAAACATTTCCAAATTCTATTGGATGAGAGGATGTTGACTCATCCCCACCTTAGCTTCGAAATAAATCAATTTGGAGCTATTAAAAACCGAATATGACTTTATAATATAATAGTTTTTGTTTTTCCAAAGGTGCCCCTCGCCTCCCATATAAAAGGGAACCTTCTCCCTCTCTTCCTCACACCACATTGAGCCTTCAAGCTCAGAAAAACCTGAAAAATTATTTTCTCCACTTACCTAGAAACATCCTAGAGGACATGGTCTTCTTCAAAGACCAATTTTGGTGCCCTTAGAGGTGGTCTCAATGAGGTGCTTCAAAGAAGAGGTAATGTCCGTTACCGATTCTTTCAACTTTATTTCTTCTTTCACTTCATCTTCTTTAGTTGTCTCGTTATGAAGTAATAACATCAGTATCACTCATATACTAATATGTTATTATAAGTACGAAACAACTCTATTTCACCATCTATCCATCCTACGGAAAACAAAATCACCGCACGTGCGTACGTAAGGAATACCGTCTCCACGTCGTGGTGTAATCTATTTTCCACCACCACCTTACTTGGATGGGTATAATAATGAAAATAAATAATTATATATGATTATTTTAAATTGGTATTGATTCTGAAATAGTATAAAAATACTCCAATAAATTTCCACGATCATGGGAATGATATCATCGCTCGTGCGTACGTACGGAATACCGTCTCCACGATGTGATGCGACTCGTTCTACATGATCTTCATTTGATAATGATTATATAAATGAATTGAATAAATAAATATGATATATATTACACTAATACCATTATTTAAATGAGGTATCTATAACCTAAATAGAATAATAAGAATTTATTCGACAAAACACGCATAAGAACAAAAAGTAATAAACACCCTAATAACAAGTAGCAATGAAATATTACTAATAAGAAGATAAGAATATGACCATATATGATATCATAACAATGTGTATGATTATGGAATAAGTCAATGACATTATTTAAATCATTATACAGGAGGTTCGGACACTTACGAAGCAAATCAGACCTAAGCTAACGAAAAATCTCACAATCTCATTTTTATCCGAGATTATTTATACTTTAGAATTTAATAGGGAATATTTATCATCCACATCCATGTTTCCTCAATATGTAATATTATTTCCATCCACACACAATGTTTTAAATCCAATTTTACCCTTCGGTGAGTTTTTAGTAAAAGATATGAAAGGAATCTTTCGTCGTTATTCGTACGAGGTACTTTTTGACTTTTCCGACATAAGTACAGGATGAATGTTTTTTTAACTTATACAGTATGAATGGATTTTCAAACATTATTTCTAAAAAACATCCTTTACAAGTTTTCATGTTTATTTTTAATCAACTTCTTTTAGTTTAAAATTGTATGACATGTTAATAAAGGAAAAATGTTTTTGAAATAGAAAGGATATTTTCCTCAAGAATGGAGTTCAAGTGTGTTATCCAAGTTATTTTCCAACTAAGATAATATAGGGTTCTGTTTCTATCCCTATTATTTCATTGATTTTATTATGTTGTGGTGGAATTATTTTTATGAATTCCTTTATCTTATATGAATTGTTTTATGATGTCACGACGTTTAAGAATCCCATTTTTATTACATGGGTTATGTAATGATATATGATTTTTTGATTTTGTGGCACATAGAAGAATGGTATCATTAAGAGATGGTTGGGACCTATATCTCCCTCCAATGCATTGGGTAAAGATTTATATCTCATGAGATAGACATTGCTGGAACGGCAGGTTAAACCGATTCAGTGAAACAGGACTGAAAAGAGGAGTGAACTCGGTTAAAAAATGGACTTTGTTCGCTAAGAGAGTCTTGGAAATGAGTCTTGATTAATAAGAAATGATTCTCTATGATAATGTGTGTATGCCAAAAAGTTTCATTTTTTATGTTATGATTATTGGTATTACATTTCACTACTATGATTTATCCCATGTTATGAAATTATGATCTCTTTTACAGGTTACGATTTCCAAAATGATATGTTCTTATGAATATGATGTGATTGATGTTTTCTTTTGTTTACCCTTAATGAGAATTTGAGCTCACCCTTTTGTATGTTTTCTTTTCCCCAGGTTAAGAAGAAAGATATTAAGTAAGATATGCCAAAAGGTACTCTAGATATGATAAAATAAAAGGGAGACAGTGTAGATGATTTATGAACCAGTTGTATATGTTTCCCAGTTTCTAAAGACACTAAACCTATAAGGTCCTTTCCTGGTTTTTTTATATGTTGTAATAAGTATGCTTCAATTCTGAAGTAATAAAAATGTATGTAAATTATGGTTCATTATATAATAATAATTAATAGTATTATATTTTTAAAAAATACTATTTTATGTCAATTTTGACTCTATTTAGAAATTGATTTTTCTAAAAATTATAACAGCATTATTAGTTCAAACAATGTTAATTGAATCAATGTTATAATGTCATATGAACCTATAAAATTATTTTAATTCATAAAAAATCTATAATTACATTTATTTGGGTATTTATAACATCAATTATGTTAATATTTTATTAATAAGGTAATTACTACATCATAATTGTGTCATAAATAAATTAAATTATTTAATGTCTAAAAATTATAAATAAAATATCATTTTGTAGGAAATCTTTCTAGAATTCTAATTAATATTTAGAGTCTAATTTATCTTATGTATAACCCTATATTAAATTTTTTTATTTATTAAACATTGATTTTAACTCTTTTAACTCTTCTTTAAATTATATAATAATAAATGTCCTAATCTAATCCACGTGGACCTAAATGATAATATTATATCTATAAGGTTGTTTTTGGTCGAATTACACTTTTTCAATAGAATTATGAAATGTTTTAGGGTAATAATAATATCATTTTTACCCTTAATTACCCTATTTACTTTGTTCGAATTAATCATTCTGTTATGATTTTCACAAAAATCAATTACTAATTAGTGTCAAAATTGACATAAAATAGTTTTTAAAACAAATATTATATTATAGATTGTTATTTTATTCTTAAAAATCTAAGGATCAGAAAAATGACATATATAGGTTTATATATATTAATAATAAACAACTTGGGGTTCGTTTGGCTTGTTATAGTAAGTTTATTAACCTTATAGTGTAAGAACGCAAGAAGACACGGTAAAAGTTAAATTATTTAACTTAAAGTTAAATCTAAATTTTAAGGTGAAAATAGAAACCTAATATTTTCTAAATTTTATTGGATGAGATACTTTCGACCCATCGCCACCTTAGATTCTAAATAAATCAATTTCGATATATTTAAAACCGGATATGACTTTACAATAAAATAATATTTTTAGTTTTTCCAAAGGTGCCCCTCTCCTCCCTTATAAAAGGGCACATCCTCCCCCTCTTCCTCACACCACTTTGAAATTTCAATCTTGGACAACCCCTGCCAATTTCTTCTATCCACTTCCCTAGAGACATCCTAGAGGTCCTGGTCTTCTTCAAAGACCAATTTTAGTGCCCTAAAAGGAGGTCTCAAAGAAGCGCTCTAAAGAAGAGGTAATGTCTGTTGCCGATTCTTTGAAATTTATTTATTCTTCCACATCTTCTTCTTTAGTTGTTTAATTATTAATTAATAACTTCAGTATCACTCATATATTGGTATGTTATTATAAGTATTAAACAACCCTATTTCACCATCTATCCATCCTACAGAAAACGAAATCACTGCGCGTGCGTACGTACGGAATACCATCTCCACATCGTTGGGTAATCTATTTTCCACCACCAACTTACATGGATAAGTATAATGGTGTAAAGAATGAATAAATATTATTATTGTAAATTGATATTGATTCTGAAATAGTATACATACACTACAATACAATTCCATGATCATGGGAACGATATCATCGCTCGTGCGTACGTACGAAATACCGTCTCCATGATGTGATGCGACTCGTTCTACATGATTTTCATTACGTAATTATTACCTAAATGAATTTAGTGAATTAATATGATATATATTACACTAATACAATTCTGTAAATGAGGTATCTATAACCTAAAATAAGAATAATAATTTATTCGACAAAACACGCATAAGAACAAAAAGCAATAAACACCCAAATAACAAGTAACAATGAAATATTAATAATAATAAGCTAATAATATGACCATATATGATCTAAAAACAATTATTATGATTTTGGAATAAGTCAATGAAATTATTTAAATCATTATACAGGAGGTTCGAACACTTACGAAGCAAATCAGACCTAAGGTAAGGGAAATATCACAATATCTTTTTTATCAGAGATTGTTTATACTTTGAAATTTACTGGGGTGTATTTTATCATCCAAATCCATGTTTCCTAAAATATTATTTCCATCCACCAACAATTGTTTAAATCCAATTTTACCCTTCGTTGAGTTTTTATTAAAAGATATGAAAGGAATCTTTTGTCGTTTTTCGTATGAGGTACTTTTTGACTTTTCCGAGAAAAGTACGAGAAGAATTTTTTTTTAACTTATACGGAATGAATGGATTTTTAAAAAATTATTTCCAAGAAGCTTCATTTACAAGTTTTAAATTTTATTTTTAATCAACTTCTTTTAGTTTATAATTGTATGACATGTTAGGAAAGGAAAAGTGTTTTTGAAGTAGAAAGGATATTTTCCTCAAGAATGGAGTTCAAGTGTTTTATCAAAATTATTTTCCATCTAATATAATAAAGGGTTCTGTTTTTATCTCTATTATTACATTTATTTGATTATGTTGTGATGGAATTATTTTTATGAATTCATTTATCTTATATGAATTGTTTTATGATGTCACGATGTTTAAGAATCCAATTTTTATTACATGGGTTATGATATGATGTATGGTTTATTATTTTGTGGCACACATAAGAATGGTATCATTATGAGATGGGTGGGACCTATATCTACCTCCAATGCATTGTGTAAATATTTTATATCTCATGAGATAGACATGGCTGGAACGGCAGGTTAAACTGGTTCAGTGAAAGAGGACTGAAACGAAGAGTGAACTCAGTTTAGAAATGGACTTTATCCACTAAGATAGTCTTGGAAATGAGTCTTGAATAATAAGAAATGATTCTATATGATTATGTGTGTATGCCACAAAGTTTCATGTTTTATGTTATGATTTTTGCGATAACATTTCACTACTATGATTTCTCCCATGTTATGATATTATGATCTCTTTTGCAGGTTAGGATTTCCAAAATGTTATGTTCTTATGAATATGATGTGATTGATATTTCTTTTGTTTACCCTTAATGAGCATTTGAGATCACCCTTTTATGTTTTCTTTTCCCCAGGATATAAAGAATGGTTTTAGGTAAGAAAAAAAGGGAAGATCTTTATAGGAGATGTTGAAGATCTTTCACCACGATTAGAATATTACATTCGGAGTTTCCAAAGACGCTAAACTATTATTGTCCTTGTGTGTGTGTTTTTGTAATGTACTAAGTATTCCACAAAAGTAATGTAAATTCCATGTACATAAAGCTTAGGGACTCTACAATATGGATATGGAAGAGAAATCTAACCATCATCTTCTGATGAAGAGTGGTAGAGAACATGACTATGAAAAATCCAACAATCACAAAGCCATAAATTTGTGATGATCTAAGGTACCATCTAATTCATCGGATATGAGGGTATTAGGACAACATTTTTTGTTTTTAGTATCATTTCCCTAAAGATGAAAATTTTAAATTATAAGAAATACTTACTTGATTTTTGTATAATCTCGTTGTTGTTCATTCCATAAAAAATTTCCACTTCATATCTTAAAGAAATGAAGTTGAATTTGTCAATCATGAAGTGTTAGCAGATCATGCCATGGAATGATGGGTCATTCCAACTCTCTAAAAAAATGTTAGCAAAAGTTATCAAATGTACATAAGTCTGTCTAGGGTGAGGTTGATCATATATGATTCCAAAAATGGACATATACTTTATTTCTTAATAAAATAATACTAGTTTCTACTAACCAGGGACTTCCTGTAGGACAGTGGTAGGTGATAAAGGCATGTCGCACTTTGGTTGTGGGTTTGATTCCCAAAGCCTTGTCCGACGCGATGGGTTGTTGCCTGTCCTACAGGTTATCCTTTTTCTAAAACAACATTATTATAACATAACAAAAAATCTATAGCCTTAAAAAATACTATCTGATTTCTAACTTAATCTATTCCATTCATTAGGTTTATCCAAAATACTTCTATCCAATCTCATAGTATAAATAAAATGATTACTAGAAATGTAATCTACCAAGAATTGAATAAAATCATTTATTGCCTGTATATCATAAGATATATATATCTTGTTGGTCAAATTACAAATATGTGAATTCATTAATCATGTATTCTCTTGAAACATGAGTACCAATTGAACCTTATTGAAAACATTAATCCTATCAAAAGTTAACTCTTTCTACATACCAAAATCCCAAAATTTCTATATACTCAAACCAAGATACACTTTGTCCTAATATCAGTCATTATCTCATTTATAATATCAAAAATATTATTTTCTCATTATTCATTCATTATGTGCATATCATCTTCTTTCCTAAAATATCTGAATAACATTCCATTGTTACCAGTACCATTCCACATATACATTCAAATATTTTAGGAAAAACAGTTGTGTAACAATCCTTATTTTTTTCTTTATTCCATAGTACCATACATTAATCTTGATAAACATACAATCATTCCACCACCTTCATAAACCACTGAATGAGATTCATCATTTATTTCATTTCATATATCATTTGTAGTCTCTTCATAATCTTCCACATAAATACTAACCATATGACCATGCTGATTCTCTTCATGATATTTTACCTTAGAGAATTGGTTTTCATAATGCCTATACATTACATATTTAAAACATTTAACCGTTGTCAATGTATTAGAAATACCATTATCCTTTTCCATGGTGTATCTGAACCTTTTCCTTTGAATTACTGGCTTTGTGTCCTTCTTTTTGACACCCAAAGCATCTTCGAGTTCCTTTGAAACATTCTCCTTGATGCCTCTTACCACATTAGTTACATGAGATAAATTGAATTTCCTTTCTTCTATGATCATCATGAAACTCCATCTTTCTCTTATAATCTGAGTCGGGAAACTTACCAAAGTTTATATTATTGATCATATTATGAGATTGCTGATTAGGAATAATAACGATATGTGGACTTACAGATCCAATTTCATTTGGTTTCTCATGAAGAATATCATTCCATTGTCCATCATATCCTCCTTTGTCATGAATCTTCCAGTTTCCATCCATTTTATAAATCCCAAAAAGAATACTGTGGGAGGAAAAATCATAATCAAGGGGGAGTACCTTCAATATCTAACAAATGAGGTTTAATTACAATATTTTTAAAGTAATTCTAGTACTATTACCCATACATAAACTTAACCATAGGGACATCCCTATACATACCTTAGAAATATCTCAAGGGATCTCAGTAAAGTTTTTTCCTCCTAGTTTCCAAAGGTTAACTAAACCATTCCTCTGATACTAATTGTATAGATCTGTACTTGACATACATAGACATTACATTAATTTTTTAGAATACATAAAACATAACAAAAACAAACACCGAAGGACCGTAATAGTATAGTGACTTTGGAAACTTAGAACATAATCTTCTAATCGTGGTGAAAGATCTTCAAAATCTCCCATAAATATCTTCCCCTTTTTGTTTTTGTACCTAAAACTATTATTTATATCCTGGAGAAAAGAAAACATAAAAATGTGTTGCTCAAATTCTTTGTAAGGGTAAACATATGGAACGTAAAACAATCCATAAACATTGGAATGCAAAAACATGAACATAGAATCTTAACATCAAAATCTTGAGCAAAGGCAGAAATCATGGAAGTATATAAGGCATATATCATAAAGGAAAATCAATAATGATAAAATAGAATGGGAAGAAAACATCTAATTGAGTAAAACCATTATTCCCATGATATTATTTAAATATTAGTGAAGGAATTTCTGCCAAGACCATCTTAGTGGACAAAGTCCCTTTCTAAATCGAGTTCACTCCTCGTTCCAGTCCTGTATCACTAAATTGGATTAACTTACCATTCCCCCCAAGGCTATATCATGAGATATAAATCTTTACCCAATTCATTGGAGGGAGATATAGGTCCCACACATCTCATAATGATATCATTCTTATGTGAGCCACAAGATCACAAATCATACATCATAGCATAACCCATGTAATAAAAATGGGATTTCTTAAACATCATACCATCATAACATAATCCATATAAGAAAAAAGGACATCATAAAAATAATTCCATCATAACATAATCAAATAAATTTAAAAATGGGGATAGAAACAAAACCCTATATTATCTTAGATGGAAAATAATTTTGATAAAATGCTTGAACTCCATTCTTGAGGAAAATATCCTTTCTACTTCAAAAACAATTTTCCTTTACATACATGTCATACTAAAAGAAGATGATTAAAAATAAACTTGGAAACTTGTAATGGAAGATTCATTTAAATAATGTTCTATGAAATCATAAAAATCCAATCATGCCATATATGTTAAAAAACATTCTTCGTGTACTTTTGCCGGAAAAGTCCAAAAGTTCCTCGTATGGTAAACAAAAGAAATATTCTTTCCGTAACATAATGTAAAAGTCAAAGAGGGGTAAACATGACTTTAAACATACATGGAATAATATTAAACACTTTATGAAAAACATTATTACGGACATGGATGAAAAATATAACCCCATTAAATATTTACGTATAAGCAATCTCGGATAAAAATGAGATTTGCTAAATTATCCATTACCTTAGGTCTGATATGCTTCGTATGTATCTGAAGTCCTATATAATGATTTAAATAATTCCATTGACTTATTACAGAATCATATTCATTATTATTATATCATATATTGTTCACTTATGACTTTATATTACTCGTTCTTTTTTAAATTCCATGTTAAAGCCGCGTTTTGGGTGAAACCGTGTTATTTATCGTACGTGTTTGGACTTGTTGTTCTTGATATTTCTATTAATTATATCATGTTGTACATACTTCTAGAATGTAAATCATGATTTATATATCATATATATATAGTATATATATATATAATAGATAGGTAAATGAAATTAAATACGCCGTTCATGGAGACGGTAGGCCGTACGTACGCATGAACGCTGTTTTCCTTTCCTTATTGACTTGAATGGAAGTAAGTAGATGATATATATATATATATACATAAATCCAGTAGATTTATAATGTCATATATTTCATTATTATTCCTTATATATACTTTATAATCATTCTTGAGTGGTTAAAATGGATAATGAATCTCATCGTGTCGTGGAGACGGTAATCCGTACGTATGCACGAGCTATGACATCGTTCCCATAATTATTGAATTGAATTGTAGAGAATGATATAATATCTAAAAATAATTAAGATTTTATAATAAAAATACATATATATTCATTACACCCTTATACCCATCCAAATACGGTGGTGGTGGAAAAACATATTACACCACCGCATGAAGACGGTATTCCGTACGTATGCACACGCGGTGATTTCGTTTTCCATAGGATGGATAGAAGGTGGAATGGGGTTGTTTAATGTTTATGATAACATATAAGTATAGTAGTGATACTAATGTTATTAATTTAAAATTAAACAACTAATGGAGAAGAAGTTTAAGAAGAAAGAAACTTGAATGAATCAGTAGAAGAGATTGCCTCTTCTTCAACGCACCTCTTTTAAGCTTCCTTTTAAGGAACTATAGTTGGTCCTTTGAGGAGAATATAACCTCTATAATGTTACTAGGGATGTTTTTAAGGGAAATTTGTAGGTTTCTGCTTCTCTTGAAGGCTCAAAATTGTGTAAAGAGAAGAGGGAGGAGGTTCCCTTTTATAATGGAGGAGAGGGGCACCTTAGGAAAAACATAAAATATTATTTTTTAATAAATTCATATTCGGTTTATAATAGCTTTAAATTGATTACTTTCGAGACTAAAGTGGGGATGGGTCGAAATCCTCTCAACCAATAGGTTTTATACAAGTTTAGGATACTATTTTAACCTTATCATTTAGATTTAACTCTACGTTAAATAATTTATCTTTTACAGTGTCTTCTTGTTTTCTTACACTATATGTTTAATAAACATACTATAAAATGCCAAACGAACCCCATGTGGTTCATTATTAATATATATATCCTTATCGAAGTCAATTGGATAATTATTAGATTTTTAGGAATAGAATAAAATTTAATAATAAAATATTTGTTTTAAAAATTATTTTATGTCATTTTTTGACACTATTTGGTAATTGATTTTTTGTGAAAATCTTAACAGAATGATTAGTTCGAAAAAACTTCATTGAATCAATACTATCATGTCATATGAACCTATATAATTAGTTTAATTCATAAAAAGTTTCAAAATACATTTATTTGGGTGTTTATAACATCAATTATGTTAATATTTCATTAATGTGGTAATTACTTCATCACCATTGTGTCATAAGTAAATTAAATTATTTAATGTCTAAAACATATAAATAAAATAAAGTTTCATTGGAAATATTTTAATCTTTCTAATGAATATTTATAGTAGAATTTATCTTATGTATAATCCAATATTAAAAATAATATTGTTATTAAACAATGATTTTAACTCTTTTAACTCTTCTTTGAATTAAATAATAATTTTTTTCCTAATCTAATCCTAGTGGACCTAAATGATAATATTATATTTCTAAGGTTGTTTTTGGTTGAATTACACATATCCAATAGAATTAGGACATGTGTTAGTGTAATAATAATATCATTTTTACGCTGAATAACCCTATTTCTTTTAATCGTGGTAAATAATAGTAAAAAGTTACTATTCACCAAAAATTATTTTTACCTTATTTAACCACATTTTACTCCTTGATATTAACCATGTCTATCGTATTTTCAACATTTCACCCAAAAAAGTGGTAAAATTAATTTTTATGCAAATTTTCAAATTATCCTAGGAGGTGGGTAAAAGACGGTGAAAAGTTCAATAAAATTTTTATATATCTATATTATTATAAAATGACTCCAATGAATTACATTGAACTTATATAGGTATTATCTATCTATTTTTACCTAAAATAAATTTAAATAAAAAAATAATTATTTAAATAAAAATTCGGTTTTTAAGTAGTAACCCAGTGCTTTCACTATTTATGAAAAATTGAATGTTTTTAGAAAAATACCAAAAATTCACCCTAGGCTAATTTCGACATTCCCAATCCAAAAATGAAGTCCATTTTGAATGATAAAATTTATAAAATTTCTAAAAGTGGGTATTACTATTCATAACTGCTCGTTCATTATAATATTATAATAATATCTCGTTTAGTAAAACTCTGTATTGTGTACAACACACACTATCGAGGAAGGTTGCTCCAGAATGAAACACAAGACTATAATAGTGTATGTGTATAATGTAAGATAATATGGTGTTGTGTATAACACAAGATAATATTTTTTTAGCATACAATAGAAGACATCAAAGTAATTAAAAAAATATTTCTCATAAAATTTTGGGGTGTTACAATGAGTTTGTCATCTCGTTATTACATCAACAAGTAATATGTCATATCCACTACATAGATTAGTTATTTGGTGTATATAAAAAATTTAATATGTGTTATATAATTAATAACTTTATAATATTAGTATTTAATGCATCATTTGACATTATTTCTATGATGGGGATTATAATTCCAATGTTACCAAATCTGTAACAGCATATTTCACAATCTCTTTATTTTAAAGATAATTTATGTTTAAGTCTCCATTGAGAGATTTTTTTAATCAATATATGAAGCCCAGTTTAATTTCATATCCTATTAATATTAATGTAATTTATTTTTAATAGTATCATTTTCCCCTCTTTGGTAATTAAAATGATTTAATTTTTTTAGGATCATATGCTTTATATCTCTCTTCTATCAAAAATCATTTTCCATCCATACCAAAATTTTGTAAATATATGTTCATAAATATATATAAGACCTTAAAAATAATTTATTAAAGACTTATTTAAACTATAAGGCCCTGACCTTAAACCTTACTTAATATTGAATTAAATGAATAATTCACATTGAGGATCTTTTCAGGTTTATAGTTTTATAGAATTAGGACATAACTGTTACATCTCAAAAGATTACAAAGTAGACTAAGTTTCCATAAAATAAAAACTCTTAAAAAGAAACATGTCTAGTTCCATGTTTTAGATAGCATGACTTTCCCTTTCTCCCATCCCTGACCTTATTCCACATTAAGTCCTGTGAAAAAGATTTCAAAAAAAATTGGGGTGAGCAGAAAAAAGCTCAGTAAGGGATACACAAAGAATGAAAACTGTTAGTTTTTCAAACATCAAGTAAACCATGTATACTTTATCAAAGTAATACATTCACCTTAATGAAGTAGTAAAAACTCTTCACTGAATAAAATATCATTACATACCCTTCTGTAACCAAAGGATTACTATAAAACACATATAAAGTAAACATAACATATAAAGGTAACTTGGGAAATAAACATACTTAAGTGGAATAACCATACGACCGACTTCCACACATATAACATAATGGAATAGCCATAAGGCCAACTTCTATTCATACTTATTGGAATAGCAATACGGCCGACCTCCATACCCAATGCATTGGAGTTTATAACGTAACCACCCATCCTGGTATTCACGACACCACCCATCATATGGTCTATCACGTAACCACCCATCAAATGTCCAAGTACCATTATAAAATCATAAGACATAAAACAAATATAATGGAAAGAAAACATTTCCACACTTTGATCACAATATATTACTCAAATATATTGACATAACAAATCCATTATAGAAACCATTTACAATACTGAAATACATCAAAGTGTATATGGTATTTATTTCATTATAAAAACATCATGACTTGTTGAGGAAGCCAAAGACCAAATAATACTCGTGGCGGCGGAAAAGGTCGTTGTCACAGTATACGTTAAAAGAAACAATCCTTTTTGTAGTTTAGTAAAATTATTCATAGAAAAATATTCCTTTTGTATAAAATTAAAAGTCAAAGGGGTTTATACACCGTATAAAAGATAGTTGTGTATAAAACGAAATATGCCTCAATGAAAGGAGATTGAGACGAAGTCCCTTACAAAGATCATTTTTTAAATAATGTAGATCTATTAGGTGTATTCACTATATTTACACATAAAGAAAGTATAAATACAATATATGACCTAATAATATCATGACATAATTTGAAAGTAGGAGATTAACCCAAAGAATGGAAATTGAGTTAAGAAGTTCCCTTACCTCATGTCCGACGTGAATCGATTTCTCTTTAACGTCCTGAATAATAAACTTGAGTTAATTTCTACTTGCTTAAGAACCTTTTTGAAGCTTATTATTCCTTTTATATCACTTATTTCCATGTTATAAACATTATTTAATCATTAAGTTAATAATGTTTGTTTTGTCGATATTTGGTTCTTAAGTCGAAAGTGGAATTCTTACAATTACATGTTGTTCGTGTGGTCAAAGGTTCTTTATATCCAGATTGACATTCCTGATTTGGATATGATATATATCATATATATCTAGAATATACATGTATTTATAATTACACATAATCATTTATAGGTATGAAATGAAATGCACCGTTCATGGAGACGGTAAGTCGTACGTACGCATGAACGCTACTTTCATTTCTATGTCATATTAATAGAATTAAAACTAAATGATAGGTATGTATATTTTAATTCCAGAATTATATTAATCATTTAGATGTAACATACATCATATATATCCATTATATATATTTACTTATAATAGTACATTACATTTGAGGATAAGAAATAAAATGCACTGTTCATGGAGACGGTAAGCCGTACGTACGCATGAACGCTAATTTCAGTTCAATCTCATACTTTAATGGAAATAAATAATAATTATGTAGAGGTATATAATTATTCCATTATAACATCATATATAATAACTTTAAATCTATCCTTTATATGTCCCACATATGGCATTAACGAATCAAATCACTTTGAGGGGAAGGTAGTCCGCACTTCCAAAAATAAAATTATCGTGTTTACCCAAAATGAAAACCATTAAGATATACCACAAAAGAAAAATACAGAAGCTAAGGAAAACATAAACATAATATATATCATATATAAATATAGTGACATCTTAATTTCCACCATTAAACGTGTTTAAAAGAATATTAAACAATCATCGTTTTGTGAGGCAGAAATTCCCTAACCACAGAAACAATATGTTCTTTAACCATTAGATGTAGATGTGTGTAAGTGTAGCTCGAATGATTATTATAAAAACATCCTAGTATATTGAAGATACTGGATTTGTTACAAAAGAAATTAATAAAAAGAGTTTAGGGGGTTGGAGAAGCAAAATAAAACAAAAGAACAGAAGTGAAGGCATTACCTTAAAATCTGGTAACTCTCTTAGATTTGAGCTCAAAGGCTTACTTGGGAAGAATTCAGACCAAAGTGAGGATTCAAGGAGTAATAGAGGGATGTTTAGAGACAAAATGGGTAGTTTTTGGCTGAGACAAAGTCTTTGGATGTGTGGTTAAGGTGGTAGAGGTGGGGGCCTTTTATAAGAGGAGAGGAGGGGCACTCTTGGAAAGTAAGGAAATGTTACTTTATTATAGAATGAGTTTAGGATTTTAATGGTCCCACATTGGTTTTTTTCGAGGATAAGGTGATAAGGGTTATAAATCCACCCATCCAATAGGTTTTGGTCATGTTTAGGTCTTAGAGATTACATTATCTTTCCATTTTATTTAAATCATTAAATAATGAGGTAATCATTGCATCATCATGGTGTCATAAATAATTTAATTTATTTAATGTATAAAAATTATTAAAAAAACTATCATGATGTATTAAACCTTTTTATATTTCCAATGAATATTTATAGTCTAAAATATTACTGTATAACCACATGTAAAAATTGTTTTAGTAAACCAACTCATGTTTGTGACAGTTTTATTTTAACATTAAATAAAAAGATATTAATGTCATTTTCCAACAAAAGTGGCTCCATGGGGTCCCCAAGTTGACCCATGTATTTTCATGGTCAGCAATGACACATCCAATAAGGGTAGTATATGTTTCAATTTCATTTCATATTATTAAAACATTATTTTTACCTTAAACTACACTAATTACCTCTAATCGCGATTAAAAACATAAAAGTTACTATTCACCAAAAAATTATTTCAATCCCATTGAACCGAATTTTACTTATTAATGACAACAATTTATATAGGATTTTTGAAATTAAAAACACTGAAGTGGTAAAATTTCATTTAAACGAAAAATCAGATTTTATAAGTACCACTTAGTGGTTTCACTATTCATCAAAAATTGATGTTTTTGAGAGAAATACCAAAAATTCACCCTAAGATATATTTGATATTCCGAATTCAAAAATGAAGTCTATTTTACAAAATTCAAAACATATAAGTTTCATTAATTAGTTTATTAATTAATTCCCCCTGTCAGAGCAAATAGCGTGTGTTCATGAAACAATAAGTATCAAAAGATTGACACTAGTTTAAGTCCAATTTCAATGTGAAATTAATTCCAACAACCACTATTGGATTAAATGGTAAAAATATATTCTAATTGAACTTTAAAACCAATTCAAAAGATTATCTAATCATGTAAATAAATTATATTAAAAAGGGGTTTTGAATTAAAATACAACATTTTTCACTATTCATTAAAAAATGAACTTTATCGGAAAAATACCAAAAATTCAAAGAATGTAAATATTGATGTCCCGATTCTAAAAAGAGTTTTATTTGGTCCAATATAATGTATAAGAGTGACCAAAACTATATTTATTGATGGTTCACTATCAAAAGGCTATAAGTCGTCCTTTTGTGAATGTTAGAGTATATATGCCTAAAATTGAATTGTTTTCGCATTTTAAGACATTATATTTTATTGGATAAATGTAGAAAATTTTTATAAAAAACATATATAATCATATTTTAGTTATTTATATTCATTCCCGCCAATACATCAGTTACGTGTTAACTAACATTTAAAATAATATTATTTTATTACTAGTGTGCAACGTACGATTTCAAAGAAACTCTTTGTTGCGTGTCGGGTACGCTATCGAACATAGCAACCCCTTTAAAGTAGAATTAATATTTAATTCGTAAATATTAATAAATATGAAAATTCTTTATTCTTTATTTACCTGGGATGTTACATCCTTCTCCCCTTTTGGGAATTGCATCGTTGTAATTCTATTCACTTATCAAAATAAGTGGGGGTATTTATCCATCATAGCATTTTCAGATTCCCACGTTGCCTCTTCAACCATATAGTTTTTCCATAAAACCCTTACCTGGTGAATTACCTTATTTCGCAAAACTTTCTCTCCTCGGTCAAGAATCTGGACGGGTTGTTCTTCATAAGAGAGATTCTCTTCCAACTAAACTACCTCTGGGATCAAAACATGAGATGGATCTGGCATATACTTCCTCAACATCGAAACATGAAAAACATGTGTACCTGAGATAAACTCAGAGGTAGAGCCACTCAGTAAGAAATTGATCCAACATTCTCCAGAATTTCATATGGTCCAATGAACCTTGGACTCAGCTTTCCTTTTTTACCAAATTGCATCACACTTTTCCATGGAGAAACCTTGAGAAAAACATGATCACCTACCTCGAAAGATAGATCTTTCCTCCAGTTATCCGCATAACTCTTCTGTCTGCTCTGAGCTGTTTTCATGTGTTTCTGAATCAACTGAACTTTTTTGCCAACTCTTCTATCAATTCTGGTCCCATCAATTTCCTTTCACCCACTTCATCCCAAAAAATTTAGAGTTCGACACCACTTCCCATATAATGCCTCAAACGGTTCCATCGGTATACTAGAGTGAAAACTTTTATTATATGAAAACTCAAACAAAGAAAGATGTTGGTCCCAACCTCCCTGATAATCCATCGAACAGAATCGTAGCATATCCTCCAAGGCTTGAATTGTTCGTTCTGACTGCCCATCAGATTGCGGATGAAAGGCGGTACTAAAATTTAATTCAGTACCCAACGACTTTTGAAGGCCTTTCCAAAAGATAGATGTAAACCTGGGATCATGATCGGACACAATGGAGAGAGGAACTCCATGTAACATGACTATCTCTTTAAGATACAAACTTGAAAGTTGATCTAGGGAAAAAGTATCTCGTATAGCCAGGAAATGAGCAGATTTAGTCGAGCGATCAACAATAACACAAATTTCATTATCACCTCGAGACGTCCTCAGCAATCCCACAACAAAGTCCATGGATATGTTTTCCCATTTCCACTATGGCACTGGTAGAGGCTGAAGCATCCCTTTCGGTAACTGCTGATCTGCCTAAACCTTCTGACAAATCGAACACATCATAGTAAAATCAGCAATATCCCTTTTCATTCCATCCCACGAGTAATACTCCCGCAGATCTCTGTACATCTTAGTACTACTAGGATGAACTGAAAACGGGGAACTATGAGCCTCACATAACAGCTCATTCTTCAACTGTGAATCACAAGGCACAAATAATCTCTTCCCAAACCTCAAAACACAATCATTATCAATGATTAATTCAGGCAACTTACCCTTCTGAACCAGATCTACCTTTTTCTGTGACTCACTATCTTCCCTCTGTGCATGCTTAATTATGTCTGATAGGGATGATCTCAATGATACCTGAAACAAAACAGAAGAACTTCCTGCACCAACAACTTCCATGCCAAAGCTCATCAAATCCTTAACTAAAGTATCACGTTCCAAACGCAACATTGTTAATGAAGAATTACTTTTTCGACTCAAAGCATCAGCCACTTTATTTGATTTTCCCGGATGCTAATGAATTGTACAATCATAATCCTTGATTAATTCTAGCCATCTCCTCTGTCTCATGTTGAATTATTTCTGAGTAAATATATACTTTAAACTTTTGTGATCATTATTTATTTCACACGTTACTCCATAAAAATGATTCCTCCAAATTTTTAAAGCAAAAACAACAGCAGCTAATTCCAAATCATGTGTAGGGTCATTTACCTCATGAGTTTTCAACTAACGTGAAGCATAAGCAATTGCCTGATCATTCTGCATAAGGCCACATCCAAGTCCCTTCAACGAAGCATCACTGTATATAACAAACTCACCATTCCTGGAAGGAAGTGCCAAAACTGGAGCATTCACCAATATTCTTTTCAACTCCTGAAAACAATCATCACATTTTTTTGTCCAGATAAACTTAACACCCTTTCGAGTTAGCTTAGTCATTGGACTAGATAACTGTGAAAACTTTTCAACAAACCTTCGGTAGTAACCTGCCAAACCAAGAAAACTATGGATCTCGGTTACATTTGTGGGTCTTGGCCATTCTTCAAAAACTTTTTTTTAGCATGATCAACAGTTATACCATCTTTTGAAACAATGTGACCCAGGAAAGAAATTTGTTGTTACCAAAAATCACACTTTCTGAATTTTCCATATAGTTTCTTTTCTTTTAAGGTTTTCAAGATAACCCTTAAATGACTTTCATGATCCTCTTTACTTTTAGAAAACACCAAAATATCATCAATGAAAACGACCACAAAACTATCCAAGAACTCATGGAAAATTCTATTCATAAGGTCCATGATTACAGCAGGTGCATTGGTTAACCCAAACGGCATAACTACAAGTTCATAATGGCCATATCTAGTATGGAACGCAGTCTTCGGAACGTCTGCTTCTTCTACTTTCAACTGATGGTACCCCGACCTCAAGTCAATCTTCGAAAAATAATGAGCTCCCTGGAGCTGATCAAACTAATCATCGATATGAGGAAAAGGATAATTGTTCTTAATAGTAATATTATTCAAGGCTCTATAATCAATGCAGAGTCTCATTGAGCCATATTTCTTTTTAACAAACAATATAGGATCACCCCATGGTGATGTCTAGGTCGAATGAAACCTTTATCTAATAACTCCTGCAATTGCTTCTTTAACTCTAAAAGTTCAACTTGAGCCATTCGATAAGGGGGTTTTGAAATTGGCTTAGAATCAGGAACTAAGTCAACAGTAAATTCAACTTCCCAATCATGAATAATACCAGACAACTCATCAGAAAAAACATCAAGATACTCATTTACCACTTGCACATCATTAATATAAATAGTTCCTTTATTTTCAACAATATGTGCAAGGTTCCATTCATTTCCATCTTTTACTAGTTTCTCAACTTCCTGATATGTTATCAAAATCAAGGGTTCATTCTTGTACACAAACTGAAAATCATTCTGAAAAGAAATCATTCTAGCTCTGAAGTCAATCTTATCATGATAAACAGAAAGCCAATCCATGCCCAAAATAACATCAAACTCTACTAGAGACAAAAAAATAAGGTTTTCTGGTGGATTCTTTCTACACACAAGGATAGGAAGGTTATTATAATTCCTTTTTGTCTCAACAATCCCTCCAGGTGTTTTTACCATAAGTTCAAGATTTATATCTTGAGATGGAATTTCCAATTTACTAGAAAACTTCTCAGAAATTAAAGAGTGTGTAGACCCTGAATCAAACAACACATTGGAATAATCTGAACAGACAAACAGTGTACCTGATACCACTTCATTCGATGGCCCAACATCTGCTGAGGTTGTTGCAAAGGACTTCACCACCCCTTTCTACTTGAAGTCTGGCTGCTTTCCCCCAGTTTAGTTCTTCGTTAGAAACTCATTTGCATAATGACCCATTTAATTACACTTAAAACATATTACCGCTGGCTTTTCATTGCCTGGTTGATCATCCTCCTTACAGTTACAAGAAATATGACCAGACTTACCACACCGAAAGCACTTACCAGACTTGTATAAACATTCTCCAGGATGTATTTTACCACACTTCTCACAGGATGGATATTTTGTTTTGTTACCTCCTTGCTTCTTTGTTGAATTCTTCCCCTCTACCTACCAACTGGACCTCTTATTCTGTTTTTTTTTTCAAAGAACACCAGATCATCAGCAAACTCCATTTCCACCTTCTCCGCACATCGAACAAGTTTTTCATAATTTTTGAACTCACGAGAAGCTAAAGACCTTAGATACATTGGATTTAACCCTGAGTAAAAATGGTTTATTTTACTATCATGATCTCATATGATGTTTGGAGCATACCTTGCCAATCGAGTGAACTTTGCTTCATAAGAAGCCACTGAGTCATCCTCATACCTCAAATCTAGGAACTATTTTTTCATCCTAAGATGAAACACCTTAGGAAAATATTTGTCAAGAAACATACCTTTGAATTCGTCCCAGTGAAGATCCTTAATCTCATCACTATCCCTGATATTTTTCACCATCGACCACCACTGATCAGCTTCACCTTCAAAAAGGTAAACAACAAGACTATCCTTTTGATATTCTGAACACCCCATGACATCAAAAATATTCTCCAATTCTTTAATCCACCCTTCATCTTGAAAGGGGTCAGATGATCCTCTGAATGATGGGGGATGTTGCCTCATGAAATGTTCCGCCACTGACATGTTCCTCTGTGGTTGATCTGGCTGATCTCATGCATGGATACCACCACCATTTATAGCCTGAGTCAACTGTTCCATCACTACAACAAACTGTACAGTTATTATTCCGACCATCTCAGGTTACTGATTTGGAAGGTTGTCTTCCTCCTGATGTTGTCCCAACATAGCTTCTTTGTTTCCTCTACGGAAAACCATTCTGAACATAGATATATCTTAGGTGAAGAAACATTGTAATCTTTAAATGCTATATCATTTCAATTATACCATAAATTAACTTATAATTTAACACTTTTCTAACTCCTAAAGTTCTCTAAACCGACCTTTGATACCAACTATAATGCCCCGGCCTTAAACCTTACTTAATATTGAATTAAATGAATAATTCACATTGAGGATCTTTTCAGGTTTAGGGTTTTAAAGAATTAGGACATAACTGTTACATCTAAAAAGATTACAAAGTAGACTATGTTTCTATAAAATAAAAACTCTTAAAAAGAAACATGTCTAGTTCCATGTTTTAGATAGCCTGACTTTCCCTTGCACCCATCCATGACCCTATTCCACATTAAGTCCTGTGAAAAACATTTCAAAAAAACTTGGGGTGAGCATAAAAAATCTTAGTAAGGGATACACAAAGAATGAAAACTGTTAGTTTTTCAAACATCAAGTAAACCATGTATACTTTATCAAAGTAATACCTTCACCTTCATGAAGTAGTAAAAACTGTTCACTGAATAAAATATCATTACATACCCTTTTGTAACCAAATTATTACCATAAAACCCATATAAAGAACACATAACATATAAAGGTAACTTGGTACATAAACATACATAAGTGGAATAACCATACGGTCAACTTCCACACATATCACTTAATGGAATAGCCATACGACCAACATACAAACATACTTATTGGAATATCCATACGGCTGATGTCCATACCCAATGCATTGGAGGTTATAACGTAACCACCTGTCCTAGTATTCACGGCACCACCCGTCATATTATTTATCACGTAACCACCTGTCAAATTTCCAAGTACCGTTATAAAATCATAAGAAATAAAACAAATATAATGGAAAGAAAACATTTCCACACTTTGATCACAATATATCACTCAAATATATTGACCTAACAAATCCATTGTAAAAACCATTCTCAATACCAAAATACATAAAAGAGTATATGGTATTTATTTCATTATAAAAACATCACGGCTTGTTGAGGAAGCCAAAGACTAAATAATACTCGCGGCGGTGGAAAAGGTCATTGTCACCGCATACGTTAAAAGAAACATTCCATTTTGTCTTTTAGTAAAACGCTTCGTAGAAAAATATTCCTTTTGTATAAAAGTAAAAGTCAAAGGGGTTTATACATCGTATAAAAGATAGTTGAGTTTAAAACGAAATATGCCTCAATGAAAGGAGATTAAGACAAAGTCCCTTACAAAGATAATTTTTTAAATAAAGTAGATCTATTATGTGTATTCACTATATTTACACATAAATAAAGTATAAATACAATATAGGACATAATAATATCATGACATAATTTGAAAGTAGGAGATTAACCCAATGAATGGAAATTGGGTTAAGACGTTCCCTTACCTCGTGTTCGACGTGACTCGATTGCTCTTTAACATCCTGAATAATAAACTTGAGTTAATTTCTACTTGCTTAAGAACCATTTTTAAGCTTATTATTCCTTTTATATCACTTATTTCCATGTTATAATCATTATGTAATCATTAAGTTAATAATGTTTGTTTTGTCGATATTTGGTTCTTAAGTCGAAAGTGGACTTCTTAAAATTACATGTTGTTTGTGTGGTCAAAGGTTCTTTATATGCAGAATGACATTCCTGATTTGGATATCATATATATCATATATATCTAGCATATAAATTTATTTATAATATCACATAATCATTTAGAGGTAAGAAATGAAATGCACCGTTCATGGAGACAGTAAGCCGTACGTACGCATGAACGCTACTTTCATTTCTATGTCATACTAATGAAATTAAAAATAAATGATAGGAATGTATATTTTAATTCCAGAATTATATTAATCATTTAGATGTAACATACATCATATATATCCATTCTATATATGTACTTATAATAGTACATTACATTTGGCGATAAGAAATGAAATGCACCGTTCATGGAGACGGTAAGCCGTATGTACGCATGAACGCTACTTTCATTTCTATATCATACTTTAATGGAAAGAAATAATAATTATATAGAGGTATATTATAATTCCAGTATAAAATAATATATAATAACTTTAAATCCATCCTTTATACGTCCCACATATGGCATTAACGAATCAAATCACTTTGAGGGGGCGGTAGTCCGCACTTCCTAAAATGTAATTATCGTGTTTACCCACAATGGAAACCATAAAGGTATACCACAAAAGAAAAATACAGAAGCATAAGGAAAACATAAACATAATATTTATCATATATAAATATAGTGAAATCTTAATGGCCACCATTAAAGGTGTTTAAATGAAGATTGAACATTCATCGTTCCGTGAGGCAGAAATTCACCAACCACAGAAACATTATGTTCTTTAACCATTATATGTAGATGTGTGTAATTGTAGATCTAATTATTCTTATAAAAACATCCTAGTATATTTAAGATACTGGAGTTGTTACAAAATAAATTAATAAAAAGAGTTTAGGGGGTTGGAGAAGCAAAATAAAACAAAAGAACACAAGTGAAGACATTACCTTAAAATATGGTAACTCTCTTAGATTTGAGCTCAATGGCTTATGTGGGAATAATTCTGCACAAATTTAGGTTTCAAGGAGTAAGATAGGGATGTTGAGAGACAAAATGGGAAGTTTTTGGCCGAGACAAAGTCTTTGGATGTGTGGGTAAGGTGGTAGAGGTGGGGTCCTTTTATAAGAGGAGAGGAGGGGCACTCTTGGAAAGTAAGGAAATGTTACTTTATTATAGAATGAGTTTCAGATTTTAATGGTCCCACATTGATGTTTTTCTAGGATAAGGTGATAAGGGTTCTAACTCCACCCATCCAATAGGTTTTGGACATGTGTAGGTCTTAGAGTTTACATTATCTTTCCATTTTATTTAAATCATTAAATAATGAGGTAATCACTTCATCATCATGGTGTCATAAATAATTTAATTTATTTAATGTCTAAAAATTATAAAAAAACCATCATGATATAGTAAATCTTTTTATCTTTCCAATTAATATTTATAGTCAAATATCTAACTTGTATAACTCCATGTAAAAATTGTTTTAGTAAAACAACTCATGTTTGTGACATTTTTATTTTAACATTAAATAAAAAGATATTAATGTCATTTTCCAAATAAATTGGCTCCATGGGGTCCCCAAGATGACCCATGGATTTTATTAGATGGCCATGACACATCCAATAAGGTTAGAAGATGTGTCATGTTCATTTTAAATTATTAAAACATTATTTTGACCTTAAACTACACTAATTACCTCTAATCGCGATTAAAAACATAAAAGTTAATATTCACCAAAAAAATATTTTAATCCCATTGAACCGCATTTTTATTCTTAATGACAAACATGTATGTGGATTTTTTAAATTCAAAACACAAAAGTGGTAAAATTTCATTTAATCGAAAAATCAGTTTTTATAAGTACCACTTAGAGGTTTCACTATTCATCAAAAATTGAAGTTTTTCAGAAAAATACCAAAACTTAACCCTAAGCTATATTTGATATTCCGAATTAAAAAATTAAGTCTATTTTACAAAATTCAGAACATATAAGCTGAATTAATTAATTTAATAATTAATTACCGCTGTCAGACCAAATAGCGTGTGTTCATGAAACAATAAGTATCAAAAGATTGACACTAATTTAAGTCCAATTTCAAAGTGAAATGAATTCCAACGACCACTATTGTATTAAATGGTAAAAATATATTATAATTTAACTTTAAAACCATTTAAAAAGATAATCTAATCATGTAAATAAATTAGGTTTAAAATAGGTTTTGAATTAAAATACAACATTTTTCCCTATTCATTAAAAAATGAACTTTATCGGAAAAATACCAAAAATTTACACAAAGTAACTTTGGATTTCCTGATTCTAAAGAAGAGTTTTATTTGGTCCAATATAATGTATAAGAGGTAACAAAACGATATTTATTGACGGTTCGCCATCAAAAGTCGATAAGTCGACCTTTTGTGAAAGTTAGAGTATTTATTCCAAAAATTGAATTCTTTTCGTATTTTAAGACTTTATATTTTCTTGGATAAATGTAGAAACATTTAAAAAAAACATATATAATAATATTTTAGTTATTTCTATTCATTCCTGCCAATAAAATGGCTATGTTTTAACTAACATTTAAAATAATATTATTTTGTTACTAGTGTGCTACGTAAGATTTCGAAGAAACTCTTTGTTGTGTGTCGGGTACGCTATCGAACATAGAAACCCCTTTAAAGTAAAATTAATATTTAATTCATAAATATTAATAAATGTGGATGGAATCCTGTTTATGGAATCTTCTTTTTTTTCTGAATGAAATTTTACCACTTCATAGCAACCCCTTTATATTAAACAGTTTTTACTTTTTTTTATTTTTTATGGAATTCTATTTTTTTCTGAATGAGCGACATTTTAATTTTAACAAAAATGTGGATAGAATGTTTTTTTAATATAATCAGCACGTATGAAATTTCTTCTATGAATTACCACACATTTTTTTAATATCCCATTAAAAATCTAAAATTTTATTTTAAATTGTTATTTTCTCAAATATTCTTTAAATTTATAGTTTTCTAAATTTATATTCAATTTGAAATTAATATTTTAATCATAAATATTTTAATGGAATTTGTGTGCAATTTATATTTATCATCTAAAATAATACTCATTTTACCTTAGCTTCATTGGAATATTTAGTAATGATACCACTCTTATTTTTTAATAAGATTTTTTATGAAAATTTTTACTTCGATGTAATATTTTTATGTTGTTATCCATTATAATTTGGATACTTCAAGGTTGTGTTTATTTATTTGAAAAATTATTAACCTTTTATATTACATTTTTTAAATTAGAATATTTTAGTTGATTATATTTATACCATCTAATATAAGGAATTAATTTGAAAATTAATTGGTTGGCCATGGGACCCCTAAAGGCCTGTGATGCTTCGGTAGGTCTCATGAGAAAAAATATCTTCTGTTTTTGGCAGAGAAATTTTCTATAACTGTAGGATGTCTTGGAATAAAGAATTGATGATATTGATATGTTGTACGACATTATGAGATTATTTATTGATGTATTTTTTATTATTATAATAGTAAGACTAAAAATAGATATGTTTGAAGATAATGTGATTATTTATATGTAACTATTTTGATGACAATTAATATATTCCATATTGTTATTCATGTTCAAGATATTGACTAAATGGAATGCATCTGAGTTTTTCACCATACTATATTAATTATGTCATATTTTTAATTAATGATTGCACTGTATGCATAACCTTACTAGGAATTTTAGATAACCTTTATTATTTATTCTTATTTTCTATATGATTCTAGGAACTATATTATGATTCGTATTTAGGGATATCTAAAAATTGATTTGTAGTTTTCTTAATGAAAATTCAAATTTTTATTTTTATGTTCTTATATATATCGTAAAAATAGTGTATGTATCATGTTTTCCAATACTATTAATCTATTTAGTTCTTTGGGGTGTGATATCTTTAATCCAGAACCAATGTAATGATGTGGCCAATAAATCTATCATACTTGGGTTCAAGTCATTATATGAATGTTATTTTTGAATGATATATCATATATCTGTGTTATATTGTACTGATTATTCTCCATAGATCATGTTTATTATCTCAAACTCTTATGTTTTGGTATATTTTATCACTTGAGATTTCATATCTGACTATACTTACATAGGTAAAAAATTATTCTTTTATTTATTTCAATTTTTATCATCATTTATCATATTTGCAGGATCAAAAATATCATTTAATTTATAAAAACATTATCTTATTATGCATTTATGTTCTCCCTTGACTTATGTTTTGTTTACCCATGTTATAATGATTAATATAAACTATATGTAGTCTAGAATATGGTTTAGTGTGGCCCAATTAAGGAGGAACATTCAAAATTATAATAAAATTTTCTTATTATATAGATAGGTATCAATAATATTAATCCATCATTTCATTGTATTGTTATATTATTTAGGAGTTTTAATTTTCTATCTTTTATAATTATTGTAAAATAAATATTTGGTTAACATGAGATGCCATAAATGGTATCAGATAATGTCTTAGACATTTTTGGGGAAAATTTTGGTTATTTTAGGGGTCAGTTACATAGAAAATTAGTGAAAACACAATGGTTCACTCTATATATAAGATAAAATTATGTTATTTTGGAAATGTTAATATATTTTGGTTTTTGTACTAGTGAAAACACTTCCTAGAAACTGAAATGTGGATGTAGGTTTTGGAATAGATTTACCTAAGAGTAATATCCTAGAAAAGGAAAGTTGTTTTTAACAGGATCATAAACTAGGGTATAAAAAATACGTGTAAATTCAAACCAGTTTTGAAACCACAAATAGACATTCTCTTGTTTTTTAAAATTATCATTATAAACTATTATGTGGGATTTGAATATTTATTTTTTAGAAATATTATGTGTAAGTGACTGTAGATAAGATATATTGAAATCTAGAAGTTCATACATTAGGAAGAAAAAATATTTATCTTCTATTTGTATGTTAATATTATTCATATTATATGTATTGTTATCCTGAAATATCCTTTCATTTAATAAATTTCTAGAATGTGGAGGAATTGAGTTAACAGTTGGTGTAAATGGAAATGCAGGGATAATATCCATTAAAATCCAAATATGATTGGATCTATAGTGGGAAAAAAGAAATTCTTATTGTACATTTCAATAATTGAACAAAAATGTGAACTATGTTGATCTCCCAAACACAATATTTAAGGTGGAACTCAATATCATTTTATTTATGAAAAAGTGTCCACACTCTATTAGTGGGTCTCCCAACCGACAAATTATTATTTAATTTATTAATTAATTATAGATAATAATTTTCCCCTATATATTATACCACTATAAGGTAGTTTTATTTCTGTATTGTTGGGAAAATGAGGCTAACTAATAGTTTACCCACACTATTAAGAAAAAAAATTAAAAAAAAAGTAAACATTATAGGATGAGAGGATTTTGTGATGAAATTATACACTATATATCTTACCATAATATTTTTCATAAAATTGGGATGTTAATTGTTAGAACTAATTCAAATGGATAATGAATCCATTAGAAAATATGATGCTAGAAATATACTACTCTCAAGGCCAGCCAACAATTTTATTTATAATTTGGTATTAAATATCAATTGATAATTTAGTGTCCTAAAATAATGCAATTGAATGTAAGTATATATAATAGTGTTTGTAATATAAGATGAAGTATTTTTATGTATGATAAATGTTGAATTAAGAATTAGATACCCTTAGTCATCTGGAGTGAAAAAAAATGTGGTATGTCATGGATTCATCATTGATAGGTCACAAATGGGGAAGAAATTAAAATTTACTACGTGTCCTGAATGAGGGACAAATTACATTGTCAATTACCTCAGTGGAATAGGATAACATATTATATATAAAAGGATTATCCATCATGATTATTTTAATTGACGTGAAATGAAGAGGATAATCAATAAAATAGAGGAGAATAAGGAAAAAATAATGCACCACCCATACTTCAATGATTGATATTATAGGATATGGATAAGTTAAAAAATTAATTCCACAACATTAGATATAATGAAGGTAATTTCCACTATAAATATCTTTAACAAATGAAGTGATGAATTATACACTCATTATATATTCTATATAGGTTAATTCCATGTGTAATTATCTCTTTTTACATTATCTCATGTTTTAATTTTTCTAAATGAATGTTGATTCAACACCCAATGCTTTTTATATTAATTAATCAATAAAAACAAAATGTTTTATTATGATCTCACATAAGATATATAAATCATATCATATCATAATTTTTGGGTGGATACATCCTATATATTTGGTTCATATTCCACTTGTTTCATTTCATAAAATATTGGGTATTGATTAAATTTGGAAACATAGAGACCATTTGATTTAAAAGGATAATGAAATCTGATTCCCTATGACAAATTGTCATATTATTAAATATCAATGTATGGATCATCATGAAGTCCCTTCAGAAGACAATTATATAACATGGGTTTTGATATCTAGAAATGAGGTGTTACTAGATTAAAGTATAAGGGATAATGTTAGAATTGATTAAATTTCTATTATACAAGATTATACTGATTTTTTTAGATGAACTTCTTAATCATCCCCTAGAGCATGTTGCTTTTTTTTTGTAAAACATATACATGGGTCTATTCCTATATCATTTTTTCATAATTAATATCCATATTTGTTTTAAAATTAATAACTAATAGACTTCGAGAGAATCCTAAAAATGATTTTTTAAACTGAAGTGCATCACCATGGCCTTAATGGCACAAATGCCTGGAATTTTTATAGATTTATTGTAATACCCTTTTTAAGGTATGAAGGGGAAACCATTCAAGACCCAAAGGCTTAACTGACAATATATGACTTTTAGTTGTTTGGAAATCAACCTAAACAAGACAACTTGGAACTTAATCTCTTCCGAAATATCTTGATGTCAGCTCTCCACCATCACATGCATTGTCGACTAGTTGTCCTATGCATTAATGCACATGCTCGGTACCGATGGAAATATCATAACATCTCAATATTCCATGTCTGGTTAGGTCTTCTCTAGTGAATTCCCTTTCTACAAATCCTCATCCAGAGCCATGTTCCTTGTAATATATCTGGTACATATTTATTTTTCAGGTTTCCTAAAGGCTTTGAGGTGCACCGAAGGCTATAATGTGGCTTGAAATCAAAACTAACCAGAAATCCTTGGGTGTCTTGAAGGTCTTGAAGGACTCAAGGAACAAATTGATTTCCCAAAGGCCCAAATAGATGAATATTTATAACTACTATAATACTGAATATTACCTGATATAGAAACCTAGAAATATGCATCTTCATGGATTTGATCCTGGGTCACTTGGATTCACATGCTAAGTCCTCACCAACTGGGATGTGGCCCATGTTCAATTTCCTCGCCATGGGGTTCACCACTTCTCATGGTTAAGAAAAATGATGTGTCAATGTATCCTCTTAGTTCCTACTATGAGCATACTAAGATAATAATCATGGAAAAATTTCCCATAACCTCAATTGGTGATCTATTTGATTATATATGCAGAGAGAAATATATATCAAAGGTTGAACTTGGATCTATATATCATCAATTAATGGTGAAAAGTGAATATATAACAAGGATATCTATCTGGATGAAAAATAGAGACTCTAAATTCACAATGATACAATTTTATCATGATAATACCCATAAAAAATTAATGATTTTTATGAATAGTGTTTTTAATGATTAACATAAAAAATTGGTGGTATTATTAATGGATTAAATGCTCATGTATTATATGTTAAAAAATGAAGATAATTTGTAGATACTACTAAAAACCCTATGATAGATGTAATTATATTCCATGTTTTTAAAGTGTGAATATTATTTTAATGTAATGTAATCACAAGTTTGGATAGATATGTAGATGAATAATAAATATATATGAATGAATAATTGATGAAACAAACTATTTTGAGACAAATCTAATGTTACCATGGACTAGATATATACTAATATTGACTTGGAATAAATTAATAAGGATTTTAAAATCCTCTAAATTTGATAACATGTATGTGAGTAATGTTTCATTGTAACGAACTATGTAGGAGATCTTCCAAGAGTTTATTAAGGTACCAGTCACCATTTGTATTCTTAAATTAACAAGTAGTGGTCAATGTTTTGAAAAATATATTAATTATTATTATAAATGTGAGGGATGCATTCTCTTATAGAATTCAATTGTAATTAATTATTTCTCATGTTAATTGATTAATAAATAGTATAATTACATAATATAAGATTAATATATGGTGGATATGATATTTATATTAGAAATATTCCTAAATTATGTATATGGTGATATTTGTGGTATAAATAGAATTCATAGAATAATGATAAATATATTCACACATGAAATTTGAAACATGTTCCAAAGGAGATGGTTACAGTTGACCAAAATACAATGACTGCTCAATCCATTTCCATCAATGGAAGGAAAACATGGTCAAAAATGATTTTATTAGAAAAGATAATTATATGCTAATGATGATGAGGATTAAAAAGGAAATAATTCTACTCGATTTAAAAAATATGAATCATTATGTCATAATATTAGGGGAGAAATATTATCATTCCTATGATATCAGTAAACTATCCATCTCCATAGGGACCACATAATTCTAGAATGATGATTTTCAGTTATAGAAAAGGGTTGTTAATATTTCATTCTTCAAAATTGATACAAATGGATTTTTAAGGATTTTAACATGGTTATTTTTCCTTTACAAATAAAACTATGTAGTGAAATTTTGGATGATAAGCATATATCACCCTTTTATGTTTTCCAAGTAAGTATAATCATATATCGAGATATTTAGAAAAAATTATTAGAGGGGGAAGTTGAAGGGGAGATTACAGAACATGTATCATGATGCATGGCCTATATGAATGTTATGGATAAATAATAGAATTATAAGAGGATGATATATCCATTACTGATACTAGTATGCATGTTGGAAAAATCACTATATTTGTTTCCATTTGATACCATAAGCCAACTAAAGGCTATAATTATATTTAGGTTATAAGCATTTGTAGGTGACCAAAGATAAAAACTTTATTATTTTTTATCTCCTTCAAAATTAAAATATTAAATTTCATAAAATTTTAAACATCCTATGAATTGGTAGGTTTAGCTTCTTTTGATACTACCTACATATGAAACATATTTTAAAATACTTTTGAACCTTCTCCCATAATTTCATTATACTAGACCTTCATTTAAAATTTTCATTTGATCAAATCATCCTCATGACTAGGTTAAAGCTAATATAATAAAGGGGTGGGAATAAATTCAATAAAATAAGATAATAAACACATAAATATGTTACTCTAGATAAGACATTGATATATAAAAAACATAAGTATGAGAGATATCCCATATAAATGTAACATATAATCAAATAAAAATTTCATGTTGAATAATTGGGAAACTATTATTCCCATTTTAACAGACATATAACATGTCATAATGACCATGACAACATGACACATAAATTATGATCCTGGGGAATACTGTAGTCACATTTCAAAATATGATGGCACCAACATAGCCATATAAACTCAAAATTGTGGATGACAAATCACAACATGTATCCCATAGAGGACCCGGCTTCAAAACGTGGTTCCCACAATGAATAAATCCTAAAAATAATTTTACAATAGTGGATCAAGTATCACAATATCTTTATTACATTTTACAAAGAATCACAACAAATTTCCACTTATGAATCTGGAATGAAAACTTATTTCCCATATTGGATCAAGGATCACATCATATTTCACCATTACCCTAATAGATGTAAATATTTAACATTAGTTGATACAAATGGACCGCCTATCACTTAATGATTAACCAAACATGATTTTCAAAAGAAAACATCAAATAAATTCATCATAAAAATATATGAACAAGAATGGTTTTGATATTAAATTTTAAATGGAATCACATAAATCTCCATTTAAATAATATAAATCAATAAATTATTCAATCACCAAAAAGTGTAACTTCATAAAGAATTTTAGAGGATGGATCATGAGGCATAACTACATATAATATTCATCCTATAACATATGGAGGAAAATAGAATTTGCAGTTGAATCATTTTACTTTCAATGGAAACTCAATATCAATATTATGAAATACCTTTGTTTAAAACCAACATCGACAATATAGATAATAATACTTATCTATTAAATTTTGAAAAAAAATATAAAAATATATATGTTGACAAATATATGGATTTAAAAACATAAAGGAATTAAATTATTAGGATGTGAATGTACGAATATAAAAAAAGTTCAAATTATGAGATTGATGTTTTTTCTTGATAACGATTTACTTTTTGGTGTGATAACAAAAAAAAGGATGTTTTAAATTAAAATAGACATTTTACATAGTTCAATACAAGAAAACATCATATAATATTTTATATCAATTTATAAATATAATATTTTAGATCAAATTTCAAAATAAACTATATTACTCAATGATAGAGACTTTAGTTAACAATGTCAAATAATGTTACTCTGGAATTTTAAAAATATGGTTTAACATCATCCACTTCATCGATTATGTCCATTGAGACAGTTGTTATGCATTTGATTTTTGGTCTTTTGATATTACTGATACCACTTTTAGGTAGATTATAATCATGAGGATGTGGTTCAGAATATTTTTGTTCAAATAGATGTATTATGGTGTAAGGGTAAGCGAGGAGATGAAATACCTTTTTATATGTTAATTAAGGTGGAATTTTTATAAATACCCATAAATTTTCAATAAAGGGTTGACACACTAAAAAAAATTTCTTAAGACATGATAAAAATTGGGATAGGGAAGTGATTGGATTAGCATGCATAAATCTTGTTTCATCAAAAAATAACTATTTTTGGATCACTATTCATCTGTAATTATTATTTTTACAATTTTATTATATAATTTGGTAACAATGTATTACACAAGGTAACATAATATTTTTTTAAAAAAATAACGATGTTCTTATTAGATAAATTAAAATAACTAATTTAAAATTTTAAATTCATTTTTTCTGGTTCAATTTATAAAACTTCTAAAAAATAATTTTATTGTAATAAATTTATAATGTATGAATAAAATTTTGGGAAAGGTATTACTCATGTTCTAAAACATAAAATATATTTTGTAAACTCTAATAAAATTTAAAATATTTTTAATCTCAATTATAAAATTCAAAAAATTTCATCCAAACGGTTCTATAAATATATATGGCATACATATATTAAAATAATTTCATAAAAGAAATTGTATTAGTAAAACCAATATAAATTACAATTCTCCTAAAAAATAATTAATTAATTTTTTTTAAAAAATATATTATTATCATAGTATTTTTTTAAAATTAAAAAATTAATTTATTTTTTAAAAATTACCATTTTGAAATTTATAATCATTTTTTTAATAATAAAATAATATATAGAAATAAATATTATAGGAAAATGAATTTCTATATTTTTTATTATTCTACCATATTTAATATATATTTTCAATTTGTCAAATTTTATTAAACTATTCATAAAAAATATATCGAAATTTAAAAAAGAAATTAAATTTAAGAAAGAATAGTTTAATTATTTTCATAACTATACTAGTTGGGTCGATATTGAATGTAATTTATATTTTTTTCAATTGCATATGTATATATAAATAGAGTACTTTGGATACCACTATTTATACTTATCAATTATATGAAAGCCTTTAAAAAGTATACATTTTTTCAATTTTTGGATAATTTTTTCAAACATATTATTTATTTATTAAAAATGGAATATTTTTATAAATCTCACATTATAACATTATACCCCCCACTAAAACAAGTGAAAAATAAATATTATTATAAAACATTCATTTTTTAAATAAAAATCCCAATTATGTTTTGAATTGAATCAAAATTTATATTATGTTTTGTTTAATTATAAAAAATATAATTACATACATTGGGACTCTCATTTTAATTTATTTTGGCATAAGTTAATTTTTTGTTTTTAAAATACATTTTTCTAAGAACTGATTTTTGTCATACAATGTGTTATTGTGATAATAAAATAATGAAATATATATTGAATATTAATTTTTGTTAAATTTATATATTATATATTAATTATATTAAATCATATATTTTAACCTTTTTTTAAAATTTTTTACAATCCATGTAATGGAAGTAATTTCAGTTTTATGCTTAAAAATAAATTATTCTAAATTGAGTTATTGTTACGATTTGAATAATTTTAAAATATTAAATTCTTCAACATATATAAATTGAATTGAGAAAGATTGATACCATTTTTTTAGTCAACCTAATTAAAATATTCTAATAATTTAATAAAATATTTTCATGATGAATATTAAATGTAATATAGTTCTGTTCCCACTATTAAGGTCAAAATTGGTTTATGAAGGTCTTAAATATAAATATTTGGGTACAAATGCTTCTTAAAAATACCTATGTGTTAATGTATTAATATTTTAAAAAATTATATTATATTTTAATTTAATTAATTAAAAAATAAATCCATAGCCACATGAATGTGGTCTTTTTTATTGAAATATTTTATGAAATTCCATTTGTGCCCCTCCACTCACTTATAAAAGCCAACATATTCTACTCAAGTATACATAGGATTTCAGACTAATTTCATTGAGAGTACCTATTATAAATTCATACAAGAGTACTTATCTTCATCATTGATCTTCTTTTATTCTCCAATGATATCACTTTCAAGGCATAAGGTGTAATCTAGAGAGGTCTTTCAAAGAAATGTATAAATATTAACTGCCCCTTTTAATTATATTTCTTTTTCCACCATATAGAAACACTTTGTATCCATTTAAACTTGATTAATATACTATGATAAATATAATAATATATAATTATGATTATTTCTAAACCATTTCGTACATCTTCTCAACCATATGTGATAAGAAATTATCCCTTCTTTGTTTGTGTGGATTACCACCTCCACCTAGATTTATGATTAATTTTACATAGCTACACTTAATGGTAAATTATTATGTCATATTAAATGTTTACATATTATATAAATTAAATATATATTCATATTTATTTAGATATTATTATCAACCTTCTTATCTACCAACCAATTAGAAAATAATAACATTTTTCATGCATTTCTGTCGAGTACCACCACCTTGATGCTCTGTGATATGTTTTCAATTTCATGTTTACATAGATGGTAATAAGGGAAGATTTAATGAATATATATAATATGACTGACATAATAATTATTATTTAAATTTGATTTATCATTTATCCTTCATTTGTTAGATCCATCAAAAAGTGGAAATATCAGTTGTGTGTGTATACAGATTGTCATGTCCACAAAGTGAGTTAAAAAATATTACATAAAAAATATTATATGAATGGTTGTAAATATTTATAGAATAATTTAATATTATCCTTATATAATTATTAATTTTCAGTAGATTATGGACCAATGATCAATTTGAAATGACCTTAACCACTGAACTGAAACATTAATGAAAGAAAAAATATGTAACACTTAGAAACGACAATTTAATAAATAATTTTTAATAAAAGATAATTGAACTATTATAAGAGGATAATATAATGTTTTATTGAATTAAATATAGTTATATAATTTATTTATATTAATAAAAAATTGTTAAACATTAATTTGGTTAACATATGAATCATGTTAGATAGGAATTAATAGTTCTTCATCTAAATTATTCCTCATTAAGACTTGTTTTAATTTATTCACCAATTTTTGTTTATATAGTTTATATACTAATCCATTGTAATGTTATATCATCAATCCTGATTAAATCATTTTTTTAAATAGTATAATTAAAGTTATTTCATTCATTTTTTGTATTGAGAAATACTATTATCATAAGGGTTTGTGATCTAAAATTACATTCTTTGGGACATATGATAGGTTATACTCCAAAATTATTTTATGACATGAATATATGAAATATTTGATATTTTTTATCACAATTATACTTATTTCTATGGTATTCAGTTAAGGTATTTCATTAATGTTTTTAAGGAATCATAATTTACAAATGTATTAAGGCTTTTACAATAAAATTAAATTTCTATTAGGATTATTGATATGAAAATTCCATATGAAAAAATTATATGATATACCTATTCCAAGAAATATGTAATTTTAAATGATTTATTAATTATTCATATTAAATTTTTTCATTATGTTTCCCCTATTTATGTACTGAATATACTGCAATACTCGTTTTATGAAAAACTATCATGATTTCTCAATTCAGTCAGAAATATTCTATTCCCTATCTATATATTTTATCAATGCTTTCTATATTGTATTTGATATTTTATAATGATTAGTTATAATATTTTTTTACAAGTTTTTTTATTTTTAAATAAATTTATAACTGGAATATTTTAATAATTTTTTTAATGATGTACTTTTAGTATTTTCACAAAAATGTGAACGGATCCATTATTTCAATATACACAATACAAATGGATTTTCCCACCATCAAAGATTAAAATTATTTTTATTATTATGATGAGATATCTTATATTTAATATCAATAAAAATTATTCCCATAATATTTTGGACATTTTACAGTTTTAAATATTATATTTCAAATTAAAGAGGGTATTTTCCTCATGAAATTTTCCGGTGATCTTTTAACTATATTCTCATCTTAAAATATTTTTTTGTTATGATTTATTGGGGGTTGTGTTATATTGTTAACATCATTATTATTTATATGTTTGTATTGTGATTATGATACTATATTATTACTGAGAATATTCTTTTTCCCTAGGATAAAATATGATAAAATGGTGAATATTTTATAATCATCTATCAAATATATGTAGGGATTGTGATTTTCATGATTAGTTGGACTGATAAAGCTCTTTTTTATGGGTTCTTCATTTATATCCCTCATATGCATAGGTAAATGATGATATAGTTTTAAAACTCATAATAGATTGTGGTTCAAATAAACTCCTAAACTATGATAGAGTAAATAGAATCCAATGATATGATATATGTTACTACATAGAAGTAACTCCTAGGATAATGTATAAAATGATAATTATGGAATTTCTATTATGTGTCTTTGTCCACAATGATAGTCTTGGGAATGAACTATGACTAAGGAAGTTATTTTGATTCCTTATGGGTATGCCACAAGAGTTTTATTATTTTTATGATATATTCTCATGGATTGTGATCTGTTATTATGAATTTAGAATACATATGAGTTATGTACTTTTTCTATTAAAATCCTTATGTATTTATTTATGATTATTTATATTTGACGGATTTGGTAGGATTATGGTAAGTAATGATTACACTATAAAATATTTATTCATATATTAATGTCACATATTATCATAGATTCATATATCATATATTTATCCTTACTGAGCATATATTCTCTCCCATTTTTATTATTCCATTCACATGGTTTAAAATAATATTTTTATGGATGATATGACAATAAAGGGTGATATTTTTGGTGAAATTGATTGAATGTATTGTAGATATTTAAAATGGTAGTTTTTATTTATCAATGGTTCCAAGAATCTATAAAATTTTTTGGTTATGGTAAATAATTGTATGTAGTAAATAATAATTTAATAGGATGCGATAATTTTGTATGTCAACATTTGGTCACTGTATTTTGTATCTAAGTATGTTTTAGTTACTTTTGGAAATTACTATAACATAACATTAATAAGAACAACTAGGATAATTATATATATTAGAGAATTTCATAATTTATGATTTAGTAATTATTTCTCTTTTCCTATACTATTCATCCAAATATGGATACTAAAAAGGGGAAACAGTTGTGGAATTGGATAAAGTAATGGTAAAGATCTGAATTGGGCGGATTTGATACTGTGTCATTCATCATCAGTACATGGGAAATATGCCAATGATTATAAAGCTAACTAGACTATAGATAACTAGTTTTCCACTTATATGTATTTGAAATATTTCTATATATATTTCTACATCCAGGTGTTGGTATGACATGTGATTCTATGGCCTAAAGCAGCCAGAAAATATTATAAATATATATTAAAAATATTTTATACTCTACATGTAGATAAAATGGGATATCTCTTAAATCGATGCTCAAATCATAAATCTGAGTGCACAATTGAGTCCAGAGCACGGTGTGTACCCTAGGTGGGGAATATTATTTGTCATCACATGGATTTTGTAGAAAAAAAATTGAGGGCACAACTATAAATAAAATAATAAAAAATCAGACATTAATTCAAATAACTCATGAATGAGGACTCAAATTGAAAATTTGATATGACCATTGAGTATGTAATAGATTGTTTAACCTAGGGGAGACCTTAAGTGAGATGGTGTGGGATGTTCAAATTATCTGACCGCTAAAATTTTCCTATAAATAGGCTTTTAAAAAAATGAGAAAGGGTTTGGCTCACTTCTTCTATGTGCCGGAAGAGATCCATCCTCCCCTTCCAATGACAATTGAATGCTAAATTCACGATATATCCTGAAGAAACTTCATATCAAAATTTATCATAGAATATTGAATAAAATGATGTATCAAATGTCCATGTATGATACTTTATTCAGATTCAACATCCCCTAATTGAAGTTATGGTTGAAAAATTTATGT
This sequence comes from Viscum album, assembly GCA_963277665.1. Lineage (NCBI taxonomy): Eukaryota > Viridiplantae > Streptophyta > Magnoliopsida > Santalales > Viscaceae > Viscum > Viscum album. The sequence goes on along the minus strand of OY728152.1, from coordinate 1,578,765,897 downwards.
TTTTTTCATTTTTTCTACTTAAAAAACATTTTCAATGGCCATACTAACACATCCATTGATTGTTTAAATTCTGGATCGCTCATTCATCATGTTCTTCATCTTTTGATCATGTCCTACACTAATAAACATTTAGACACATCAAAAAAACATCTTACCATTATGGGGAGAATAGATATGTGAATTTTTTGATCCAAGGATTCTGTATCTATGATGGAATCATGTATCGGGAACCGGAGGAGGTGCGTCAAAGAGAGGAAGTGTAATCTACATTTATTAATGTATAAACATTAATGAAACCTTAAGTGGAGCACGAGGTAGTGTAGATCAGGATCAGAGCATCCATATCAGCTCTAAAACTCTTTTTTTGACCACCTATGTGTTACTTGTGGTCCACGGAAGGTGATGGTAGCATGGGTTCGGCGTGGTGCTGCTCAGGTACGCTATGGCAGGATAGTTGAGGCTGCGGTGGTGGCAGGTGGCTAGTCGTAATACCCCCCCACCTCCCACAAGGGTTCTGAAAAATTAGAAATTAAAAATAAAATATAATAATAATAAAATCATTATTATATTTTTTCAATTATAAATTCCCAGTGTAGCATCCATTTCCTTTCTTGTTTGTGGTCTTGTGAACATGTCTTCGATGTATTATTTTTTAGAAAAATTTTATGTTATTTTCAACAACTTTTGGAGTGGGACAATAAAACATCTTCAAAATAATAATAATAATATTCTTCTTATTTAGAGATTGATTCGAGCATAACACCTTCATGGAGCTTCCAATTATCGTGCCTTCTGTGGCAGCAAGACCCATCTTTCGAGACAGACCTTTTGAGGCTTGTTTTCAAATTTTATGTTTTTTGATCATGGCTTGGTTGAATGAAATTCCCAAATATAATAATATAAATATTATTGTTGTTATTTTTGAAGTTTTTTTTAGTAGTTATAACATCTGAAAATGACTTCTAATTAATGCGACGTTAGTGGAATCACTACATGGAAATTGATATAGGCATTGCAATACAAATTCTGCGTGAATAAACAAAAAATCGAGTCTTTGGCCCAATGAGGCATAGTTTGAGATTATGTGGTGAAATGTGGCTTTTCCACTCGGTGTTAGTTTTGAAAAAAAAGAATAGCTGATCCCATGCCATTTTCCATTATGATTACAATAGAGTCATCTATATGATGTGTTCTATGATTAGGGAAAATACCCCACAGAACATGGATTTTGCATAACATGGTGGAAGGCAGTTTTTTCACCAGGTGTGCGATTTGGGAGAGTGACTAGTTGATCAGGTGTGATTTTTCTAACAAGATTGAAATAGTGTGATCAATTTTGTTATATAGGGTTGTTTGAGGAGGCTGATTAGTAAAATTATGTTTTTCCCTTTGGTTCATTCATGACCATTGTGTTCTCATCATCCTTTTGGTCTGATGTGCCATTTGGTCTAGGAGTAAAATGACACACCTAGGGGTAATTTTTTTTCAGTTTTTTACCCATGAATGGATAGCTAAACAACCTAATGATGAGGTGTATTCACACAGAACATGGTCCTCATATTCGTTATATAACACATGATAAATATTTTATCTATCATGTCTAATTTTTTTGGACTCAGATGATGGAATACTATTATATTATCCTGATATTCTATATTGATATAACACGATTTCTCCCTTTGGTGTGTATTTTGAGATATTATGAGAGATGTTCTATAGTGGTAAATTTCAGGCGATGTCTATTGATATCAGTGATCAGGAGATGACATCAAGGAATCTGGGTGGCATCATTTAGCCTATATGGGCTTGGGTCCTCAACAACACTTGAGTGTAATCCTCTAGCAAGGATTGGCATGGGTCCTTGACCAAACTAAATTTGTATATTTTAGTGGGGATAGACATGGATCCTTGACAACACTAGAGTGGAATCCCCAAATCGGCTGAGAATGGGTCCTTAACCTACTCCATGTGGCATCCCCTAGTCGGGTTGTGCATGGGTCCTGGATGACACTATAGTGGCATCCTATAGCTTGTATGGGAATGGTTCCTTAACATTGAGGCATGGCCTCTTGACTATGTGTATTAGTGAATACATTTAATATAATGATACATTGGTCTCATGAGTAAGAGGGACACATTCCACACCAAGACTCATCCTTGTGACGTGACCTAAAACTGTAGAGGTGAGACATTCCTGACCAAAGTGGATAGTATCGATGTGTGTTGTTTAAGACCCTTTACTTACAGTTCTGCGAAGACATGGGGGATGTAGTTCATCAATTGTGGTTACTTATAGAATAGTTTTGAACACTTTTCCTGGGATGATCTAGGAGATAGTGATCCATTTAATCTATTATTTGGGTTTCTTTGACTGATAATATATAAAATATAACCTGTTTCAATACGCACCCCTTCGGTATTTCTTACTCTCCTTCCCAGGGATGCAAATACTTATGGGGTATGCCATGTTCTTTCTTTTTCTAGATTCTTGTATTTGGACAATTCTACTCTCCTACTATATGTATCAAAGACTGAATGAGAAGATTATATTCTCATTGTGTCAAGATACTTGTGTTTTTATGTGTTTCCATTCACTATCTTGTAGGTTTTTTATATAATATTTACTATAAATTGTGTTCTCTACATGTTTCCTCCTTGGCTGTATCTCTTACTACCCCCTACCTATTTGGGGCATTCTACTATGTATATTTATTCAGACCCCAGAATGGGATTTTCCTACACCTATTGTGCTATATGTAGAAGAAATATAGGTTGATCATGACATTAGAGGAACTTAGGGATATGAGTTATTGGACAATGTATAGTGGTCATATCGTGGGATCCATGAACAGGGATCCCTCAGCTATTTTAAATTTTTAGTTACTCCCTGATTGTGGAAATTTTCTGGGTGGGCATGTATTTTCCCCTTTATCCTTTCATTTTATTTTACAACACCTGTACTTGTATAGTTTTAATGTTCGATGTTTATTTTTGGATTATATATAGTAGTGTTGTATAATTCTTTATGTTCCCTATATTGTTTTTCATTGATTTGAATGTGTGTGTTTGTACTGGTACCTTGGAAAATTCCTCCCTATGTTTTTTGTTCCATCTATTCTTATTGCCACCCCCTGGCCTATAGAGGCAGGCATGGGGTAGTTCAGGATTGAGCCTTGGCATGGTTTGGGTCATGAAAAAATGGTATCAAAGGTGGTATAACCGTTTCAACATTGTTTATACATTTCACATAAAAAAGTAATTAGCTAGGTTTTAGGAAACATTTTAAATGCATCTCGAGAGTGGATCTCAGTCTACGGAGTCCAATGATGGTGTGGCAGCCAACGAAGCGATTCACCAATACATTAATTACCCACTTTTTTACTTGTCATGTTGAGACATTTTTTTTGCAGGGGAAATTGGTACATGCATCATATAAAATTGAGTCCTTGATTTTCCTTCTTGAGTAAGAACCCGATTGTTTTTATATATATGTGATCATATGATCATAGTATTCCATGATGATCTTTAGGATGCATCCATAATGATAGTGAGTAAGGATACATCCTTCAATATAATATGATGATTTTTTGAGGAATGATGCCTTAGTTTAGGATATATCATTTGATCCCCTTACTCTAGGTTGAAAGGTAGTTGAAGAAACACCTATTGAGAAATAGTTAGTCCCAAAAGAACGGGCTGATTACATGCACATTTTGATCATGCTATGTGAGTTTTAGTGTCTGAGACTGGTGAGGTATCACTGTGATCTAGATCCAATGGTATTAAAGGTATGTCTATAGTCTGGTTTCCAACTCTTTTGGCTTGTTCAATCATCGGTGAATCATACGGTGACTTTAGAGGCCAATATTTTCCACAGAGAAGCTTGACGTTGAGGGAGTCTTTTTACTCAAATTCATGATGAGTCAATACTCTCATTGGATAAAAACTAGTGGTTTTTCTATAAGGAGTACTACCCCTTATGACAAGGCTTCATTTGAATTCACTACCTCCTACAATTTCAACAGGGATGGATAATAGTGGATATGTATACAATTAGGTTCACATGCTATACATGCTACTCTCCATACATAATCCAATATGAATAATTCCGAGCATAGAATTTTGGGTAAGGAATCTAAAGAAAGATCTATGTTGACATAGTTCCCTTTTGAATCCCCACCTATGCCAGGGTTCTGAAGAAATATTTAGTGATATATATGTTTTTATCAGTTGAATGGTAGTTAGCTAGATTTGGATGTGGATGCATCATAGTTGAGATTTTTTCCACATTAATCAGATGTCAATTGGCAGGGGCAGGACATAGTAGGTCTTCCCATGATAAATCTTTGGAACATCATCTAAGATAGTATAGATAATCGGGGTATCCTAGGGAGGTGATGTGTTAATCCAATGATAGGTGAGGTTACATGGAATTAGATTACCTATACAAACATTCCAATATTTCTAGACATACAGTAAATGAAACTCCATGATAGATAGAGGTTTTGATCAAGTATCTCCTAGGTAGGGACAAGGTTTTCCTAGAGGACGCGATGCTGGAAGAGGAGTAGGATATGTTGTGGTTGGTGGATGAATCCACAAGATCCTTCCTCCACCACTAAGTGGCACATATTAGGCTCACTGGGCTGGAAACTGAGGCCACATGCAGCTACATGCATTGGGTGTTTATGATCCTACATCACATGAGATTATAATATGTACACTATGTGTCTCTACTAAATTTTTTGGTAAAACATTTTAGACACTTTTTGAGGTACTCATTCCTCCATGCATCTGTCTTGAGGTTTTACTAGGATGAAACATGGTGTTGGTGTAACATTGTGTCATTGTTTTTTGATGTAACTTTGAGTGCATGTGGAAGAGGGTTCCTTCCCCTACTAAGACACATTTTTGTGCCATGAGAAAATTAGTGAGTTTGATTTAGTCCCACCCAAATTCTAAAGTATCATGTTGTGGTAGATGAGTCCCTCTAACTTGTTCATTCATGGTATTATTGTGCAGTGGAGTGTCGGAAAAGGTCCTAGAATTTCCATTTTAGTGTTCTATATGACCTATGTTTTTTTCGGATGCCAGTAGTGGGTGTGGTAGGGTTCCTAGATTGGGTATTAATCACCCTACAAGAGAAGCAAAGATATGTGGGATATACCATTTGGATTCTGTATATAGATTCTTGAGGTAGTATGAGTTTACTCACCTCTACTGTTCATTGGTACCATTACGTTATCAATGTAAACCATGATACTACAGTAATCATGTATATGTAAAGGTAATGGAGACCCCATGAATAGGACTATGTGGATATCTACATTGTTCTGGAAGTAGTAGCCTTCTCCCTAAGTGTTTGTAGGCCCTACATTTTCTTAGAACTCTTTATGGTATTCACGGACCACCAGAGTGTTAGGTATGTCTTTCCCTAGAGAAACTTTAACTTGGGGTGGTGATGTTGGTTGAACATCATGTCGGCTTTTGAATTCTGTATAGTCTATACTCTAGGAAATGGAAACATTTTAGAATATTCACTTATCCTGAAGTACCATGACCTCTTAGTGTTGGAGGTTTTGAAGTATTTAGCTTCCTTGCAGCTGAACCTAGTGAGGAAGAAGGTTACATTTTTTATTAAGTCGATAGTGTCGACTTCATCACTTCTCAATTGTATAAAAGATTATTAGTTTTGATATATTTACTATGATACCTTGTGTGACTCATATATCCACATTCGATGCACTATATGGAAATTCTGAAGGATGTAATCATGAGATCTCATTCTAGGGGTAAGCGGTGGTTTCGGTTGCGATGTGGGAGGAGGTGATGCTGGAATTCTACACTCCTCCCTTATCTATTCATCAGAGTGTTTGAAATATGTTTAGGGATATTTAGTGAAAATTTTGGTGGTCCTACATGAGACTAATCATTGCTGATTTCATCTCATGATGCCTCCAAAATCAGTAGGTGAAGGTTGATCTCTGTTTTCCATAGAGATGTGAATCCTCTTGAAATCCCATAGTGGAAATTGAAAAACAATTCCATTCACATATTCATAGTAATTCCATGTACAAATAATTCCAATGAAATTATCTGTGTAATAGTATACCAACTCAAGAAGTCGGTTCACATCCTTATGATCTGAGATCAGAGTTCGATGGAGAGTTTTCAGTAGTTGTAAATATGGTAGATCATCTACATTTATGAGGTGCCCAAATTTTTTTTCACCAATTATGTCATGCGGTTTACCATAGGATTGTGGAGATGCCTAGAAGAGGCATTCAAGACCGAGATATTGATGAGTATAGTCTTTCAACCTCACACAGATGGCCAAACCAATGGGACTATCAAGGTGTTGGAGGATATGACTAGGGCTTGTTTGTTAGTTTTCATTTGGGAAGTAAACAAGTCCATAATGTTTTTCGGGCCATTCAAGATCATACAGATAGTTGGTTAGTTTTCCTATGACCTTACAGCACCCCCGAAGCTGGAGAGGGTGCAAGAAGTTTTCCATGTGTCGTAGCTAGGAAGATAAGTAGATGAACCTATACACATCATTGGAAAAAGAGGGCCATATGTGGATAGAAAAATTCTTTTTTTCATATGTTCTACTTGCACATAAACATTCATGATAGTTGGAAGGACATGGAGAGCTAGCTGCGAGTTCAGTATTCTGAGTTTTTCACTAGTTTTATTTGTGGGGACAAAAACATTAAAGGAGATAATTATTTAGACACCTGGTTTTATCGATGTATGACATTGGAATATATCTACATATTTTTTCAGATCTAGGAGAAAAGACTGCATTCTCTTTCGTGACATAGAATTCCCAAAATAAATTATACAAAAATAATAAGTATAAGTTGTAGTATACACTTAACAAAAATTGGAAATCACTTAATTGATAGCTCGAATCTAAAATATCATGTCAGGGTTGAGTCTGGATCCTGGTGTTTACCATTGGTGGGACACAGTTTTTTTTTATAGAGGGACTTCAATAGAAAACACCATGGAGGATGTAATCATACATAAAATAAGTAAATAAAATAATTTTCCTATGACATTAATTCGAATAACTCTTGAATAGTGACTCAGATTTTAAATCCAAGACTTCCATTGAGTTTGTATTGGGGTTTTTACACAGGGGTCGATCTTAGTAGAGAGGCGTGGGATGTTCGAATTTCGAGACTACTGGAAATTTCCTATAAATAGTAATTTATGTAAATGAGAATGGGTTTGGGTTATTTCATCTCAATGCCATCATAGCTCCATCCTCCCCTTACGACTACGATTCAATTCCAAATTCTTAGTAGATCGTGATGAAAATTCAAATCCAACTAGATCAGAGTGCAGTGAATGAAATGAAAAATCCAAATTCAAGGTAGAATTCTTCTTTCCAATTATACATCTCTCGATTGATATTTTAGTAGTCCAATTTGAGGTCTAGTCATGTTTTCTACATTTTAAATATTTTTCGATGGCCATACTAACTCAACAATAAACCATTTCAATTTTGGATCTCTCGTTCTTCATGTTCTTTATCAAATATTCACATTATTCATCAATTACCTTTTTTAAATATAAAAACAACATTTGATATTTTTAAGAAACAATGATCTATGAAGGATATGATTGAAGGATTCTGAATCTATGACTATTTAGAGTTTTGGCACTGGAGGAGTGTAACATCCCGGTTCCAGAACCCACCTAGAGGCACCCCGTACCCAGTTGGTCACAAGGCCTAAAGCACATTTCCCCAAACTCCAGACGCTGTCAACTAGGAACGAGGGCCTTGGGTGTTATAGTGGTGAATCTATGCCCTCATTGGCAGAGTACACAGCAGAAGAAAAATAAACATGCAATAGCGGAAGCAGTAATAACCAACAATGTAAACAGCGAAATACTAAATAAACAAACTAGAGGACATATGTATATATATGAAATGATTCATGATACATAACTAGGAACACATCCAAAAAAGTCACAATGATGAAAAAACACTACATTACCAAAACAATTATAAAACAAAAGTAAACGGATCCTCAGTATCGCAAGCCAAAGCATGGACCCATGCTCCCCTGCTCCAAGCAATCAAGTTCTAGAAGTTGAAGGGCACTTTCCCTTGTCTGTACCAGCAACAACATAGTCTTCATGGGCCCAAAAACTAGGACCAAATAGGGTGTGAGATAAAATCTTAGTAGGAATTCACCCGATGATATGTTCCTAACAGTCAGTGAGTATGTGGCAGGTGAAAGTACAATAAGCAGTAAACAGCAATAGTAAGCAATAGGCAGTAACATTAAGCAGTGAAACAGGATGATGATACATAGCAGAAAAACAATCCACAACCAATCAACAGTAGTGAAACAAAAAGCTAAGAAGCCGGAAACCCTCTGGGAAGTACTTGCAACCATCCCCTCTGGTCCTATCAAAGAATACCACACCCCTCTAGGCAATGTGCTCAGCCTAACCCCTCTGGCTTGGTCATACACATTTATGAGACTCTCTAGGGAAGCTCACTCGGTCAATTACCCTTATTGTCTAGGGTAGTCAGGGACTCTATTGAGGAAGATCACGCAGTCTAACCCTCTTAGCCCCAAGGTATAGAGACTCTTTGAGAAAGCTATCTCCGTCAATTCCTCCTATAGCCTCATGTATACCATAGAATCTCTGAGGAAGCTCACTCGGCCAATTCCTCCTCTATCCTGGGAAGGTTCTTAAAAAGATTCAAACAAGGTAAGAATCTATGAGGAAGCTCACTCAGTCTACCCTCTTGTATTCTATAATATCCAAGACTCTCTGGGAGATCACTCGGTCTATCCCCTGTAGACTATAATGTCTAAGACTCTCTGGGAAGCTCACTCGGTCTATCCCTTATAGTCTATAGCACTAGGTTCCCTCAGCCTCATGCCAGTTAGTGCATAAAAATGCTATAAGGACAAAGTAAACCTATAGGGATACTTGGATAACCAATGTACACCTATAGATAAATTTATCTAAACAATCTAAAAGGCAACCGGCATGTCATGAGTTTCACTTCAACCTGTAACTGCGAGGCAAGAAAATAGGTGTAGCAGCCAAAGGAAAACGAGACCCAAAGGTCGTAAACAGAAAAAATAAAGGGAAAAAAATCCAAGCACAAAAAATTATCCTCTTACATGGTCAATTTACTTCTACACAAGAATAAAAGCAAGGCAGGAAAACAACAAAGGCAAAAAGGGTAACACGCAATACCCCTTTCATGGGTATTGGTGGAAATTAGCGCATAAACTCCGATACTTTAATCGGTAAGGCACAAACCACCTACCTTGATCCTAGGAGATTGATATACATGAACCACGACGGCTGATTCTCCCTACAAAGTCGTAGATCTGAGAAAACGCACAAAACATTCAACCTTAGATAACTTGAGAAGGAGGAGGAATTGAAAAAAAAGGATCAAGAAGAAGGAAGAACTCACTACTGTGCTTCCAACTCAATCGACAGAGCTTGAATCGAAGAACCCGTGGAGGCTTGAGTATCTGGAGAATTGATGGTGTTGTACGGTGTCTCTCAGTCGAACCAGACCTAGTAGAAGAAGATTAAGACGATGAGGCGCGACCCTGGTCCGTTTAGTGAAAAAAGAATTGTACACAGCGTGTATTCCTAAAGTACATGGCGTGTAGTGGGTTGTTTCGTACTCCGCCAAAAATAGGCCTCCACGTCACCCCTACACACCATGTGTGTGGTCCAGACACGACCATCACATGGTTTCGAGAGGGAAAATAGTACACGGCGTGTACTTTAAAAATTTCTAGAAACTCTAAAAAAACTCAAAAAATCTTGAAAAGGAATGACATACCTAAAACGATGATCTGGGTTCATACAAACTTCCACCCTTAAGGAAATTCACCCCCGAATTTCCCTAGATGGGCATAGAAGAAGAAACCTCGAACAGCTCCAGCCACTGTGATCGAATCTCGACCTCCCTCTACCAAGTCTCATCTTGTACTCACCCGTGCTTCCATAGCACTCGTACCAGGGGAACAGACTGGCCTGAGAGAACCTTTGTACTGTAATTGACAATCTAGATAGGATTCTCTTTAAACAATGCATCTTCTTTGAGCTCTACCTCCTCGGAAGGAAAGACATGAGATGGGTCTGAAATGTGACGTCGGAGTTGAGAGATGTGGAAGACGTCATGCATGGCCTGGTACATCTCATGTAGCTGCAACCGATAGGAAACCGGAACAACTCTCTCCAAACACTCAAACAGCCCGACGTACTGCATTGAAAGCTTACCATGTCTCTGAATCCTCTTGTTTCCCATCCACAGTGTGAAACGTAGGAAAACCTGATCCCTGACCTTGAACTCCAAAGGTCATCTCCGCTGGTCAGCATAAGACTTCGGTCGAGACTGTGTTGTATCCATCCTCTTCTGAATCAACTCTATCTACTTTGCGGTCTCCTGAACAAGACGAGGTCATAACAAAGGTGCCTCTCCTACCTCCAGCTAGAATAAGGGTTATCGGCATGGCCTACCATATAGAGCCTCTTATGGTGCCATCTGAATGGTCAACTAAAAACTGTTTTTGTAGGCGAACTCCACAAGAGGTATATGCTTCTCCCAAGAACTGCTAAAGTCTATAATGCAAGCTCTGATCATATCCTCAAGCACCTAGATTGTACTCTTGGACTGGCCATCAGTCTGGGGATGGTATGTTGTTCTCTAAAGTACCTATGCACCCAAGGCCTTCTGATGTCCCTGCCCGAACCGAGAGGTAAAGCGTCAATCCCTGTCTGAAACAATGGAGTGTGGAACTCCATGTAGATCTACAACCTCTCGGATGTACAGTTGTCCTAGATCATAAAAACTTAAATTTTTCCTTGATCGGCAAGAAGTGTTCTACCTTCGTAATCTTGTCGGCAATGACCCAAACAATATCACTTCCCCGAGGTGACCTCGGTAACCCGATCACGAAGTCCATCATGAAATCTTTGCACTTCCACTCCGGAATGGGTAACAGCTATAAAAGCCATGCTGGTCACTGATGCTCTGCTTTCACCTACTGACAAGTATAACATTTCATGAAAAAACTAGAAACATCTCTCTTCATACCTGGCCACCAGTACTGGCAATGAATATCCCAATACATCTTAGTGGCGCCAGGATGAACTGCCCAAATTGAGGAATGAAAATCATGCATCAGCTCCGTGCATATGTCTACTGGCACCCATACGCGTCCCTGCAAATGAAAGTTCTCATCCTCACCCACTTTCCATCTAGGAAGAGGATCCCCTCATGACACACTCTCTTGCAGAAATAAGGCCTCCGAATATGATAGATGCCTCATTCGTAACCGATCAAGAAGTGTAGAGGTAACAACCATAGATGAAAGAACGTTTTGTCCCTACCTATCATGAACCTCCATATGCATCTCAGAGAATAGAGCCATAAGCTGCCACTCACTGTTGGCCTCCTGAATAGTCTGAATCTGAGTTATCCTGATCAAAACATCAGCCACTACATTGCCCATTCCCGGTGTATAGGCGAGCTCGATGTCAAAGTACTATAGATACTCAACCCACCTGTGCTATCTCAGATTCATATTGCACTGAGTGAAGACATACTTGAGACTCTTTTGGTTGGTAAAACCACAAAGTGATCTCCCAGAAGATAGTGTCTCCAACAGCGTAAGGCATTAACAACTTCTGCCAACCCCAGATCGTGCGTTGGGTAGTTTCTCTAGTGTGGTCTCAACTGCCTAGACCCGTAAGTAACTGCCCCATCTCCCTTCATAAGAACAGCTCATAGCCCGATACCCGAAACATCATAGTAAATAGTATAGGCCTTGCCTGGCTCCGAAAAGACTAGTGTCGGTGCTGAACACAGCCTCCCTTTCAGCTCCGGAACAGCTGGCTCACAAGAATCTGGCCATAAAAACATCACCCCTTCATGGTCAAACCTGTCAATGGTGCTGCTTGGTGTGAGAAGTTTTGAATGAAGAATCTATAGTACCCATCCAGACCTAGAAAACTCTGCACCACAAAAATGTTCTTTAGATGTTCCCAGGAAACTATAGCTGTCACTTTCTCTGGGTCCACAGATACTCTAGTCTCTGAGATGATGTGACCCAAGAAGTGAATCTGATCCATCCAAAAGTGGCACTTCGAGAGTTTATCATACAGACGATGCTCTCTTAGTGTAGTCAGAACGATCTCAAGATGTGTGGCGTGGTCGTGAAGAGTGTGAGAGTACACCAAGATATCAACCATGAAGACCACGACAAAAGAGTCCAAGTACAGATGGAACATTTGGTTCATCAGTGCCATGAAAACTGCAGGTGCATTCGTGAGAACTAATGACATGACTATATACTCGAAAATACCATACATGCTCTTGAAAGCTATCAGAGATGTATCTGATGGTCTAACAGGCAATGGATGATTACAGGACCTCAAGTCAATCTTCGAGAACATAGGGTCTCCTCGAAGCTAATCAAATAGGTCATCGATCCTCGGTAAGGGATATCCGTTCTTGACTGTCAACTGGTTCAGCTTCCGATAATCCACACAAAACCGAAGGGTACCATCTTCCTTCTTCACAAACAGGACATGCAAACCCCAAGGAGAGGTATTGGGTCAGATGAAATCCTTTGCCTAGAACTCCTTCAACTACTTCTTGAGCTCCTGCAACTCAGTTGTATCCATCCTAAAAGGATGAATGGAAACCAGTGCCACTCTTGGCATGAGCTCAATTGAGTAGTATACCTCACGCTCTAGAGGTAAACCTAAAAAGTCTTCTGGAAAGATATCCCTGAAACGATCCACCACTGGAGGAAAGTCTAACATTCAAGTCCCCTGGTCATCCAGATAAGGACTAGAAATATGGGTTGTATATTTACCTATCCCATGATGCTCTGGTCTAGCTCTACCCGCCTGGACATCCCACTCGCCTCTTTGAAGGAAAGATCCACCATCTCGTGATATGAAACTCATCCTACGGCGATATCAATCGATGATTTCCTGGAAAGGAACTAACCAGTCCATCCCAAGAATGATGTCATAGCCTGTAATTTCTAGGACATAGAGGTCCCATAAGAAATGACACCATGAAACCTCAAGAGGGTACTCTCTGCACTGACGTACACTAGATGTCCTCGTTCCCAAAGGTGTGTCAAGAGTCAACAAGTAAATAGACGAACAGATACAGTGCCCAAGGCTCTCTATGACAGAAATAGAGATAAATCTATGGGAAGCACCAGTATCGAAAAGGGATGAAGATAAAACTGAGGCTACTAAGATTGTACCTCGAACTGTTGAAGGGTCAGGATCCTGGTCCTGATAGGTCTGCTCCATGGAAAAAGACTGGCCTGCACCGCGGCCCTACACCCATGGCTGACCGCTCTGAGCTAATCCACTCTGCTTTTGCTGATGACCTGGTGACTGTCCACCATGGTCGTGACCTCCACCTCGACCTGAACGGCTGGAATAACTCCAGTTCCCATACTTGTGGGAAACTGTTGAAGCATCTCCAGAATGCGGGGTCATAGAGGAACCCCTAACACCAGCTGAAGGAGAGAAGATGTGACAGAAATGCTGAAGATGGACCGTCTTGCCGCAAGACCAGCACTCCATCAGATCCCTCTAGCACTGAGGCCTAGTATTCCCACTCCTACCGTACTGGTAGCATACAACCTGACTGCTAGAATACGCATCCCGCGAACCTCGATCTCCTCGAGAAGACTCTCTATGACGCTTCCTACCGTCCGTAGGAGGAACACCAGCTCTTTATATCTAACCACCCTGGATCACTACTCCATTATCTCTCAGATTACGCTCAGTGATCAGTTCCTGGTTGATGATGGAGGATATCAAAGTCAAATGGAAGATATTCACCTGGGAACAGATCTCTTTCCTGAGATCGTCCTCGGACATCCTAGAAAGGAACAACTCATCACCTTCTGGGATCGGTGTGAAACGCTGCAGCTCAATGAAGCGAGATGAGTACTCCACAACAGAGAGAGTACCCTTCTGCAGACTCATAAACTCCTGGGCTCGATTGGCCCTTAGGGTCTCCAGATATAAGTAGCCATAGAAGGTGCGTCAAAACTCGTCCCAAGACATATCCTGCTGACGCCCTGACCGTGATATCACCTCCCACCACCTCTTCGAGGTGTCTTGGAGCATATAAGTATCCATCATTACCTTTCTCTCTAGAGGAATCTCTAGGTGCTCAAAGATGGTCAGTGTGGCTTCTACCCACGACTCTGCATCCTGAGGTCCTCCATCCCCTGAAAAAGTAGGAGGATGCTGATGCTAGAAAACCTACATCAACTCATCCATTGACGGGGCAAGAGGGGGCTCTCCCTAGAAGGTCTACATCATCTTCAAGAATTCCTCCTTGAACTGCACCTCTGTGCCTGCAATGGGTATGACAACCGGTGCTAAGGCTGGCTCAACTGGAGGATCGGCAGGAAGTCCCTAATCAGCCATATCTGGCGTTTGATCACTGCCTGATGAAAAATGTACAACCGGAGGATGTCTCAGAGGTATAGCTCTGAAAGATCAATAAGTATAACTTAGATCAGAAAACAAGGACAGAGAACACAAGAGTACAAAATGGCAGTAGGGGGAAGAAACTATCATGTTTTTCAAAATACAACTACACGATGTGTATAAAAACTACACGGAATTTCTACATAATCCATTAACATGGGCATGTACCCCTTCCCAATAGGTCGTGTAACACCTCAAACTACACGGTGTGTTGACCCAACACACGGTGTGTACTTGAAGAATATTCCCCTTCCAGAGTCTCTTTACACGGATAACTAACACGGTCCAAAATAACCCTAGACTACACGACATGTTCCCTAGGGACACAGCGTGTAACAGAAACTGACTCGGCGACCAATGTTGTTGGTTACATGGTCTTCTACATGGCAAGCCCTAACAAGGCGTCTTTTGAACAAAAATGGTGTGTATAGGAGAAGGTGACACCATACTGTGTTGTTAGTTACACGGCTGGGTACCTGGGCAAGACTACATGGCTTGTTCCAAAAGCAACACGGCATGTCTAAGATAAAGTCATGACGACTTGTGTTGTTCGTGACACAGCTGGGTACCTGGACAGAACCACACGACATGTTTCTTTACAACACGAAATGTTCTACTCGATCTTCCCGGCCCTATGTTGTTAGTGACATGGCCGAGTATAAGGATCTATACTACACAGCATGTACATACCATACACGTCGTGCTCCTAATGTTATTTTCACAACACCGTGTTCCTGCACACACAGTCAGTAACACAGGCTAAAAACTACACGGCGTGTAACCAGAAAGTACACACCCTGTATTCTAGGTTTTTCTGGGTAGTAGCTCAGAAACTACACAGAAGCCCAGAAACACGGAAAACAAGGAAAAGAGGTTCCAAATTCTGATCCGTGAGGGCCCATACTCCCCATGAATCAAAGCTTGGTATCCCCTACAGTCATGTACAAGAGAAAACATGATCATGTTACACCAATTTATGATTCCAGAGGGCCCATAACACCTCGAGAATCAAAACATGGAGTTCATTGAAACAAAGTACAATACAACAATACTCTAACAAGGTAGCAGAGATTCTACCAAGCATCTATCACAACAGCATGCATAATCTACAAAACGTCTATCACAACAGCATGCAATCTTTAATGCACCCTAAATGGCATGGTAAGAATGCAAGGAATGTGATTTCTAAAAGTGCCTATATGATTCATGAGATGGAATACCCTCATCTAATCGGGTTGCGACAGAAATAGAATCGTAATATCAAAACAATAAAAGTAAAATTCATGAGAATCACTCTAGGTGAAATCATATCAGCCGTAAAATCTCAAAATTAGAAAACTGTAATAAACGAGCTTGAATGGTTTTTACCTATACACAGGTTAGCTACTCCCGGGAACAAATTATTACCAAGTACCGAATCCATCCTCTCATTGGATAAAGTCTCAAAATAGTAAAGCAAGAGAAAATAATCTCTCTGATACCACTTTGTAACGTCCCGGTTCCAGAAGCCACCCAGAGGCACCCTGTACCCGGTTGGTCACATGGCCTCAAGCGCATTTCCCCATATTCCAGAGGCTTCTGACTAGCAGCAAGGGCCTTGGGTGTGACAGTGGGGAAACTATGCCCTCATTGGAATAGTATACAGTGGAAGAAAAATAAACATACAATAGTAGAAGCAGTAATAACCAACATTGTAAACAGCCAAAAAATAAATCAACAAACTGGAGCACATATGTATATATATACAATGATGCATGATACATAACTAGGAAAGCTTCCACACAAGTCAAAATGATGGAAAAACACTACAGTACTAAAAAAGTACAAAAGAAAAGTAAACGGATCCTCAGCATCGCAAGCCAATGCTTGGTCCCATCCTCCCCTGCTCCAAGAAATTGTGTTCCAGAAGTCGAAGGGCGCTTTCCCTTGTCTATACCTGCAACAACATAGTCTACTTGGGCCCAAAAACATGGACCAAATAGGGTGTGAGATAAAATCCCAGTAGGCATTCACCCGAAAATCTGTTCCCAACAGTCAGTGAGTATATGGCAGGTGAACGTACAATAAGCAGTAAACAGTACAACAAGCAATACACAGTAATAGTAAGCAGAAGAATAGGACGATACATAGAAGAAAAACAAACCACAACCAATAAACAGCAGTGAAACAAATAGCTAAGAATCCAAAAACCCTCTGGGATGTACTCACAGACATCCCCTCTGGTCCTATCCAAGAGTACCAAAAACCTATGGGCAGTGCGCTCAGCCTAACCCCTATGGCTTGGTCATACACATTTATTATACTCTCTGGGGAAGCTTACTCGGTCAATTCCCCTTATAGTCTAGGGTAGTCAGGAACCCTCTTGGGGAAGATCACGCGGTCTAAACCTCTTAGCCCCAAGGTCAAGAGACTCTCTGAGGAAGCTCTCTCGATCAATTCCTCCTATAGCCTCAGCTATACCACAGACTCACTAAAGAAGCTCAGTCGGTCAATTCCTCCTCTAGCCTGGGAAGGTTCTTAAAGATATTCAAACAAGGTAAGAATCTATGAGGAAGCTCACTCAGTCTACCCTCATGTAGTATATAATATCCAAGACTCTCTGGGAGCTCACTCGGTCCATCCCCTATAGTCTATAATGTCTAAGACTCTCTGGGAAGCTCACTCGGTCTATCCCTTATAGTCTATATCACCAGGTTCCCTCAGCCTCGTGCCAGTCAGTGCATAAAAATGCTATAAGGGAAAAGTAAACCTATATAGCTACTTGGATAACCAAAGTATACCTATAGAGAAACTTAGGTAAACATTCTACAAGGCAACAAGCATGTCATGAGTTTCACTTCAACCTATTACCGTGAGGCATGAAAACAGGTGTAGCAGCCAAAGGCAAACTAGACCCAAAGGTCGTAAACAGAACAAAGTGAGGACAAAAACATCCAAGCACAAAAAATTATACTCTAACATGGTCAAATTACCTCTACACAAACATAAAAGCAAAGTAGGAAAACAACTATGGCAAAAATGGTAACACGCAATACCCCATTCATGGGTATCGGTGGAAATTCAGACATAAACTCAGAGACATTGAATGGTAAGTTAGAAACCACCTACCTCAATCCTAGGAGATCGATATACTTGAACCACGATGGATTATTCTCCCTAGAACATCATTGATATGATAAAATACACAAAATGTTCAACCTTAGATAACATGAGAAGGAGGAAGAATTGAAAAACAAGGCTCATGCCGAAGGAAGAACTCACTACTGCGCTTCCAACTTAATCGACAGAGCTCGAATCAGAGAACGGATGGAGGCTTGGGTATCCGGAGAAGTTTCACGGCCGTAAGGAATCTCTCGGTCGTACCAGACCTAGAAGAAGATGATTTTGACGATGAGGTGCGACCCTGGTCAATTTAGTGAAAAAAAATAAAAGTACACAGCGTGTATTTTTAAAGTACACGACGTGTAGTGGGTTTTTCTGTACTCTGCCAAAAATTGGCTTCCACGTCACCCCTACACACCGTGTGTGTGGTACGAACATGGCCATCACATGGTTTTGAGTGGGAAAAGAGTACACGGCGTGTACTCTGAAAGTACATGACATGTACTTCAAAAATTTCCAGAAAGTCCAAAAAATATCAAAAACTCCATAAAAGGAAAGACATACCTGAAACGAAGATCCGGGTTCCTACAATGAGGCCCATCGTAAAGCAGAATTGACATATCCTTTTTTCTTGCATATAAAAATCAATGAATATTCATGTGGAGAACTTGTAAATGTATATTGGGATACAAGGATCCAAGATATGGCATCAAATTATTTTTATAACCACTGGAGTGTTACTATTGGTCTGTGGAAGGAGGCAGCGGTGTGGGTCTGGTGAGGTGTGGCTTTGGTAGACCAGCACACAATTGTAGATTAGCTCAGGTGGTAGCTGAGAGCAACATGACATCGGTGGCGGCAGGCGTCTGGCCATAAGACCCCCCCCACCATGTGTGTTTCAAAAAAATAATCATATAAAAAATAAATAAATATAATTAAATATAATATTAACAGTAATATTGTTGTTATTAAATTTACTAAAATGGTTAATATGTTGAAACTTCTCTGTGTGGAGTTCAATTCACATGCTGTTAGTAGCCTTTTGACTCTATATTTATTGTGGTCTTTTTTTAAGAACAGTGTTGGTTACTTTTCATCAACACGTGGAGCGGGTCAAGAAAACATCCAAAAAATATTATTCTTTTTATTCAGAGACTGATTTGAGCATAACTCCTACATGGATCATCTGATTTACATGACGTCTAGGGAAGCACCACCTAGCTTTCCAGATGGACCTTTTGAGGATAGTTTGATACTTTTTTCTTTCTAGACTGTAGATCAATTTCACGAATCACCTAAATATAATATAAAAAATTATAATTAATATTATTGAGGATATTTGAATCTAGCCTAAAAAATTTATACAACATATGATAAACATGTCATCAGTAGTGTCACAAACCTCAAATTGAGGTGAAGGTTTCAGGACTAATTCATTGTGCTAAAAACAAAATCCAGGAATTGGATCCATGAGGCCTGGTTTAGGAGTTTGTGGTGAAATGTGACTATTTCACTTGATGTCCATTTTGGATAAAAAAAATTGTTTATCCTATGGGTTTTTATGTAATGATTTAAATGTTGTGATCTATATGATGTGTCCAGGATCAGGGTACAAGCCCCAAAAAATCACCATCTATGCATAACATGGTAGAATGTGGTTTCTCACCCGGGTTTTCGATTCGTTTAAATGAATAGTTGATCCTGTGGAATTTTCCACAATGTTCACAGTGGTGTTATTTTTTTGGTTATATTGGGCCATCCAAGGAGGCATATCAATAAAATTACGTTTTTCCGTTTCAGATCAATAATAGTCAGTGTGTACTCATCATCCTTTTTCCCAAATCTTCCATGTACTTTGGGAGTAAAATAGAATTCCAAGGGGTACTTGTCTGTAGTTTAGTACCCTAGAAATTCTATGTACAAGGAAAAATGATGATGTAGGGTTACATGTCATGTGTGACCCATAAAAATTTTGTACAACTTGATAAATCATATATCCCTTGTGTATCCTTATTTTGGACTCAGATGTTAGCATGTGAGTAGCATATCTTTTGTGTTTTTTGATGTATAATGTGATGGTTCCCTTAGTTGTGGATTTTAAGATAATATGTGAGATGTTATGGTTTTGACAACTTCCAAGCAATGTCAGATGATAGGAGTGATCAGGTGATGACATAAGGGACTACTAGTGGCATCCTAAAATATATCAGGGCATGGGTCCTTGATGATATAAGAGTGGAATCCTCCAGCCTCGCTGGGCATGGGTCCTCTATGACATAGGAGTGGCATCCTCCAGCTGAATTGGGCATGATTACTCAATGACATTAGAGTGGAACCTCTTGGTAGGCTTTTAATTAGTCCTTAAAATACTCTTAGTGGAATCTTCTAGCAAAGGATAGTCTTGGGTCCCCAGTTAGAGTATAATGGCATCCTACAACTTGGAAAGGCATGAGTCCTTGACATTGAGGAACTATTTCTTGACTATCTGGATTGGTGAAAATTTATAAATTAATGTTAATTTGAAGTCACAGGTATGAGGGTCACTTTCCCCACCAAGACATTCCCTTATGACATGACCTAAAACCATGTGGGCAAGACACACCCACCCAAAGTGGACAGTATGGAGGTGTGGTTTTTGATTCCCTTTGACTTGCAGTTTTGGGCATACATGAGGAATGTTGGACATCGATGGTGGTTACTTATGGAACTATTGGGGACTTTTTTTCTAGTCTAAGCTGTGAGATGGAGAACCAGAAACTCTCATTCATGGGATTCTTTTAAAATCATATATATGTGTGTGTGTGTGTGTGTGTCCTATTTTAGTACTCACCACTTGGTTTTTGGTTAATCTCCTTCCCGAAGACGAAAAGAAGTGTGAGGTATGCCACTTGATTTTTAATTATAGATTCTCATGTTTGGATGAGTCTAGCCTCCTACTATAGGTAGCAAAGGCTCAAAAATAATTTTATCTTCTATTTATGTTGACCTCCTTGTTTTTGGATGATTTTTCATCCACTATCTTTTTGGTTGGAGTTTTACACTTTACTAAACATTGTTCAATATACTTTTTTCATCTTCAGTTGTATTTCTTAATACCCTAATTCTTTCTCTCGGGGCCTCCTACTGAGTATGTTTATACACAAGCCTGCATTGGATTTACCCACAAGCATCTTACAATATAATGAAAACAAAAAGGATGATCGTGACTTCATAGGATCTTAGGGATATTGTTCCTTGGACAATGTATGGTGGTTTTATCTTGGGATCTAGAAGTGACGCTATCTTCGCTATTATATTTTTCCTCTTACTACCATGTTGTGAAATATTTGTAGTTTGGAATTTATTTTTCCAATTTTTCCTTTCAATTTATTTTACCACGCCTATACCTATACTGTTTAAAGGTCGATGAATGCTTTTGGTTTATATAAAGTAGTTATGTATCTTTTATTCCGTTCCCTCCACACTTTCTCATTGAGTTTTTTCATGTGCATGTGTGCAGGTACTTAGGCAGAGGCCTCTCAGAGTTTTTTATGCTTCAACTCTTGTAAAAATCCCCTGGCCATTTGAGGGGGGCTTGGGGTAGTTTTTTCTTGAGCCTCGACATGGTTCATGTCATAAAATTGACACTCTTGTGTGATATTCCAAGGTTAATTCACATTTTCATTAAAAACCATTATGAAGGATCAAAATTTATAATGACCAATGATATCCATGGTTATTACTATGGAGTGAAAAAATAAAATATGGTCTCATTATTTAGACATCCCATGAAAAGAATTTTATAATTACTTGATCACTCATTAACATTAATTTTTATCCCACTATACTCTTCAGTTTTAGTCTTTAGATGGAAACATCATGAATTGTTTTAATGTAAAATTTTAAGAATGATGATGTAAAATTCAGCATGAGAAACCAAAAAAATGGGTACTATAATATGATATAATTAGATTATTCCTAACCATCCATCTTAAAATATGATTAAAAACGTGAATTATAGTTAGTTTCTAGATGATCCAAAAAAGAGAAAAATAGATTTTCATGAAGACCATAGAGGACAAGAGATTAAGCTTCATATATTCCGATAACATGGGATAATTCCCCTTGGAAAATGTCTCCATGTGAAATGATTTTTTTTGGTGTCAAAAATAATGAAATAAAGAACGTAATTTCGGAGGAAAAATAAAATGTTATGTTAATTTAATGGATGGAAATAATGGTCTCCAAATGGTATCATCAACATTTGAACATTTTATAAGTGGAAATTATGATCCTTATATAAATATATGTCTTAGGGTAGATGATCGAGAAAATTATAAAAAATTATGTATGAGTAAATCATTTACTATTGATAATGAGGAGACTATAAATAACATATGTATGGTATTAATTATTTTATAAGTGTTGATTTTGGTAAAAATAATAAGGACGATTAATTTTACGTTGAGTAATATTTTGAAATTGTTCAAATTTCATATTATTAGAAGATAGTATTAAATAATAAGATAACAAATAACGATCAATGGTTTATGAAGGCAGTGGAATTATTAACATTTTTATGGATTTGGATTCATATATTATATTTTAGAAATTTTTTAATCAATGATATTCTAGTTATATGAATAATGAATTATCTATGGATTAAATCGTAGTATTATTGAGTTATGTTTTTTCAAGACTATAATGAATGCTACTAATAATTAAGGAATTTTATTTAGTGGTAGAGTGATATTTTAAAGAACACGTGATTGAAGAGAATATAACTGTTAATATTTCAATGATTTTAGTATAATAATGATTAATTGGAATAGATAGATTATTAATATTGAAAATTTATATTATATAGTATTAGTGACCGTTAAATGGATTAATCATTTGGGGATAGAGTGATTTATGATGAATTTTATTTCATTTTTTGAGTTTACTAATATATTTTGTATTATATGGTTTTATTTTATGTATAAATATAGAGTTTCTTTTTTAATAATTGTTTTCTCCATTGAAATTTTATAGTGAATTAGCTTATTTTGGGATTGGAATAAAATGTTTTGAAATAATATATTATCATGAATTTAAAAAGTTTGGTTTCTAATAATACTACCTGCATTATGTTATATGGGATAAAAAATAAATTTTATTTAAAAAATAACATGTAACCAAATCTTTTGGAATTTAATGGATTTGAATTTGATCAATCATTTTTTCAGTGAGTTTTAAGGATTACAATTTATGTACTTTTCCATGTTGAATAATTGGGTATATTTTTTAAATTCTACATATTAATATATTATTTTATCGCAAAAATTATTTATACATTTTGGATATCTTGTGATAACAAATTTGGGGTTGGTAAATAACTGGAGAATAATGGAATTTATTTTCATTGTTTCATGGACCAAAATAACCATTAAAATTTAGTACATCAAGAAGGGAAAAAAATTAAATATTTTTTATTAGACTAGGTGATGAGATATAAGTGAAAATTGGTTTAGTGATAATGAAATGATTTAATTTTTTATATGAAGTAGAAATAAAACTAGTATGTATATTTTTAATTGTACTCAATCATGATAGTAACATAATCCCTCAACACATAGAATATAATGTTACATACAAGGTAATTATAGAATAAGATATTTTTAAATATATTTATATTTATTAATAATATATTAATTTTATGTTAAAGGGTATTTTTTCTGATAGCACACCGGACATGCAATAACATGTTTATTTGAAATCTTACATTGCACCCCAGACTATGTTATACTAAATATTAATATATTATTATTGTTATTATTTTAAATGGTAGTTAACACCTATCCATTGTATTGATGAGAATGAACAAAATTAACTAAATTATATTCACACATATTTCTTATATTTTTATACATTAATCAAATATTGTTTATAGGCTTAAAATGAGAACAAATCCAATTTTCTGCATAAAATACTCAAATACTTTAAAAAGGTAGGTTTATAACATTTTGATAGAGAACACTTTTTAAATCATGTTTTTTACTTTAATATGTTCTATATGACAAAATAAAAATCTTATTTGGAAGTGGTACATTATATTTTAATTTTTCTGAAATTTTTTATTATTTTCATAATAATATTCATATTTTAATGAATATTGAAAATTACTGCATTTTAATTCAAAAATACCTTTTCATCTAATTTATTTTTACCATTATATTATCAGTTTAATTATTTTTAATGAATATTTATAATATTTTTCTATAATTTATTCTAATTTCTATTACTAGAAGTATTTTCACATTGAAATTTTATATATGCATGTGTTAATCATTCGATTGGATTTACATAAAAAAAATTTCTCATTCCGACAATCGGATTAATATTAAATTTAATTTTTTGATTTCTATGAACTTAATACTCCATATCAAATGTACATGGTTTAAACTTTTACAAAAATTATTGTTTAATAAGATCAAAATTATTTTTGGTGAATAATAGCTTTAGAATTTTATTTACAATGGTTAAGGGTAAATCAGCTAAATGAGTACAAAAATAATATTATAAAAATATAAAACAACCCTAACCGTTGTCCTAGTATAATTGGATGAGTTATGGATGACCAAGATAACCATTAGGACAAAAAAATTTCCTTTGGGATCCACGTGGGTGTGATAATGATATTTATAAATTTTAATTAAAAGTAAAGGAAAAATATAACAAACATGACTTTTATTATTAAATAGATTTCAATATAGGGTTATATACGTGATATATTCGACTATAAATAGTAATTATAAAGATAAATATATTACCTATATCTTGGTATTTTATTTATAATTGTTAGACATTAATTAGTTCAAATTAATTATGGCACAATGATGATGGAGTGATTTTATTATTAATGAATTTATCAAAAAAATGATATTATAAATATTGAAATAAATAATATACTTCATAATTACGTCATCCCTGAATTTTATATTTGTATATGACATTTTATAAGACTATTAATTGGTTTTTCTCAAAGTTATCTCTTTTATGGAGTTTATTTAATGTCAATTAAGGTAATAAAATCAAAATTGACATTATTGATATTTTCTAAAAATAATCAATTATTAAATTAGATAAAATTTATATAAATCCATTAAAATTAAAAAGTGAGTTTTATAAGGTATAATATTTCATATATTATCATTATATGGAAAATATATCCCATATAAGATAAAAATTATTGCCTCTTAATATTTAAAATTTTGTTACCACAATTAAAATAAAAGTAAATAATTAAGCATAAACCAAAGATATAAGGTTTCAAATAGAAAAAATTCATGTCTAAAAATTATTTTATAAGAGTATTTATAACTAAAAATATATTATATTTTAAATATATTTGTTTGGGACAATTTTTAATCAAAATGTCATTTATATTAATTTAATACATTAAATAAATATAAGGATGCCCCTCCCCTCTCCTATAAAAAGGCACTTGTTCCTTCTA
Source organism: Viscum album (assembly GCA_963277665.1). NCBI lineage: Eukaryota > Viridiplantae > Streptophyta > Magnoliopsida > Santalales > Viscaceae > Viscum > Viscum album. Next base: position 1,578,740,777 of record OY728152.1, on the reverse strand, counting down.
TTACTGACACTTCCATAGAATTTTGGTTAGGAAAACCTCAACAAAAAAACTTTCTAGAATTAATCTGCACATTCCTTAAAACTTATTTTAGGTAAAACACACTTTTTAGAGGTGTTAAGGTGTTTTTAAAAGGTGATCAACCAAAAATGATTTATCGTTTTCTTTAAGTATTTATTTTCTATTTATATTCCCTCTTCATTAAAATGTAGTCAAAACATTCTAAGATAATAATAAAAATATCCTAAATATACTAATATGTTTTTATTTTCAAATCATCACCTAAATCCGTCCCCACTACAATTAAATGGAAAATGAATTAATCGTCTGTGCGTACGTGTGAACTGTCACCTCCACAAACTGATCTAATTCATTTTAAATAAAAATCACCCTTTATTGGTTATAATACTATAATTAATGTTCATATTTATTATAAATGAAATATTAATTATTATTATATACAATTCATCAATTAAATTCCTAAATCTAGGAACGTAAAAATGATAATATTGTGTGTGCATACATGTGAACTTTCACCTCCATGAGGAAATGTGACTTGTTTTTATTTTTTATTTCACTTGTATGATATATATAAGTATATTTTAATTATTAATATGATATTAAAAATTTTATTGTCATTATGGAAGGATAAAACAACACATACCTTCTTTCCATAATGAATAATGAAAAATGGAAAACATTACTAATGCGTACATAGAGTTTATTATCTCTATAACCATAATGTTGTTCATTATTCATAACCATACTTCCTGGTTTGATTTAAGGGTATAATTTTTTATAAAAATGATAATTTCGTGAATATTATAATTTCAATTATGGACTTATGACCAGATGGACTAGTGAAATCAAACCAAGTTCATCTTTGGTGCAAGTACCGATTATCGGAAAAATGTCAAATATGAACTAAAAAATTTATATAATTGTCATAATATGGTAATAAGTGATATAAATGGAATAATAGACATAAAAAAGTTTTTCAAGTAATAAAATATTAATATAAGTTTATTATTATGTAATATAAAGGAACATACATGATGAATCAAACTCAAGGTAAGGGAATTCATCTCAATCTCATTTCACAGAGGCTTATTTTTATGATATACAACTATTAATTTTATACAGTTTATAATAATCCCATTGACATGTAATTTCATTCAATGGTTGTAAAAACTGAATTTTTTTATATGAATCATTTTAGTAAATAACAAAATTAATGTTCTTAACATATTTAGTGATGACTTATCCACCACCATAATAGTTATTTGATATTTTTCTTCATGTATAAGCCTATAAATTTTTTGAAAGATGGAAAAAGAAATAACTCATTCTCTTTCTAGGAGTTTTACTATTGAATGTTGTTTTCATTGTGGACTGAATATTTCAATATCTTGAAATTATATTTTGTGACTGTATATGATATTTTATTAGTGAAATATTCATAATTTAAATCTTTTGTTTGTTATGATTATTTAATGGTACATGGAAATTTGAGGAGCGGTTACATGATTACCCAATGATGAGTGGTTAGGTAATAAATCAAATATTGGTGTTTTTAGGATAACCGATGTATGGGTGCTCAAATTATAACCTCCAATGCATTGGGTATGGAATTTTCTGGTATTAATATTCTTTTTAGTGATATGTGTGGAATTCGACTGTTTGGTTGTTGTCATGAACCTGCCAGAGTCGACCCGGAACTGGTCACAAGTGCCATCTCGCGATAAGTCCCGAGAGGCATTCCAGATCCTCCAAGGATGGAAACAAGAACCAAGGGAATTAATATAGTACACAATGGAATGATTTCTCCCATATATAAACATTCAAACAAAAACCAGAAAGAAATGGGAAGCCCAAAATTTATTTATATAAAAACTAAACTAAACATTTTTTTACATGAAATTGAAAGTACAACTAAACCAAAATCTCCAATAACTAAACCGGATAACCAGCTAAATCCTTATGACCTTCTAGTTTGTCTCTAACATAGTGATCACACATCTCCAAAGGTGATCAAACTCAAGATGAAACCATCACAAGGGCTAAAAATAGGAGAAGACTATAGCCGTGAGTATTAAAACTCAGTAGGTTATCCCGATATTCTATTCCAAATAAACATCCTTCAAAAAAAGGAAACATCAATTTCATGTTTAAAATACAAATATAAAAGTATTTTTTCCAAATGAGTTCCCTTGCTATAAAAAATTACTAGAAAAAAAATTGTTTGCTTTATAAACAAGATTACTAGTAAAAATTTTCAATGAGGTGCAACTTCAAAATGAAGGTAGTTTTCAAGAGATATTTTTAAAGAATGTAAAATTTTAAATAAATCACATACACTTCAGAATTTACCAACCAAACACACTGTATGATGATGGTGAGTACAATATAGCCAATGAGCATAAGTCACGGAAGCACACCTAGGCACTAGTTAGTTTTCTGCACCAAGTACCTCGTATCTTGATGAATGTAACGATAATAAATATCCATTTTCATGCAGAAGATCCAATATAAGGGAGAATACCCATAACCTAGTGTTCCCCCAACATCATCATCATCATTATAGTTTAGTTAGTGTTGTCATCGTCAAACTTGCTACGTGAAACATGGGCCAAACCACAAAATATAACTAGAATACTAGTACACGTCCACCCACAAAGAAACTCATGATTCCCTTTAGTGTAAAATTAAGTTACAAATATTATCAAATAAAATATTCACATCAAAATTTCATTACCAAACCATAAATAGAAAAACAGCCCCCAAACATGCTTCACATTTCATTCACGAATCAATAATCCACTAAAAAGTTTCGTAAAACATTTTCAGAGAGTATAATGAGGCCATGAACATAAAATATATTCAAAATTTCACTTTTAAGGACATACACCCATCCATAACATAAAAACCCAATTTGTTATCTCCATAAGAAATTAATAAATCACTTTTATTGACCATAAAATGGCCCCAAAATATGGAACATGAAATTCATATAGAAACCATTTTTAAAAAAATGACAAACATGCCTTTAAGCCTTTCTCAAAACAAAAATTTGACCAATGTATGCATTTAAATTTTATTTAGAAGGTGTATAAACACCACTTAAAATAGAAAATGTCACGACCCGACCCATACCAGTGATCGAGCCGCAATTACCCCATGCCCGCCTCCATAGGCAAGGGGCTGGAAACTAGCGCTGATGGCATAACAAACCTGGGGAGGCCTTTTCCTAAGAATCTATACACACACACAAAGCTAACTCAATGCAAAAGTGCAGAGAAAAAAATTATGAAAAGGAAAGGGGAAAAAATACACACCCAAATAGAAAAGTTCCACAACCCCGCAACAGGTGAAAAAGTAAAATAGGTGGAAGAGTCCCACTCATGAATGCCAAGCTATGACCATCGCATGCGGTCCAAGCACCCCGTATCTCGAAGCTCATCTAATGTCATGATCAACCTGTCCATCGTCTTCAAGGGCACGCCAAATGTGGGTGAATCCCAAGTAGGGGTGAGTATAAGAATACTCAGTAGAATGCTATGAAGGCTCGAGGGGGCAGCAGAAGATATACTGAAGAGGAGAGTAGTAAGAGAGATAAAGGTACAACAAGAGTGAACAAAAAGAGTACATCTCCACGTAGTAATAGATATGATCTCTCAAAGAAACCCAAACGAGAGAGTAAGGGGATCTTCACCTCACAACTCACACCAGGTATATGCCCATGCATATACCCAGGGCAACCAGATATACTCGTAACTCAGACCTGTAGTCTAGAGATAAGTTACACAACCACATACACACGCTAAGAATCCAGTTCAAAGATTCCCCGAAGCACTCATTCTGGGAGAAATCACTCCATGAGTCTGATAACTATAATAACGTATGTCCAAAAAGCGTTGTTCATCAGGAAAAGTCACAAGATGTCGATACACGCATTTCGGGAGAACACACTTCTGAGTTAGAAAGATTATGATACACAGATGAGGATCACTGTCAGGTCCATGGCAGATACCGTGGCTCATCCAGATTCAGCGGCTAGGTAGAGGATCAATGCCTGGTAGAGTTGGTCACGTTTATTCCTGGCTCAACATAGGGTCAGTAATGGATAGAGGATCTCGCTCTGGGCCTCTTGGAGGGATGATGACTCTATCAAAGAAAGTCCTGTTGAAGGGATCATACTCTTGTAGAATGAAACGATGCATGAACTTCAAGGAATGAGAAGAAGGGGAACTAACCCAAACGAAACACATTCAAGATACGATGAACAAGATTACTATGCCATTTTCCAAAAATTACATAGTGTGTAGAAAAATTACATGCCGTGTTGTCTGACCCCGGGTAATTCCCATGTACAATGGCCCATGTCGTAAGGTTGGTCATAAATAATGTGACTACACGGCATGTAAAAAGATAACACATCGTGTCTATGTATCTGGGGTCCTCCCCGTGTATGCTGGCCATGTGCCCGAACATGGTCTCAATCCATGTATGCCAACCTGCGTAATCGGAACACAAGGTGACCCATGCAACTGGTCTGGTCTGGCCATGTGGTGGAGTATCGAGTCCAAATTTAAGAAAACATTCTCAGAGGTAAACTAACCAGCACTCATGAGGTGGGGAGTCCCATCTCTACCATAGAAGAGTAAGAAATACCCATGCCTTGAGTCGTCAAGGGAGTAGCCATCCTAACGCTCAAAATAAATAAACACCCTAGCTCTTCTGTTCAAGTCATTGGTCAAACATCAACTTCCACGAAGTTCCACAAGGCTGAAACTTGAAGGACCGCCATGTTATAAGGGTTCCAACATGACAGACGGTGCATCAATCGGACAACCAGTCTGTAAGTTGTAAGCATTTAGTGTCGAGGGCCCGATCGGATTTGTGTTTGATCCAACCCGATTGTACATCAAATGACACCAGATAACCAAACGGGTCACACGATTGCGATCCACATGTAAAAACACATGAGATGGACTAACCATTTCTCCAAAATGAATAATTGGTGAAAAAGTTTCATTTCACCGCAACACACGTGAACTGGGCCGTGTGGGGCCCTTGCATTAACCGTTATGTAAAATATAAAAAAAATCTTGAAACATCTGCCATAATTCTTGGGTCACAGCGTCATATATGGTTCGTTATTCCAACACAGTATGAGGGAGATATATCAGATACCAGATTCCAGAATAATATTAACATTATTATTATTGGGGGTTTCATGAACCCAAGCCACAAACAAGAATTTAGTGTCCAACATTTGACTTGAATCAACTGTCTTAAAGAGAGGATCATGATGTCGCTGATGACCTGTTATTCCGACGTCGCATGCAGGAGTTATGGTGGGTCGGAGATTTCATAATAATATTAAATCTATTAATTCACGAGCGTTTCAGGTACACGATATGAAAACCCGAAAAATATTTCCCATATTGGACTCATAAATTCTATCTTGAAGTCAAGGTCACACTGCCACTGATTGTTTGTGAAACTGGGGTGGCATGAAGAAGATATCATTAAAATATGGTTTTCCCAACGAAAATAATAATAAAATTATTATATTATTATAATTTTTAATTTAAATTAATACATTAAATCACCACATCCAAAAAAATCCATGCACCAAATTAAAAGTGCCTCTTTTGCTTTGAATCCATGCCAACCATGCCCCACCTTGATTGGATTTCTTCTTCATTTTTCTATTAATATTTTCCCATTTCATTCTCACACACACACTCTCTCTCCAGTATTCTTTCATTCTACCATGATTTTATCATATTCTAAAAATAAACTTCTTCCCCAAAATCACGCCCCCTTAACCCAAAAAAATTAAGCCACCGATGAAACCCTACCTGCCAATGGTCTTGCGCACCCGCAGCCTCCGGACAGCTGTGCCTCCTGTCCGCTTGATCTTATTGCCGGACTGCCGCCTTGGACCACCAGACCCTCGTCGGACACGCCCCATGGGATAATTCCGCGCATCATACCGACTTCGATTTAAATTGAAAAAAAGATGAATGTGGTTCTGTGATCCACGGGTTGAGATCTGCATGCCTTTATGTCGTGCTCAATGAAGCATTGATTTTCCAGCGTGCTTAATTATTTGGTGTGCCAAAGAAAACGCATAGAATGAAATAGAAAAGGCATGGTATATGAGCAGATTGATGGTCGTGTGGGTTTGGCCTTCGTTTTTTTAGAATCAAGAACATGGGGAATTAGAAATTAAGTATTTCTCAAACTTCAAAAATCTCATATTCAAGATAAACAAGAGGAAAACTAATTCAATCAATTGTTTGTCAATCCGTGAATTAATTTATTTAATTCATATTCATCATGTGAAATTTAAACTGGGGTAAAGAATCCAAAAAGATAAATCCATCCACAGGTTTGGATTGATCGTTGGTGAAGATCACATTCATCAAGATCCGCTCGGTGTATACGAGGATAGCACTTGCACAAAGATGATAAGAAGATGTTGCGTTCGTTGCTCTTTGATTCACTTGGATCTGAGGCCTCATTTTTCTTCATTCATCATTCATCAAAGTGGATAGGAGGAGATGAGAGGAAGGGAGGGTTTACCGTCATTGGACAAAATGAATTATGAGGCTAACCCCCTCAAAAAAATGAATTTATAACCACTCGCTATGTTAAAAGAAATAAATTAAATAACTTAATAAATAATTATTTAATTATTTAATTATTCTCTCGTGATGGCGCATATGCCAAACACTCGATGTGGACAATGGTTATACCGTTCATAGGGTAAAACCTACGTTCTGATATCATCTGTGGCCTCAGACTTTCTATCGGAGTCCCTGTTCTAGAGATATTCAGGTTTGAGATACTAAATGAGTAAATTAATTATTAAATTTATCCATTTAATAAATCTCCAATGTACGAGGGGTCCGAACATCCCACGCCGACTTATTTTATGTCACGCCAAGGGGAAACACTGCATTCCTGACACAACCGTGGTATCAGATTTCTGATCCGATCATCTATTTAAGAGATATCCCATTTTCTTTAGTTAACCATGCATGCGTAACATAGAAACAATTAAAATTATTATAAAATTAATTCTGGGCACACATGGACATGGAATTGCATGTCTTCTAAGCACTCAACTCTGGAAATATTCTTAGATATATTTTAATGTCTTATTATGAAAAAAACAGGGTATCTAAATTATTCCCCCCATCAAGGTTTTGGTCCACGAAAATAAAAACCAGAGAAACAACACAAGATTTCGAGCCCACACTTAGCTCTCCCACTCCTATGGAAGCATGTACGTTTCTGTGCTGAAAACAAATATGGACCAAAGCAGTGGTCCACCCTCATAAGGAATTCTTCAGTTGATGATGTGTGTTGGAACATACACATATCTTCTATGTTGTGACACGTTCAAGGAATCGTTTACCCACTCCATCTATTTGGGATAAGGTGAGGCAGTATGGAACCTTTACTTCTCCTTGGACAGTCTCAAACGACCTTATAGAACTTGGGGGAATGTTTTCCTCCCCGACTGAACCTCTACATCAAATTTCACAACATGAATCACTATTTTTTGCTTAGATAGAGTATCATGATTCCCTCCTTCATAATATCCATATGGTGAAACACCTAAGGATATCTTGTCACACAAGATTTCACAGTCCATGAATCAAAACTAAGAATCTCTTACACGCTCCAGAAGTGAAGGAGTCAACAAAGTAGAATGAAGATAAGTCGTACCCCCATGTTCCACTAGGGTCAGCTGTAGGGAAGTTAACTGCTCTAAAACTTCCTGTGCTAGGTGAGTCTGGGACATCCCTCACTTCTCGTTAAGAGAACCTGCTACTTTACCGCACCTTGATTACACAAGTCTACAAGATTCATCCAACTTGATTTCGTTGTGATTCTTATTTCCCATATGACTAGGTGCCTGTGAAAAATCATGATAAGATCTCTTACGTTGGTATCTCATCATATGATGTCTTCTAGCAGTAGTAGACGTCTCAGCACTGTTGCGCTCACTATCACAACCGGTTCTATGGCATGGAAGGAATATTTCTACCACCAGTGCCTACAATCGCACCTCGACATAGGTGGGGATTCAAAAGGGAACTATTATAACATAGATCTCTCTACAGAGTCCAATATCGAACGTATGTTCTTGGAAACTACCATTATAGACCAGTGGACCACCAACTCTAGCCAAAACTCTACTGTCTGAGGGCATGGATTATTGTGGAACCTCAGTGGCCTCTGGTACTGGAACTCATGTAGTGTGTTCAACCTACATACATCCTCAGCCTCATTAGCTAGGGTTTTCTTCCTCTCAAAAGGTAGGTGAGATGTTACCTACCCACCTAGAGAAAGGGGCTCGCATAATGGGTCCTGAACTGAGCTCTCATCACTCACAGAATCTTCGCTACGAACCGTAGCTAGTATCCTGGATGGATGTCATCGTGGATACATCGTGAATATTATCAAGGAGTACCACAGTCAGATGAGAAAAAATATATATCAATAACGATGGAGAGCTAACTCGAGAAGGACAAACAAAGAATCAATACTATATGATACATGTACCATTGTTCCCTGAAACAACTATCTCAGGGGGCCGAGTCGAAATGCGGGTAATCAGGGTCCTAGTTAATGGATACGTCAGCCGCCCGCACCATCATTGGACTCACTGGCCTAAGAGCCGCTGTTGAGACACATAAACATTGTTGCCTTAAACCCAACCCAAACCATTTTTAGGGAAACATCCAAACAACCTCCCATGGGATGAACCAGCTCTAATACAACTATGTCATGACTCGACACATACTAGGGCTCGAGCCGCAACTTCCCCAAGCCCACCTCCATAGGCCAGGGGCTGGAGACTAGCATAAAAGGCACAACAAACTCAGGGAGGCATTTTCCTAAGAATCTATACACACACACGCAGCTAACTCAATGAAAAAGTACAGAGAAAGAAAACTGAAAAGAAAGGGGAAAAAATACACAGCCAACTAGAAAAGTGCCACAACCCGACAACAGGTGAAAAAGGAAAACATCTGCAAGAGTCTCACTCCCGAATCCCAACCTACAACTACCGCACATAGTCCAAGTACCCTATATCCTGAAGCTCCTCTGATGTCACGATCAACCTATCTGTTGTCTGAAAGGGCACGCCAAATGCGTTCAAAGCCCAAGTAGGGGTGAGTATAATAATACTCAGTAAGATTCCCTAAAGGCTCGAGGGGGAAAAAGGGATGTACTGACTAAGAGAGAAGTAAGAGAGAACAAGGTATGGCAAGAGTGAAAAAAAAGAGTATAGATCCACCCTGTAATAGATTTGATTGCTCAAAAAAACCCAAATGAGAGAGTAATGAGATCTTCACCTCATATCTCACACCAGGTATATGTCAATACATCTACCTAGGGAAACCATATATACTCGTAACTCAAACATGTAGTCTAGAGACAAGTTACACTACCACATAACCACACTAGGAATCCAGTTAGAATATTCCATGAAGTACTCATTCCGGGAGAACTCACTCCATGAGTCTAATAGATCTGATAACATCCATCCGGAAAGCATTGTTTGTCGGGAAAAGTCACGAGATGTAGATACACTCATTATGGGAGAACACACTCTTGAGTGGAAAATATCAGGATACACATATGAGGATCACATCCAGGGACATTGAGGATACCGCGACTCCTCCAGATTCATCATCTAGGTAGAGAATCAACGCCCAGTAGATTTGGTCACATTGATGTCTGGCTATAATTACAGTCAGGAATGGATAGAGGATCTTTCTATGGGCCTCTTAGATGGATGTTACCTCTATCACAGAAATTATTGCTGAAGGGATCATACTCTTGTAGAATGAAACGATGCATGAACTTAAGGGGAATGATAAGAAAGGGCACTAACCCAAACGAAACACGTCCAAGATACGGTGAACAAGAGGACCACGCCATTTTCCAAAAAGTACAAGGTGTGTAGAAAAATTACACACCGTGTTGTATGACCCTGGGTACTGCCTGTGAACAATGGCCGTGTTGTAAGGCTGGTCATGAAAAACATGACTACATGGTGTGTAAAAAGATAACATGTTGTGTCTAAGTATATGGGGTCCGCCCCGTGTACGCGGGCCATGTTCCCATACATGGTCTCAACCCATGTATGTCAACCTGTGTAATCAGAACACAAGGTGACCCATGCAACCAGCCTGGTTTGGCCATGTGGTAGAGTATCGAGTCCAATGATAGAAAACAATCTCATAGGAAAATGAACCTGATCTCATGAGGTGGGGAGTCCCGTCTCTACCACAGTAGAGTAAGAAATACCCACGTCTTGAGTCTTCAATGGAGTATCCAACCTAAGTCTCACTAAAAGAAACACACTTTCTCTGATCCTCAAGTCATCGGTTATACTTGAACCACCACGAAGATCCAAAAGTGAGCTACCAGAAGGACCGCCATGTCATAAGGGTTCTGACATGACAGACGGTGTGTCAATCGGATGCCCAGTCTGTGAGTTGTAGGCATATAGTTCTGATGGCCCAGTTGGATTCGTGTTAAATCCATCCTGGTCGTACATCAAATGACACCAGATAAATAAACGGGTCACACCATTGCGATCCACATGAAAAAAACACACGATATGGACTACCCATTTGTCTAAAACGAATACCCGGTGGAAAATTTTCATTTCACCGCAACAAGCATGAACTGGTCCTCGTGGGGCCCGCACTTCGACCATGATGTAAAAATCCAAAATTTATCTTCAAACATCTTCCTTAATTCTAGGGTTGCAGTGTCACATATGGTTCATCATTCCGACACCGTATGAGGGAGATATGTCAGATACCAGATTCCGGAATAATATTAACATTATTATTATTGGGGGTTTCGTGGACCTGAGCCACAAACATGAATTTATTATCCAACATTAAACATGAATCGACCGTCTTAAATACAGGGTCATGACATAGCTGATGACCAGTCAATCGGACATTTCGTGCAGGAGAAATGGGGTTCGGAGTTTTAATAATAATATTAAATCTATTAATTCACGAGTGTTTTGGGTAACCGATCCGAAAACCCGAAAAAGATATCCAATATTGGACTCCTAAATTTTTTCTCGAATTTAGGGTCGTACTGCCGCACACGGTTCATGATACCGGGTCGCACGAAGAAGATACTGTCAAAATAAGGTTTTCCCAAAGAAAATAATAATTACATTATTATATTATTATAATTTTTACTTTAAATTAATTCCTTGAATCCTTACATCCAAAAAAAAGAACGCACCATATTAAAAACACCTATTTTGCTTTGAATCAATGCCAACCACGCCCCACATTGATTGGATTTCTTCTTTTTTTGGTTATTATTTTCCCATTCCATTCTCACATACTCTCTCCCTACAATCTTCTTTCATTCTTCCACAATTTCCTCATGTTTTTAAAAAACTCCTTCCCTAAAATCACACCCTCACAACCCAAAAAAATTCAGCCGCCAATGAAACCCTACCCACCAAGGGTCTTGCGCACCCACATCCTCCGGACAGCTGCACCTCCTGTCCGCTCGATCTTATTGTCGGACCACCACCTTGGACCGCTGAAACCCTCATTGGACCCACACCATGGGATCCTTCTGCGCATCATACCAGATTCGATTTAAATCAAAAAAAAATTATGAATGTGGTTTCATGATCCTCGGGTCGAGATCTCCATGCCTATATGTTGTTCTCAACGAAGCAATGAGTTTACAGCACACATAATTATTTGGTGTGCCAAAGAATGCGCATAGACTAAAATAGAAAAGGAATTGTATATGAGAGGATCGATGGTCATGTTGGTTTGCCCATCGTTACTTTTAGAATCAAGAAAATGGGGAATTAGAAAATAAATATTTATCATGCTTCAAGAATTTCATATTCACGATAAAAAAAAAATTAATTCAATCAATTGTTTATCAATCCGAAAATTAATTAATTTAATTCACGTTCATCATGAGAAATTTAAACCGGGGTCAGGAATCGACAAAGATAAATCCTACCTCAGGTTTGGATCGATTTTTTGTAAAGATCGCATTCATCACGATCCGCTCGATGTTGACAAGGATCACACTTACACATAGATGAGAAGAAGATGTTGTGTTCGTCGCTCTTCGATTCGCTTGGATCTGATGCTTCGTTGTTCTTTGTCCGTCATTCATCAACGAGGATAAGAGGCGAGGAGAGGAAGGGAAGTTTTACCGTTGTTGGAAAAAATGAATTATGAGGCCAACCCCCTCTAAACAAAGAATTTATAACCTCTCTCAAGGTTAAAAGAAATAAATTAAATAACTAAATAAACAATTATTATTTTTTTAATTATTCTCCCATGATGGCACATATGCCAAACACCCGATGCGGACAATGGTTATACCTTTATTTGGGTAAAACCTATGTTACGAGCTCATCAGTGGCCTCATATTTTCCATCTGAGTCCCTATTCTATAAATATTCAGGTTTGAGATATTAAATGAATAAATTAATAATTTAATTTATCCATTTAATACATCGTCAACGAGCGAGTAGTCCGAACAACCCCCTCCGACTTTTTTTTATGTCGCGCCTTGGGGAAACACTACGTTCTAGACCCAACCGTGGTTTCATATTTCTGATCCGATCAACATTTTAAGAGATACCAGGTTTTCTTTAATTAACTGTGCATGCATAACATAGAAACACTTAACATTTTTACAAAATAAATTCTGGGCACACCTGGCCTTGGAATTGCACGCCGTCTCAGCGCCCAGATTTAGAAATATTCATAGAAATATTTCAATTTATTGTTAGGAAAAAAACAATGTATCTACAGAAAAAAAAATCATAAATCCCTTAAAACAGTCAGGTTACATATTCAAAATACAACGATTTTCATAAGGATGTGAGATATGACATTTTACAACAACTGAGGCAAAAACATGTTTTAAACCAAAACCCATTTTTTGTAAAACAAATTCCAAATTATAAAGCTATATAAAGACATAAAAATAGCTTTTATCATTCTTAAAATTCATTTATATATCCAAAAAAATAATTTTTAAATCACACATCACACATAAAATCCAACCTGGCAATTTACTGAACACATGACATGCCCTTTTTAAACAAAACAATTTATTTTAAAAACATGACAAGGAATAAAACACCAATTTCATGCCACATTTTATTATATATACTATAAAATGGTCTAAATACAATAAACTAGGTTTTAAACCTCACAAAACATTTGTGAAAGATAGTACAACATTTAAACAAATAGTTGGTGTGCACTTTTATGACAAAACTACTCTAACTTTCATACAACAATGCTTAAAAACCATTTTTACACCAATAAAATTATCCAATGGATAAAAAAAATAAACATATATATCATAATTTAACACTAATAAAATGATGAAACTAAAATTATAATGGCATGTGTAAAAGATATTCTACCTCAAATCCTTGGCGTAATGGAAACGCACACCCAATATCACCATCTGAGGGTTTATAAACCCTAAACCTAGGATGAAAAGACCCAAACGAACAAAACCCCCCATAAAAATCATGGGATAATATAAACCTAGATCTAACATGTCTATGGGAGATTCAAAAACAAAGAAATAATGATAGGAGGAGGAAGACGAAGGAGAAAGGATAAGGAATATCACATTGACACCTAGAAAACTCTTCTTCTTCCATTAGATCTACACCCTTAGATATATTTTAATGGCTTATAACTTCTTGGATAGGATCCATAAATCTATAAGAAATAGGGAAAGAATATTTTTTGGAAAAAGAGTGTGAAATTGATGACTTATGGGTTAAACAATTTACCTTTTCAATTCTGGACGTTTTGAGGAAACTAGGGAATGTTCACCCTAATAAATGATTTAAATGTGATCCAAATAGGTAAACTCTATAATGGGGGTGGGTCTAGATATTTCGGATTCTAATTATAGTTTTAATCACAAAAAATATCAAAAAGTGAAAAAGAAACCAAAGAAACAAATTATTGTTTTAAAACTGGAAATGGTCCAATGGGCCGGCCTAATACCTAAATAAGTTACCCAAATTCACCATGATAATGAATTTTTAAGTGGGTAAAAAGGATATGGTAGTTTTAATATTTCCGTGTAGGCCACATGGGAAGTAAAATGAATGAAAAAATTTGAAAAATTATTATTTTATAAAAGAAACAAATTTGGATTTTAAATCTAGAAATGGGCTCACAGTTGGCCCAAATCAGGAAATAACCCCCATTTTTTCACAAACTCCTAAACATGCAATGGGGAACCCAAAATTGGGTTATTAGAAATAGATGAAATATAAAAACTAAACATTAATCTCACCTACGACCCAATAAAAAGGATATGGATTTCAATGAACTAGAATAAATCAAGGAAATGAAAAACCGGGTGTGGCAATTCACCCCACCATTAAATCATTCCGCCCTAGGAAAGACATAGGACATTCGAGCCTAATGATCAAAACATAAGGATTCATTATCAATATGGTCCAGACTCCTAATCCAATGACACACCATCAACCAATAAATTTTTTTAATCTTCATAACTCAACTAAAACACCAACTCTGAACCACTTCCTGGAAATCAACTGAAAGATCGTGTCACTACCTCCACAACCAAACCAAGAACCCGGTTGTTGGGCCATCTAACAATGAAACCAACAATAACCCAAACCAAAAAGAACTCACGAAGACCAACGATTCTTGTAGATTATGGTGTGGACTCACCATCATTAGTAAATAACTAGCACTAGATAAGTTCTTCCGAGGAAAAGTCAATGAGACCTGTGGTGGGTCTCCCCACTATTAGAACCAAACATGCAATGAACAAAATAGAATTAAACATTAACTAGAATTGGGAATCACTTGTGAAAGTCTACCAAAACTAACCCCTGACAACCTAACAACCAAATTTAACAGGGTTATAACACGAAAATTTAAACCACCCACTCCCGAACAAAGTGTACAAGAATTGGGCCAACACTTTCAGCATAGATCAAAACCCCCACCACTTTGGGCAGGGAGTGAAAGGGACCCAATGATTGGGCCACTAAAACCGAAAAAATATATAGATGAGCCACATACCACCCTTCATATATGAAAAGGTAATACCATGACCACACCCGATTTACACTGGAGTTCAACAGAGGAACATTGATCAGAATTCCACATCCATGAAGGCATAATCATTGACACTCTATGAGGGGTAAGACCACCACACTCGTTGCGAAAAGAACAAATTCAGATGGATGAGAAACCAAAATAGAGTAGAAACTAACTCACCAAAATGGTGGAGGCAGTATCCTAGTCGAGCACTCTACACCTCTAGGGATTTTTTTTTATGCGTGGAAAGCATTAATCTAAGGCCTATGGTTGGAGCCTAGATTCCTGAAGCATCTACGGCACCATAGTCAGGTGATAAGGAACACACCACTCAAAAAAACCCACTATCTCAACATAAAACCTTCATTTAAATAAGAACACACATATATATATCAAAATTCACTCTCACTCCACACGAGGAGCAGAATGGACAAGGAATACAGTGAAATGCATCAACACCACTGAACACAACTGCTATGTCCAAAAGAATTATCATGACCTAGAGGCATATTAAATCAATCACAAACAACTATCTATTCCAAAAAACGAGACGAGGAGTCATTTTAAGAGGTGGAATTAACATTTTAAATGAATCATTACGTTGATAAACAGTAATGACTTCTAATAGAGAACTATCCATGGCCACATCACAACATCCAACACATCTTTAGAATCCCACTGAACATTACTCCAAAACTGAGGCACCAACAAGATATCATCTCAAGACACAACAAGAGTATGGCCTACAGATAAAAATTAAGTATACTAAACAAACAAATATTCTATTACATAGAATAATATAGCCACATAACCATCAGTTTGTAATAAAAATCAACAATTTTTCCTCTCAAAACAATTTTTAAAAACAAACTAACTAGGTGGGTTTTCCCATTCACCAATGGTGTTTCATAAAGCCTCCCCCACATGCACATTTACATTCCAACCTAGGCACCCAACCACCATGACATATAGTCCATCCATAAAGATATCAATAAAACTATGTATGTGAGGACCCATGAAAACACTAAAGGCTCAAAGAAAACAACATCATTCTAAAAATCATGTACCATAAAAAGGAAAACTAACCACCAAGTCAAAACCCTTTTCATATTTCAAATCGAAAATCCACTCATAATTAAGAAACATTTTCATAAAAACATACACCTTTTCATTTTTAGAAACCTTCAACATAAACAAGCTTATCCAAACGACCCCTTCCAATTTTTTAAAATTCAGCATTGTTTATTTTTTATAATTGGATGGACATTTAGACTACTACCCTTTATATAAAAACCCTAACCGCTCAAAAAAAATTTCCCAAACCAATTCATCAGATTAAAATACTTTTCAACATCCTGAAAAAACCAATTTAAAACAATGATTTAGAATCACCTTAAAAGGATTCACACATTCAAAACATTTTATTTCAACAAACCACATGTTTATATTAGTTAACATCCAATCTCGTTAAATCATTTCCACTTCTTCCCCAAATTTTTTTTAAAAAACAACCTTCCCTACACCATTCCTATATTTAATTTTTGAAAACCCCTTCTTCACTATTCCAAATACAATCCTTCATTTAAAACTCATTTACATAATTATTACATATGTATTTTGAAAACAAAAAATCTGAAATCAAGAATGGTCCAGGAAGCCCACAAAAGGGAACTACTGTCCGTGTGTGACTTGACCATTTCATCAGCGGCCATATGTCAAATAAAAAACTACACAAAGAGACTTATTTGGTCAATTCCCCTGATCCACATGGATTTCTAGTCCCTATGTGCTCACGGATTTCATTAATATGACTCCCCTTGTCATATCCCAACACCAAACAATCAACAAGAACAAAAGGAATCTAATAAAATTTGAAATCCAATGGAAAATCATATATCAGAATGATCAAGAGTTCATGAATCACTTCCCGCACATACTCCTCATGTCCCAACAATGCTACTCCATCTACCTTAACATCCTAAAAATAATAAGGGTGCTTTAAAAAAAGTTTCTCTAAGAGCCAACCATCCTCTAATAGCATTTTGTCACGAACCAACCTAAGTCGACCCTGAACCGGTCACATGGGCCAGCCCACAAAAAGTCCCAAGAGGCATTAACGATCCTACCAGGATAGGGAAAACAACCAAGGGCATCAATAGTGTACACAAGTAAATGATTTAGCCCATATATATAAAATTAAACAAACAGCGGAAATAAATGGAAAACCCAAAATACATTTATATAAAAAATTAACTAAACATTATTTTTACAAGAAACTAAATGTACAACAAAACAAAAATATCCACTGACCAAACCCAATAACCAAATAACTCCATGTCACCTTATATTAACTCTCCAATAAAATGATAACCCATCTCCCAAGGTGATCGTACTCAAGTTGAAAACTACACAAGGGCTAAAAACTGAAGAAGACTGTAGGGGTGAGTATTAATACTCAGTAGGTTAGCCCTATATTCTCTTCCCAAAGGACATCCATTAATATAAAAGAAATATAAATTCATGTTTTAAATAAAAATATAATTTTATGTTTTCCAAATGAGGTCTCGTGATATAAAAAAATTACCAGACAAAAACATGTATGTTTTGTAAACAAAAATTCTAGTAACAATTTTCAAAGAGGTGCAACTTCAAAATGAAACTAGTTTTCAAGAGGGATTCATTAAATATTGTAAAGTTTTAAATAAATCACACAATCTTCTTAATTTACAATCCAAACACCCTGTATGATGACAATGAGTACAAAATATCCATTGGGCACTCGTCACGGGAACACCCCTAGGAACTAGTTAGTTCCGAGCGCCAACTACCCCGTATCTCAGTGAAAGAAACCATAATAAATATATGTTCTAGTGAACACGATCCAATAGTATAGAGAATACCCATAACCTAGTTTTCCCCCAACAATATCATCATCATAGTTTAGTTAGTGTTTTCATTTTCAAACTTTCTACATGAAATAGGGGCCAAACCCCACGGGATCACTAGCATACTAGTACACGTCCTCCCACCTACATACCCAAGAATCCCTTTAGAGCTCAATCAAGTTACACATATTATAAAATTAACATATCACATAAAAATTATATTACCAAACCATAAACACACAAACATCCCTCAAATATGCATTACATTTCTATCATGAATCAATAAAGCAGTAAAAGTTTTTGTAAAATGATTTCAAAGAGTATATCGAGTCATTGGACATAAAATCCATTCATAAATGCCTTTTTAAGGCCAGAAAAAAATCAATAACATAATAACAATATTTTTTAGCCCAAAAACCAATTAATAAATCACATTCATGGACTATAAAAATGCCCCAAATGATAGAACATTAAATGTAGATAGAAACCATTTTTACCAATAAAATGTCAAACGAGCCTTTAAGCCTTTTTCAAAACTAACATTTGACCAAGGTATGAATTTAAATATTATTAAGGAGGTGCATAAACAACATTTTCAGTTGAAAAAAATTCATAAATCCCTTAAAACACTCAGGTTACATATTCAAAACAGAACAATTTTAATAAGGATGTGAAAAGTGTCATTTTCCAACAACTCAGTCCAAAACATGTTGTAAACCCAAAACCATTTTTTGTAAAAGAAAATCCAAATTGGAAAGAAATATAATGACCCAAAAAATACCATTTATAATTCTTCAAATTCATTTAAAAATCCAAAAAAAAATAATTTTTAAATCACACATCATACATAAAATCTAACCAGGCAATTTACTGATCACTTGACATGACCTTTTTAAAAAAAATAATTTATTTTTTGAACTTGAAAATGAATAAGACACCAATTTCATGCCATATTTTATTATATATATAGTGAAATGTTCAAAATACCATAAACTAGGTTTTTAACCTCACAAAACAGTTGTGAAAGATAGCGGAACATTTAAAAAAACACTTGGTGTGCACTTTTATGACAAAACAACTCAACCTTTCAGGAAACCAGGCTTAAACAACCATTTTTGCACCAATAAAATTATCCAAATTATGAAAACAATAATAAACATAAATATCACAAGATTAAAATAATAAAATGATGAATGTTAAATGATAAAGGCAAGTGTAAGGGATATCCTTCCTCAAATCCTTGGCGTAATGGAAACGCACACCCAATATCACCATCCGAGGGTTTATAAAACTTAAACCTATGATGACCAGCCCCAAAAGAACTAAACCCCATAAAAATAATTTTATAACAGAACCCTATATCCAACATGTCTATGGGAGAATAATAAACCATGAAAAAATGATAGGAGTTGGAGAGGAAGGAGAAATGAGAAGGAATATCACCTTGCCACCTAGAAAACTCTTTGTCTTCCATTAGATCTGCACCCATAGAGAGAATTTAATGGATTTTAACTCTGTTAGAGGATCATAAGATCTATAAGAAATAATGACAGATGATGTGTGGGAAAAAGAGTACGAATTTTATGACTTATGGGTGAAACAATTTACCTACTCAATTCTGGATGTTTTGAGGAAACTAGGGAATGATCACCCTAATAAATGATTAAAACTAGCTCTAAATAGGTTAATACGATAATGGGGATGGGTATAGGTATGTTTTATTCTAATGTTAATTTGAATCACCAAAAAATATCAAAAAATATAAAAGATACAAAAGAAAAAAAATTACTGTTTTAAAACTGGAAATGGGTCCACAGGCTGGACCAATACTTAAATAAGTAATGAAAATTCACAATGCTTATGAATTTATAATGGGGTAAAATTGGATATGGTAATTTTAATATTCCAGTGTAGGCCATGTGGGATGGGGAATTAATGAAAAATGTTGGAAAATGAATATGTTATAAAAGAATGAAATTTGGTTTTTTAATCCAGAAATGGGCTCACTGTTAGCCCAAATCATGAAATAACCACCATTTATCTAAAAACTCTTAATCAATAAGTGGGGATCCCAAATTAGGTTGATTAGACATTGATGAAACATAAAAAATGAACATTAATCTCGCCCATGAACCTAAAAAAATAATAAGTATTTCGAATGAACCAGATCAAAACAATGACATGAAAAACAGGGTGTGATAGTTGTTTCCATTTAAGTATGTTTACAACCTATTTTTTCTTTTATATGATATATGTTACTTTATATGGGTTTTAAGGTAATATTTTGATTAAAAAATGGTATTAAATTATTTTATTTTCATTTTAGTGTAACTAATTCTTTTTAATGGTGAAAATTATTACTTTATTATAAAGTATTCATGGTTTACATGTGTTCATATGAATAAAAATTTTCTTTAATTGTGTATCACTTACTGTTATTTTTTTTATCATAAAAAGTTTTGAAATATTTTTCATTTTATATAGAGATAAATAAATCCAAGGATTTGATCAATGAAATGTTTTGTTGTTTAAATAAGAAGCGAAACCATGTTTGTTATTAAATATTATTCATTGATGAAAAATATGGATACTGAGTAGAAGTTTCTTCTTTTTAAAATTTTAGTTGTTATGTTAGAGTTATGACCTAATTATATATAGCTCCAAATATAAAAATTTACTCAATGTGAATTAATTTCAAATTATTTAATTAACCCATGATTATATAATGTTTAATGTGGGGGCCTTATAGTAGGTATGAGAGATAGGTTTAGAATACTTTAGGGGTTACAATATATTTAATATAAAAACCATAAATAATTTTTTTACTTTATGGAAAAATATAAATTAAATATAATTTGATTATTACCAAGTTTCTTCATATATTATGTAATTTTTAATTATTTTTTTCCATAGAGGAAATAAGAAAACTATGATGGGAAGGCATATAAGGGGAAAACCCTTCCAAAACAGCATCATGAGATGTTCGAAGTCATAACTGAAGTGATTTTTGAATTGATGGATTAATTAACTCAGTTGATACATAGTTTTGGTATTAATTCATGTCATCAATGAAATTAACTATAACAAAATATGTTCGTATTAGAGAATTTCATTCGGTAATATTTTCCATCATTTAAAGGATCATCTGACCTTATATAGACTGAAGGGTAGATTAATGAACTAGAAATGAATTTTTATGTAATGGAGTGTTCAGAAAATCAAATGTACAGAACCTATATTTATCACACTGAAATTGAAGTAAATCGGCGGTGGTCAATGGTTGAAAATATCATAGGATGTACAGATATTGACACTAAGTAATGGGATTAATTTAAGAACACATTCATTGAGAAATATTTTCCTAAGGCATTTCGTGTTAATAAAGAAATTAAGTTCAGGGAATTGAGAAAAATGTATGAATATTCGGTGGCTGAATATGAATGAAATTTAACCCAATTTTCAAGTTACATTTGAAATTTTATATTCATATTAAGGTAAATCATTTTTACTTAGGATTTGAGAAGAAATATCGATCGACAGTAGCTTCTCATGAGTTCAAAAGCTATAATAAACTTTTTATATGTGCTATGAACGTAGAAATGGAGTTCTATAATGATATTTTGTTCTTTGAGAGTAAGAAATGAAAAAAATAAGGGAGTATACAATGAGAAACCATTTATCAAAGAAGTCTATAGTAATGAAATTCTAAATTTCCAATTTGTGGAATGTTTGGTAAAATGAATTCTGAAGAATATATATAAATGTCCACGATGTACTTCTTATGTGGTAAGATTGATAATATAGATACCAAATATGATAAATATGATCAGGAAGGCATTGAAAACCCATTGGTAATATGTTTCAATTACAATTATTTAGGGCATTATGCAAATTTGTGTCAAAATTTGATTACCCTGGGTAGAAACCCACAATATAGAAAGCATAATGGTGTGGAAAAATCTTTTTCTATGACTATGGTTGATGGGGGAACATCAAACTAATTTTTGACATGTATGTTACAGGTTTTTTAAAAGTATTATAATACACTATATGTCATTGGATCTTCAAATTAATTTATTTTAAAGATATTTTCATGTAAATAGATAATATTACTACACTAATGTGATATAGAACATTTGGTGAAAACCATGGGTGGAATTATTAATTAAACCAAGATTTATGGTAATATACCTGTTATCATTTGTGGGATGGACTTTCCTTAGAATATTATTTAACTTTACATATTTTTATTTGATATCATTATAGGTTTTGGTTGGATTTCAGTTTATCATGATAAAATAGATTGTAAAGCCGAGAATGTATTATTTTATGATCTAATAATTTTGGTAAAATTTCATGAAGTTTAGATATTTATTATATATGTAATTGAAGGTTATATAGATAATTTTTTAGAAAATAAGGAAACAGTTTTTATTGGTGACATTCTAGTAAATAATGAATTCAGATAAGTTATTTTATGAATTGACAGGTATTGTTCCTAATCATTAAGTTAAATTTACCAATGATTTAGTTAATGGTGTTAAGGCTATTTTTAATCGATCTTATTGAATGGATCATGTTGAACAAGT
This sequence comes from Viscum album, assembly GCA_963277665.1. Classification (NCBI taxonomy): domain Eukaryota; kingdom Viridiplantae; phylum Streptophyta; class Magnoliopsida; order Santalales; family Viscaceae; genus Viscum; species Viscum album. Next base: position 1,578,718,145 of record OY728152.1, on the reverse strand, counting down.
GTAATTGAAATATATTTCCATGAATTACTTGAAAAATGTTTCATTCAACCTAGCACTTCCCCATGGGGTGCTTATGTTTTTTTTTTGAAAAATAAATATGGCTCAATAAGACTTTGTATTGATTAAAGAGCCTTTTAATTCATCACTATTAGGAACAAGTATCCTATACCTCGTATCTATGATTTTTTTGATCAATGATATGGAGTTAAATATTTTTTCGATGATTTATTTGAGGTCTAGATACTATCAGTTGAAGGTGAAGGAGGATGAAGTTCCAAAGACAATGTTCCAAATGAGATATGGGCATTATGAGTTTGTAGTTATTAACATTGGGTTATCTGATGCCCCTCCTATAATTATGAATATTTTGAATGGAGTATTTCATCAGTTTTTGGATCAGTTTCTTGTTGGGATTATAAATAATATTTTTTAATATTCTAAAATCCAGAAGGAACATGAAAGTAACATATGGATTTTTTTGGAAATGTGAAATGAAAATAAACATTATAGATTGTTTATTAAGAGTGAATTTTGGTTGCCAATTTTTTCATTCCTTGGTCATATTCTTTATAAGGATGGTATAAGATTATACCCTTATAAAACCAATGTTATTTAAGAGTGGCCAATACCTACTGATATCACAGAGGTTCATAATTGTCATCGATTAATAGGTTATTACCAAGGTATTGCTGAAAATATTACTTGGTTATCAATCCCACTAACTATGTTAAAATATAAGTAATTTATGTTCATATAGATAAAAAAACGTGATGATTTATTTTATGAACTAAAAAGAATATTGGTAAATGCTCCAGTTTTGGCCCTACCATCTAGGAATGTTGAATTTATTATCAATATTTAAGTTTAATTGAAAGGACATGGTTGTTTCCTAATAAATAACTAATAGGTAGTTTCATTTGTTTCATGTCAGCTGAAACCTCATGAGTTAAATTTCGCAACACATTATTTAGAATTAGCTAGTCTTTTTTTTGCAATAAACTTTTGGATGCATCATTTGTATGACATAAAGTGTGAAATATATAATGATCACAAAAGTTTAAATTATATATTCACTCAAAAATAATTGAACATGAGACAGTAGATATGTATATAATTATTAAAAGTTTTTGATTTCCTGATTAATTACGATCTAGGAATAGGATATAAAGTGGATGATGCTTTGAGTCAAAAGAGTAATGAATCATTGGACATTCTACACTTGGTACGAGATCCTATCATTAATGATTTGTTGAATTTTATCTTATAAGATGTTGGTTCTTGAAATTCCACTATTTTTTTAGGTGTATATGAAATCATCATTGTTAGGCAGAATTAAGAATTTGTAGAAGGTAGACAATGAGTTGCAAAAAAAGGTTGAATTGGTCCATAAGGGTATATATCCTGAATTAAACATTGATAAATACTATGTGTTGAGGTTTGGGAAGATATTATTTGTTCCCTGTGATTAATATTTGATGAAAGAGTTAATATGTGAAGCTCATAGTTCACTATCATCAGTTTATCCTTGAGGATTCAATATATATACAGATCTTGAATATCATTACTGGTGGGATGGAATGAAAAGAAATATTTCTTATTTTTCTATGGAGTATTTGACATGTTAGTATGTGAAGAAAGATTGAAATTTGAAAAGGGGTATGCTTGAGCCTTTTCCAGTACAATAGTTGAAATGACAAAATATATCCATGGATTTCATAGTGGAATTTCCAATGACTTCCTGATGTAACAATGCGATCTGGGTTAGTTTTGATTGATTGCCTAAATATTTTCATTTTCATTCTATTTGAGATACTCGGTATCTTGATAAACATTATTGTTTTTATGTTAATGTGATTTTCATGTTTTATGGATTTCTTCACTCCATTGTATCTGACCGTGATCCAGTGTTCTCTTCATTATTTTGAAAAATTCCTTTAGAATTCATTGGGAACTGAATTAAATTTTAGTACATCTTTTCATCCACAAATGGGAAGATAGAACAAAGAATTTAGACCATGGAAGATATGTGATGTGCTAGTTAATGGATTAATAGATAATTTTGGATCAGTATCTTTCATTGGTTGAGCTTTCATATAACAATTTTCACATTCTAGTATACAGATGGCATTATTTGAGGCATTATATTGAAATTCATGTCGAACACCATCTTTTGGGGATGAAGTAGGTAAAATAAAAGTAGATGGGACCAGAATCGCTATAAAAGATGGCAGAAATATATTAGTTGATTCAAAAGAAGATGAGGATAGCTCATAGAAGGTATAAATGTTAAGAAGATAACTAGAGGAATTAAAGTTCATTCAAGGTATGTGATCATATAAATCTAAAAGTTTCACCTTGGAAAAGTATGATGTGTTTTTTATAAGAAATGGAAGTTGATTCTGGCATTCATTAGACCCTATGAAATATTATATAATGTTGGATAAATTTCACACTCACTAGATTTTCCTTATATTTTATCCTAGGTATATAATTTTTTCATGTTTCATTGTTATGAATGTATATACTGGATTCATCTAATGTTTTGAGTCTCCAAGTAGTTCAATTGGAAGCTAATATTTCTTATAAGGAATGACCAGCCCATATTCTTGATCGTAGAGAGAAAGTGTTGCAGAATAAGATTATTTTTCAGGTTTTGTTTTTATAGGAAAACCATATATTTCAGGAGAAAACATTGGAATTAGAAAATTCTATGATAGATAAATACCCCCCCAATTGTTTTATAAGTGAATAAAATTCTAGGGAAATATCTTCCAAAATAGGGGAAGGATGAAACATTCTAGGTAACTATAAAATCATAAATTTTCATATATATTAATATTTATGAAAAATATATTGATTTTATGTTAAATGGGATTATTTGTCAAATATCTTACCAAATAGAGAATAAGTGGTTTCTCTGAAATCTTACATTGCACACAATACTGAGTTATAATGAAAAATAATACATTATTAATATTATTATTCTAAATGGTAGTTAATGAATAGTAGTTGTATTGGAAGGAATTAATAATACTATCTATATTATTTTTACTATTTTTTCTAAATATTTTTAAATTCTTCAAATAAATTTTAGAGGCATAAAAATAGAATAAATACAATTTCATGCATAAAATACTCACATATTTATGATATTTAGTTTTACTAATTATTGATGGTGAAAAATATTTAAATATAGTATTCATAAATTTTATATGTTATATTTGAGAAAATTAATATTCTTCTTAGTAAGTGGTTTAAAAAAATTACTATGGTTTGAAGTTTTTTATTATTCTAAAAAAATCATATTTTAATGAATAGTCAAAAAATACAGCATTTTAATTCAAAACTACATTTTCAACCAATTTTTTGTATTGTGGAATTATAATTTGAATTGGTTTTCATGTATATTTATTTTATTATTTTATTATTTTATCCAATTTTGGTGATTTTAATTATTATCACATTTAAATTTGATATAAGCACTTGTTAATCTTTTGATAGTTTTTACATTAAAAACCCATTTTCTCATTTGGACAATGAGATTAATTTTAATATCAATTTTATCACTTTTGTGAGTTGAATCATATAAAAATAACGTAAAACAAACTAGTATCAATGATTTTTTTTACTAAGGCACAAATAATTTGTGGTGAATAATATCTTTAGTATTTTATTTAATATAGTTAAAGGTTAAATCAGGTAAATAAGGTCAAAAAAATATAATAATATTATAAAACTATATTAAACCATTTCATAATAATATTTGATGATATATGTCAGACACATAAGACCCTTGGGAATAAAATATGGGCTTTGGTACCCACATGAGTTTGATCATTACATTTGTAACATTTAATTGAAATAAAACAAAAAAATATCAAAAACATGACTCTTGTTACAAAAAAAAATTAATATGGGGTTATAGAAGTGTTCTAGAAGAATATAAATAATAATTTTAAATATAATATGATTACATGGATCATTTAATTTTTCTATATTATTTATACATTAAATAATTCAATTTAATTGTGACTCAAGGATGATGCAGTGATTATCTTATTAATGGAAGATTGAAATAAATGATGTTATAAATATTAATATAAATAAAATTTTACATAATTTATTTAGGAAACTAATTTTATAGGTGAATAAGAAATTTTATATGACTATTAAATGGGTTTTTTTGGAAATTTCTCTCTATTTGATTTTATTTAAATTCAATAAAGTGAATAGTGTCAAAATTTATATAATTAATATTTTATAAAACTAATAATTTATTAAATTTTTAAAAATCCAAAAAATATAATAAAATAAAAATTGGATATTATAAGTTCTAAATGTTTATAAATGTTTTATTTATCAAAAAATTTCACCATAAAAGTAGAATTTATATTCTCTTAATATTTAAAATGTTGTAAGGACAATTAAAATTAAAAAATAATGATTAAGGGTAAATCGAAAAGATTGGTATTAAAATAAAAAAATACAAGTCTAATTTCTTTGGATGATATGATTTATAAATATCCAAATATTATATTCAGAAAAATTATGCTTGGACCATTTGAAATCTATATAGAGTTTAAATTAATTTAATAATTTTTATAATTCCAACAGTCCCCCACCTCTCTCTTGAATAGAGGAACCCATTATTCTCTATTAATCACACTTCCAAATCATTTTGGTTCACCAACTCTCTTCATGAACTCTTACAATAATAACTATCCACATTATTGAGGGATTAGTTTTGTAAATAAATCATTATTATAGGTGTTAAGGTGTTCTTCAATGATAATCAACCAAAGTAGATGTGTCATTTTTTTAATTAAATATATTTTATTTCATCTTCCCTTTCTTTCAAATAACATATAAACATGATGGGATAATAATTCCAGTATCCCAAATATATTGAGATGTTATTATGTTAATATCATAACCTATATACATCTCCACTTCCATTAAATGGGAAATTAATTAATGGTTCGTGTGAGCGTGTGAACTATCACCTCCATGATCTGATCTAATTTGATTTCTATAACCATCTCTGAAGAATAGTTATAATAATCATATTAATGTTCATATGTTATATTAGTGATATATTAATTATTAAAAGATATAATACTTAAATTGAGTTCATACATCCATGCACATAAAAATGATAATTTCATTCTTTTATACATGTGAACTATCACCTCAAAAAAGTGATGTGACTCATTTTAATATTTAATATCACTTGATTGATATATATAATTATATTTAAATGAATAATATGATATTAATGGTGTTATTATAATTATGTAAAGATAATATAATACTTCAATTCTTTCCATAATTATCAATTTAAATTGTAAAATGTTACTCATCCGAACGTACGTCTTATCGTCTCCATGATTATAACCTTGTTTATTTTTCAGTACCGTAATTTAGGGTTTTATTTAATGGTATAATTTATGTATAAAAATTTAAATTTCATGAATATTATTTAGGGGATTTGGAACTTATTACCACATATACTAGTGACATCATACTATTCCCATTTTTGAATCAGGTACTAAATACCGATAAAACATCCAATATGAACTTAAATAATTATACAATTTTTATAATATGGTTATAAGAGATATAAATGATATAATAAAAATGAAAAAGGTTCTCAAATAAGTATAAATTAACCAGTATTTATTATTTAGTAATACCGAGGATCATACGTAAGGAATTGGACAGACAATAAGGGATTACATCTCAATCTTCTTTCATTTAGGCATATTTTGATAATATACACCTCCTTATTTCATTCAGTGTATAATCAACCCTTCAACATTAAATTTCATTCACTAGTTTTCAAAAGGGAATATTTTTTACAAAAAGAGTTTTATTAAATAAAAAAGGATTGTTTTTACCATATATAGTGACATTTAATTCTTTACCACAGAAACCATTATTGGATTTTTGGATTCTTCAATAAGGCATAATATTTTTTTAAAGGAAAAAACTCCTTTTTTCCAATTTAGGGTGTTTTGGTATTGAATTTTTTTTTTCAAAATGGATTTACTATTTCAATATCTTAAAAATATTTCATTTGATTGTAAATGAAAATTTACGAGTGAAATAATGATAATTGCTATATTTTGTCTGTTATGATTATATAATGGTATATGGATATTTATTGGCTGGTTACATGATAAATTAATGATTGGTGGTTATGTGATAAAACAAATATGGGTGGTATTGTGATAATCAATGTATAGGTGGTTGCATTATAGCTTACAATTAATTGGGTATAAAATTCGGTCGTAAGGTTATTCTCTTTAATGATATATGTGGAAGTTAACAGTATAGCTATTCCATTCATGTATGTTCATATACCAAGTTACCGTTATATGTTATTTGTAACTTTATATGGTTCTAAGGTAATATTTTGAATATAAAAGGGTAATAAATGATCTTCTTTTCAGTGATGTGTAATTACTACTTCTTAAAGAAGAAAGTTATTACATTATGATAAAGTATTCATAGTTTTCATGTTTTCTCAAGACCAACATTTTTCCTTTTTTGTATCCTGAACTAATATTTTTAGGCTCATTAGATGTTTTGAAATGTTTTTCATTGTATTTATATAATAAATTTGTCATGGAAAGGATGAAGGTGCATTTTTAATTATTAAAAATGAAATGAAATCATGTATTTTTTAAATGATTTTGTTGTGAAAAATTGATAGTGAGTAAAAGTGTCTACTTTATAATATCTAAGTTATTATTTATGAGTTATGACCTAATTATATACACCTCTTAAACTAATAAGATCCTCAATGTTATTGAATATAAAATTATTAACTTTACTAAATATCAAGTAATTTTTATGTATGGCGCCATATATATATTTTCTAAAAAAAATTCATCAATTATTTAATTCAAAGGAATTGATTATCATTTCACCCCATGCCAATTTATTGTTCTTTAGTCATTAACATTCATATGTATATAATCTCAATAACACCATTTATCATTAGAAAATATCCTTCTTCTAAATGTCTAAATTTTCCCTTCTCTTTAATTTTCTCTTTATATTTGTACCAAATTATGTGTTATTTATGGAAAATTTCATGTTCCCCTCTTCCATTTTTTAAAAGAAGTTTCATTATCACTTTCTATGAAATGGGTTTTCAAAAAATATGTATTAAAATATAAAAAAATTGAATAAAATAATAACAATTGAAAGGATTCAATATATTTAATGGGTGAAAGTAACACCCAGATATTTTAGAATATATTTTTCTTTAAAAAAATTGTGTTTGTTTGAATGCATTATTAACAACAAACATTAAGCTTAAAAAATGATGAATTTAATAACTTACATGTTAAATTGGAATTTAATAATAGTAATAACCACTTTATTAATATTATGTACCCATGATTTAATTAATTTGAAATTTCTGGTTGATTCAAAATATATTAGAACTCAATTTTCAGTTATGTCTTTTATGCTTCAAAAATATGTTTTAATTAGAAATAGTTTTTATGAAATTGTGTAAATGGATATTATATTTAATATCTAGATTTTTTGTAAATATTATTTGAGGAAATTAATTTAATTTTTTAAATAATATTTTCAATATTATAATAGGGTTAATTTTTAGTATCCCCTTAAAATATTTATTTTTTATTGAATAGTGGAAAATATTGAATATTGTAAATCTATAATTTTATTCCATGTAAAATTAAATATATATTTATCAGTATATAATAAATTAAAATAATTTATATTATTTTGAAATAATCTACTTAATTTCATAGGAATCATTTTATGCATTTTTTTGTATAACTTCACTTTTGAGGTTTAAAGGCATTTTTTATAAACCCGTTTTTTATGTGCAATGTTTTTTCACTATAAATAACGAATTAATATCTATTTATTTATTATTTTAGTTAAATTAATTGATAATATAATAAATAATAAATTTTAAGACTCATTAGATGGATTTTAAAAGGCATTAAAATGAATAAAATTAATATTTATGAATAGAAATGCATTAGTTTTAAATAGATTTTTATTGCATTTTATGCGTTAATGAAAAATTAAATTCTGAACCTTATATAATTTTAATATTTGAAAAAGGATTTCATATTTGGAGTCATCATAATTAAACTAATTTTATATGTTAAAAATATTATTTCATCACAATTAATTTTAAAAACTGTAAAATTGTGTCACTAAAGTAAAGGTCAAAAAATTTTATTGAGAGAATAAACTACATGATAAAGAATGCAAGGCCACATAAAATTATCTCATTATTATTTTATGTATATATATCAACCTTATTTTATTATAACTTGGAATAAATTATTATTGGGAATATAAATAACATTGATGTTTCCTTATATTGTTGAAATATTTTATGAAATTCCATGGGTGTCCATTCCCCTCACAAATGAAAGGGTACCTTTTATTCCCCTTATTAAAAAAATTTCAGATCTATATATTTTACATTATGTATATAATGATCTTAGAATATTACATCCTTTAATTTTAGATCTTATATTCATCTCCTATGACAAATCGTTCAATTATGAAGTTGTAAGAAAAAAAGATGACTCTCAAAGAAGAGTTATAGATCATAATCGAGCTCCTTCAATTTTATTTCATCTACCAAATTATTGAGATATGTTTTATCAATAATAAATGATAAATATTGTATCATTTAGATACAATATATTTTTATTATTATATATTAACCATTATTTGACACTACTTTATCAAATGGGATATAAAATTTCTTTCTTCTGTGTATGTGTGGACTACCACCTCTACATAAAGATATGATTCATTTTCCCCCAAAATATTTCACGAATTGTTATTATAATGTATTAAATTTTTATATATGACATTAATTAGTTAATTATTATTCTATTTTTATAATTAATTTTCAAAAGTCATACCATTAGTCCATTATAAATTTATAATGTTTCTCGTAAGCATGTGTGAACTACAATCTTCAAAGAGTATTGTGAATTTTTTTATATTAATATTTATTTGGATGGTAATAATGAAATATTATGTTTATGTATACCATATTTATGATACAGTAATGATAATTTAATGTTGAATTATCCAATATCTATATTTCATTCTATCCACAATACAGTGGAAATATCACTCATTTGTATATAAATATTATCGTCTCCGTAATGTAATTTAATTCACTTTTCATAAATAATTTTTATGAATTAATATATAAGTGTATATAATAATTAAATATTTTACATATTAAATGATTAATATAATGTATATTATAGCATAATTTACCAGGATAAAAGTCTATAAATATCAAACTAAGGAATACATGGAAAATATAACAATTAACACCAAGAAAGGGAAGTTTTAAGAAATAATTACAAATAACATGGTGTTTAAATATATTAAATGAATAATATATGATATTATATGTATTTATATAGATATTTTATACAATTATAATAGTGAGAAAAATTAGTTTATAGGAGTTTTTTGTATTTACAAAATTAGTCAGAAATAAGCTAAGGGTTTTTATCCCAGTACTAATGTGGAGGCATGTTTAATGTTATACACCTTTTTGTATTTATAAGGTTTTTATACTGAAAAATTATAATTTTATACATTTTTCCCTTTTTATTTTAGTTTATTTATTTTTTCAATTCATATAATATCATCCAATGTTATTTTATTTGAATGTTACCAATGTGGTAATGATTTATCTTATCAAATTTTCATCTTTGGGGAAGATGAGATTTCATAAACATTTATTCAATTATAAGGTTACTCTAATGAACCATTTGTATTTTATATCATGAATATACTTATTTTCATTTTTTAAATGTTTTAATTTATGTTATTTCTTTCATGGGGGTCAGGAATCAAATGTTACCAAAGTGGTATGCGTTTTAAATTACTGTGTCATTTTTACCAGGATTGTTTATGATTAAATTTCAGATAATGAAAATAATATGAGACACCACTATGAAATATTATTTATATTCATATCCATAGGTTAGTTTTGGAGACTAATTTTTAAAATTTTATAGTACTTACATTATTTACTCAAGAGACAAAAATAATATTTTTATGGAAACCCAAATTTATTTTTCTCTTTGGATGTGAATATTTTCAAAAACACACCTATTTTTATTAAAATTATTTAAATAATATTTTTAACATTATATGAAGATTTATTAATTTAATTTTATTATTATTTAAATTATATAAAAAAATTAATAAATTATTCTTGTGTGTTTTCGAATGAGTAAATTTCAACTTTCTACTGAAAATGTAAATGGAATCATTTTATAAAATTACAACACATAAATGGATTTTACCACCATGATAACATAAAAATTGACTAAATATTTAGTTTAAATACACCAAATTTATATTAAATGAAATTATTTTGCATAAAATTTTAGAAATTTCTATATTTCAATTAAGTAATTTCAAAATGAAAATTATATTTTTCTAAAAATATTTCAAATGATGTTTTAATGGTATTTTCACCTATATCAGCATCTTTTGAAGTTTTTAATTATTCACAGGGTATATTATCTAATGCTACCATATTTATTCTCTATAAATATGTTTTATGATTACGAGGATGAAATTTTAGGAAACACTTTTTTTCAATTGGATATTATATAATGATATGATGAATGCTTTATGATCTTCTGTAAATAATTTAATTGGAATATCGTTATTGTGATTGGTGATCCCGATATAGCTCATGATCACGGGTGTTTATATTATTTGTATCCATATGATTGAGTTATGATGGTGTATTTTCTCATCTCGAAGGATATTTTTATTTTAAAAACATGTAAAACCCCAAGGTTTGGTTAATTTTTTTTCATATTAAATTATATTTTGGATATATTTTTTTGACAGGATACTATAAATATTTATTTATATTTATATATATATTAAAACACAAAGTCAAACATTAAATTCACATGGAACTAACTTGGAATTCTTTAAATGTAATACCAACTTGGATTTCACTACAAGTAATAACAACTTACTTTTCACTACACGCAACACTCACTTGGCTTACGTGACACTCAACACCGAGTTTATAAAAAACATAATTTTATTATTTTTAAATGATTTATGTATAACCTATTCATAAACAAATTTATATAAATATTAATAAATAATTTTCTAATATATATAATAATCATTTTATAGATATAAAACATATTGATAATGAAAAATATCATTTTTTTGTAGCGTCTTTTTTATGATAAAAAATACTATTTTCCGAATGAACCTTTTTAGTAATAAAATTAATTTCAAACACATTTATAAATTTAATTTGAAAAAATAAACATCATTTAAACATTTATAATTTTCAAATTATCTTAAGGTGAATTTTTGTGATATTACTGAGAAACATCATTTTTTGATGAATAGTGAGAAATATTTCTCTTTAGCTATAAAATGACTTTTCCTTTCAATAATTATTAATAATATATTTTTTTAAAATTATTTTTATGTTTAAATTAGTTAAATATAACTTATATTAATAAAATTTATTTCAACATAATCAATTTAGCTTTGAAATTGAATATAAAAACATAATAATCTTTTGATATTCTTTCTACTTGAAAACAACGTAATTTCATCTTGTCTACAAGATTAACATTAATCTTAATTTTTCCACTTCTGGGAAATTAATTTTAAAAAATTACATAAAAAATTATAAACATTTTGATATTTGTATTCTAATAATATCATCAAAATTTTTTGGCCAATAATATTAGTAAAAGTAATTAAAATTAATCACATTGATTAAGGTAAAATTAAGCTTTATTAGAGACAAAACCATAATCTTAGAAGCCTAAATAACCTAGAAATCATTCCAAAATAAATTTTATTTAAATATTTCGTAAAGAAACATTCATTATTGATATAATTTTGGTTTAATAATTTTTTTAGGAATGAACATTCGTACACCTAACTTGTTTTCAAAAATTATAACTGACACCTTTCCCTTCCCTAAAAAATGCCACCACTCCTCCAAATCATAACACCTATAATACCTACTTGTACCATTAAATATATTCCCAATAAAATTACCAATAACCTTAAATTATTATTATTATAATTTCCTTGGTCATAATGAAATCCAAGGAATCCTTTTGGTACATACCAAAAGGTGTGACCCGATAAAGGGGTAACCTCTTCACACAAGATATCTAGTTTTATTTCAATTATAAACCCCCTAAAACATCCATATTTTATGATTATATAATAAAAAAAGTATCCTACATATAATATTTTTTATCTAAATGATTTGACCAACACTTACACACTCATCTATCTTATTGGTAACGAACATAGTATTTCTGTGTACTGCGAAGTACTGCCTCACGAGACAATTATTGTTCATTTTTCCATCAATACCTATCATGGGGGACATTATAATAGAAAATATTTTTATATATGATATATAATTTATTTATAATGTATTTATTATTTTATAATTTTTATTTAGAACATTCTTTTATGCCTATTATCTTATGTATATGAGATAATTTTGTTTGAGGAAGTGTGGACTACCTCCACCTCAATGTAATATGATTCATTCCTAAACTACACTGATTATATTGAGGGTGGTTTTATATAATATATATATTACATATGATGTTTTAAATCCACTATATTAATGATATAAATATATATACCTATATGTTATTTTCTTTCTTTCTTTCAATATTACAATAAAAATAGAAAAAGTGTTCATGTGTATATATGGCATATCATCTCCATGAACGGTGTATTCCATTTTGTACTAATATATTCTATAGATAATAACAATAGACATATAATGGGTATAGGTTTTATTTATATCTTGGTTTAAATTATTGTAATCATGATATATTGTATAAGTAACACTGATATAATAAACAAATACATATTCAAAGAATAAAGAAAATATTACCCGAATTGAAACCATGATATATGATTATTAAAAAGTTGGTAATATAAGGTAATAATAAACCAATATATTGTATTATATATAGCAATATGGTTATGAAAAATATTTGTAATAGATTTATATTTATTTTACATGTGGGTTGAATTAGTACGATGTGAGTTGATACAAGAGGTAAGGGGATTTCATCTCACTTTTCTCCAATGAGATACATGTTATATTCGCCACTTTGTCAATTTCATTTGTGTAAGTACTGTCTATAATTGTATTATATGTAAACAAATTAAATTTATGGGTATTCAAATATCCATTTTATTATCGTTCTTATGGGGTTTATGTTTCGAAAGTTACCAAATTGGTAAAAAAATTGTTTGAATTTCCCTTCATTGTGACTCATGTTTTGTTTTGAAACTAAAATATTTTTTATGGTTTATATACATACATTTTAAATATTATATCATGAAATTGAAAATTTTAATTTTATTTCATGATTCATCTATTTTCAATTTAATACATTGAGATTATGATCTCAATTTACCATGTTATATGAGCTGATTGAGACAATATCATTACTTTTTGAGATTGTTTATTTTTATGATTAATTTTATTAAATATTATGACAAATTTCTCTAAAAATTTCTTATCTTTTTTAAAAAAATGTTTATTAAGGAGTTATTCCCATATTAGGACCATTTAATTGACTTTTTGGTACATAAGATCTTTACTAAAATGTTTTTATGGAAGCCCAAAATTCCCCATTCATCAATTGGAAATCTGTGTTCCATTAAAATAATTTTTTTCCAAAACGGTTTTCCAAATATATTATAATATTATAATATGAAAAATAAAATAAATTTTTACCCATTTTCTATTTTAATAATTTTTTCTATTAAATATTCTCATTGATTTATTAAAATGGAAATTTTTTATGCTTTTTATCATATCAAGGAAATGTTCTTTTTACCTCGTATGACATGTACAGATTTAACCTCTATCAATCCTTTGAATCATTATTTTCATGTTTAAAGGATAATTTTAATGAAAATTAATTTAAAAGATATTATTCAAAAATTATTTTTTTTAAAACATCTTCAATATCCTTTTATATTTTTTCAGGAAAATTATTTTCAATATTTTTCCAATATTTTTTTAATTTTTCATGGAAAATAATTTTCAAAATGTTTTCAATAATATTTTATATGTTCTTCCAGGAAATTATTTTCAAAAAAAATTCTATATTATTTTTTAATCTTTTATGGAAAATTTCTCTTCAAAAAAAATTCATCATTATTTTATAAAATTTCAAGGAAATTTTTTTTCAAGATTATTATATATGTTTTCTTGTAAAATTGGATTTTAAAATGTTTTCAATGTATTTTATATGTTTTCAAGGAAATTTTTTTCAACATTTTTCTAGCCTTATATATTATTTTTTAAAATTATTTTCAATGAAATGTTTTCCAAATCATTTTTCTTAATTTCATTATAAGTTTTCAAATAGTTTTCGAAGAAATATGTTTTTAAATTATTTTCAATATTATTTTATATGTATTTGAGGAAAAATATTTTGAAAATGATTTAAATTCCTCTCTAATGTTTTCATGGTATTTTATAAGAAAATATTATTTTTCAAATGGTTTTATGAATCAAAAATCATTTTTCAAATAAGAACATAAATTTTCCCTAGAAAAAATTTATGAATGAAATTTTAAAATTATTTTCCATCTAAGATGACATCTGTTTATGTAATTTAGGCCCATTTAGGAAAAAATCTAAATATTACATTCATATTATTTCTATCAATTTGAAATTCTTAATGTCATGGTCTTTATGAAACCAATTTCTATTTCACGAGTTATATGTTTATGAAATAAATTTCTCATTCATGGGTTCTATGCTTATGAAATACGTTTCTCTTTCATTGGTCCTAAATTTGATAAAATGATAATAAAGTGTACTATTTTACATATGTTATCATATGATTACCTCTTTATGATAACCATTTCATTTCATGGGTTCTGATATGTTGTTTTATGATCATGTGGCACATGTATGTATGGTTTCAATATAAGATGGGTATGACCTATATATATACCTCCAATTCATTCGATAAAGATTTATTTGTAATTAGATAGTCAAATATGGTATTGTGAATAAACCATTAATACTATGTTGGGCATGGGTGTGAATCATGACTACCAAGATGGTATTAGGAGTGAACTCATGTTACTAATATGGAAATTGGAGTGAACCATGACTACCATGATGGATTTGGATATGAACCCATACTACCAAGATGTCCTTGGTAGCAATGTCTTGTCTACTATGAAAATTATATTATATGATAATGTGTCTACCATGATTTCTTATTTTATACTAATGTTTTTTATAAGAATATGGATCTTAATTTTTGGTATGGATCGTTATTTATCGAGGTTTTTAGGAAAATAGAGGAAATGAGAATTTTATAAGTACATGTCGTGTACATATGATTGCACACAATGTACCCAGGTACAACATACACCCACGTACTAGTCATGTAAGGGCTATGTATATGGCCATGTGGTGACCTAGTAGACCACTTAAGGTGTGGGTAGGTTAAGGTCACTACACAGTGAGTATGTTTAATGAAGACGCCGTGTAGTTTTCTTTTAATTTGATAAATCGGAGCATGGTCATGTCCCATCCTTGGAAACATCTTCTTCTCCCAATGGTTTACACAGGAGACCAATGGAGCATCTAATGAACTTCAATCCCCTCCCGATTCTTCGTCTATCCTCTGATTGAGATAACATCAAGTGTGTTGGAATCCCACTGATGAGTTATCAATTCCCCAAGAACCTTTATTCTAGAATATTTCTATCTGTTGAGTTATTCAAGGTTTATAATTTTCACCTTATATAGATCTATGCATTTTTAGGCCCATTCATGGGCCGACGTTCTAGATTATAAATTGCACGACATCAAGGTAGGTGGTTTGTGCCTTTTGTTGTTCGTACTTGGATTATATATTCTTAATGTGTTGAATAGCCATGTTAGGGTGTTGCGTTTTTTGGAATTAAACCTTATTAATCACATGTTATGGTTTGGTTGATTTTATTAAGGGTATTTGCATATTCATATGGTTGTATACCTTTTTTATGGGAACATTTCCATTGATTGTTGTTTATAGTTATTTGGCCTATAATTCCGGCATGGTTTTCCATGTTTTCCATGACTTGCTTTATTAGGATAGTGTTACTGAAAATATATGAATAAAATGATATACATTCTGAATGTTTGAACAAGGTGAATTTGGATATGAGTGTTTCTGGAGGTAGGGAAATTTATGTATGTTTTACTACTATGAGAACCAGGGGTATTGACCCTGAGAGATGAAAGTTGTTCATCAAAATAGGGGTTTAGACTGTGAGATCATTAACAAATGGTTACTTATGATTATTATATTGTATATTAGAATAAGGGGTTTAGACCATGGGATCTTTCACAGGTGGTCATTTGTAACTGATTAGTGATATGTTGGACTAAAGGGGTTAGACCATGATATCTACTGAGTGGTTAGTTATTAAATGAGTTGTTGTTATGCTTGACTAGGGGGATTAAACTGTGAGACTTTCCCAAAAGGATCATTATTGATTATTTGAAGTATTATGATGAGTCTTCCAAGCCAAATAAAATTTTTTTACATAGAATAACATGATTTTTTAGATGGCCTTCTAAGATGGTTATTGTTAATATTAGATAGGGGATACATAGATTAGTCAAGATCTCAAGGTTTTCATGATTCAACGGATGAATAATGAATGTTAAATGAATGTAATTGAATACTGTAGGATTGTATACTTTTGAGTACATCTTAGATTATTAAATCATTTCAGAATATTACCTACAATATATATTCACTGACAGTTAGGCATTGATATTTGGTTGATAAATTCCTTGTACTGTATGTACACTCGTTGTAGTGTTGACCGTGTGACTTAATATGTAAGAAGAGAGACAGGGTTGACAAAAATTTGGTATAACACGCCATGTACTGGGAGTACATGTCTTGCTATAAGAGACCATGTATCAGACCATGTGACTGACGACATAGGTGGATAAAACATGGTATGTACACACCATGTCTATCTTGTACATGCATTTTAGCAATCAACAATGTATCTGTCCATGCGACTAACGACATGGATGGATGGAACATAAGTGATACATGCCATGTATTTGGTGAATATTCCATGTAGTGTTACACTAGGATTGAACTATGTAGTTATATCCATGTAGAAGAACATAGGAAATATGGAATATTCAAGTACACATTGTGTCTCAAGAGAAACAAGTCGTGCATATGGGGTGTTAGATGAATAGGTTTTTAGAGATACATGACCATGTTTAGGTTTAAAGAGAACACACCACATTGTGGTTCTACACATCATGTAACTTTCTTCTGTAAAATACAAATTCTTTATTCTCTTGTTCCTTTCTTGTAATTCTCAGTTACAGAATTTGATTATCATAAACTGAGGTGTGTGCATGACCTTGAAGAGTGATGCAACTGAGACAGCCTTTATTTTTATTCAAGAATAGTGTTATTACCCGACACAATAATTGGTATATTAGAGACTACCAATAGATCCTCCTATCATGATCTTTTTTGAAATAACTATTATATAAGATGTTGGGGTTGATTCACAGTTTTATAAAGTCTTTTTGAGGATGATTCAAACTTTTCATGGACCACCACATCCGGCCCCATCTATGACAGAGTCAACAACATCATCCTCCCTATTATTCATGGGATGGAGGACCAAAGGCTATAAATTCATGGTTGTAGGTCATGATTTCTATATTCAATAAGTGGGAGATGCCTTATGAAAGGTAGGTGAATCTCACGACATAAATTCTATATGATTCCTCCAAGAGATGGTGGTGTGTTATCTCATTGGTGGAACATCATCAGGATATGGATTGGGAAGAGTTTTAGAGGACCTTCTACAATTACATAAACCTTAAGGATTTGAGGGTAGATTGATTCTGAGCGTTCATGCATTTGGAGCAGTGAGCTCTTTCTGTTATTTATTGTTCTTCTCACCTTATAGAGCTTCAGTTAATCACACCTATTTTTGGGTGTAATGAGTTATCTTTGGCTAGGTTATTTGAAGATGGTATCAGTTATGACACCTGATCACCGGTGATTTTTTTTAGGCTGACACCATTGATTGATATATTAAACGAGTCACTGACTACTGACTACAATCTGAGGGAGTTGGGAGCTGGAATCCATTGTGGATTAGCTTCTATGGATAGTACTCCTTCAACAGATATCATAATGTACCGTAGTGAGCATTTAAATGATGATTCTTTAGGTATCCAGGTGGTATGATCTAAATGTGGGAATAGTGGTCACAATAAGACCACATTTCGTAAATAACCTAGTTGAGTGATGATCATACTAGATGGTGGTCCATATACAACATTTTTTCTAGATGTTCTCACCAATAACAAGTTAGAGGGAATCTTTAGTGACTCCATGTTTAGGAATAGGACCACCCGTTACCCATCAGTCAAGTAAAATTAGTTCATGAGGTCATTAAGGATGAGGAGGTGGTTGTGGTCGTGGTATCAAGATGGTAGGTTTTTAGCAACAACATGGTGTATCATCTCGGGGTAGTCACATAGGGTTTATGGGTCACGTTACAGGTCAGACATTTTTAGTGGAGCATACTTAGTAGGATTAGGATCCCACAATCTATGGTTTGTTGTATGAATATAGTTACCCCAGTTTTAGCTTATTTTCTTTTTTACATGGGGTATTCCTATAGTTTTATTTCATTTTTCTATTGTGGAGAACCTTTAGATCATTGTAATTAAAATTGAGGATATTATGATGCTATAAACTTGGTTTGTAATTTCGATGACTAATGTACATTAGTGCAAGGAGTTCCCTCTTGAGGTTGGTGGGTGTCACTTCATATGTGTCCTCTATGTCATAGACATTACGGGCTTCGATTTCATTCTAAGAATGGACTAGTATTTCTATTTAATGACCTTTGTTGATTGTTTTAAACGTTAGGTGAGTTTCAAATCACCTTTGTTAGGGTATTTTATTCCCACTAGTGAATGGATTGTATAGGCGAGAGGAGTTGGACCACAACATCATTGGTTGGGAGGAAATACAACCCATATTTCTAGTTGTTATCGAGATGAATGGGGGACTTCACATATAGAAATTTCTACTAAATTTCCCAGTCAGGATCCAAGTATCACTGAGGCAGGGTGGGGTGAATTAGTGATATTTATTCTTTTTATGTTTCCTGCTTATTGAAACATCTTTCGGCTCCTGTTAAAGAGTTTCTTCCCTTCTAAACACACATAACCACACGAACACAAGATTTACAAGGTTCACTACTGAACAAGTGTAGCTACATCCATGGTATGGTACGAAATCAATCTAGTACTACACAATCCACTAGAAAACAATCCTTTTCTATGGAATACAACGAGTAGGATATACCATTACAATCGTATAGCACATCAAAAACAATCAAATAGTGTGTGTGATCCATCTTATAACAAATAGGGTAATGTAATGATTCTTTGTTTCTTAATTAACTTTAACAAATCAAATCTTTCAAAATAATTCTTCACTTTCCTACCCAGAAGCTGGTAAGATCCTCCTGGTGGAAACAGCTTGTGCGCTACTCCCTACTTGTGTGCCTCCCTACTTGCGCACCACTTTCTTTCGCACCTACTACTTGTGAGCCTCCCTTCTTGCACGCCTACTCACTACTTTTTTGCCACCATTGAGCCCATCTTAAAACTTGCATGCCAACTTTGTCTTATATAAATCTCACTTATTGAAAACACATCCCTTCTTGCGTGCCTCTGTCAACATTCATGACAAGACTTGAATGAAAAAACGTGGGCAGCACCCTACTTGTGCGCCTTATAAATAACCCTCAGCTTGTGCACCACTTCAGCTTGCGTGCCGCCCACTGCTACTTGCGTGATCAGAGCACCCTCTACTAATTGTGTTCTCATAGATCAAATTTTCTGTTAAGTGTTGAGAATTAAAAAATGAAGATTCTATTCATCTATTTATAGTCATTTTGATGACTTGTGTGCAACATTCACTTGCGTTCCGTTACTACTTGTGCGCCGCTTCATCACTTATGTGCCGCTCCATCACTTATGTGCCCTTCCATAACTAGTGTGAATCTTTCTTTACTTTGTCATATTTTTATATGATGATGTTGAAATATGACTTGTGCACAACATACACATGCACGCCACTTATACGTGTGCACTACACTTGCGCGCCACTTATACTTGTGAGCCACACTTGCGCGCCAATTATACATGCATGGCATTTTATTTCCTTTGTCCAATTTTGAATTGATTATATTGGAATATGACTTGCGCGCCACATATACTTGTGCACCAATACCTGTATGCCAGTACTTTCGCGCCAATACCTGTGTGCCAATACTTGCGTGCCACTTTTGACTTGCATGCCACTTTATTTCCTTTTCCAAAAACACTTTATTACTCCCACTATCCTCCATAAGGCACGCATCACATGTTCTCCTGACTTATGATATTTGTGAAATACATATCAACAAAGAATCATCTGGTTTTTGGTCCTTATAAAATATGAATTGATTTATCTACTTTGACAAAAAATACAAACTCCACAAAGGAAAACTCTTCAACCCTCCTTCTCCATCCAACTTGGTCCCAACAATATCCCCCTTTGGATTTTGTTGTCAACCAAGATTCATAAATAACTGAATATTGTAACCTTATGTAATAGATTACTTATTAACAATTCTAAGCCTACATGAGCTAACTCATTGTAAGAAACAAGAATTATTGATGGGAAAACCATGTTGTCCAAAGGAAGAGAATATGGAATCTCGTGATCATATCTCCTTATCCTTCTTCAGAACAACTTTCAGAACAACTTTCAAGATTCTACTTCAGCATTCTTCACTTCTTAAACATTCCTCGAATAATTTTTTTTCCTTAAAGAACTCCAATAAACATTTAGAATAGTTCACACACATATATGTTGGATTCAGAGCTTTCCCCTAACTCCCTATTTATGCATGCATTTATAAGGATAGATTTATGAAACAATTCATGCATCTATAAGGATAGATTTATAAAACAATTCTCCCCCTTGACAACACTATCCAATGAATAGATGAGAGTGGGGATAGAAACATGTACCTTAACCTTGATGAGAAGAAGGTTGGACACCCATGTTCAACCCCAATTTTGAAAATGGTTCTTTCGGTAAGGGTTTGTTTAATATATCAGAAACATGGTCAGATGTAGGAATATACTATAAACTTAATTCATTTTTCTCCACTTTCTCCATGATGATGTCGTACTTTATATCAATGTGTTTTGAACAAGAATGTTGTACTAGATTTCTTGTAAGATTTACTTCTCTCTTATTATCACAACCCAAGAGCGATGGTAGATTTACTTCAATAATTAGATCTCCAAACTGAGTCTTCATCCACATTAGTTGAGTTACAGCTTGAGTATCACCAACATACACAGCTTCAGCTATGATAAGTGTTACTGAATTCCATTTCTTGGTATGCCAACTAACATAAATTTTCCCTAGATAGAAAACTCCACCAGATGTGGATCATCAATCTTCAACATTTCCTACCCAATTAGCATCAGAATACCTGAATACATCAATAATTACTAAGTCATAATACCTTACTCTAATATCAATTGTGCCTTAGATGTATCTGAGAATTCTTTTTCAAGAAATAAAATGTGATTCTTAGGAGCACTCTGAAATCTTTCTCATATAGTGACAACATAGACGATGTCGGGTCCAGAGGCTATCAGATACAACATATTTCCAATAAGCTTTCGAAACTATTTCTGATCAAATTCCTTGCCTTCTCCATCTTTAGACAACTTGGTTCCCACTGAAATAGGTGTGGAAACTTTTATTGAATTTTCCATGCCAAACTTCTTCAGAAGTTCCTTATCATACTTTTCTTGAGAAAGAAAATTGTGATTCTTCTTATGTGAAATTTGTAGCTAACAAAGTACTTATTTTCTCTTAGTATGGACATCTCAAATAACTTATTCATCTCCTCAGAAATTTTTTCACATGATCATTCATCATTTCTATCAAATATAAAATCATCGACATAAACAATAATGATCAGTGAAAACTCTTGACATTCCTTGATGTAGATATTGTTTTTAACTCTCCCTTCCTTAAAGTTCATCATCATTAAGCAAGTATCTAATTTATAACACCATTCTCTCAGAGCTTGTTTTATCACATACAATGGCTTCTTCAACCTACACACATTACTTTCATCCTTTCTAATAACAAATCCACATGGTTGATCAATGTAAACTTCCTCGTCAAGGTCACTATTCATGAATGCATATTTTACATCCATTTGAATGATTTTGTAACCCCATTGTGAAGAAATAGAAAGAAAGATTTTGATTGTTTCTAATCTTGCCACAGGAGAAAAGGTTTCATTAAAATCAATTCCTTCAATTTGTGAATACCCTTTGAAAACAAATATTGTTTTGTTTCTTATTACTTTACCTTCTTCATTCAGCTTGTTCCGGAAAACCTACTTTGTACAAATAATGTTCTTGTTGTACGGGTTGGGTACAAGTTCCCAAGTATCATTATTCCATATGTGATCAAGCTATTAATTCATTGCATTAACCCATTCTGGATGCTCAAATGCTTCATTTACATAATTCGGTTCATCTTTCGTATAAAGAGATGTATATGATATAGCATACATTTTTCTTCTTATTTGAAACCTCTGATGTTTATCTCAAATAATAATCAGAGCCTCCACTTGTTTCCTCAACCTAGGATGAGTTGTTCGAACTTCATCATCATCACTCAATATTTCTTAATCGGATTCCTCTTCACCAGAAGGATAAACACAGTTTGTAGCATTATCAGAATCATTAACAAAAGCTTCTCTATCCTGATCAACTTCCACATCAACATATGACTGCTTTTCTTTCTCAAAATTTTCAACAACTTTTACATCTGAAGAATAAATAATTCTTCATGTTTCTTTGTTGAGACATATATATCCTCTTCCTTCTAGAGCATATACAAGAAAAAGTCCATCATCTCCTATTTTCTCAAACTTTACTAGGTCTCCATCATTCTTTTTTATAATGAATGGAATCCCAAATACTCTTAAATGTTTCAGACATGGAGTTTTCCAAAGAACAATTCATATAGAGTCATATCTGAGTTTTTCCTATAGAAGCATTGGTTTGAATATAAACATCAGTTCTCATGGGTTACCTCTAATAATAATGAGAAAGACTATGTTAAAGTAACATAGTTCTCCCCATTTCCACCAGACATCGATTCTTTCTTTCAGAAACCCCATTTTGTTGAGGCATGTATAGTGAACTGAACTCATGCTGAATTCTGGGTTTCTCATGGTAACATTCAAACTCTTCATTCTTATACTCACCACCAATATCTGTTCTCAACTTCTTCCCTGAATACTCACATTCTATTTCTTCTTTCCTCTGGAAACTCTTAATTATTTTTAGAGCATCTGACTTATGTCTCATGTACATAACACAAGTAATGCGAGTAAAGTCATCAATGAAATTAATTAAGTACTTATCTCTATTTATTTATTCCTTGATCATTGGTCCACATATATCATAATTTATAAGTTCCAAGGGTTGTTTTAAACGAATTTCAACTATCTTAAGAAAAGAGTATGTAATCATACCTTTTTCATTGATAGTGAAACACCAATATCTTCTTCTTGTTAAATAAGGAATATCTCAGACAATGTATAAGGCCCCAGCCTTAAACCTTACTTAATCTTGAGTTATTACAAGATTACACCTTGAGGATCTTTTCAGGTTTAGTGTTTTAGAGAATTAGATCATAAAACATGAATTACATTCCACATTTAAACAAAGTGGTTACATAAAAGATAGTATTCATTTTTCCCATCAATAGAAACATATTTAAAATAAAACATGGATTCTTTCTTGACACTTCCTTGACACTATCATCATATCATGTACCTTTCCCTTGGCCTGTGAAAAACATTTCAGAAACTTGGGATGAGCATAAAAAGCTCAGTAAGGGATATAAAAATATGGAAAGGAAACATGGGTACATATATACAAAAGAATGAAATCATACTTTACCCATAAAACATAATCACTTTAACATACCTCATCAAATCATGAGTAAATCATAGAAATCATAAGACATAAAGGTAACTTGAGGCATTCATAACATTCTTACGTAGGGAGTAACCATCTTGGTTATGTTTGGAATAACCATCACAGTATATTCCCTAAATCTCTTTGGAGAAACCTTAACGTTTCACTCATTCGCGTTACACAATGCATTGGAGAGATATATCGGGCTCAGCTGCCCTTAGTTTATAATGGAACCACCCGTCTTCAAAAAAATTCCCAAGAACCATAACATAATCGTATCACATAAAACATGCATAAAGGAAACAAAACATATCCACATTTCAATCACATGATATCAATACAACACATTGATATAATAAAAACATTATGAAAACCATTTTCAATACCAAAATAAAAGAAATGTAAAACAAGGTATTTATTTTTCTTTTAAAAATAAGGTATGGCTTGTAGAGGTAGCCGAAACTCAATTAATGGTCACGGCGGCAGAGAAGTCGTTGTCGCTGCATACGTACGACAAAAACATTCCCTTTTTTTCATTTATTAAACGCTTCGTATAAAAAATATTCCTTTTTAATAAACATAAATTTCAAAGGGTTTTATACACCGTATAAAAGAAGGTTGTGTATAAAACAGAATATGCCACAATGAAAGGAGATTGAGACGAAGTCCCATACCTCGGGTCCGACTTGACCCGATCGTTCTTTAATGTCCTGAATAATAAACTTGAGTTAATTTCTATTTTATTAAGAACCTTTTCAAGTTCATTATTCCTTTTATATCACTTATTACCATGTCATGAACCCTATGTAATTATTTTAGTTAATAACGGTCGTTTTAACGATCATTTGTACTTGAGTCAAAATATGCTCTTTATAATTACAAATTTTTCATGTATCCATTATATCCAGAGTTAGAATCATGATTTATATATCATATATATCATATATATCCATTATATACATGCATTTATAATATTACATAATCATTTAGAGGTAAGAAATGAAATGCACTGTTCATGGTGACGGTAAGCCGTACGTACGCATGAACACTACTTTCATTTCTATTTCGTATTTTATAGAATAGAATCATAATGATGTAAAGGTATATTATAATTCCAGTGTAATATAATGTATAATATCATAACTCCATCCTTTATACGTCCCACATATGGTATTAACGAATCAAATCACATTGAGGGGCCTTTAGTCCGCACTTCCTTAAATGAAGATATCGCGTTTACCCATAATGGAAACCATAAAGGTATGCCCAAAATGAAAAATACAGAAGCTTAAGGAAAACATAAAAATATTATATATCATATATAAATATAGTGTCATCTTAATGTCCACCATTGAAGGTGTTAAAAGAATTTTGAACAATAATCGTTTCGGGAGGCATAAATTCACCATCCACGAAAACATTATGTTATTTAACCATTAGATGTAGGTTTGTGTAAGTGTAGCTCGAATCCATCTTATAACAACATCCTAGTATATTTAATATACTTGATTTTTTACAAAAAGAAATGAATAAAAATAGTTTAGGGGGTTGGAGAAGTAAAATAAAACAAAAGGACTCAAGTGAAGACATTATCTTAAAATCGGGTAACTCCCTTTGGTTTGAGCTCAAAGGATTCCTTGGGAAGACTTATGAAAATATTGAGGCTTCAAGGAGTAATAGAGGGATGTGTAGAGAAAAAATGGGTAGGTTTTGGCCGAGCCAAAGGCTTTGGAAGTGTGGGTAAGAAGGTAGAGGCGGGGGCCTTTTATAAGAGTAGAGGAGGGGCACTCTTGGAAAGTAAGGAAATGTTACTTTATTTTAAAATGAGTTTCGGATTCAAAAGGTCCCACATTGATATAATTCAAAGTTACGGTGACAAGGGTTAAAAATATACCCATCCAATAGGTTTTGGACATGTGTATGTCATATATTTTACATTATCTTTTCATTTTATTTAAATCCTTTATTATTGAGGTAATCGCTGCATCAACATTATGTCATAAATAATTTAATATATTTAATGACTAAAAATTATAAAAAAAAAATAATGATGTAGGAAATCTTTTTAGCTTTATAATTAATATTTATAGTAAAAAATAGGACTTGTATAACCCCATGTAAATATTGTTTTAGTAAAACATCTCATGTTTGTGTCATTTTTACTTTTATATTAAATAAAAAGTTATTTATGTCATTTCCCAACCAAAGTGGCTCCATGGGGTCCCCAAGTTGACCCATGGATTGTCTTGGTCGGCAATGACACATCCAATAAGGGTAGGACATGTGTCTATGTCATTTTATATTATTAAAACATTATTCTTACCTTAAATTACACTAATTCCCTCTAATCGCGATTAAAAACAAAAAAGTTACTATTCACCAAAAAAATATTTTAATCCCATTGAACCACATTTTACTTTCTAATGACAACCATGTATGTCGGATTTTTGAAATTCAAACCCCAGAGGTGGTAAAATTTCATTTAAACGAAAAATCAGTTTTTTAAGTACCACTTAGTGGTTTCACTATTCATCAAAAATTGACGTTTTTCAGAAAAATACCAAAACTTCACCCTAAGATATAGTTGATATTCCGAATTCAAAAATGATGTCTATTTTACAAAATTGAAAACATATAAGTTACATTAATTAATTTAATAATTAATTTCCGCTTTCAGAGCAAATATCGTGTTTTTATGAAACAATAAGTATCAAAAGATTGACACTAGTTTAAGTCCAATTTCAAAGTGAAATTAATTCCAGGGACCACTATCGGATTAGATGGTAAAAATATATTCTAATTTCAATTTAAAACCAATTCCAAAGATAATGTAATCATATAAATAATTTAGATTAAAAAGAGGTTTTGAAATAAAATACAACATTTTTTACTATTCATTAAAAAATGATCTTTATCGGAAAAATACCAAAAATTCACACAAAGTAAATTTTGTTGTCCCAATCATAAATAATATGTTTATTTTGACAAACATAGCTTATAAAATTTTCAAAAGATAGATTTAAAAATGGTTTTCCATTAAAAGGCAGTGAAACAATCTTTTAAAAATATTAGTGTATTCCATGCTTAAGATTGGATTTATTTTCATTTTAAGACTCTAAAACACTATCTAATTCATTGATAGACAAAGATAAAGATATCTATTATTCATTACTTACTTGGGATGTTACATCCTTCCCCCCTTTAGAAAATTGCGTCCCCGCAATTTAATTACTTATCGAATTATTGGGGGTATTTATCCCCCATCGCATTTTCAGATTCCCTTATTGCCTCTTCTATCATGTGGGTTTTCCCCAAAACCATTACCTGATTAATCACCTTATTCTGTAACACATGCTCCCAGTGGTCAAGAATCTGGACCGGTTGTTCCCCATAAGATAGGTTCTCTTCCAGCTGAACTACCTCTGGACTCCAAACATGAGATGGATCTGGCATATACTTTCTCAACATCAAAACATGAAAAACATTGTGTACCTGAGATAAACTCGGAGGTAAAGCCTGTGGGAAAGCAACTTATCTAACTCTCTCCAGAATTTCATTTGGTCCAATGATCCTTGGACTCAACTTTCCTTTCTTACCAAATCTCATCACACTTTTCCATGGTGATACTTTGAGAAAAACATGATTACCTACCTCAAAAGAGAGATCCTTCCTCCTATTGTCCGCATAACTCTTCTGCCTACTCTGAGCTGTTCTCATGTGTTTCTGAATCAGATGAAATTTTTCTACCATCTCTTCTACCAATTCTGGTCTCATCAACTTCTTTTCACCCACTTCATCCCAGAAATCTGGAGTTCGACACCGCTTCCCATATAACACCTCAAATGGTGCCATCTGTATACTGGAATGAAAACTGTTATTATAGAAAAATTCAACCAAAGAAAGATGTTGGTCCCAACTTCCCGGATAATCCATAGAGAAAGAACGCATCATATCCTCCAATGTCTGAATTGTTCGTTCTGACTACCCATCTGATTGAGGATGAAAAGTTATACTAAAATTTAATTCAGTACCCAACGACTTATGAAGGCCTTCCCAAAAGTTAGAAGTGAACATGGGATCACGATTAGATACAATAGAGAGAGTAACTCCATATAACCTGACTATCTCTTTAAGATATAAACGAGAAAGTTGATCTAGAGGGAAATTATCTCGAATAGGAAGGAAATGAGTAGATTTAGTCAAGCGATCAACAATAACCTAGATTGCATTATTACCTTGAGATGTATTCAGTAATCCCACAACAAATTCCATGGATATATTCTCCCATTTCCACTCTGGCACTGGTAAAGGCTGAAGCATCCCTTTCGGTAACTGCCGCTCTGCTTTAACCCGTTGACATGCCAAACACTTCAAAGTAAAATCTGCAATATCTCTTTTCATTCCATCCCACCAGTAATACTCTCGCAGATCTCTGTACATATTAGTACT
Organism: Viscum album; assembly: GCA_963277665.1. NCBI lineage: Eukaryota > Viridiplantae > Streptophyta > Magnoliopsida > Santalales > Viscaceae > Viscum > Viscum album. The sequence goes on along the minus strand of OY728152.1, from coordinate 1,578,689,518 downwards.
GTAAGTATGAACTGAAAATGGAGATCTATGAGCATCACATAACAACTCTCCCTTCAACTGTGAATCACATGGCACACACAATCTCTTCCCAAATCTCAAAACGCAATCATTACCAATGTTGAATTCATTCAACTTACCTTTCTGAACTAGCTCTACCTTTTTCTGCAACTCACTGTCTTTCTTCTGTGCTCTCTTGATTCTATTTGATAGAGATGATCTCACTGATACCTGAAACAAAACAGAAGAATTTCCTGCACCAACAACTTCTATGCCATAGTTCATCAAATCCTTAACCAAAGGATCCCGTTCCAAATGCAACATTCCTAATGAAGAATTACTTTTTTGACTCAAAGCATCGACCACATTATTTGCTTTTCTCGGATGGTAATGAATTGTACAATCATAATCCTTGATTAATTCTATCCATCTCTTTTGTCTCATGTTCAATTCTTTCTTAGTGAAAATATACTTTAAACTTTTGTGATCGGTATATATTTCACACTTTACTCCATACAAATGATGCCTCCAAATTTTTAAAGTGAAAACAACAGCAGCTAATTCCAAATCATGTGTATGGTAATTTACCTCATTAGTTTTCAACTTTCCTAAAGCATAAGCAATTACCTGATCATTCTGCATTAGGACACAAAAAAGTCCTTTCAATGAATCATCACTGTAGATAACAAACTCACCATTCCTGGAAGGTAGTGCCAAAATTGGGGCATTCCCCAATCTTCTTTTCAACTCCTGAAAACAATCATCACATTCTTTTGTCCAGATAAACTTAACACCCTTTCGAGTTAGTTTAGTCATTGGACTAGATAACCGTGAAAAATTTCTAACAAACTTTCAGTAATAGCCTGCAAAACCAAGGATGCTACATATATCAGTTACATTTGTGGGTCTTGGCCATTCTTCCACAACCTTTGTTTTTGCAGGATCAACAGTTATCCCATCTTTAGATACAATATGACCAAGGAAAGAAATTTGTTGCAACCAAAACACACACTTGCTGAATTTTCCATACAATTTCTTTTCTTTAAAGGTTTGTAAAATAACCCCTAAATGTATTTCATGCTCCTCTTTACTTTTATAAAACACCAAAATAACATCAATGAAAACCACCATAAACTTATCCAAGAACTCATGGAAAATTCTATTCATTAGGTCCATGAATACAGCAGGTGCATTGGTTAGCCCAAAAGGCATTACTACAAATTTATAATGGCCATATCTTGTATAAAACGCGGTCTTCGGAACATCTGCTTCCTTTAACTTCAGCTGATGGTACCCCGATCTCAGGTCAATCTTTGAAAAACACTGAGCTCCATGGAGCTGATCAAACAAATCATCGATATGAGGCAAAGGATATTTATTCTTAACAGTGATTTTATTCAAGGCTCTATAATCAATGCAACGTCGCATAGAACCATCATTCTTTTTAACAAATAAAACAGGAGAACCCCATGGTGATGTGCTAGGACGAATGAAACCTTTCTCTAATAAATCTTGCAATTTCTCCTTCAACTCTAAAAGTTAAATTTGAGCCATTCGATAAGGGGGTTTTGAAATTGGCTTAGCATCAGGAACTAAGTCAACAGTAAACTCAACTTCCCAATATGGTATTATTCCAGGCAACTCATCAGGAAAAACATCAGGATAATCATTTACCACTGGCACATCATTAATCTAAACAGTTCCTTTATTTTCAACGATGTCTGCAAGGTAACATTCATTTCCATATTTTACAAGTTTCTCGGCCTCTTGATATGTTATCAACAGTAAGGGTTCATTATTGTACACAAAATGAAATTCTTTCTGAAAATAAACTTCTTTATCTCTACATTCAATCTTAGCATGGTAAATAAAGAGCCAATCCATACCCAGGATAACATCAAACTCTACTAGAGGTAGAACAATAAGTTTTTCTAGTAGGTTCTTTCCACAGATAAGGATAGGAAGATTCTTATAAATTCTATTTGCCTCAATATTTCCTCCAGGTGTTTTTACCAAAAGTTCAGGAGTCATTTATTGAGATGGTATTCCCATTTTACTAGAAAAGGTTTCATAGATGAAAAAATGTGTAGACCCCGAATCAAACAACACACCGGAATAATATGAATAAAAAACAAGGTACCTGATACAACTTCATTTGATGGCCCGACATCTACTAAAGTAGTTGCAAAGGATTTCAACACCCCTTTATGCTTGTAGTCTAACTGCTTCCCATCACTCAAGATCTTTGTCAGACACTCATTTGCATAGTGACCCATCTCATTGCACTTAAAACATTTCACTAACTATAAATCAAATTTGAACTTACCATCACCTTGATAATTTTCAGTGAAATCACGAGCCTTATGTCCCATCTTACCACATCGGTAGCACTTTCTAGAATTCAGAATACATTCCCCAGCATGCCTTTTGCCACATTTATCACAAACTGGAAACATAGATTTCTTACCATCAGACTTTTTTGAAGAATTCTTCCCTTTCTCGTGCCCCCTCAGCCTCTTCATCTGTTGGTTGTTATAGAACACTTGATCATTGACAAAATCCATTTCCACCTTCTTAGCACATTGAAAAAACTTTTCATAACTTTTAAACTCACGAGAAGATAATGCCCTTCGATATTTTGGCTTTAATCCTGAGTAAAAATGATTGATTTTACTATCAAGGTCTCGGATAAAATTTGGAGCATACCTTGCCAATCGAGTGAACCTTTCTTCATAGGTAGCCACTGAGTCTTCCTCTTGCCTCAATTCCAAGAATTGTTCTTCCATCCTAAGTCAAACAGCCATAGGAAAATACTTTTCAAGAAACATACCTTTTAATTCATCCTAGTCGAGAGCATCAATCTCATTAGCGTCCCTGATATTTTTATCCATCGACCACCACTGATCTGCTTCACCCTCCAAACAGTAACTAGCAAGACTAAACTTTTGATTGTCTAAACACCCCATGATATCAAACATATTCTCCAGTGCTTTAATCCACCCTTCAGCTAGCACATGGTCAGATGATCCTCTGAATTATGGGGGATGTTGCCTCGTGAAATGTTCCACCACTAACATGTTCTTCTGTGGTTGATCTGGCTGATCTCGTGCATGGATACCACCTCCATTTATCGCTTGAGTCAACTGTGCCATTATTGGAAAAAACTATTCAGTTCCAATTCCGACCATTTCAGGATGCTGATTCGGAAGGTTATTTCCTTATGTATGCCTTCCTAGCACTGCTTCCCTATTTCCTCTACGGAAAACCATTCTGAACAAACATGTTTTAGATGAAGCAACATGGTAATCTTCAAATGCTAAATCATTTCAATTTGACCATAAAAAAATATTTTTGGATAATCATTTAACAGAATTCTAACTCCTAAAGTTATCTAAACCGACATTTGATACCAACTATAAGTCCCCAGCCTTAAACCTTACTTAATCTTGAGTTATTACAATATTACACCATGAGGATCTTTTCAGGTTTAGAGTTTTAGATAATTAGATCATAAAACATGCATTACATTCCACATTTAAACAAAGTGGTTACATAAAAGATATTATTCATTTTCCCATCAATGGAAAAATATTTAAAATAAAACATGGTTTCATTCTTGACACTTCCTTGACACTATCATCATATCATGTACCTTTCCCTTGACCTGTGAAAAACATTTCAAAAACTTTGGATGAGCATTAAAAGCTCAGTAAGGGATATAAAAATATGGAAAGGAAACATGTGTACATATATACATAAGAATGAAATCATACTTTACCCATAAAACATAAGCACTTTAACATACCTCATCAAATCATTATTAAATCATAGAAATCATAAGACATAAAGTTAACTTGAGGCATTCATAACATTCTTACGTAGGGAGTAACCCTCTTGGTTACGTTTGGAATACCCATCACAGTATATTCCCTAAATCTCTTCAGAGAAACCTTAACGTTTCACTCCTTCGCGTTACCCAATGCATTGGAGAGCTATATCGGGCTCACCCACCCTTAGTTTATCATGGAACCACCCGTCTTCATAACAATGCCCAAGAACCATAACATAATCATATCACATAAATCATGCATAAAGGAAAAATAACATTTCCACATTTCAATCACAAGATATCAATACAACACATTGATATAATAAAAACAATATGAAAAGTATTTTCAATACCAAAACAAAAGAAATGTAAAACAAGGTATTTGTTTTTCTTTTAAAAAGAAGGTATGGGTTGTAGAGGAAGCCATACGTACGCATGAACGCTACTTTCATTTCTATTTCATATTTTATAGAATGGAATCATAATGATATAAAGGTATATTAAAATTCCAGTGTAATATAATGTATAATATCATAACTCCATCCTTTATACGTCCCACATATGGTATTAACGAATCAAATCACTTTGAGGGGGCGGTAGTCCGCACTTCCTTAAATGAAGATATCGTGTTTACCCATAATGGAAACCATAAAGGTATGCCCAAAATGAAAAATACAGAATCTTAAAGAAAAAATAAACATATTATATATCATATATAAATATAGTGGCATCTTAATGGCCACCTTTGAAGGTGTTAAATGAATTTTGAACAATCATCGTTTCGGGAGGCAGAAATTCTCCATCCACGGAAACAGTATGTTTTTTAACCATTAGATGTAGGTGTGAGTAAGTGTAGCTCAAATAATTCTTATAAAAACATCCTAATATATTTAAGATATTGTGGTTGTTACAAAAGAAATTAATAAAAAGTGTTTAGGGGGTTGGAGAAGTAAAATAAAACAAAAGGACTCAAGTGAAGACATTACCTTAAAATCGGGTAACTCCCTTTGGTTTGTGCTCAAAGGCTTCCTTGGGAAGACTTCTGCCCAAAGTGAGGCTTCAAGGAGTAATAGAGGGATGTGGAGAGACAAAATGGGGAGGGTTTGGCCGAGTCAAAGGCTTTGGAAGTGTGGGTAAGGAGGTAGAGGTGAGGGCCTTTTATAAGAGGAGAGGAGAGGCACTCTTGGAAAGTAAAGAAATGTTACTTTATTTTAAACTGTGTTTCAGATTCAAAAGGTCCCAAATGGATATAATTCGAGGTTAAGGTGATAAGGTTCGAAATATACCCGTCCAATAGGTTTTGGACATGTGTAGGTCATATATTTTACATTATCTTTTCATTTTATTTAATTCCTTTATTAATGAGGTAATCGCTGCATTAACATGATGTCATAAATAATTTAATATATTTAATGACTAAAAAATATAAAAAAAAATATCATGATGTATTAAATATTTTTATATTTTTAATGAATATTTATAGTCAAAAATCTTACTTGTATAACCCCATGTAAATATTGTTTTAGTAAAACATCTCATGTTTGTGTCATTTTTACTTTTACATTAAATAAAAAGTTATTTATGTCATTTCCCAACCAAAGTGGATACATGGGGTCCCCAACTTGACGCATGGATTTTATTGGTCTTCCATGACACATCAAATAAGGGTAGGACATGTGTCTAGGTCATTTTATATTATTAAAACATTATTCTTACCTTAAATTAGACTAATTACCTCTAATCGCGATTAAAAACATAAAAGTTACTATTCACCAAAAAATTATTTTAATTCCATTGAACCACATTTTACTTTTTAATGACAACCATGTCTGTCAGATTTTTGATATTCAAAACACATAGGTGGTAAAATTTCTTTTAAATGAAAAATCAGTTTTTTAAGTACCACTTAGTGGTTTCACTATTCATCAAAAATTGATGTTTTTCAGAAAAATACCAAAACTTCACCCTAAGCTATATTTGATATTCCGAATTCAAAAACGATGTCTATTTTACAAAATTCTAAACATATAAGTTACATTAATTAACTTAATAATTAATTCCCACTTTTAGAGCAAATAGCGTGTTTTTATGAAACAATAAGTATCAAAATATTGACACTAGTTTAAGTCCAAATTCAAAGTGAAATTAATTCAAGCGACCACTATCAGATTAGATGGAAAAAATATATTCTAATTTAACTTTAAAACCAATTCAAAAGCTAATATAATCATATATATAAATTAGATTTAAAAGAGGGTTTGAATTAAAATACAACAATTTTCACTATTCATTAAAAAATGAACTTTATCGGAAAAATACCAAAAATTCACACAAAGTAAATTCTGATGTCCCAATAATAAAGAGTAAGTTTATTTTTTACAAACATAGATTATAAAATTGTGAAAATATATATTTAAAAATGGTTTCCCATTAAAAGGCTGTAAAATAATCTTTTAAAAATATTAGTGTATTCCATGCTTAAGATTGGATTTATTTTCATTTTAAGCCTCTAAAATACTATATAATTCATCAATAGACATAGATAAAAATATCTATTATTCATTACTTACTTGGTATGTTACACACTATCTTGGATTGATAAAATACACTTGTTTCTCTGACACATATGTCCCAACCTTTTATACCATAACTGATTTTCATCCACCATGCCCATGTAACAAGAATTTTGTACTTCACCAACTTGGAAAAAGTTTCCTTTTGTACGTTGGCCTCTTATAACAATATTTCGATCATTTTCACATTTCACAATGAACCCATCTTTTCTAAATATTACCTTTTTCCCTCATCAAAGAGTTTTGAAACACTCACACGATTATGTTTCAACCCATCAACATATAATGTCTTCATAGATTTCATTTTCTCTTTTCAGATGATGGTTGATCCAACACCTTTGATTCTCGTAGATTCAGCATTTCCAAATGTAACAGTTATTTCGTTGAAGACTTTCACATTCATCAGCAAGATTAAGTTTCCTGTCATATAAGAAGAAAACCTACTATCAAGAATCCATGTTCATTATCATTTTTTATCTTTCAAATGAGTTTCAACAACAAGATCTTTTTGTTATTCATTTTCCTTCACTTTCTATTGTTCTTCCACCAGTTTCCTAGCTAGGTCAATGTGTTCTGGCTAGACAACCATGCACTCTTTCTTTTCAGACTTATCAGACCTTTCCCTTTTAGCTTTTAAAAACTCTGGCTTTTGAGAATTATTAAGAATCTTTTGTTGCTCTAGTAAGACACTAAGACATCCCTTGGAAAGATGTCCAGGTGAATCACATATTTCACAAATAGTTTCTAGTTGTTGGATCCTATTATCAACTTTTACACTTCTATTCTTAGATATCTTCTAAAATTTATTTGGATACTTTCTATTTTGAAAGGATTGAATCCCCCTAAATCCTTTTCTATCAAAAAAAGTGGAATAGTTTTAATGTTTTTGGTTGAACCAACACATATTTTTCATGTGTCTGAATCCACTAAAATACATGCAATAACCATTGAAAGAATATTTACCTCTGAAACATCAACAATGACTGGATTTTTGAACATGTTTCTCAACAACCTTCTTAATATAACTATGTTGACCATCAACCTAAATGTTTTCAATTGTAACTCCCATTCTCATTTCATATTTACTATCACCAGAAGTATTAGAATTATTTCTTGACTTGTGATTTTTATGTACTTCAAATTTTTCATCATTTCTGACTTTGATCACATACATGGTCTTTCCGACCATGTTCTTTTCATAACTAGTTCTCTCTTTAATTTCAACCACTGAAGGTAACATTTTTGGATCCTTGTTTAGTTTATTCTTACTGGAACATTCATGAACTTCTGAGATATAATTTTGATACTCATATTCATTTTTTATCTTTATAATGTTTTTGATGGACATGTTCCAACTATTCTTCTTTTTCCTTCAACTTTACTTCAAGATGATCATTATGATTCTTTGTATTTTCAAGAGAATTATTCATATCATTAATCTCTTTTTCCATCTTTATTTTCTTATCAATAAAACCTTATTGATTTTTTAATGTGGAATTTTTATTTATCAGCTTGTTGTTTTCCTTCTCAAGCCTTCTGATCTTCCTCAAGAATTCATTCAACTCTTCTTTTAGATGATATTCAAGTTGAATTTCTTCTTCTCATGAACTATTTCTCTTATACTCTTCATTTTTTACTGCATTAATAAAGGTATTCTCTCTAGATTTTTCTGCCAATAATTTCTCAGATTCATCTTCGCTATCTTATTCATATTTATCTTTAGATAAAAAGCTTCTTTATTTATTTGATGAAAATTTTATCCTTCCCCTTTGAAAAATATTAGCCTTTGTTAGCTTGTTTCTTCCAAAACCTTCTTGGCCTTCTGTTTTCATCATCACTGTCTTCTTCTTTATTCTTTTGAGGACAGTTAGTGGCAAAGTGACCAATGGCTCCACACTCAAAACATTTCAAGGGAATTTTACCAATGTATTTCCCTGTACCTCTTTTCACATTCTTAGAATACAAGGATAAAATTTCATGAAAAGTTTTACTTACCTTTTCATCAGAATTAGATTCACCAGCATCATCTTCAATAAGATTCTTCTTTGACTTCTCTCTCTTTGTATCCTTGAATGACATTTCTCTATCAGATTTTGTTCTTCCCTTCATAGACTTCTCTATTCTCACCTAATAAGTAATGAGAGTGCTATAAAAATAATCCAAAGATAATGTTTCAGGGTCTCTATCTTCTAATGAAGACACCTTAGCATCAAACTTGTCAAGAAGAAATCTCAAGATCTTTTTGACAACTGTAGAATCCTCCAACGTTTCACTAAGACATCTGATTGTACTGACAATAACATTTATCCTGGTAATGAAATCCCCAACAGATTCAGATTCTCCCATTTTGAAATCTTCATTCTTCATTCACAATATTTGTAGTTTATCATTCTTCACTTTTGTATTTCCTTCATAGATGTTCTTCAATTTGTCTCAGATTCCTTTGGCTCTAGAAACAACTTTCACTCTTAAAAATTCACTCTCAGAAATAGATGAGAGTAACACATTTTTATCTATTCCATCATTCTCAATGTTCTTCTAATCCACAATAGTAAGAGTAACCTACTCATCAATAGTAGGAAATCCATCCATTGTAGTTTCATTAACTTTATATCCAATAGACATAAGATAAGGAATTATTCTGCCCTTCCAGATGTGATAGTTCTTTCCATCAAAAATCTGAATCCCCTTACTATTCACGCAATCTAGATTCTCCATCACAACTTATCTTCAACCACTTCAGAAAAGAATAAATGAAGGGATACTATCCCTCTGATACCTATTGATGTTCCCAGTCAGGATCCAAGTATCATAGAGAGGGTGAGGGGGTGAATCAGTGATATATTTTTATTTTTAAGTTTATTGATTTTTGAAACAACCTTCACCTCCTGTTAAAGAGTTTCTTCTCTACTAAACACACAAAACCACATGAACACAAGATTTTAAAGGTTCACTACTCAACAAGAGTAGCTATGTACTTGGAATGGTACGAAAACAATCCATTACCACATAATCCACTAGAAAAAAATCATTTGATGTGGAATACAATGTGTATGATATACTGTTACACTCTTGTAGCACTTCAAAAACAATATAAAAGTGATTGTTCTCCATCTTATCACAAATAGGGTAATGTAATAATTCTTTTCTTCTTAATTAACTTTCACAAATAAAATCATTTAGAACAATTATTTATATTCCTACCTAGAGGCTGGTAAAAACCTCCGAGAACAAATAGCTTGTGCGCCACTCCCTGCTTGCATTCCTCCCTGCTTGCGTCCCACCTACTTGTGTGCCTACTGCTTGCACACCTCCATACTTTCACACCTACTCACTACTTGCACGCCACCGTTGAGCATATCTCACAACTTGCGCACCACCATTGTCTTATACACAACTCACTTTTTGAAAGCACCTCTGTTCTTGTGTGCCTCTGTCAACTTGCACGACAAGACTTGTGTGACAAAACTTGTATGACACCCTACTTGTGAACCTTATAAATAACCCTTATCTTGCGCGCCACTTCAAATTGCGTGCCACCCTATACTACATGCGTGATCAGAGAACCCTCTACTACTTTTGTACTCAGAGCTCAATTTTTCTCTTAAGTGTTGAGCATTAAAAAATGAGGAGGTTAGTCATCTATTTATTGGCATTTTGGTGACTTGCACACCAAATACACTTGTGCGTTGTTCCTAATTTCACGCTGCTTCATCACTTGTGTGCCACTTCATCACTTGTGCGCCCTTCCATCACTACCGTGAAACTTTATTTACTTTGTCATATTTTGATATGATGATGTTGAAATATGACATGTGCACAACATACACTTGTGTGCCACTTATACATGCACGCCACACTTGTGCGCTGCTTATACTTGCACGCCACACTTTCATGCCAATTATACTAGCGCAACATTTTATTTCCATTGTCAAATTATGATGTGATTATCCTGAAATATGACTTACGTGCCACTTATACTTGCGCCAATAATTTCACACCAATACTTGCACGAAAATACTTTTGCGCCACTTTCGACTTGCATGCCATTTTTTCCCTTTTCCAAAAACACTTCTTTACTCCCCCGATCCTTCATAAGGCTTGCATCACAAGTTCTCTTGACTTATGATATTTGTGAAATACATATCAGTAAAGCATTGTCTGATTTTTGGTCCTTTTACAAAATGAATTGATTTATCTTCTTTAAAAAAATAAATACAACACCCTGTGAAGGAAAAATCTTCAAACATTCTTTCCCATCCAACTTGGTCCCAACACCTACAGTGGTGGATCGTTTCCGATATTTCAATACAGACACCTTTTAAGATTTACCTCTAGAGAGAGAGGTGTATTTCTATGTTGATCATGTTTCAGGAGAAGCACTGGTGTTAATTCCTCCATATAGGATGGCTACACTAGAGTTACAGGTGCTAAAGAAGTAGTTTTAGGAGTTATGGAAAAAGTGTTTCATCTAACCTAGTACTTCTCCATGGAGTTCGCCTATCCTTTTATCAAAGAAGGGAGATGGTACCCTCTGTCTTTGTTAGGATTATTACAAGCTGAACTAGTTATAGAAGGTATGGTCTATACGAGTATTTTGTTAAGTCATTCAGTACCACAAATGCACTGACATTTTTCATGGAACTGATCAACCGAGTGTTCCATCCATACAAGGATTCTTTTGTGGTATTCCTCTTGGACGATAGATTTGTGTACTCTCACACATGGAATGACCATTCCACCCATCGTAATATCATATTGACAAAACTAATAGTTCATTAGTTATATTCTAAGTTCTCAAAATGAATCTTTTGGATGGACCAAATTCACTTATGGGGTCACATCAACTCAGAGACATGAGTATCAGTAGACCCAAAAAAATTAAAAGAATTAGCTTCATGGGGATATATGAAGAACCTATTTGAGGTACAGAGTTTTCTAGGATTGTATAGTTACAAAAAAAGATTTATATAGGACATTTAACACTTAAAAGCTCCACTAACGGGCATGACTAAGAAGGGTGAGAATAACTTATGGATAGATTCCTACGATTTGGTCTTTTAGGAGCTGAAAGGGAGATTGGTTATAGAACTGGTCTTGAATTTTTATGGAGTTAGGAAAGAGTTACACCATTTACTATAATGCATTAGGTATTGGGCTAGGAGAAGAGCTTATGTAGGGGTAAATAGCCATTGAGTATGGTTCTCGGTAGTTGAGGCCACATTAGGGGAATTACATGATGCATGATCTAAATTTAGCTACAATTGTGAATGTCTTATGATATTGGATAAATTATCTTCTAGGAGAGAATTTTTTTGTATTCAATGACCACAAAATCTTCAAGTATATATTTACTCAGCGAGATCTGAATTTGAGATCACCATGGTGGGTTGAGAACCTTCAGTCCTTTAACATTTAACTTTCTTATATGCCTAGGATAGGCATTGGATTATCTGATGCGTTGAGCAGGAAAACATTGATAGAGGTAGTTCAAGAGTCCAGCAGTCAGTGGTAGCTTTTGGATATATTCTCTGAGAGGAATTTGGCGGTTCAAAATAAGAAGGGGAAGACGTTTCTTTCATTTATGTTTGTTACTTTCACTCTTCTATATCGAGTGAAAATGATGTTGCTATTATGTTCTGAACGCCCAGTCCTTTGAGAGAGTGTGTCTGGTGAGGTCTTACTCCGGGGTGGGACATAGTTAACGATGATTTTTTTTTCAATTTCATGGACACTCATGGGTGTCACAATACATATGTGAGGAATTGATGTGAGATTTTTTGCCTCGTTAAGGGATGTTCATCCTAGGGTCACAAATACGTATTGGGATCTACATCATCAGTATTTGTGTCCAGGTATGAAGAGGGATGTACCTGGTTTTGTTATAATTTGTTTCTTCTTTCAGTAGGTTAAGGTTGAGTGTCAGTGATCAGATGGTCTGTTACAGTGGTTACTCATTCCTGTGTGGATGTGGAATGATGTTGTGATATATTTCGTAAAAGGTTTACTGATACCACTTTTAGGGAATGATTCATTTTGGGCTATAATTGATAGACTCACGAAGGATTCACAAAGTCCAATCAATTAAATAAACCTTCAGTGTCAATGATCTTGGATGGTTTTACATTCGAGAGATTACATGTTACTAGGGGGTTTTTTACTTTATCGTTTTATATAGGGATTCTCAGTTTACTTCTCGTGTTTTTTAGGGACTGTAGATGGCTTTGGGAACACAAGTAATTACAACTTACCATCCCCTGAAAGATGTCTAATATGAGTGCACAGTTTAGGTTTTAGAGGACATGCTTTGAGCCTGTGTCTTGGATTTTGGTGTATCTTGGGAGAGTCACATACCCCTAGTGGAGTTTTCATACAGTAATAGTTTTTAAGAAACAATTCAGATGGAACCTTGTGAAGATTTTTATGGTAAGACATATAGATCATCCCTATGTTGGTTATGGGTAGGATAGGTAGCTATTCTAGGACCATGCCTTGTCCAGGACTCCACCGAGGAGGTGGAATTTATTCAAAAGAGGAGGTATACATCACAATCATTACTAAAATCTTATGCTAAACAATTGAGACAACCAATAGAGTTCAAGGTCAGAGATCATGTTTTAATACGTGTCACACCAAGGATGGGACACAAGAGGATTTGGAGATATGGGATTCTGTCACATAGATATATTAGGTTTTCTAAGGTTTTGGAGAGAGTCGAGATGGTTTCCTATAGGTTGTGGTTACCTCATAGGAAACTGGCTATGCATTACATCTTTAATGTTTCTCAGTTACAGTATTACTTTTCAGACATATCTCTTGTTTTTCAACCTGAGTAGGTTGAGTTAGAGGTGGATACATTATTTGAGGATCACCCTATTCGGTTTGTGGATCATATCACGAAGGTTATCTGTGGTAGGTATCTTCCTCTAGTATGGTTGATATGGCAGCATGACTGAGTATAGAACAAGACATGGGGGAGGGAGTATGATGTACAATCTCAATGCCTGAATTTGACCCTAGATTCTTCTTCACCACCCATTGAAGGGATATTCAGGGATGAATAGATTTAAGGGGGTGTAGTATTTATGAACTCGAATCCTCATTTCAGGTATGTATCTTTATTTCAGGTTGTTTTTTAGGAACAAGGAATAAATGTTAATTTTCGAGGTACACATTGTGTACCAGGGTATCGTGTAGATACACGTACTAGCCATGTAATGGAAAAATACATTTCCTTTTGGTGACTTGGTAGACCTCTTAAAGAAGTGGCTGGTTCAAGTCACTACACAACATGTACATTTAATGAATATGACTTTTTCTTTTCTTTTGAATTGATAAATATGATTGGGGTCACATCTCATCCTTAGAAACATCTTCTTCTCCCCATGGTTCATAATGGAGAGCTTTGAAATGAATAATGAACATAGAACCCCTTCCAATTCTCCATATGACCTCCAATTGAGACATTGTTGGGTGCGTTCGAATCCCACTGGTGAGTTATCAATTCCCCTTGATCCATTCATCCTGATTATTATTCTCTCATGAGTTATTCAAGGTTTTTAGTTTTCACCTTTATGTATAACTTCAACATTTTATGTCGATTACTGGACATATGTTCAAGATTATTGACTATTCAACATCATGGTTGTTGGTTTGTGTATTTAGTTGTTCATATTTCGATTGTATATACTTAAAGATCTATATACCCTTGTCGTGGTATTGTATGTAATGGAATAAAACCCCGATAATCACCTATTATGCTTTGGATGATATGATTAAGGGTAGTTCCATATGTGTAAGGTTAGATAACTTGTTTATGGGTTTGTTTCCCATGATTATTATTTCTGGCCTTTTGGTCTGGAATGTCAATTAGGAATTATTTATTTTCCATGCCTTGTTTTCTAAGGATTGAGGTACTATTAATATGTCATGCCTCAGATATGCATTGAAAATTGTTTACCAAGGGGAATCTGACTGTGATTGATTCTCTAGGTATGGACATTTATGTATGTTTTAATACTATGAGACCTAGGAGTATTTAATGTGAGATATACCAGAAGTTCATTGACCCAGGGGTTTAGACTATGATAGATTTCCGATGTGGTTTCTTATGATTGTTGGATAGTATATAAGACCAAGGTATTTAGACCATGAGAGCTTTCACAGGTGTTCATTAGTAAATTATTAGTGCTATGTAGGACCAAAGGGGTCATATCGTGAGAGCTACGTAGAGGGTAGTTATTAAATGAATTGTGGTTATGATATAGTAGGGGGATTAAACTGAGAGAAACTTCTAAAATGGGTTTTTATATAACAATTGAATGATTATGATTAGTTTCTAAAGCCAAATTACAAGCTTGGACTCAGTCTAACTTGATTGTCTAGATGATCTTCTCGGACTTCTATTGTAACTATTACATAGGGGATACCGAGATTAGGCTAGATCCCATGGTTTACATAATTTAACAGAGGATTAATGAATGTTAAATGAATCTAATTAAAAATTGTTGGATTTTTTTACTTCTGAGTACTTCAATTTTTATTACGTCATTTTAGCATTCTACCTACTATATATATTCAAGGACGGTTAGTCCCATATATTTTGGGGGTTGCCTATATATTTTTTTCTCAAACCTGTTTGGGTCATGATTTTGGACCTAAACATATTATATTGTTGAAGGTATAGATAATGGATAGTGACCTTATTTATCAGGTACTTTATAGTTGTTGGAGCTAGAGAGAATGAGACTAAGATGAGGATTGTGGTACTGTTGGAGTTTACATACTAGTCTGTACATTGGTTTCTATTTTTCATTTTCAACATTGTGACTTGTTTTTCTAATATCCTAGACACATGTGGAATTCATCTTTTTTATATTATCCAATTGTTTTATTACAATTTGTATTCTGTTTTTATGTCTATCATGTGGTATTACAACTTCAGATATTGTTTACTATTTTATTTCTTATGGGTATACCCTACTAATGATGGAATAGTTTCTACATTATCACATTGTAGCCCTCATTTCTAGTCAACAACCTCTAGTATTTGGGGAAATGTGCTTGAGTTCATGTGACCAACTTGGTTTAGGGAACCTTTCAGTGGCTCCCAAATCAGGGATTTTAAATTATTATTTCATGGATTGTGTTCTTTATTTCCATACAATTTATATCTTATGAACATCCATTCTTATTGTTATGATTAATGCATGTGAACTTTTATATCGTGGGTATGATCTTCTATTTTCATGATCATGTTCTCATATCCTTATACTCATAAATATGTTTTAATATCTCCCTTATTAAAATTTACTAGTCATTCATGGTCACCCCATTCTTATGATTCCTATCCCTATGTTTTGAAGATACGTTTTATTTAGAAGTATTAATGTGGAGTTATTTATTAGTGATGTTAATGATATTTCACCAGGATATATGTTTTTTAAATACACTATACTATTATAGTCATCAAGCATGTATTTTTGTATTTTACTGAATATTCATATCAAATGATGTAAAATCCATGTATATCAAGCCTAGATCACAATAGTTGGAATCAAAGGGGATGTTTAGTCAACTTTTTGAAACTAAAAACAGAAAAAATAGTGATATAACAAGGTATATTTCTAAGGATAAGTCTAAGGATTTCTTTAAGGATAAGAATAATGATGAATTAATGTTTGAGAAAATGTACTGGAATTTTGTTAAGTGGTAGAGTGATTGCCTTCCTAAAAATACATACCTATCTAGATACTACAAGTTGATGTGGATCTGACACATATTTACATATGGGTAACAACTCTGACTAGATGTTCCAAGCCTGGAATAGGGTAATCTGGTAGACAACAACATGCCTTGAGGCACCCTTGGTTTGACACTCCTAGTGGATACTCTATGGGAATACACAAACTCTTCATGAGATATCATAATGGAATTGAATATATGTTGGATAGGAATAACATAAAATAAACCTTGGGCATCATGGATTAAAGAAGGGTTCATGATGTAGACATCCTATATGAAATTATTTTCCTGACTATGTGGTTTTCTACTATGAGAATTAATGCTCACATAATGATTCTGGTTTTAACCAATGACAAGAACTGGATGGAGATATATTAACATTGAATATGATGGATGATTTACTCAGGAGATGTCATGTGGGGTGATCACTGGAGGGAGAGATGTTTAGATCATGCCTAATCAATTTTCATGGAACATTAACAATAACATAAACTATCACTAACTCTTATACTCACCATGGAAGAGAAATAATTAGTTCTCTATGAGTTAAGGTAATAGAGACCACAGAGTAAAGAATATTGGGTTTCTTCTATGTCATTAATGTGGAAAGAATCTCCTATTTGAATGTCTTAGTGAAACATGAAGATATTTCTACTTTGGTAATGAATAGAATAAATAAAGTAATATAAACTGAAAAATGAGGAGTTTTATTAAATAAATGGACGAGAATATGAGCCTCTATAAGACATCATCAAAGGTTAATTATTTTATGTTTGGGGAAAATTTTCATTATGAAACTCAATGTTCCAAGATGGAATATCCAGAAGGGAACCAACAAGGTGGTGTGAGCAAAGGTTACATTGCTGATGATGATGAGACTATAGAAGAAAAGATAAAGGAAAGGGGTATTGTATAATAGGATGAGGTATCCCTATCAATGGAAGAAGAATGAAGTGGGATGATATTTTTTATATATTTGGATTCAAGAAATATGTTATGTTGAATTTGAAATATATACGTACTTTTCAGTATATATTTTTTGTTATAGATTTAAAATAATGTAATGAATGATTCTAATGGAATATAAAAGTGATATAATGGAATGGTTATGTCAATGGAAAAGACATTATTAATGCAAAGATAGCACTTATTATGCTCATTTAGTTATGATAATGTTGTGTGGATTCTGATATTTTGGATATGTATAAGTAAATTGGATGTTACTTGATATATTTTAACTAATTTAGGACATTTTGAGATATAGTTCATGATATCATTGAGTAAGTTTAAAACTTCTTGAATTTATGTAATATATCCTATAATCCAAGGAATAAGGAATCATTCTTGTTTTCTAAAAATGATTTATTGTTATTCAGGTTGGTACTAGGTTCTAATAGAATTGAGCATGAGGGTATTCACATGTTTGGAATTTGACTACCAAGAGATACATTTTAATATATGGGGGATCAGTGTTAATCTGATTTCAATACTCTCTATATAATTTATTACATTTTCATCTTTGAAAAGTGTTATAAGGTTAAGTATATACGAAAATACTACGCTAAAACATGGATGATGATTATGAGAATAAAGTATTATCATACCACATTAGGATTTAAATATATTCAATAACCTATTATAAAAATGTGGTGTTGATGATTACTAATGATAGATAGGATTCCATATCACAAAACTCATGGTCTATTACTGCTTCGGGAATGAAAAAATAACCTTCCTTTTTTGAGAAAGGGGCGATGTGAGTCAGGGAACAACAAATGGTACAGTATTATTGAAATAAATTTGGTATATGTTTTCATATAATTTTCATAAAAAGAGGAAAAACGATGCTGAAATAAAAAAAATAGTCTTAGTACCTCTATTTTTAATGAATCAGATGCTACCTTAATCCATATCAAATTTATGACTTTATTATTCTTATTTTTATTGTAACATTTTTCATTTTAACTCTCCATTAGAACCTTATAGATATATTTTTCTTCCATATCAAATTTATGACTTTATTAGTATCGGTTTTTTTGATGTGGGTTTTTATAATTGAAACATTCAAGTATTAAACCTCTGATAACCAATAAAAATGTTGAGGGAAAAAATAATTTTATGGGGGGGTAGAGTGTAACACCATGAGATTTTTTGAATTAATATTTTTCATATAAATATATGTTTTTCATAAGATTTATTTGAAATGAAAATAGAAATAATTATTTATATTTATATATGTATATTATAACACTATGTCAAATAATAAATTCACATGGAACTAACAGGGCATAAGTTACATGAAATATCAACATGTTTTTCAATACTCATAATTATGACTTGTCTTGTACTATACCCAACACCAACAAGGCATACTTTAAATACAACATCGAGTTTCTTCGAAGCATCATTTTATTATTTTTAAATGATTCAATTATAACCTATCCATTTTAATTAGTGGTATGAATATTAATAAATACTTTTAAAATATTTCATGTAATGTTTTTATAGAAATAATACATGATGATAGGGAATGATATAATTTCTGGTAAATTTTATTTTATGTTTAAAAATATCTTTTTCTCAAATGAATCACTATTAATAATAAAATAAATTTTATACACATTTATAAGAATTATTTTATAATATTGAATTAATTTTTTATTCAAAATTTTAAAATTATCTTAGGATATATTTTTTGGATTTTTCAAAGAAAAATCAATTTTTTATGAATAGAGAAAAATATTGTTTTTAGTTAAAAATTGCCTTTCCATTTAAATAATTATAACTGTTAAATTATATTATAAATTTATTAAATGTAAAATTATATAAATATAATAACTATTAATACAATATATTTAATTATAATAAATTTATCATTGAAATTGAATATAAAAACATAATAAATTTTTGGACTTCATTCTACTTTAATGAACTGTAATTTCGTCTCATCTACAGGATTAAAATTAATATTTATTTTACCGATTCAATAAATTGAATTTATAAAAAATGAAATAAAACATAGTAATAAGTTTAATATTTAGATTTTAATGAAATAAATTTAATTTTTTGACCAAAATTATTATTAAAACAGATTAAATTTAATCATAGCGATAAAGGTTGCATTAAGCTTAATTAGGGACTGAACCGTAATTTTAGGAACCCAAATTACCTATAATGTTTTCCAAATCCAATTGGAAGGAAATAGTTTTTCCATAAACCTGCCAATATTGATTAAGGTTGGTTTGGTATGACTTTTTTTAGGTAAAAACTCATGTACACCTAACTTGATTTCAAAAAATCCTACTGAGTCATTATGATTCCCAATAAAATGAAACTTCCTCTCTCATAACCTCATGCCTATAAAACATTCTTAGGATTACCCACAATAATCCAAATACACATCTAGAAATCCATTAATTACTCCTACAAGTATTCCATTGGTCAGAATGAAATCCAATGAATCCTTTTGGTACAAACCAAAAAGAGTTACCCCATTAAGAGGAAACATATTTTCTCAATATCTCTAGTTTCATTTCCATTATCCACCCACACCAATAAATTTATTCTATGACTATATAATAAAAACAGTATAATATATATACTATGATATTTTTAGGTAATTTTTTCTACCTTCACTTACACACTCTTCCATCTAATGGGTATCAATGATATTATTTCAATGTTCGACAAACTACTACCTCACAAAATTTTGATTGTTAATTTTTCCATTACAACTTATCATGGTAGACATTATGGTAAAAAATATTTTAATTTAAGATAAATATTATATTTTTAATTTTTTTAGTCTTCATTAATTTTTATTTTGTATATACCTGTATGCCTTCCATCTTATTTGAATAAGATAATTTCATTAACGGAAGTGTGGACTACCGCCCCCTTAGAGTGATATGATTAATTCATAAACTACAAGGATTTCCATAAGGATAGTTTTTCTGAAAATATATATAAATATCATAAATATAATGTAATAGTGATATACATATATACAACATATCATTTTCATTCAATTATTTGATACAATAACAGAAATGGAAGTTGTGTTCATGTGTACGTACGACTTACCATCCCCATGAATGGGGAATTCCATTTAGTACCTATATATTCAATATTTAATTATAATACACATATAATGGATATAAAATTTATTTATTTCTTGTTGTAAATTATTGGAATAATGATATAATTTATATGTAACAAATATATAATAAATTAAGATACATGAAAAGAATAAAGAGAATATTACCCAAATAGAAACCTTATCATAGGATCGTTAACATGTGCATAATATATGGCCATAATAATACCATATATGGTATTATATATATAAATATGGTTCTTTAAAAAAATTATATTAAATTTATATTTGTTATATAGGTGGTTTTAATGAGTATAAAGAGAGTCAAGATACAAGTTAAAGGTATTTCATATAACTTTCTATTTTCATGAGATACATGTTATGTTATCCACGCTTTCATTTTTTGTGGTGTATGCATTACACATAATTTTATTACCAGTATATATAATTTAATTTATTGGTATTAAAATATCTATTTTACAATCTTTTTTATAGGTATGATGTTTCATAAGTTACTAAATCTGTAAAATAGATTTTTCATCAATTTTCCTTCTTTGAGGCCCATGTTTTGTTTGTTGGATAGAATATGTAGATGTATATGTATATTAGATGGAACAATACAAGAGGGGGCGTGAATTGTATGTTTAAAAGTTTGTGTTAAAACACGTTATCATTTAGTTTAAATGATCATAAACTAATCCGAATACAAACACACAAAATTGAATTGAGTATAAAGGTATGGTGTAATGTAATAAAATTAGAAAAGTAAAGTAATTGTATTCAAGATGAATACAATAATCAGAGTAAAACAATAGTGAATGAATCTACCTTAAAGCATATAGAATCAATCGATACAATATGTAATAGTATAATTTTAATTGATACTATTATAATTGAAAGTGTAAAGAAGAAAGGAAACAATACAAATTCCTTTCTAATACAAGCAGCAGCGGAAATGTAAAAGAATTACAATTCTTTTTACCAAAAGAGAAGGGTTATCATTTCACCAGCGATAAAAGGTCTGTCTCATCAACACCTTTGTAAGCCCTTGATACGATGATCGGTAAGTCTGTCTGCCTGTCCCCGGCAGCCCTCGATACGATGATCGGTACGTCTGTCTGCCTATCCCCTACAGCCATCGATACGATGATCGGTACGTCTGTCTGCATATCCCCAGCAGCCCTTGATTTTGTAGGCAATCGGCACCTCTGTCTTTCAATCACTTGAAAGCCCTTGATATGATTATCGGACGCACAAAGCAGGATAGAAGTCACAACGTCTCTCTCAAGAAATTTATAGAGGCAAAATATCACGGGTGTTCCAAAGTCTCTATTTTTCAGCATCAAATGACCTCTTATTTATAGGCCTCAGGTTCCAACGGTCATATTTCCTCCAATGGACATATTTCTCCGAAATACTCTGAGGGACCTAGACACCTGGCATTATAATGGTCATATAGAAATAGAAAGAATGACATCATTTTGATTCATTTGTAACTAACTCAAAAACATCATATTGGTCAAACAAAAGACATATGAAGATGATAACCATGAGTACGGTTAATATGAAAAATCTGTTTTTTATTAAGTACCAAAACAAGCAAGTAATGAAAGTATAAGTAGCAGAGTCAATAAAATTTCCAGAGTCAGAACGAAAAAATATAGTTAGTACGATCAGTATTGTACGATTGGCATGGTTAGTACGATCAGCATGGTCAGTACGATCAGCATGGTCAGTACAATCAGCAAGGTCAGTGCGATCAGCATGGTCTGTACGATCAGCATGGTCTGTACAATCAGTATGGTCAGTACGATCAGCATGGTCAGTACGATCAGTATGGTCAGTACGATCAGCATGGTCAGTACGATCAGGATGGTCAGTACGATCAGGATGGTCAGTACGATCAGCATGGTCAGTACGATCATCATGTTAAAGGTCATTTGTGATTTCCAAAACAAGATATAAATTTCAAAAGAGGAATTTTTACTCAATATTGTTAGGAACCTAATATATATTTTTAGGGGTATATAATTATATTTTAAATATTATATAAAGAAATTAATTATTTTCATGATATTTTATGTTTTATTTAATTACATTTTCAAAAATGGATAGTATAATCCCATGTTACCAATTATTAAGTGTTTATTGAGACAATCTCATCGCTTTTCAATATTGTTTTGGTTTATATATCCTTTGACTAACAAATATAATCCATATCTCAAAAAACCCCATGAGTTTTCTTATCCTATGGTTATTAATGATTTATTCAATTATTGGTACCATTTATTCCACTTTTAGTACATGATATTGTTAAGAATGTTTTTTAAGATTGCCCAACTTTTCCCTACCCTTATTTAGAAATATTTATTCCATTAAAATATTGTACTTCAAAAAGGGTTTCCCAAAATTTTATAAATTTACTATGATCATTAAAATACACTTGTACCTTTTTTATTTTTCCAATGTTTTCAAAGGAATTATATTTTTTTCTGAATGAGGCATTATTCAATCCTTTTTATCATGCAAAAGTAATGTCTTTTACCTCATACAACATGTATTGATTTATCCACCATCAATAATTTTAACATTTTGTTCATGTTAAAAGGTCAATTTTTATGAAAAACTATTTCAAAGATATTTTTCAAAAAAAATGGGTTTTTAAAAACGTTTTCAAGGTCCTTTTATTGGTTTAAAAAAAATTATTCTCAAAATGATTGTAAAGACCCAAATTTTTAATGCATTTTGTTTCTAATTATATGGAATTATTACCAGTATGTGAAAATTGAAGGCATTTTATTCCAGGGACCAATGTGTCCAGAGTTAATTTATAAACTTTTTTTAATGTAAATTTATAAAATGTACGAGCAACGTTTTCTTACTTTTCCACCGGTTCTCGGATTAAAAATATGAGGACACCATTGTATCTGTTGTGCTTGAATTCTCGTAAGGGAGGATTTACTTCGACTGCAGTATGTTGGTATAAAAAGATAGTTTTTTGACATTTAAAATATAGTAAAATAAAAATGTTATTTTATTTATTATTTTTATTTTCCTCCAATGGACGAGCGGTGGTGGTGGGACCAACGATATGTCAATCCATTAAATGTCTTCACTCCCCTTTACTTTTATAACCGTACCATTGGAATATATAATTTTCATTAATTAACTAATCATCATTTATTACACATGTGTTACACTCCATTATCCTCTCTTATTTATATTGACATTGGGTGGAGTGTTGGCATGACTTCACAAAAGACGATGCTCTTGAAAAGTACCATGATGCCAACAACTTTGAAGACGAGATCGGTTTTAGTGAGCAGTGATGAGAACCACTGAATTACAAACCAATTACAATGACGAAGGATGTTTCATCGATCGTCATTAGAGAACGTCTCTTCTAGGTAAAGTGATACTTTAAAAGTTTTCTTTTATGTTTTATCTGGATCCTTCTTGCTATCAAATTAACAGGGAGGGAAGGGTCTAAAAAAACAATACACAGACCCTCTGTTGCTTCGATCATGCTCTTTACATTGGGGACAGTTTCCCCATATTTTCAGAAACATGAAATAGTGGGTAACTCTATGATGGTGGTAGTGCGAGAGAGCTGTAGGTACAGACAGTACCAAAAACATACCATCGGAGCAAGTCCAGTGGCCCACAAAAGAAACCACCGGCATGCCATGTCTGTTGGAACCAGGCGTGCAGCTGAAGCCCCAACAGGTGGGTTGTGAAACAATTCCACCAAAAATCGATGTAAACATGTCGACGTCGGTGAATAGGAGCCCAATGAAATCTGAGGATCTCACGTGAAGAGATTTAAGCACAAAAATACAGCGCAAAAATACCGGGTATAATTTTGAAATCATGCACAACTGATGCTTATTGTTGAAGATCGCTACTCAATGAATCCAAAGTTTAATTCCTATAGATCATCCACACATGCTTCAAGGAATATTCAGGAGCACCGTTCGTCATAATACGGGTGCTAGCGTGGAATTGCGACGATGCCTTTGACGCTCCGACGATCGCTGTAGCGCTTTTCTAGTGATGCCTAAGGGAGTGCTTGATCTATGCTCTTTGGATCCAGAGAATCTCTCTCTAGATTATGGGATAAAGGAGTGGAGATATAAGCTCTATGAATAGTTATTATAAAACTACTCTCCTCTAATATTTATAGTGGTTAATGAATTACCAGGAACTTACAACCCGACCCCCGAATACTTGATGCACTATCAAATACATTTTATGACTACTTGTCTGAGTGATAAATATTAATATCACTCACTTGAAAAAATATTAAAATATATTACGTGATAATAATTGAGTCCTTAACTCAACTCATCATTCTTATAAATATTAATTAAACATTGAATAATTTAATATTCATATATTAATATTTTTCATGTATTTACTAAAATTATTAAATAAATTTAATAAATAAATTCAATACTCATTATTCTAAACTTGAATTATTGGAATTTATTTATAGCATTGGTGATTGTTTAACTTTGGGGAAATCTCAGACCCCTGTGGCGGGCCCCACTATGTCCAAAAATCCTATACGACTAAATAGGGAAAATTTTGAATATGTTACAATGTGTGAACCTCTATGACCTTATTTCAACAATAGTGAATAGTATTCATAGACCAAGTGTGAGATCTAGCAATACATTGTATCCTGTGAAGAAATAAGGATTGTCACAGTAGCGACAACCAACCTATGAACACACACTATGTAATATAATCTCTTTGTCTATAATATCTCATAAAGTAGGACGCACTCTCGTGTCATCACCCTTTTCTTGCTTTATTGTTTGTTGATTTAACTAGACAGATTTACCCTCAACTGCCTTGGACATGGTCTTATAATGGATCTACCATCCATATCAACCTGGCCTGAGATATATTACTTCCATTACTCAAAAGTGTCAAATCCTTTATTGACCTTTCAACCAATGTCATGCCACCAATGACACACCCAACACAAACTACCTTGCCACAACTTCATTGCCATGGTTTTTTCCTTGCATCAAAGTACTCAATCAAATGAAATACATTGGTAATGATCTCATGTCAAGAGACTATTACACATGATCGTAGATAGGAATGTCCAATGAAAACAAAAACATGTGGATTTCCTATTGGCAGGTAAACCCTCATGATCTCACTACTAGAGATCACATTGTGAAAACTTCATGAGAAGAAGTCTTAATGATTATGAGCTCCCAACACTTAATGGCCAGACATATACTATGCCCAACCAGTAAGATTTATCTAGACTGTAAAAAAAAATTAATATTAATTTCATAGTATCTAGAGGTTCACATTATAGCATGTGAACTTCTATAACCATTCAATACAAAAATTAATCTTTGTAAATTACCATTTCAATATTGGACTCAGAATAGTATACAATATAATTGTAAGATGACATCATGCATAGCTTATTGTATACAAGATATGGTAATCAAAAAACTAAATAGTTGGGACATGGGAACCAACTATTTCAACATTGTCGTTGGCGGATGGTGATGGCCAGAGGAGACCCACGGCGACTGTCCACGGGTGGTGTAAGGAGGCGCACGTCGGTACACTGCGGTGGCCGAAGAGGTTGGCCCAAGCCAGCCACGCATGACAACAGAGAAACACGCAAGCGCCTCTGGAGGTGCAATGCTACTGCTACCAGCGGGCCATGGTAGAAGGGGTTGGTGCATAACAGTCACTACCAATAGGTCGTGGCAGGAAGGAGTGGCGCGACCCTACGTCGCGCCTCATTGGTGGAACCCTATCAGCCAAACGACTAACCATTCATGTGGTGGGGTAGCACCCCACTGGCTATTGAAATAATCCCACAACCGTAGGACCAGTGGGAAAGAACAGTCCACCTTCAGGTGGACCAATCCAGACGTGGGGTAGTCAAGCGGGATGGACCCGCCCAGCGGACCAGACCCGCCGGTGGACCAGTGAGGGTGGGCCGATCCCCACCGAGTGGGTCGGGCCAACCGTAGCCTGGGCACTTGAACTAAATCAGGACAACCCCAATGGGCAAGACCCAGTGAACCATGCCGACCCTTAACAGGCCGGACCTGGGAAGGGTCAGGTAGACCCCGGAACCCCTTGCGTCAGGCCGGTCTGACAGACTCGAACCGGGCCCAGACCCAACCAGTCCCTGAATAAAGAAATTCCTACAACTGAGGAACCAGGTGTCCGTTCCACACATCATTAGTGGAATTGGGAAACCTTTTGAGAAGCGGTACCTTCAGTATATTCGGGTGGGACTGACCGAGTTGGGACAAACTGAGGTGCAATCATTCCCCCCCCCCTCACAAAAAGTGATGTAACTAAAAGACCATGCATCCAAACGGCACACATTCTTTCGAATAAGGACCCTTATAACACATCAGTCCACATGAAATACTCTATGTGAGTATTTATGGAGTTTTTCATGCAACTTGGGGTGGATCAGAATTGAATCCAATTGGGTCCTTTTTACAAAAGTGTTCATATATCACCAATTGGGCATTCGATCGATGTGACATATGAAAAGTTGAGACCCCTATGCCAGGGTGGTCCTTTTATTATTCTTTTTATGGGACATTGTACCGGTTGAAATATAACTGATGGGTTGGGGAGTGGTTCTCCCAAAATCAAGTGCGCTATGAGTAAGAATCATGTGACCAGTTATCATTGAAGTGGAGACCCTATGTGAATCAGTGTCATAGAGAACCTGAGTGGATCAGCATCGTAGCTACCCATTGAGAACCTGTTTTAGAGCAGTCCATCAAGGATAAGCTTCTAGAGACCCTATGTGGATCAACAAACAACTACCCTGTGTAGTCAGCATTCAACGACCATGTGTGGACCCACATTCCAGAGACCCTTTCTGGATCAACAATCATGCGACCCTATGTGTATTAGCATTCTAGAAACCCTGTGTGGATCAGCAGTAGTTTGAATCGGTGAAGAACTTTCTTACTGTGAAGAAATGTGCATATTTGTTCTGAGAATAAACAATAATCTATATTGTATCATTATTTCTAAGATTCTTTGGTACTCATTTAAAACATTCAATAATAATGGCCTTCCATTTTCAAACTAAAATATGAATAGATTTTATGAGTCCTCCAGTATGTTTTCTCTCATCCTTGACTTATTGACACGTTAAGAGTCATAATACACAGTCCTCCAATTCCCACTTTTTGTTATCCCACCATGAATGTTCCCTCAAATACATATAGATGTTGTTTCTACCAGGGTTTATATAGTAATTATAGATATGAGATTTATCCAACAATTTCACTTTTATCATAGGTATATATATAAAAATATAATATATTTAAAATTTCTAGGATTATATCATCAAAAAAAGATATTGAAAATCCCATCATAGAAAACATTAAGTGTATTCTGAAAATTATTATCATCAGATTGATTTCTATTCATGTTTTCTTATAATAATGGTTTTCAATAATTATATATATGTGTGATGTATCCACTTTTTTAATAGTTCCCATATACATATTTACTATATGAATGATCATTGGATAAATCTCAATCCTCATTAGGGTTGTAAATCTATTATATTTCATATTAAATATATCTTATAAATTATTTTCATTCATTGGGAGAAATTTTAATAAGAAATTATAATCCATCCGTTATTGAAGTCATAAAACTTATCTCATGTTGAGATATTTCTATGAAAAGATATATTTTCATAATCAATAGTTTTTTTATCTATCTTTATTAATATTAGATATAATTACTTCATGTCTTCAAAAAAACATTATAGTTTCCAACTCAACATCAATGGTTGGATAGATCTACTCAGGAGTTTTCAATTTCCATGATTCATATAAAATAAATTTACCATTTCTCAAATGGAATCAACCCATTCCATTATTCAACATATCACTATATATAATAATCCCATCATTTCCTAATTACAAATTCAGAATTACGGCAATGAACAATCATCTATTTGATTTATCAAATCATTCTTCACATTCCATTATAAAAAAAACATAACCCACTTATGTGTATGGGTTTTAGATAGGTAGTCCAATCATGAAAATTCTAAAAGAATTTCCAATATTAGCTCTCAAACCAAATGATACTTTGTACCTTAGTTATGTTCATTGGTGTAGCTCATTCTTTGTCTGCTTTTTTATTCATTGGATTAACTGAAATTCTATCCGTAGAGAAAATATTCCCATGAAATGAAATTTCATGTTTTCGTAAATCACATTAACAAAATTTACCATACAACTATTTTCATTTAAGAGTCTTTGGAATGATTCAAATGTGACTCTTATGGTCCTCATAGAATTTAGAATACCTGATGATATCATAATTGAATACGATAATAAGATCATCAAAATAGTACATGAAAATATTTTCATTATATTCATAAAAATATATGCAGCATTAATTAATCTAAATGGAATAACAATATACTCATAATGTTCATATCATGATCAAAACGAATTTTTTTGTAATGTATTCCATATTTAATAAAAATTGATGTTACCCAAACCAGAGGCCAATCTTTTGAAAATATTTAGTCATATAAAGTTGATCTAATAACTCATTAATTTGAGGAATAAGATACTTTTTCATTATCATAATGGCATTGAATTCACTATAATAAATACATATACTTATGGATCCATATCTCATATTAACAAAGAGGGGATCCCCAGAGTGAAGCACTAGTGTGTATAGATCCAATATCACAAAACTACCCTAGTTGTTTCTTTAACTCTACAAACTCTAAAATTTTCATTCTGTAGGGGACATTGATATTGGTATTGTATTTGTGGCTAAATCGACGAGAAAATCAACTTCACATCTTATCTATATCAAGGTAATTCCCATGGAAATACATAAATTTTTTCTTGTACAATACATACATCCTAAATTGAATATTAAATTCTCCATCCATGGATTGCGTTTTCTCATAACCGCTAAGAATCTGATTTTGGAGAGCTATTGAGGGTGGATATGATCAAGACTCATAGGATTATGACCCTACTTTAGGGAAAAGGAATTACAATGATTTCCTTCTCCTTGAAATAAATTTTTACATTAAATTTTGATATCCAGTCCATAAAAAGGATTATATCAACTTCAACAATTGTAATACTGATAAAGTATGAATATGGTGAATGTATGTGTTTCATAATGTTGACTTATTGAAAAATCTATGTTATAGTGAGACTTCCCCTATGTTTTTTGATAGGGAACTCCCTTCTTAAACTAAAAGTAAACTGTCAAATTCTCATAGAAAACTAGGTAGTTTTAAAAGAGTGTGAGGATACATAATCAAATAAATCATTATCTAAATTTAAAAATTTGAGTAGGGTACCAAAAATCACATAATTGAGAACTTTTAAATTAACTATAGTGATTATATATGATTATCCTTATCTTCTGTGGTAGATTCCCTTGACTCATGGGAGATTGGTGTGAATAAATCCCCATTTCATTAAAATTGAATCAGTAGACATTTTTTATTTATTCCTTCTATTTTTATTAATGGTATATATGATACTTATCTCTAAAACAATTACAAACTCACATTCCCATCAATAATTTACAAGGATGATTCTTTCTATAGATTTCATAACGTGAGGATTTATTCATTCTCTTCTTCTTCTCTAACACCTTACATTTACCCTACTATTTATATAACCTAATATTATCTTGATTTATATATAATATGTAATATCAATTTTATTAATCCTCTATTTCAATATTGAATAATATTATTCCACAATATGAAGAAAAATTTTGAGACAATACTTATGATGAAATGCATGGATTTTTCCCTTAAATGAAATGGTCAATATTTCACTCCATGTTGTATATTTAATCTGTAACATACCTAGAAATAATTATACAGGTAGCCTCATAATAAGTATCAATTTATAATTAATATTTTATTCATGTTTAGGTCTATTTACTTAATTTCAGATTGTTTCCCATGAGGTATGTATTATATTAAGAATGTATCATTAAAAGAATTATATTCCATGATTTATCATTCCTCTTCCTACCTTGTATTAATGAATAATGGCCAAAAAATGATCATCATGTCCTTTAATAAAATAAAATGATTGTTAAAACTAATCCTTTTCATTGGATCTCAAGGATATAAATATCTTTTCTATATTCATCATAAATTTATCGGAATCCATTTTATTAGTAGCCCACGCAAATTATGGGGGCTTTATCGAATGAATAAATCCAACATAGTTGAATCACATTGTGGAACATTTTTCTCTATATGGGAAAAGTTATTTGTGACAACCTAATTAAGATTCCCTAGTATATATATATATAGAAAATTTTCATAGTTCAAATTCAATATCTATTGGCATTGTGTTTACAGAAATCTCTACGTTGGCTATAATTATTTACAGTCTTCTTTTTTCAAGGAACAATTTCTAAAAAAATCATATACTTGATTAGGTGATAAAATTATGAATCTTATATCACAATGTATAATTATAAATATAATGTAATACATCTAATAAAATTAAAATTTATTAAATGTTAGTCTTCGAATTTGAAACATTGTTTCATTGAGGATATATTTAATTTCAAACCCTTAATAATGGTTCTTAATGATTATGTGGAAACCCTTGTCAAAACTTATGGGAGTTTCAAACTATGTGTGCAATAAATACCATTTTCAAGCACTTGGTGATTATCAGGTTAAGAAAAATGCATATTTTTCAGAGTTATTACCCAAAGATACATGTGGGGAATATAATTTTTCACCCATAGTATCTACGTAGGGATTTATTGTTATAAAGAACCACATAATCTATTTAACACCTCACTTTTTCATAGTACATTATCTCCTTAAAGTAATTCAATATAATGCACCTCACACAACACAGAGTTCTAGTGCACGAAGACTTACCAAACTAGCCTTTAAAAAGCAGTTTTGAATAGTACTAACTTAATTTTTAATATTATATATTCCATATAATTTTTACATCCATATTATGTGTTTATTATACATTATATAAGAGAAAATTCATTTTTTCAGAAAAAGGACGTATTTTTAAAAAATGCAATTTAGCCACCATTTAATGGAGAACCCTTTTTAAATCTAATATTTGACACTTTTATATATTAAATTTTACAAAATAAAATTCTTATTTATAATCAGGACCTAAAAATTTATATTCAATACATTTTTGGAGTTTTTCTGATAACTTTCATATTTGGGTGATTACTGAAAAATAGTAAATTTTAGTTGAAAACAACTTTTTTAATAAAAATAATTTATGGTTTTCAATTATAAATTTGAATGGTTTTGAATTATAATTAGATTATATTTTTACCATTTAATCCAATTTTGGTCATTGGAATTAATTTCAAATTGAAATTATACAAAAACAAGTGTAAATCTTTTGATAGTTAAAATTTATTAAAAACATGCTATTTTTTTAACAATGGGAATTAATTTTTAATTAATTAATGTAACATCTATTTTTTGAATTTGGTAAAATAGAAATTGTTTTTGAATTTGGAATATCAAATATATATTAGGCTGAATTTGTTTTATTTTTTTGAAAAACATCGATTTTTGATTAATAGTAAAACCATTTAGTAGTAGTTAAAAACAGACTTTTTCTTTAAATAAAATTCTACCACTTTTGTGAATTGAATTTAGAAAATCTAACATACATGGTTGTTATTATTAAATAAAATTTTGTTCAATAAGATGAAAATATTTTTTGGTTAATAGTATCTTTTGACATTTATTTACCGCGGTTAAAGGTAAATAGGGTAAGTCAAGGTAAAAAGAATATTATAATAATAAAAAATTACCTTAAAATTTATCATAACCTTATTTGATGAGTCATGGCCGACCACGGGAATCATTGTATAGATTTTGGGACCCCATGGAGCTACTTAAGAGTTATAATGACACTTTAGTTTAATTAACATAAAGTAAAGAGAAAAATGACATTAACAAATATCTTTTAGTATATAAATTTTTACACCGGGTTATAAAAGTCATATTTTTTATTATAAATATTAAATTTAAATAAAAAATGATTTCCTACATTATTTATTTTTTTATAATATTTAGACCTCAAATAAATTAAATTATTTATGACACAATACTGATGTTGTGTTCATCCAATTAATAAATAATTTAAATAAATATGATTATTAATTTTAAAACAATATCCAAATGTTTTCCAATTATTATTAGATGATTTTATTTCTAATATGAGTAATATTATCATCGACTTTAATGAGTTTGGCCCATTTGAAACCAAAGATAAGTTTATAATAAAATAAAAATTTCAACCATTCCAAAAGAGCCCCTCCTCTACCGTATAATAGGACAACACATATAACCCAATCCTCACACCTCTAAAGCCCCTTGTCTCATCCAAACCAATCCAAAATAAGCTCTCAAGATTCATCTATTCCACATATATTCTTTACATTATGCTGAAGTCACTTCAAGATGTCCTTTTGGATCAAACCTAATGGACTTACCCAAATTAAAGGAAATGGTTTCTCTTAACTTCTTTTATTTTATTTTACTTATCCAACCCATAAAATCTTTGTATTCCTTTAGTTTATAAAGAAATCAGTATCCTAAATATACTAGGATGTTGTTATGATATTGATTCACACTATAATTACTCACACCTCCATCTAATGGATAAAAGAACACACTGTTTATGTGGATCGAAAACTAACGCCGCACAAATCGATGATTGTTCAATTATATCCCATTACCTATCATGGTGGCCATTAGAATGGAAATATATTTATATATGATATATATTTTGTTTATCTAATCTTTATACTTCTATATTTTCCATTTATAGCATACCTTATGGTTTCCATTATGGGTAAACATGATAATTTTATTTGAGGAAGTGCGGACTACCGCCCCCTCAAAGTGATATGACTCGTTCGTGACTTATGTGGGACGTTTAAATGATGGGGATAATTATATTATATATGATATTTTACTGTAAATATTATATAACTAGGTATCATTATGGTTTAATTAAATTAGAATACTAAATAGAAATGAAAGAAGCGTTCATGCGTACGTACAACTTACCGTCTACATGAACGGTGCATTTCATTTGTTATCTTCAAATGTTATGTAATGTTATAAATACATATATATATTGTATATATATATATATATATATATATTATCTAAATCATGTATATAATTCTGGAGATAATGGAATTTTTACCAATGGACAAATTTTAATTATAACAAGTTTATTTTTTACTCAAGTCCCAAACATCGATAAAATATCAAATATGAACTCAAATAATTAACTAATTTTTATAGCAAGGTAATAAGTGATATAAAATGAATAATAAACATGAAATATTTTCTTAATCAAGTATAAATTAACTTCAGTTTATTATTCAGGAAGAACAAGGAACATACATGACAAGTCGGCCATGAGGTAAGGGGTTTCTTATCTCACTTTTAATCCCATGAGATTTCCATTGTTCGCCACATATTTATTTAATGTGGAGAATTATATATAGCCATTTGATAGATATTATCATGATTCACTTTACATTCATGGTATTATGTGATTCATTTTTTGGTTATTAAATTTTGTTCATACAACTCGATTCATTAAAACAAGATAAGGGGTTTTCATCTCACTTTTTATGCTTGTGAGATTCATGCTATATTAGAAACTATTTCATATTATGTCGTGTATGCACTACTAGTGATTGCATTATTAGTGTAATATAATTTAATTTATTGGAATTTACATCTTAATTGTATGATCCTTCTTTCATGGGGTGTATGTTTTTTGAGTTACTAAATATGTAAGTGAATTTCCAATTTCAATTTCCACTCATTGGTCTTTATGCATGCTTTATTGATTATTTTTTACTCCAAGATTATGTTTGGGATCACTATTTTTTATTTATGTAGTAATTTCCACTCCCCTTTGTGTGGATAAACTTTTGATACACATAATCACTCCCTTGATAATTTCTCAAGTCATTGATACGAACTTGATAAGAGTAATCTTAACTCAATTTCTATTCATCGAGTTAAACATCCAAGTCATTGGTGTTGTTTTTACAAGAATATGTGTGAATTCCCTCTGATTGATTTACACTGAATATCCAATAATATTGAGTGTATTTATATTTTTCACACATAAATATATCATTGATTTATTTTTAACCTAAAGATACAGTCATTATAAGGTATTTCATCTCAAATTACATTCCATTAAGACTTCAATGTTGTTATATGCCAATTCACATTTTTTTGTGTATATAACATAAATTATCATAGTATTTCATGAATCCCTTTATACTCGTGATATTATAATGTTTTAATTACCAAAATTATATGTATTCAAACATCTCTCATTTGGTTAGAAACTCCAATTAAAATACAATTATAAATGTTTTAAAAGTTTTTTATTCTAAATCATTCTCATTAATGTCAAGGTTCTATAAATGGTTTTAAGGATTAATTTATATATACATTAATGTTTGAAAATTGAAATTCCATTTAAGTGTTTCAATGTGTTATGAGACACATTTATTAAAAAAATCTATTTTAAACATCTTCTTGATAAATAGTGAGACTTTTAAATGTTTTTATAAAAAGGGATATTTCATTCACTGATTTTTAATGATCATTTTGAACTATGTCAACATCCTTTACTTGATATTATTCTTGATCAAGGTTGATTTATTATGATACAAATATTCCATACATTATGGAAGGTTCTACGATATGTTTGACTATGGATGTGTTATTTTTATACCATTCTTTGTTTATGGATAGCATATTTACATTTAGTATGATAGTTTTAATACAAATGTTTATGTTATGTTTACACCTTTTCATATGAGGAATAAATTAGACATAGTAAGTTACAGTTGGATCCTGCTATATCTCTTTGATGCATTGGTAGTTCTCATGAGACAAACTAGTGTCTTGACATAAGGCCTTGACAATGTCTTATTTGTAGTCTTGGAAAGAGGCCTTGACTATGTGGTTAATATGTCCGACATTATGTATTACATAATTATGAGATTAGATATTGATATTTAATGTGTTTATTCAACTATTAGAATAACCCTAACTATGTTTTATTATGGAATTATTTACTTATATCATATTTCTGCCATAATGTGTTCATGTTTATTATTTGTAAAGACGTGTGTTTTCAATTATGAACTATTCCTAATGTTTATGTTATCTTCTGCAGTATTTCATACTCTTTCTATTTGTTTGGCCTCACCACTTTCTTATGATTCATTTTCCCATGATATGAAGAATTTAGTTATGAGTGACTTTCAGGCATAATCTAAGAATCTTGGATGTTTCTAATGGAATAAATTAGTGTTGATTTTAATTTCAAGTTGTAATGCTAGACTTATGTATGTTTCTTGTTTCCAAGTCTACTAAACTGATCGGTTCTTTAGGAAATGATTCCTTGTAATCATGATAATGTATTAAAATAATACACCAGCTCCTATATTCTGGGGTTGGGCGTTACACTATTCCTTACCTAAAATTTTGGATGTTCTACTATACTTATCTGAAATGTCTACCATAGGGATATACTATATAACCAATATTTTTATCAATAAATTTTAACGGTTTCCATTAAACATCCTCATATCTAAATTGTAACAACACTGACTCTTATAACCTAGAACTAATTCCTATTAAATTATATTATCAAAGACACAAGTGGGTTAAATCCAAGGTAAACTATCTATTTAGTAGTTTTAGAGAAATAGATACAGAAATGGTACACATTTTACATTTGGAATTAAAAATATAACATAATAAATATAAAACCATATAATTTCATCCTTCAAAACTCATTCAATGAATTCCTCTTCATATCATGGGGAAAGAGATCAAAATATGGGTGAGCTCAAATGACTAGTCAGGGTCCTGTATAGTTGGAGGTATCATAAATCAGTGAATAATAATCATTATTTCATGGTAGATAACTAAAAAATATTGTATTTCTTCAATATATAGATATAATAATTATTTAATGTATTATAAAAATTAAAATTTAATTAACATTACACATATTCCATTTAATAAATAAGCTGAGATTAAAATGAGTCTAGATATCATATAACTATGAATGTATCATGTTTAATAATAAAAACTTAATTACCAATGTAGGAAATGATTAATCCTTAGATTTAATTATCATACTAATCTTGAAACCACTTCTATCAAGATACATAACAAGAATGTTTAAAACAATAGGTAGAACCACCTTTATTTTTCTCAACTGATTTGACTCATAACACATTGTGATGTATTGAGTGGCTACATAAATCTATGACCCAATTTTCAATGAATTTAAAATGTTATATATATATATATAATATATATTTCATTCATGAATAATATAACTTGCAAAAAAATATCAAAATTGAGTAAAATAGTCATATTTTAAAATATATCACAATTTAATTAAATAAAAATCAAAATAAACGTCATATGTAATAATGGTAAATATTTTATCCAATATTAATATACATGATAAAATGAATATATATAAACATGAATGGAAACATTAATCGTACTAAATAAAAGATAATTCATGTTAAATACATAAAAATAAATTATATACATTTAAACGTCTCAGATCCAGGTGTCTCACAAATCTGCCCCGAACCCAGTTGGTCACATAAGCTCTAATGCTTTTCCCCAGACGATAGAGGCTACTAACTACCATTCTGGTACAAAGAGTGATAATGGAGAAGCTATTCCCTCATTGGCAGAGTATACACAATGGGAATCAAATATTAAACAACATAGGAAGAAGTAATTCCATACTATAGAAGTAATCAGTGGAAGACTGATAGTAATAAAACAACTAGATCATATATATAAATGATCCATGTCCCATGTGTCCAGGAAAGAATCCAAAAAATTCATAATTATTGAAATATAAAATAGAAACAAATGAAAAAAATCATCTAAACTCCAACAGGATCGCAAGCCTTAGCTTTGTCCCATGGTCTTTAGTTCTAATAGCAATCATGTACTTGATAAAGACAGGCACATTCACTTATCTATAAATAAAACCATATAATCTATTTGGGTCCAAAATCACGAACCAAACAGGGTATGAGATGAATCAGTGTAGGAAATCACCAAAACATATGTGCCTAACTGTCAGTTACTTTATATAGAAAGTAATATGTAGAAATGATGAAATAAACTAGGAATTACTCAAAATTAAATAGTCTTACAGTTTTCAATTACTCACATTTAACATTTTTTACTCATCTATTGAATCATGTAATCACATGATCTAGCCTATGCTCTATATCCCCCTATGTAATAGTAATAAACTAATGTCTCAAAAGACTATCAAACCCACTTGGAAAGACGATTTCCTTGATTTTTCTTTGGCTTGTACGACTCTTCACAATCATTCCATAATTCATAAACAACACTATTGGAAAGCTCTCATAGTTTAACCCCTATGGATTAACATAAATCCAAAACATTAAATATTGACACTATGAGAAACCTCTCACAGTCTAACCATATTGGTCCCACAAAGTAGTAAATAAACTTATAAACGGCCTCCAAGGTAGCTCTCACACTCAATACCCCTTGGTTAACATAGCATTACATTAATAAATGACCTCTTGGGTATCTCTCATGGTCAATACCCCCAGGAATATATCTACAACAATGATCTCATAGTCGTGTGTAAATAAACATGGAATCCCCCATAGTTTTTCTAGTCCAAGGCTCTCACAATCCATTAGAAAAGGAGTGCACACTTCATATATAGAAGCACATGTAATCTATAACTCCTAAATTGATAAATATTCACAATTAATATCACATAAATTTTATATAATCAAAATTACTACATCCTAATCAACCAAGGCATGGAAAACAAGGCACTTAACCTTACAGATAAGCAACAACCCCTTTTTAATCAATCAAACCATAGCTGGTACTAAACAAGGATAAATTCCAAATGACACAATACCCCAATCATGGGTATGTAGATCTATTAGCACATATAATCCAAAAAAAAGTCACAAAACACCTCTCGTGATGTGTTATGGTCAAAAATCCTAAACATTTTCCCTTGAATCATCTTAGAATGGTGTATATTTACCAAAAGGTAAAAAAACATTCAACCTTGAATAACTCATGAGAGTGGAAGAATGTGGAAAAAAGGATCTAGAGGATATGAAAACTCTCCAGTGGGATTCCAACGTAGCAGATGTTGTCTCAATCAGATGTCATATGGAGAAACAAGGTCTCAATATTTGTTCATTGTTCCCAAGTGCTCCTATACAAAACCCGAGAAGAATATTGG
Organism: Viscum album; assembly: GCA_963277665.1. Classification (NCBI taxonomy): domain Eukaryota; kingdom Viridiplantae; phylum Streptophyta; class Magnoliopsida; order Santalales; family Viscaceae; genus Viscum; species Viscum album. The sequence goes on along the minus strand of OY728152.1, from coordinate 1,578,650,893 downwards.
GTTCTGGATATGAGACGCGAACCAACTTGGTTATATCATATAAAAAGAAAACTACATGGAATGTTCATTAAATTTAAATGCCATATAGTAGCCTTAACTAGACCCTACCTTATGTGGTTTGTGAGTTCACAAACACTACCATGTACTCTACCGTTACACGACCAGTACACATTTGTATGCAGTATCCGAGTACATAGTGTGTACTCATAAGTACACGGTGCGTACTTATGAAATTCCCATTTCTTACTTTTTCACAAAAAACAACCCAAAATCAAGATAGAGACATGAAATTAAATCTGGTTTCTTAAATATGTCGCATGAAATTGAATAGGTAAGTATTAATAAATATTTCTCAATCAAATAGAAATTGGTTAAAAAATTCCTAAAAATGATCACAATGCTGAAATAAGAAATAATCAACTAGTTCATTCTATGTATAAAATTTACTTCCAAATATAACAACTTTGAATAATATACAATTTGAGAAAAAAAAACTATTTATATAGTTTATAATATTAATGAAAATGAATAACTAAAATAACCCAGTGGAAAAAAATTCATTTATGAAATTCATTACACCTTTTTTAAATTATTGTAAAATACCTTTGGTTAAAATAATTTAAATTATAAAATTAAATTACCATAAATTTTGAATGAATCATGAAATTAAATTTTAAAGTCGAATCATATACATCATATAAATTAAAATAGTTCAAAAATAATTAAAAAGTCTTAAAATAAGGAAACATTAGATGATGTACCTTACCTCAAACTTTCCATTATCTAAACATTCATTGCCCTCCAATACAATGGATATAATAGTTTATTAATTCATAAAATTAACATATTCATAATTATAATATCATATATTGTCCACATATTTTATTTTATCGACATTTTATGAATAATATTTCAGGAATTTTATTGTTTTGGGTAATAATTATCTTGTTTTATCATGTTTGTTGACATGAAAGTTACGATTATTGTATATAGAATATATATATATATACATATTATATAGAATTATAATAATCTTATAAATATTTTATTTACTCATTATATTATTTTTCAGAACTTTTAATGAATGTTGGACATTGAGAATTAATCAAACTGCTTCATGGAGACAATAGGTCCTATGTACGCAAGGGGGATGATATGAATCCACTAACGAGCGAAAATTTATTGAATATGGTGATATATTAATTTAATAGAATAAATATAATATCATATATCTTATAAAGATTCAATAATTTTCTCTTTATTACATTCTATGAAAATCGTATGTTAACAATTAATTGTATTGCTTCGTGGGGTGATAGACTGTTTTCCATATGTGTTACAATATGTTATTTTAAACAGAATAGAATACAAAAATTATATTAGATATCAAAATTAATTAATTATAATAATATCATAAATATCATTTTCATGTGTAAAATACATTTTAAATCCTTCCTTTAATGGTTGTGATGGAATAATAATTAAATTGGTTTGTGAGGTGGTAGTCTTCCACACACACGATCGACAGTTTCATTTTCCATTTAACGGAAAAAGAGATAGATATAATTAATTTACAGTAAAATAATTACATTAAAAAATATTTTAGAATAAATTTTTTTATACCATCTTGATATAATAATATTTTTAGGATTTTTACGAGGAAATTATATACAAATCTTCTTTAGGGACGTTGCCTCTTCTTCAGATGACCTTATTATGTTTACAAAAAATACCTCCTAGGATGGATTTATAGTCAAATAATTGACTCAATTATGTGTTTAATAAAACATTGATGTTATTTTGGTTTGTATTTTCTAAAACTAATGCCTTTGTAAGTGTCAAAAGGGGAGGTGAGGGTGGACTTTTATAAGTGGGGGAGAGGAAACACATGTAATTTTTGAAATTAATCAATTACACCCTTGTTGTTATCATATAATAAGTATTGAAAATGAGTAAATATTTAAAATTATAGGTTTTATGGTCAAAATATTTCTATAAATCAGTTTTTCAGAATACAGAATAGGTTATTTTGACACGTATGTTCTATGTATATCCCCAGGAAAATCAGTTTTTATATTAGCTATGGTAATGAAATTTCATTCAAAACTACAAATATGGCTTATAATAGTGCTAAAAACAGCCTTTAACGGTGCTAAGAAATCATTGTTAATCTCGGCGAAGATAAAACGAGGGTCCCCTTTATCAGCGCTATTATCAGCGCTAATAAATGTATAATATATCAGCACTATTTTTAGCGCTGATAAAAACTACCTTTATAAGCGCTCAAAATAATGCTGATATATTATTAATTTATCAGCGCTTGACTAGCATAGATAAAGGCCAAAGATCTTGTGCAAAACCAGAACCTGCACAGAACCTGCCCAGCACCTGCACACATTACAGCACCTGCACAGAGCAAAAACAACACCTGCACACAGCACAAACAACCCCAACACACAAAGCACAGAAGAACAAAAATGATATATAAATTTACTTGAAATCATGAATACAAAACAACACACTTCTATATACATTTCAAAAAATGTTTAATTTGGTTATAATTACATTTATCCAATAAATAATTAAAAAACAATGATGTTCCATCCTTTTTGAATGTATCTGCTCTAAACAATTGCCATCCATGGCAGAAGTTTCTGAAGAAAGCATTCGAACAGAGGAAAAATATTTCACCTACCTAAGAAAACAAATATTTTGTTAGTAATACAATAATGAAATAAAGAATGGGGTTGCTAAATGGAATTATACTAGTGAGGAACAAAACATAAAATAACCAATTAACTAAATTAGAGCATGGTTAGGGCTAATCATCTATAATAATCAAATGGCCCAATGTTTAGTATAACATGGGATATTTAGTTATTCAAGGGGGAATAGATAAACCTACAGTATGGTTCTAAGGTTATGATGGTCTCACATTGATGGTTAATAGTTTGTCAAATAATGTGATGAACTTGTCTAAGGTAGAGATTTTGGGGAAGTATCTCTATATGGTTGAATAATGGATTGTAAGCCACTCAATGAAACTATACAGATTAGAAGTGTGTATATAGTGATTCCCGCATTGTTGGAAAATGATTTATTTTACCCATAGGCCTAATAATTCACCTAATTAATGAGTGGAATTAACAAATTTTCACTATCAACCATTAAAACGGGTTACCCTCATATATACCTCATTCCACTCAACAAAATCATTTACACGCACTCTCCTCCTTCTCCCTTACCCAATGGGATATCTCCCTTACTTTTGAGATAAACCAAATATTATCAGTTACATTAAAAGAGTGGTGTAATATCTTCAACCCTATTATCCTCCTCTATATTCTTCTCCTTCTTCCCCGAACATTGGTTTCAACTATTAGGGATTTTGTTCTCCATTCCACAGCATCATGACACTATTGGATACCAATGATGGGCCTTTTTCAATGACATTAAACCTTGGATATGTACCTATATCCATAGTTTAATACCATGGATATATGTCCCCACATTCCATAAAAAAGAAGCACCCCTTCCCCCTTCCCCAGAACACCCCCTGCACACTACCCACCCACGAGCACACCCCCTACCCCTGCACACTCCCTGCCCCCTGAACACCCCCTGCCCCCTTCCCCAGCACACCCTTGCTAGTGCACTTCCCCCCTGTCCATTGCACACCCCCTACCCACCCCCTACATATTTAAAAAGAACCCAGCACACCCCCTACCCCTTCCCCCTCCCCCAGAAAACCACCCCTTCCTTCTCAACATGTCCCATGCACATCATAAAGAAAATACCTTGTTTGGAAATTGTGCTCAATTTTCATTATACACATCATATATATCAACACATTCTCATGTACTTTCATTCAATGTAAATACACATATATATACTCTCTACATCTCATAATAAAACCCTCTATAAAATTCACACACATTAAATCCATTTGAAAACACCCATCACACCACATTCTCATTTCTTCAAACACATTTAAAGGACTTAAGCATGAAAATCCACAAGAAATACAACTGCATTCATTTTAAAAATAACTTTCATGTCTATACACAACCCTAATTCCTTTTATAACATATTTTTAACCACACAAACATTTCATATAGTACACTTATCAAGCAAATACATCATAATAAAATCGTTATATAATGTAAAATCATGGAATCACCTACATAAAGCTTGGAATCTTTTAAAGTCTGCTAGAAAACATAAAACCACACCTCTACAATACCTTAATAAGGACTGATTATACATTAATATTGAATTTATTAATGGAAACACATGTTTAACTTGTGCTATTCCATGAGTTTAACATCCCACAAGGATAGAGGGTCATGATTTAATATCTTATAGAGATGTAAGACCTGGGTGGATCAAAACACTTATAAAGGTGGATCAGGTAGGTACATCTCTAAGAGGGATCACCTCGAATGTTTACCTGATAGATGGATCAAAACGCCCAATGAGTTCTGACCCAAGTGTGGTGCATCCCATAAAGGTGTGGTTTCTCATTTTTAAGACTTATTCAAACACCAATAAGAAAAATACAATAGGGATAATAAGCGAAGGTGTACCCCAGTGAGGGGGTCACCATGGTTTACCATTGGTTGGGATTTAACCTCATGGAGGCTTCCTACGTACCCTATTTAGAATTCATGGATCAAAACAAATATATTTAATAGAGGTATGTTGTGGGTATTACCCATGTTCAGCTTCCCTTCACACTAGGAATACTCTAGGTTGGATGAGTATGGGTTTTGTGGGGATTATGCATTGTCAGATTCTAAGGTTCTTCTAAGATTAGCAGTGGGATGAATGGGACATATGTGCTAAGATGGGCCATGTGAATGGCGTGATCCTTGTAAAGAGGAACAAGGCACAAAAAACATGTGGAGCTATCTGTAAACATTATTTATGGTGTCCATGGGGCTCATCTGACTCTCCATACCTTCCATAAACACCTCAAAACATCACAAGGACCAGATTCTACATGATGGTGCATCACAGGGTTGATTATTTTGATGATGTACTGGTCATTTGAGCTTGGATTTCATCTCAACAACCCTTTCCCTTACTTGAATTATCTTGGGACACATATTTTAGTTCCAAAATATCCCTCAACGATACGGATTATCTCATGCATCTACCTAGAAATAATTGTGCAAGTCAAACAACAAAACATGTTCTCAGATAAAAGTTCAAACAAACGAGATACAGAAAATGGATTTTATTGATCATCAGTGGTTTCGTCATTCACCCCATATGCACTGCACACCATCATGCATTACTTCAATATTGATTTGTTCAAAGATCAAAAATATGAATCTGGGGATAGAAAACATTGAGTAATAAATTAATATTTCAATACATCGGAGCTTTCTAAATTCACCAAAGAAGGTTGGAGGATAATAAATTATCATATATAGATAACATAAGTAGAAGGAATTCACCTTCATCCTATTTGTGTACAATCTTACATCAGGTATGTTTCCCATTTGTTTCTAAACACATGTATATCATCTTCTGAATATGAGTTTTTGCGACAGTCATGGTAGTACTGAAAAAATATCAATACACAATGGATTAATAAATATTTTAAATGAACTCGTAATTATTTTTGAAAATACCTCATCAGGGATGCAAGTTTGTTGATAAAATACGATCTCTTTAATAAATTTACAAACATAATAACCACAGTCCTTTCCGTTTGTTTGTTTTGGACACTACAAAAACATCGATAACAATAAGTAATTTGTTTTGATATGGGTTTGGATGTGAAATGTTATTATATATACCCGGATAATTTTCCAGTTTTAGATATTGTAGGCGTGCTCATCCTTATTCCCTGGATTCATTCCATGCATTAGACGATATTGATGCACCACCCTATCATAAGATAATCCTCATTAAAAGATAACATAAATTATATAACTAGATGATTAGTTTTAAAATGTTTGATCTAGTGTATTACATATTAACAAATGCCATCAAGCATGGTCGGTTTGTTGGATATCCATGCATTGAATCAAGAAAATAAATCGTTTGAGTGTCCAAATTTACTTCAATCAGTATCCAATGCACCCTAAAAATAAAAAAAAGAATAAGTAAAGAAAGAAAAGAAAATATAGTTGGTATGATTAAATTTTATATTTTTACCCCTGCATTGTTTGTATTAAAAAGAGTCTATCATCTTAAATTTTTTTTCAATTGATTTGAGCTGGGATGACATTATTGCAGCCTCTTTATCAGAATCTATTTCATCTTTTGAAGAGGTGGTGTGAGGACTAACTTGTCCAAATTTTTGTTCATGGGTAAATCCCTTCAAAAAAATTTCATATATACGTATGCGACAAATATAAAATGTATTTTGTCAAAATTATCAGAGTATATCAGCTTTTGTAAAATAAAATCATGAAAACATAACTCATGTATACATTTACAACTAAGGTGCCTATCCATTCATTATTGAGGAGTTCATTTACATTTTCAGCAGTAATGAAATCTTTAATTTCTTCTCCATACATATCTTTATCGAAATCAACTATGTGAGTACTTTCGTCTTTCAAATTTGTATCCACATGAGCCTATAATGATATTAACTGTGGATATAGAATGAGCGGGGTGAAGGTGCTCTCAGTAGACCGTTTCAATCAGTTGGTTGATCATTGAGATAGTTTTGAGCTGATATTTCGATTCACCCCACATTCTTTGAAATTCTGTAAAAAAAATCATTGGTTCAGACATTTTTTCATTAAATGTTAAAGGTCCAGCTTGAAAAATAAATTGGAAATGAATACCTTTTTGTCGACATATTTTTTTACAAGAACTATCGGCCATGCAATGAATGTTCCAACAACTTGTTCAACTGTATGAATGTCATCATACGATCATTTTAATTGTTCACGCTTCTAATCATATCAGATGATCTATAAAATGTTGTGTTCCTTGAGTCACTACCTACATTGGTTTTTTTCCCGTGTTTATTCCAACATGTATAACTTCGATCTATTCTGTGATAGTTCAGGTGTTCTTCCAACTTCTCTAGACTTATTTGTCCTGAATAACAAGAGCGTAAACATGGACAAAGGATTTGAGAAGGGTCACATGCATGATCTTCTGCAAACTTGATAAACTCTTTCATGCCATCTTCATACTCTTTTGTAAACCTATTGGCATTCAACAATTCTTTATTCATATTCATCATCTTTATGGGTTCCATCCCGAGAACATGCCTAATATTATGTTTTAATTAATCAGGTAGCATTGTTTGGGTTTTATAAAAACAAATCACGGTACAAATTTCTTTAAAAACATGTGAAATACATATACATGGTGTGTCCAGTATGGTGAACATCGTGTATGTATAAGATACCTGATTAAATCTAACATATATCAAATTTATTCCAAGTTAGTCTTACAAAGACTGAATGATGCCTTTGAAAATACATGACATTTGAAACAACTTGAGATAAAGTCGTGTACTTTAGATATCTATTGAGTCACCTCACCAGCTATGTATCACATTTTTTTTGGAATACATGGTGTGTAGTCCTTACATGACCACTAGGTGTGTATTGTCTATACACATAAAGTCTATATGGTATCTATACATGGTGTGAGTGAATTAAAACACATGTCATCCTGGGGTGTTCATTCATAAGTCAAGTATACGTAAATTACCAATTTATATATTCCAATGTTCAACAAGAACCAACCAACATTCAATTCATTTAGTGTGCAAACAAGGACCACCAACGGCCACGATTTTTAGCGGGGCATTTAGCCTATAAATTTCACCTTGTAATGATAAATATCAAACAGTAATAACACGTGAACATGAGGAAACCAATGAGTAAATGGAGAAAACAATAATAAATATGATGTTATCTCAATGTAATCAAGGTGATGATAAGATGTTGGTCAATATCAACTATGGGTTGGGAGTACACTAATATTTAATAAAAAAACTACTAAAAAATGATCCAAAAAAGGGTGAAATATCATATTCATCAAGTCCATTAATACCACCAATTCATTAGTTAAACCAAATATCATCGCTAAAAATTCATACATGCCATAAATACTCTTAAAAGTATTCCATGATAGGTCCATCGATGTCCAACCCATCTAATGGTATCCTAATGTCAAATCTATCATGGAGAAGATCATAGAACCTCAAAGATGACCAATGTGACAATCAATGTGTGGATGAGAATACATATTCCTGACTCTCATCAGGTTCAATCTCCAATAGTCCAAAAAAAGAATAAAATCCAATCAACCATCTATTTTAGTGAACTATAAAACCCCATGGTAGAGTACTATGCCATATTGAAACCATTATATTCTATATCATCAAATTTTAATTCAAACAACTGATTCTCTTTTCGTGTTATTTTAGAAACTGGGATAAGAACTAAATTTTCTCCCAAAACTAACTAGTTTATAAAGTTTATCTCTTTATTAAGAAGTTAATTTTATACTTCATCACTAAAAACAACCTAAAAATGTACTACCATTGGGGAAAAAGAATCCTACATCATTCCAGAAACATCTACAATATTCCTAACTATTTGAGCCATGAGAAAATACAATATAGATTGAATTGGTTCTACATGACAGGATAGAAGATTCCTCTCATACAAGTGAAAATAACATTATCTATTTTGGAGATAAAAAGGTAACTCTCATCTGGGAACAAATGATTTTGTATATCTATGAAACAAACTAATCCATAAAAAATCTAAAATAAAATAATATCATATAACGCATGGGTGGTTCACAAAATAAATGATAACCACAAATATCTAGAGATCATTCCTTACAACATGTTATATTCTTTGAATATAATACCAATAGTGTGTCGATGGTGATAACATTATCCAATATTTACACCTCCAAGCCTAAAACATTTAAAAAAATAGTGAAAAAAGGAATGTGATTCTCTTTTATAAAAAATAAAATAAAGGGTAGATAATATAGGAAATGTACCATTGAAAGTAGATGATCAAGAATCCACAATAGCCATAGTAGACTACATAACATGCATATGACCAGCCCCTAAACCCTAAGCTAGAGCCAAACTCCATATGTTATATACTCTTCCTTAAACTGTCATTCCGGCATGGTGGTACAACATCCCCTCCCTTGACCAAAACATCCATTGGGACTCTAGCTACCTATTATCAGAGGAGTGTTTGATTCCTTACCAATCTCTAGTTCAATTCATGTTCTCCTAAAAAGGATCTCTTTCTACATGCCCCTAGAAAACCACATTAGGTGGAAGAATCTTTTATAAGCATGACACCTCAATCTCAACACAATACAAACCAAACAATCAAAATTTTAGATTTTACAAAGCATCCCTTATTCAATTTTTTTTGTTAATTCAGGGTTTATCATAGAAGTTTTATCATACCGGGTGTTCATTCATAATTAAAACATATGTATATTACCAATTTATATATTCCAGTGTTCAATAAGAACCAACCAACATTCAATTATTTTAGTGCACAAACAGGGACCACCAATGACCACGATTTTCAGCGGGGCGTTTAGCCCATACATTTCACATTATAACCATCAATATCAATCAGTAATAACATGAGAAAAATAGAAAACCAATGAGTAACAGGATAAAACTCACCGCAGTGGTGTCTTTAAGCACACGGCAGAGGTGCGTACGTGGCGGAGGAGAGGCGCACAATAGAGGATATTTCCAACTGAAAAGAAAACATTAAATAGGGGAAACCCATGAGAATAAAATAATATAAAACCAAGTACACCATTTACCACATCCCACAAACCCCAAAAGACAATGAATGAAAATAAATTTAAATTTATTGATAGAAATAACTATCTGATCACTAATTTTAATTCAAACCATAGGTGCAAACAAATCCAAAGAGGAATTAGAAGGATCGTATACCTCGAGAAAAGAAATCCAACCATGATAGTGATCAAGCATAGAACAATGTGAACTAGATGGAACATAGGATGGGGTGTAAGCCATCATGTAACAACTCTAAGAAATTGGAGAGGTGAAAAAATCCCAACATCATATTAGTATTTGTGGTGTGATATGTTATACTCAACACCCAATGTAAGGGAGTGTGATTTTCCTATATTCTCAATAATTACCTTACCATATTATGTTATCCAATATAAAGGTGTATTTTAATTTTAACTAGAATGGGGAATTACATCCCATACATCAATTTAATTAGGAACATTTGAATAAGTAAGGGATTATTCACATTCATATTTATATTACAAAACATGATGAAAAATATCTCATTAGTCCCATTATCCATGTACAATTTCATTCAACGAAATGAAATACACAATTATCATTCTATATAACATGCAGTAGATGGTGTTCCCTTTTAAACCATTATAGGTCATTTCAATTCATTTAATTAATTAATTAATTAAAAATAAATCCATCATGTAATATTCACTCCTCATTATTATTACACATTCAATTTTACCAAGAATGGAGAATTCACTAATAAGGCTAAAAGGGTCTTCAAAATGGGCCATAATCAACATGGAAATTTCATATATGGTAAATTCCATTATGAATCTAGGTCAAACACCTATAATGTGTCTTCGATTCAATTTATATACCCTTGTATCAAGGGAAAACGCATTTAAAAGCTTCGACATAAGCAAAATAGGTGTTCAAGGTAGTTAATAATTTGAAATTAAAGGTATAATTTTACTTTGCACACTCAAGGGATGTCCATAAAAGAGTTAAAGAACATCTAACCCATGAAACAAGATTCAATAGGTGTTTATTGTGGTGCAAGAATTAAATAAATAACTCAATAATATCAATAATCTGTTGACTCTTGCAATAACACCTTAAATCAGGATTTCACACATCCAATTTATGCTGTAGAAAAAACATTTACCTAAAAATGAATATCAATAATGGTAGTGGAGACAGCGGAGGCAGTCCCGGAGGCGGAGGAGGTGGCGGCGGCAAGGCGGCAGCAGCAGCGGAGGCAGAGGCGGCGGCGGCAGAGGCGGCGGCGGTCGCGGCAGCGGGGGTGGAGGCGGCAGAGGCAGGGGTGGTCACGGTAGCGGGGACAGGGGCCAAGGCAGCGGCGGCGGAGAAGGAGGAGGACGAGGAGGTGGAAGGAGGATGAGGAGGAGGAGGAGGATGAGGACGCCGAGGGCGCAACAGCGAGGGGCCTGGTTCAGCTTCCACGAGAGCATGATTGCGTGCAAGCAAGAGTGTCCTGTTAGGGTTATTAAATAAAAACCGACGGAACCTTTATCAGTGCTCGTTAAAAGCGCTGATAAAGGTATGTTTTATCAGCGCTAAAATAAAAGCACTGATAAAACATTCATTTATCAGTGTGTTTTTAGCGTTGATAAAGAGATACCTTTATCAGTTCTAAAAACGCGCTGATAAAGTCATACACCTTTATCAGTGCTTTCTGTTTAGCGCTGATAAAGGGAAGCGCTTCCCTTGCCCTGTTTTGTGGTAGTGATTGTGTTTTCTAATCATAATGAGAAAAAATTAGTTGAACCTATTTCATAATATAAATTTTTCTCATTAAAATAAGGAATAAATTTTTTCAAATACAATTCCAATATTTTTAGTTGTCTAAATTTAAAATTATATATGAAAATGTGATAAAAAGAGGGTTTCCAAATAGAATCTTTTCTTATGTATAGGCGATTTTATATTGTAATTGAAAATAAAAATTTTCCTAGTGACAAAAAATTCGTAAATAATCATATAATTGATTTAATATTACATTAAAAACATTTTAATCGCTATTTATCTTTGACACTAGTTTAAATAAAAATAATAATTTTCAACAAAAAACTACATATTCAGTATTTATCGAAAAATGAATAATTTTTTGAAAATCAAAAATAAAAACCCTAAGATAATTTTGAAATAGTAATTTTTAAAATGAAATATTAACAAAAAATCCCAAGATATTTCTAAAAATTAATTCCTAGTAAGTTAAGAAGATGAAAGGAAACTATTTTTTTGGAAAAATACAAATTTTCAGAAACCATTTATTTTACATTCAAATGATACATATTTTTATTTATAACAATTAGATAAAAAAGGCATGCTTGAAACTAAATATATTTTTCAATAAATATTTAATCCTATTCCTGACCTCCAACTTAATTTCAATGTTATAGTGTTGGTGTTAAAATAACATTCTAGTATAAAATCATGATTTTTTTAAACCTGGTGTTTCATGCATTGCAAACTATAGAATAAATTAAATTTATTTGAAAGGAAATAATTCATATTTAATTGATGGGATATATGATTATTTTTAATATATTTTATTTTTGAAATAAGTTTTCTTTTATAAATAAAATTTTATATCTACCATATTTCATTCCAATCTATTGGGAAATGATAACCTTTCCCTGGAAAGTGTGTGGATTGCCACCTCCAAAAAAATATGTGATTAAATTTTCTTCTCTGATTTAAGATGATATTAATAAGTACAGTTTTAAAGAATATATATTTTATATATGATTTAAAAATTATTATGTTAGTATGGGTTATTATTCTCTATTCTTTTCTTCCATCTTTTCAAACATGGAAACATAATTCTTTCATCAGTACAACCTACCATCTTCGTGAATGATGTAATTATATTTTCTATCTATGTTTTTAAGGGATGATTATATATATATATATGAAATTTATTTCATTATTAATAATATTTATGTTATGGAACCATTATTAGTGTAAATTTACCTTGACAACCATACCAAATAAAGAACGAAAAGGAAATAAATGATCACGCTGAACAATTATTTAAATAACAATTTGTTAATAGAAAATCGATTTTATTTTAGTAGTTCTTTTATAATTGGTATTATATATATTATTATTTTTTTGAAATTATTTATTATAAAACTAAATATTTTGTACAGGATCACTGAATGAGTGTGAACAAATACAATACTTGAGGTAAGGGTTTATTGCCTCAAATTATCTTCTTTCAGAAATATGTTTTATTATGAAGCTATATTTATTTATGATAAGTATATTTTAATGACCTAGGATTATCATAACTATAAATAACCTTTTTTTATTAATATTCCATATTTTACAAAATGGAATGCTTGAGGATTATAATAGTGTAGTTAATATTGAAACATGGTACACAATATTAAATTTTTTTGAAATATATTTATCATATAATGTACAGATCTAACGAATTAGTACTCTACCAAAATATAACCTATTTAATAAAATTATTCAAATCATATAAAAAGTAAACATAATAAATGATGAGACGATATGCTCTATAAGGGTAAACAATGGAGATATATAAGAATAAAATTAATATAATGTTATGAGAAAAGGAGCCTAACATATCAAAACCATACACTACATATCAAATATCGTAATATTCATTTATGAAATACTGATTGGTAGTCTATAAGATATGAATCGTAAGGTAATAGAATAACATTATCTATGAGATAATAAAATTTTTATATGATGTATTTTTTTTCATAAACATCAACTTATAACTTGGTGAACATGTATAAAAAGAGATAGGTTCAGTTATTAAGCTTCGAACATGAAATTAATATGTCACTTCAATGTATGGACATAAAAAAAGGTCCATTGATAACATTATGTAAAATAAAAGTAGTTACATTCATAATAATATGAACATATATTCAGTTTAAATAATTACTTTTTAAACATGAAAACATGTTCATGTTTAAAATTATAAACATGTAATTTACTTCATGTTGAACATTGTGAACACATAATCTAGTTTATGCATAACATCGTTAACATGTAATCTTGTTCACCCAAAATATTTGGATTGTGTAATCAAGATTACACATAACATATATACACATGAGTTATGCATATTTAACCAATTCATTAGAGAGAGATATCAGTATTATGCATCACATAATAAAAATCATAAGTATGTGTTCCATAAGATAATAATATAGTCCTCAAATCATATCCCTTGAAATGAAATAAGTTTCATAAACATTTCATCATATCGTTACCTAGGTAAAAGTTGATGGAGTCATAATCATTTCTTAGTTTCATAATAGCATAAACTAAGGGAAAATCATTGGGTTTTATAATAAATTTTTATTGATATAACCTAAAGAATGGAAATAGGTTTCAAAAAACTCATGTCCGGATAAAAAATTTAGATAAACTATAATAATGGTATTCTGGGTTCATATTCCCATAAAAATAAAATTTTACATCCAAGGATGTTGTGTTATACTGAAATTGATTTTTAATGATCAAATGGAGGATTTTATAAGGAATATAAGATTTCCATAAAGTTAAATTTTTAAAATATAAATTTCATTAAATATTTTAAAAATCTATTTCATTGAAAAAAACATCAAAACATATAATGAAATAATTAATGAAAATAATATTCAGGATGGTGGAATATTATTTTCATTCTGCATATGTTAAAAAATTATCCCTTTCATGTTTTTTGTAAAATCCAAATGAACATTTTTTGGAAAATTAAATGAATATTTCATTCAAAATATTTAAAAAAATAAAAATGGGTGAATTTTTAATTAATAAATCATTTGAATGGTATTAAACACATTTTTTAGAAAAATTTTATGAAAGATTATATCATAACAAAAATTATTTTTCAGACAAATAAGGAAATAAGAATTTTTTTTAAAATTTATTATTTTTTACTATTGTATAAATAAATAATGAAAAATTAAGGGAAAATGGGTATTTTAACTTAAAAAATAAAGGATAATAATATTCATTAAATTCATGTGATAATTGTAATAATATAACATCATTTGATAATTAATCATAAATAATACTAATAAATAATGAAATTGTTACATAAATCCATTACCGAACTTTTATCATTTTAAAAACAATCAAAATTAAATATATATCCTAAAATGGATATGTAATCCCAATAATTTTCATTATAATAACTATAATATAAATTCAATTGTAGTATACACACCAAATAAAATAAATAGGGGTGTAATATGAAATGTGTCCCATATTATAAAAAAAGTAAAACCTAAAGCTCTTACCATCCTAGTAATATGTTAAATCATAAAAACCAATAAATAATAATATCTAATGAAACAAAAAAATTCAATTAAAAGGAGGGTATTAATGATATCTCATTTAAATGGGTAAGTATATACACCACACAAAATAAATGAGTGGTGAATATGAAAATGGCTCCCATAAATAAAAGAATGATTGTTAAACTTGTACCGCTTTAGTACTATTTTGAATCATAATTCAAAATAATAAATAATTGAAAATTAAATTTTAAATATCATAAAAATAACTACATTGGGGTTATAAAATATTAATGGGGTGGTATAGACCCCACACAAAATAAGAAAGTCTTGAATTTTTATATGTCTCCTAGAAATAACAGAGATACCAAAATCACTTACCCTATGACTCAACTTCCATTCTACACATTCAATACTCCAATATAATAAATTTATGTTTATTACACATATATTGATGAACCATAATCATATATATCTTACATTATATGTCTTTTTATGACCTTATAATAACTATTTATTAACAATTCCTTATTAATGCCATGTTTTAGAAAATAATGAGTTTATATATCATGTATGTATTGATTTTTTTAATTTAAGTCCTCTTTTGTTGATCATGGATCTATCATATCCAAAATGATAATAATTAAATATTTTAAAAATTTAAACATAAATTATGTTTTTATAATAAATACTAAAATATCGATTTGATAAATTATTATCATTTCAATCAGAAAGATGGTAGGCAATATATACGCATGGGTAATGTTTCCATTATTCAATGATCATCATGGAAATGAGTTATGTAATATTTTAACATTAAAAATTTATTATAATATCATTAATAGAATATAATTTCTTAAAATATAATTATACATATCATCCATGTGGTGTGCATATTTAAATTGAGTGTCACATCACTTTGTGGTGGTGGTAGTACACATGTAAACGAACAACGATATCATCTTTCAATGAGTAAAAATGTCACAACAAAAATGATATTTTACATTTTAATAATTAAACATATGTCCTGAATATAGTTATTATTTT
This sequence comes from Viscum album, assembly GCA_963277665.1. Lineage (NCBI taxonomy): Eukaryota > Viridiplantae > Streptophyta > Magnoliopsida > Santalales > Viscaceae > Viscum > Viscum album. The sequence goes on along the minus strand of OY728152.1, from coordinate 1,578,634,771 downwards.
TTGAATATAACATTTATTTATTAAATATTTCAATAGTACCTACCTTTTAAAGCATTAGTGAAAAAAAATCAGATCCATTTCTGAGGCGGTACACTACCGTACACACAATTGACGTTATCATATCCCATTAGAGGTGGAATGTAAGTAATTTAACTATAATATAAGGACTAAAAATGTATTATTATGATATAATTATCATATATAAAATTTATATCCATCATTGTACTCAATCTTCAGAGGATTTCATGAAAAAATGGATGATATAGGATTGCGAGGCGGTAGTCCCCCATACACAAGAATGGTGATTTTACAACCCATTTGATGGAAGTGATGATAGTTTTAGGTAATCTCCTTAAAATAAAAAACTAATTCTATATAAACTAATTTTGTTATTATATCATTCTGTTGTAATATTAATTAGAGGAGGTAGAAGATTAATTAAAAACCACTCATTGAATATTGTTACATCTTCTTTAGGAAACCTCCTTAGGTTTATCCAAAAATACATCATAGAATTGATTTATTTCAAGAATAATTCTTATAGGATGATATTATGGATGTTGGAATGCTATTTTGAAAGGGATTAGTGGAAACAAAAGGGTATTATTGTGTGATGATAATAAGATAGGGGGAAGCCTATAATAAGTGAGGTTAGTGGCACATTTGTAATTTTTGAAAGGGAAAAGGTCTCCCAATGTTTCTCACATTTTGAGGGTGACCAAAGTAGAAAATTATTAATACTTAGACATTATAATGTCAAATTATGTCCAGAAAATATATTACACACAACCTTTTTGGTAATTTTGACACTTATCTTTTTAATTTATCCCCCGATATTCTTATTTTTACCTTAACAATGTAAATTAATTTTGTCAATTTTTTTTCATTGTTGTAAAAAATTAATTTCACCATTTTAGATAATATAAAATTTTCTAATTATAATCATGTTATCCATTTTTCAAAATTAAATTCACATATGTGAAAAAATAAAATTTAAAATTAATCTCATATAAGTGAGGAGAAAGAGGATTTTGAAGAGAAAGTATTCAAAAATTTATATGTTTTTATGTCCAAATTACATTTTAAAGTAATAAAAATGAAATAAATTGGACAAATAGACATATAATTTGACTAATTTAAATTTAAATCTAGTTTACTATATAATTTAACTTTATAAATGATTGAACCAAAAAAGTAGGTTTTAGTTATAATTCAAAATGTTTCACAATTTTTCAAATAATTAATATTTTAAGAAACATTATAAATAAAAAACCAATAGATAATTTCGAAATGATTATTTCACAAATGAAATTTTTTTTATGATAAATGGTTCAAAAAAATTAATTTTTTTAAAAATAATTTCTAAAAGGAGACATAAATATTTTTCAGAACAACACTATTTTTAAGAGGAAAATGGAATTTGTTCCTATCAATTTTATATAAAACCACATTATATAAATGATAAATATTTTTTTGAATATATAGAATTTACATTCAATTTAAATAATTCAATGAAATTGGTTATTGTGAATTTATTTAAGTAAATTATATTTATTTTCATAATAATTGTTTTCTAGAAATTGATTTGCATGATTTTCAAATATTTTTTATTTTCATTATTATTTAATTTATAAAAACATTATTTATTTTTTATATATGTATTCAATATGTATTTTTATAATTTAGTTAATCTAATTCATAGCATCCATTACAAAATTTAGGAGAAGATTATGATTTTAAATATAAGTATTTTAATAATATGTAACCATTCATTTATAATCAGTGTTTTGTGTAATCCAAGCTAATCACAGAGTTGTGTCTAATAAAAAATTCAAAAGGAATAAATTTATTTTATATAATTATTTCACAAAATAATAGGGTGTCACACATTACACCCTTATAATGTTTTTCTCACTTTAAATTCATCACTTTGTTACCAACAACTAATGATACTTCTACCTCATTGCATTCTCAGGTTCCCATGTAGCTTCCTCATGTTATTTTTTAACCAAAAACATAAGATTGGAATTTTGTATTTGTTTTATTGAAAAATGAATATTATATCTAGAATCTCTATATGTTGTTCCTCAATAAAAATATAATTCTCTAGTACTACAACCTCTGTGTTTTCTACATCCAATAGATTACATATGGACTTACTCATGAGAGATACATGGACAATATAATGAACCTAATTGAATTTTTGGGGTACCACTAAGAAATAATTTACAGTCCCAATATAATAAAAAAATTTAAAGAGACTACTAAACATAGGTCATACATTTCCCTGTATTCTTCAATGAAGAAATTTTTAGAAATACATTTTTCAAACTTCAAATTCTAGATCACATCAACAATTTTCAGTAAAATATTTTTTTAACTTTTCCATACATTATTATGAATGGATATTGACTTATATTTTATATTATTTTGTAAATCATGTCTTAATAGCATTATTTATGAAACTGAGATCTAGTGCACTTGATTTATACCCTTATTTCCATAAAGGGATTCATAAAGATACATTTGAATACTCGATTGGAAACTATTGTTAGAATATATCAACAAAATGGATGTGTTGATCTAATCCACATTTAAAATCCATAAAACAAGATATTAACATATCTAAAATGTTTCTATTTGTTCCCATAAACTGAAAATATATATAAGGAAGATATAAAATGTTGAAACTCAATTCTATATCAGAATATTGTGGAAGACATTGCCAAAACATAGAGGTAAACAGGACGTACTGATCATATACAAATGAATGTTGTACCCCATGAAACCATACCATATCATTAATGTGTATTATTTCAAGATGATTTGGGGAGAAAAATTCTCCAGTAGAAACTATGTGTGCTAAAATCATAAGATGACCTACTAAAAACTACAATTACCTCCTTATCAAGGATAAGGTAAGTTTTAATGGTTACTAATACCATTAATCATATATTTATAAAAATTAATTCCTCATCATTATGAAAGGGTTTATTTTTCATAAATATCTCAAAAAAATTTTGAATCATGAAAAACACTCAACACATAAAATCTATAAAATATGTTTTAAATATGTTGAATATATAATCAACGGTATACTTATAAACCCAATATTGAATACATTACTCATAGGATATTATTTCATGGATAAGTGTATGCTTCCAAAAATTTTGAAACAAAAAAATGTTATAACTAAGATATCATTGTTAAAATAAATCTACAACATAATTATAGAATCCAAATACTTGAAAACATCAATCCATCTACTACAATAACTAGAATTTAATATGACATACTATTTTCTAGAATTCAATTTTCTATTCAGGGTGATAAGTTTGATATTTCACATCTTCCCCACATGTAATTAATTGAACACCTCAATAATATTTCAATCTATGACCTTATTTTTCACATAGATAATCTCTCTCATTAATTTCATATATTACTCCAGGTTCTTCATCCATCATTATTGAAATTTATGATGCTAAATGTTCTTTCCAATATGTTAATTACCACATAATAATTAATAAAATTTCATCATCCTCTTATTTTATGTGTTATGATTCTCAATTATTTCCATGTTTTAAATCATAAACCGAGATAGATGAGTCGGTATAATCCCAATATCTTTACATCTATTCATAATCCAATTTCATTTTTCATAGTCCCTAATTCTTTCTCTAGATTCAATGTTTACATGACTATTCCATGTTCAATCCATTGACTCAAACAAAAAATACTAGTGTGAGAAAAACCAATAATAGTGGAAACCACATAAGCAAGAAAAATAAATTATAGGATCATTAAATTATGAAATATTCAATTTAATCTATGCCACCTTCTATATATCTAGTTTCATTCTGATTCATCATCCAATTAAATAATTCATAATGGTTTATAAATATTACATTAATTCTCCCATTAATATCACCAAATAATGTCAAACCATGTTTGAAAAAAGTACTATTATAATGCACTAGTTGATGACTGATTCCATCTCAATGTCCACTTTTAGATGTTATCACCACTCAGTTCCTCTATACAGGATCCACATAATCTTATAATATCTATAATTTGATGTAATTTCTAGGAAAATACTATCTCTAAAATTTTCCAAAATGTAATAATGTTTCATATAATTTTAGTCATCCTTAAACTTATCCATAGACACATCCCTAGAAATATTATCAGAATTATCCCTAAAGATCTCACAAATTATTTCTCATTCTAGTTACAATGAGATAAAAAATATTTTCCTCTTATATACACTATTGTGACCCAAGATTATCATAAATAGAAATTACAACTTTTATATAAATATTCAATAAATTACACAAAAAATCCAAACGATAGTAATATTTTAGTGTATTTGGATACCTGGTAAAAAACACTCTAATTTGGTGAAATATATTCAGAATTTCCAAGAAATTTCATATACATTATTAATCTAATAAAATATACCCTACATAAAATTATTCTTCAAAACCATGGTAAAGTAAACATAAGAAATGGTGATCTTAGATTCTCGGTATAGGTATAAGATAGATACATAAGAATAACATGAACATAACGGTATGAGAAAATGATTATAACATTTTGAAATAAAAACCCTATATATCAAAGATCATAATATTGAGTCAAGTGATATTTTTTTATGTTTATTAAACATGAAACATATAGGAATCAATGAACAGGATCCATGAGAGCATTACATTGGAATGAGACACATATTTTTTCAAAAAAAAAGTTATATCCTTGTGAATAAGTACAAATATAGACATGTTTACCCATTTTATTTGGTAAATGAAACCTGACACTCTTGTAATCTTATTGATGTGAAACCAGATCAACGGATATCATTATTAACTAGAAATACATTCCACGAAAAACATTATGAACATATAATTAGGTTTACCCATAATATTTTGAACATTTAAACAGCTTCACGCATAACATTTTGAACATGTAATCTTGTTCACACATAACATTGTGAACATTTAATTACATTCATGCAAATATTTGTGAACTAGTAATTTGGTTCACATGTAACATATTAATGCATGATTTTTCCATATTTACCCATTTAATTGGAGGAATATATTGGTAATACCCATCACATAATGAAAGAAACACCTATGTATTACAAAAGAACATAAAAAAATAATCATATCATATCCCAAGATGTTAAATGGGTTTCATAAACACTTTCTCATCTCACACACTTTCAATAAGAGGTAGTTTCAATATAAATTACAACACTTTATCATATAATAACCCACTAAAAAAGAAGTGGGTTTCATAATAAATTATTCGTTGTGTAACCGGTGGGATAGAAATTGGTTTCATAAACATATTTTAATGATAAATCAAAAAAATAAAGAATAATAATGGTATACTTTTTCAATATCCCCAACAATGAATACTATAAATCAAAGTATGTCATCTTATATGGATTATTATTTCCAATAGATCGCATTCAAAATTTCTTCAGGAAAATAAATTTTAATTAAAAATAACATTTTTAAACTAAAAGTTCAAAATCAAATATGAAAATACATTTCATTTAAAATATCCTTGAACAAAAATAAATTAATATTAAAATACAATAATAGTATTGATGGTGGAAATTTTTTCTAATCCGTTCACATTAATACGTAGATTCATTTCTAATTTTTTGGTAAAATCCAAATTGGAATTGTTTGGAAAATGACATGATGATTTATTTCAAAAAAAATTAAAAAAAAAAGAAAGCATGGGTAAAAATAAAATTAATAAATTCTTTTATGGTTTCCAAAAAAAATTAAATATCTATACAAAACATGTTTTTTCTTTGAAAAATGATTTTTTGATCGAATATAAAAAGTAAGTTGATTTTTATTCAAAGACATATTTTGAGAATGTGAATACATAGTGATATGAAATTAATAATAAAATATTTAATCTCATGAATTAACTTTATGAGAAGAAAATTCATGGGTTTATTGAGAGATATATCATAATATTTCATCATTGAAGACTTTTTCATAAAAAACCCCATTAAATGATGACATTGTGACAAAAATTCATTTCAACTTTGTTAACATTTGAAAAAAAATAACTATAAAAAAAGAGAACCAAAAATGGATCTGTAATACTCATAATTTTCAAGAGAATCATCATAAAATGAACTCATGTGTAGTATATAAACCACATAAATTAAATCGGTGATGAATATAGAATGTTCCAAATAGTAGTAGCATGTGAGATGGAAATTCTTTACTACTTTTGTAATATTTTGAAATAAAAGTACCCAAAAAATGTCAAATGAAATATTAAATGTCATTAAAATGAAGATATTCATAACATAACATGTCAATGGGGATTTATATACTTTCTAGAAAATAAAATTAGTTGTAAATTTTGTTACGACTCTCCAAAATAATAGAGGGATGAAAATCCCTTACTGAATTAGTAATACATTGAATTATAATCCCCCAAAAAACCATAACATGAATTTAAATATTTTATATCATTAAAATAATTAGATTAATTTTATAAAATTTGGAATAGGAATTATATACACCAAAAATAAAATTAGTTATGGATTTTTATTTTTCTCCTACAAATAAAAGAGAGACTTGAAATCCATTTCCAAAAGTCATGAGGTCCTCTGTAAATGATAAAACCTGATTTATACTAAATATATATTCATTAATCATATAATACGGATTCATAATCATATATATCATACCATATATGACTTTCTTATGAACTTCATTACTCATTCATAAACAATTCCATGTTAATGTAACATTTCGGTCAATAACATCATTGTTATTCTTTTGCCTTTTGATTTTTTATTTTTGGTCCCCATTAATAGATCAAGGTCCAATAATATATAGAACAATAAAAATTATATAATTATCATATTTATAGATAAATTATTATTTAGGAACAATCATGATATAAGGTTTGGAAAATTGAAGTATGTTGCGATCATGGAGGTGGTAGGACTTACATACAAGAGGGTAACATTTCAATTTTACAATTATCATCATTGAAAATATGTAGGTAATATTTTATATTTTAGATAATTATAAAAATATCAAAAATAATTTATTATTTTTTAATATATACTCATAAATATCATCCATGTTGTGTGTTGATGAAATAAATAGAGTCATATTGCTTCTTAAAATTGGTTGTCCATATGCACATGAACAACGTTATCATCTTTCAGTTAGAAAATATATATAAAATAAAATGATATATTTTATTCTCATACGGATAAATATTTCATTAATTTAAAAATTATTTCTTTTATATAAAATATATTTGTTAATATTATCCTTATTATCTATGATGTATACCTTTAGTGAAAAATAAATAACCTAACATTGTTAGGAAATAGTTCTCCAAACACTTGATTGACATTATCTTATCATCTCCAAATAGTAATGTAAATAGGTTATATATTTTATAATTAATCATATGGGGTAATTAGGTTGTGAATATAATATATATACATTTAATCCATCATCCGACACTACTTTATAGATGGTAATGGAAAAATGAATGATATTGGTTTGTGAGATGGAAGTCTTCCATACACTTGAGTGATGATTATGTAACTAATTTGATGGAAGTGGGGAAGGTTTTAGAAAATAAAATTAAGATAAAAACATAATTTCTTTTCTAGTATAATTTTTTTATAATATCATGGTTTAATAATAATTTATGGAGGTGGAGGAAAATATAAAATAAATATGCTTATTGAAAAACGATACCTCTTATTCGAGTAACCTCTTTAGGATTGCATCATAATCCGTATTAGGTTGGTTTAATAAATAAATAATTATTCTTGAATGATATTATAAATGTTTCTATGTGATTTGAGTATTTTTTCATGAAAATGGTTTTATGGTTTGAAGATGAGAGGACATGGTGTGTCCTTTTATAAGGGAGCTTAGGGGAACACTTGTAATTTTGAAAAGAAAAGTTTCTACCAAAAAAATTCCAAGTAAAAGAGGATAAAAATAGAATATTAATGATACTTATATATTTTTTTATGTAAATATTGAATGGGAATATATTTTAAAGACTTTTTTAGTATATTTTTACCCATATAATATTTATTACATTTCCTGGTAAATCGATTTTTACATTGACCATTGTAAATAATATTTACTTTCTTTACTATTATATATGGTAAATAATTAATTTTACCATATTATATAATAAAAAATTATTCTTACTAATATTTGATCCATTTTTAAAAATTCCATTCAAAAAATTGGCATAATTTAATTTATAATCAATCTCATATATTCAAAGAGAAAGAAGGTTTTCAGTGCGAAAATGATAAATACTTTACAAGGTGTTTAAATCAAAACTAAAAATTAAAGAATTTTAAACAACATAAATTGGATTTATAAATATATAATTTAATTAATTCTAATATTAAATATAATATAATATAATTTTACAATATAAATAATTTAAATAAAGTGGCAGATTCTAATTAAGATTATTTTTTCCACTATTTATTAAAAATATTACCATTTCATAAAAGGACCGAAAATTCTACCTAACATAATGGTGAATGAAAAAAATTAAATTTCATTTTTAAATAAAATTATATTAATGTTAAAAAATATACTTTTAAAATATGTGCGAAAAAATTGTAGAAACCCACTTTTTAGAAAAATACTATTTAAGCATAAAATATTATTTGTTGTAATCTTCTTTCTAAAGAACACACAATATAAATTTTGAAAATATAATTGAATATAAATGATATAAATTTCATTAAAATAAGTCATTATAAGTGGATTTTTTTAATGAGTGTAAAAATTGTTTTTCAAATAAATAATAATTTTTTATTGAAATATTTCATTTATTTTAAAATAGTCTTTATTTCCATTTTTTTATTTGACACCAAATATTTAATTTTATATAAATTTTTAAACAATATATTTTCATAATTTAATTTATTATATTCATTCAAAAAATTCCAATAATTTTGTGATAACTATCATTTTAATTAATAATATATTAATAGTATATTATGTTTTTTTAAAACTCAATGTTGTTCATAACACAAGGTAAAATTAGTGCTGTGTGTGATGAGAAATGTTGAAATTACTAAATTTATTTAAAAAATATATTTCACAATATATTGGGTTTTTACATATCTACGCAACCTTTTGAATTTTATATCATGAACCACTTTATTTTCATGATATGTAACATTCCATTTAATGATATTCAGTCATGTGGGTTATGATTTAAATGATATCAACATTTTATGTGATTTATTTTTCAATATCATTTTAAATAGGAATGTATATTCATAAGTATCCATTGAAGGATATTATTAGATATTTTCCAAATAAATCAATATCATTTTATTCTCCTCTGTTTAGTCCCACAATTTTCATCTAATAAATAATTTTCCGCTATTTTATACTTCAAATGACTGAGAAACGTTTTTAAGAAAAAAAGACAGTATATTATCTATGGTCTATGGTCCTTTTCTTCTATTTACAATATTTATAATAATTTTCTCAAAAATGTTTATAATATTATTAAATTATTTTTAAAATTAATTTTACCCATTATTTTAATTTAAAAAATAGTTTAAACGGGTTCTTATTATTATTTTCCTAACAAGGATCATTTTGAATTTTTACAAAAGGGGTAAAAGACTGTTTTATTTTACACATACAACATGAAATGAATTTCCCACTATCATTACCACATAATTATTTTAATATTACTTTCAATTTTTCCAATATTCATTCTAGTGAAAAAAATTTCCTTATTTTGGGGAAATTTTGTTCTTCTATATAACTAATTTCAAATTGAAAGGGTTTTCCCCTGAAATGTTTCATGTGATATTTAAAATGTATTTATCATTTATTATGTCATCCTTTGATAATGGGTATTTGTTTCTATAATACCATCTTTATAATTAATATTTATTATTTTGTATTATAATGATTAAATTATTATAATTCCAAATTATTTTCCACATGTTATTTTATGTTGGAATGATGAAGTCTTTATCAAACCCTTTTCTTTCTCTTGGGTTATAATATGATCAAATGTTAAGGATTATAATATTCATTATATATGATATGTTATTATTATTTTTATAATCCTTTCGGATCATATATGTATGAATATCATTATGGTATAGGTGGGACCAAAAATATATATCCCTCTAATGCATTGGCTAAAGCATTATATCTCATTAAATATTTTTTGGAAGAAGATGATATTCTTTATCCAGTAAGGGAAAAAATATCAATGTGATCGATCCACTATGAGAATAAATTCTTTGTTCATGATCCAATATGGGAAAAAAATTCTTTATTCTTCCTCTATTATGGGAAATAAATTTGTATGGTTGATCTAATATAGTAAACAAGGGATTATTTATAATATCTTATGATTGGGGAAACTTGTGTCGATGTCTGACCAACTTTGATTTGATGGTCTCGTTTGTTAACATATACATAAGAAATGGTTTTGACACTTATAATCGTTCCCCACCTTTATGAAATATATTCATAGATTAAAAATTGGAATTTTTGTTCATCATTAATTTTTTAATATCTCACAATCTTATGATCCATGTGTTTTAAAATGCTTAATGAATATAGTCATACTCTTATTTATGATATATGATATTATTGGAATGTTTATAAAATTTTATGATCATATTCCCATACCACTGTTGTTATTTTATGTTTTCATATAATCATTGATTGAAATCTCCAATGTTTATACATACTTATCACCTAAACACATCCTTTATTTTATTTAATTTCTAAAAGATATGATGAAATTATTTTGTGGGTTTTGTCTATGTAGTGTAAAAAGTAAAAATATATTTTTTTGGGATGTTAAAGATCATTCATAAAATGGAAATATTTAGAAAACAATATCTAAAGACACTAATCCTTTATAATACTCTAGCATTTACATCAATAATTTATTGAATAATCATCTAAAAAGAATTTAATATTTTATATTAAATGAATATTTTATTATAGTTAGTATCATTTTTTGGTTTAATTAACCTTTTTATATTGAGATTATATACATTTAGTGAAAATCTGGGGGATTGGTCTATATATAAGATAATCATATAATGTTTTTATAAGGTCAAAATTATGCTGTTTTTAGAAAAAATCATCCATTTGTAATAATATATGTGGGAAATGTTTTGGAAGATATGATTTTAGGGGTAATAAAACCCAAAAATAAGGTTTATTATTTCTCATCTACAGTTCTAGATTATGGTTTGTGTTCTCTTACTGCACACCAAGTTTCTCACACCCCTGGGATATTCATTGGTAATCTCCCATTTTTATGAACCATTATGATGTATTTGAAAAGACTATTTCAATTAATTTTCTTGGAAAAATATAAGGTCTCTATTATTCAAAATAAGTTTTAATTATTTAAAAATCCTATAAATTAATATCAGATTTATTTTGTTTCCCACAATGATTATTATTTCACATTCAGTTTTTTTCATGTTTCTTCAATGGCCTGAACCATGAATAATCATGTTAACCTTTAATGTGATATAAATGGTGTTTATTATGAGCATAGAAATTGGATGATGACAAAAGTGAATGATATTACTATTGTTTCATAGTATTTATAAAAATATATTATTAAAAACATAACCCTTAACCAAATCTCAGAATCACCAAAATAAAAGAATATAATTTACTAAAATCTCAATGGAATAGAAATTATTTTTCTCGATCAATAAAAATTCATATATTAGTAAATTTTTTAATGAAAGGTGAAGAGTGGAAAGGTGGAATATGATGCTCATCTGATTTTACTATTTATATTTCAATGTCATGTGTGTTGGGGAAAAGGTAATTTTTTAAAAAAAATTAACTTGTTCAATGGTTAAATCTCAGTTCGAGGAAATACCAACATTATGACAATCATTGGTGTGGAACGATTGAAGTGTTATGTAGTTTTATTTCATAAATAATTTAATATAAGTTTAATATCAATTATATTCTATATATATAAATTATAAAACATTTGATTATTTTTCAAAATTAGTTTTTCATTATGTATTTTAAAACATTGGTAGAATGGTACCAATATAAATGAAATTTTATTTATTTGTATAGTAGTGGTGTTTAATTTGAATAAATATAATAATTACATTTAATAAGTTAATGTGAAATTATCGGGGACCTTGAATTTGATTATTGATTTTTTAAAAATGAGATTCTAGAAATATTTGATAATGTTTTTGGAAATTTTATACTCAATAGAACAAGATTTTATTTGATGAATTGGTATTTTGGAAGAATTTATTTTATCATGAGTGGTCAGCTTATGAGTTATTAAAACCATCATGGGTTTTTCGGTTTAAGGGTATCACTACTATATTTATGGTTTTATATGATGGGGATGCAGGGTTATTTGAAACATTTAAGGGGATTCAAGAAGAATAATCTATTGTTGTCTATATAACCCTTTTTTCTTTCTTATGATTTTACGTAATCTAAATTATAGTATATTGGATGTTAGGATACATATAATTTTGTTAGATTTAATTTGATTCATAGAAAAGGTACTATATTCGATGAAATGAATTGTAAAGATATGTATTTTCATTTATGTTAGTATCTAAATAATATTCAGGATATTTTATTAATGATCATTTCATTATATGATATATCATAGTGAGTAATAATATTTTGTGAGATATTTCAGTGGTTTTATATATATTTATCCTATTAGATTGACATGTGATTTAACATGAAATATTAATTGGGATTAATTCAATTAAATTTTTGGGTATGTTATCTAAAAGGTTTTAAATCACTATTGATTGTAAAATATTTATTAATGTTCAAAAAAATTATGATATAGGGTTTTTTAGGAAATTATCTAAGTGGAACATTTGTTTTTACATCTTAAATGATTATGTTAAATTTATTACTTTAGGGATCATTCATTTTTGGAATTATATTATCTTGTCCTAACATTTTTTTGGGCTAATATCTATAGGCTGGATGAATGAATTTCCATTATATTATGGTTCTTAGTATTTTTTAGAAGAATAATTTAGATTATCCTAAATGAAAAATTCGTCTCAATTAATCATTTATTTGATTAAGAGATGAAGTAGAAATTGATCTAACAACAACCAAAGTATTAAATTATGATTATGATATGAAAATATATAAAGTATATTTTATTTTTTCATCAATATTAATATAAAATAAAGCATAAACATTATGATAATGATCTCGAAATATATATTTTATTATTTTATATTTATTTTTTGAGAAATCAACATTCTCTTCATCAATCAAAATTTCACGGTTTTGTAGAAATTAATTTTCTCCGAACCATGTTCCCTATCACCCTTTATTAGTACTTAAGAGATTGTCTTCCCATTCTTGTAATACATTTCGCAACCCAAATATGTTCCCATATTATGAAACCTGATTTTTTTTTTCTTGGTGGTCATCATATAATTTAATTCTCTTTTAAAGAGGAATATTTATTAACAGAGTTTACAATGTGGGTTTTCCACAATTGGATTTCAAAATGATAAACACGTTATTAATGAGAAAATGTTTAAATTGAGAGGATTTAATTTTTTAATAGGGAATAATGTAATAAAATGGTATTTAGAAAATGAATTTTGTTTTCAAAAGTGTATATGATTCTCATAACTATGCTTAAATAACCATGAAATATTTTTATTGTGACCATTAACACCTATAAAAAAATTTATTAGAAATAAATATGAAGTAAAAATTATGAAATATATACATAGAGTTCGTACATAATACCAATGTATGTATTAAATATTATGAAATAAACAATTAAGTTTAAGAAAAGTCCTATTACGATTCAAAAATACATTTCTAGAGAAAATAATTATTTTTGTTTGGAAATATTTTATTTTATTTTTTATAGGTTTAAATAATATTTGTTTAATTAAAATTACTTTTTGTAAACATCATGTCAAAAATATCATAGTGTAATATTTTATAATTTTTTGAAAATAATGGGTTTAAATGAATAGTGAAATTTACTAATCCATTTTAAAATATGTAATTGCAATATTACATTTTTATCATTTATTTTAAAATAAAAATAGTTATATTGTATTATTATTTTCTTTTTAATATCATTTGAATCTCTTTTATAGTATAATTTGGTATAAAAATATTTTTTATACTTTAAAAGGAGTTATGATTAAAAAATTTCTTCTTTTTTTCATCTAAAATTAATTTCGTCCACATTAATAAATTGAATAGTGAGAAATAAATTCCATATTTGGAATCAAAGAGATAAAATTTTGTAAATAAGTCCTTTATATTTTTGACCATTATAAATCATAACTATAGTAACAATATTTTTCATTTTAAAGTTAAAATGGCATAATTATGGATAAAAATATGTATTAAGGTGACCATTTTTCTTTTAACCACTAAATGGATAAATATAATTAAAACCCAATATCCTTAGGCTGAAAATTTAGTTTTTATAGAAACACATATCAATTAAAATTCACTATGTAGTATTTAAAGGAAATGAAAATAAAAATTTTCACACTCTTGTATTTAAATATCTCTTATGAGTTCACATATTGAAATTAGCATGTTGTGAGTGAAAAAAAATATATATTTAAAAAATAATGGAAATATATTCATTAATTTAATTTATTTAAAATTTATATTAATTATATAATTACCTTAAAATATTCTACGATGCTATCACATTAATAAATCAATTGAAATAAAAATAAAAAATTTAATTTAAATATATTAACTGTAATATAATTTCAGTTAGTTATGTAGTTATATGGATTCTCAAAACATATATAACGTACTATTGTTTTTTAATGGATTATATTCGAATTTCACCTTTTTGTAATCTTATTGTTAATAAAAATTGATCGTTCAAAAGTGAGATTTATTATATTTTATAAAAATAATATTTTATTAAATTACATAAAAATCATAAAAATTATGAAATAGGAAAATGTGGAAATGGTGTTGTCAAAAATATCATCAAACTACCATTTATTAACTAATTGTCTCATTATTAGTAAAATAATAACCATTTATGTGTGAAATAGGCATCATTGTGGTTAAGGTTAAAATAGATTGACTGTGGTTTGAAAACAAAAAATAACGATTAAAACAAAAAATAAACATATAAGAAATATAATTTTTAACGAGATTTAAATCATATCAAATATTATATTTTAATTATGATCTATTTGGAAAAAAATTTGAATAGGAATAATTTTTAATATTTCTACCTTCTATGAAATTAGAATTGTTCCCTTCCCTTCAATTAAAAAAAAGAGCCCCTCGTATCTCTTATTCACACCCCATTAAGATTTATATATATATAAATCCCTATAAATTATCTATTAAAAATTTCAAGAACCAGTTCTGGCCTCTATCCAAACCGAAACCCGACCTGGTCCATATAAAGCTCAAAAGGGCTTTCTCTACCCCCACAGGGAGAAAAAAGTGCCCAATTATCAAAAAAATGGTTTGGGAACAATTTACCAGAGTTTCAAAAAATTAAACAACCAATAATAATGAGTAAACAGTATCAAAAAATTCACACAAAAAATCATAATCAAAATTCATAATTGAGATAAATAGTTTTAATCAAACCACCAGAGGGATAAAAACCAAAATACATATCTTGTTTGACTTAAGAATAACCACACGACAAGGGAACAACACCCCAAGACTTATCCACAACAATGAACTCAGAAGAGAAGCCAACAACCCAAACATCCATCTCCAAGGACCTTGCCCTTAGTTTTGTAAAACATTATAAGGTATAATTTCACCCAATGGTTTAAGTAGGTTATGAAGCTAATCCCAGTAGTATACCTCCCAAAATATTCCACGTGATAAAAATGGTAAGAAAAAAATCATTCATGTTTTTTTAACAATAAATAAAAATAAATATTTCTAAAAGATGAACCATTAAATGAAAGAATATTTCAATGGGGACACTTTTAAAAATGAACACATTTAAACAAAACACACATGATAATGAATTTTCCAAATAAACACACAGTAGGTCAACAATAAGTACCATATAGCTAATGAAAACTATTCACGGGAACACCCCTAGGAACTAGCTAGGTGAGGGGAACTAGTTACATCATATCTCGGTGTATAAGTAACCATGACCAATTTCGTTCTTGTACACGATCCATTATGAGGGGAAACCCCAATTACCTAGTGGTACCTAGATATTATGAAATATTTTTTACTACTTTCATCATCAAACATATTAAGTGAAATTGGGGCGATACCTCTTCTAGAAAACTAGAATACTAGTCCTAATCCGCCCACCTAGATACGAGAGATTCCTTATTTGTGCTCTAATGAGGTCCAGATGTCATAAAATACCATATTCACATAAAAATTACACTTCTAAATAATACACACACCAAATATTTTCCAATATTCTCTTTCAACTTTTTTAACACAAAAACCCATTAAAAGTTTTTACAAAATAATTTCAAGAAGATAAACAAATATCTACACACAAAATCTATTTCACAGCCCAATTTCAAACCCAAAAGAACCACAATAACAGACCAAAACTGAATTGGAATCCCTAAAACCATTTAATATTCCATTTTATTATATTAATGAATGCCTCAAAATGATACCACATGAGTTATACATAAAACAAAACACCATTTAAATAAAAAATGAAACTTTAAAAATCAAAAGAATTACCAATTATATCAAAAATATTTTTTATTCATCACAAAAAATTAGTAAGAATCATTATAGGAAGGTCAACTATGGAATGATAACTCGTCAATGAATGATTACACATGGAATCACCTACCTTGTTTGCCAAAAACTGCAAATCATTGTGTGAAACATCAACCACCCCACTGCTCCACCACAGGGGAATGAAAATGAATCCTAACGAAGAAGATTGAACCAACAGACTAAAAAATAATACATAGCTGTGAATCCCTTGTTTTTAGAAATTTGGAAATTCAAGTAGGAGAGAATAAATCCTAAGTAAATGGAATAAACTAGATAGGAATTCACATACTTGATGATCATTGAATTTTTTCCCACCCAAACCCCTTAAAATATGGCTTCCCTTAGGTCTTGAGGGAGCTTAGGAGCCTTATATGGATAAGTTTCATGAATGGGGGAAGAAATAAGTGCATTAGGGTTAATCCTGGAAGGGAAAATTGGAATTAAAAAATATTTTTCATGATCGGGACACTAATCACGGTTTGATTGCACGATTTACTAATCCATGGACACAAACCGTGTGCCTGGTTCTATCAAACCAAAACCCACCCATTTCTTCCCAATTTCAAGGGGGAGATTTTGTGATACCTAAGAAAATATAATACAATAACAAAAGAGACAAATACTTAAAAATAAGGGCATGTATGTGATAAATATTCCCACCATGAGAAAATTTTTCCCCAAATAGTCAACCCAAAGCTTGTTCAGAAGAAAAGAATGGGAAATCTTGATCGAAATATGAATTCCATTCCATGATAATTTTCACATAACAACCATATAGCCAAAGGACCCAAACTAGTGGAAAAGATGTTCCTCAATGCACCTTCTCTTAGGAGTCCACAATACACACCGGTCATTCAAACACTAATAAATCTGGCTCTATCTCTAACTGATCCCAATTCAACACATGGGACAAATCTGGATTGTACTTCTTCAAATTTACGACATAGAATACATAGTGAATAAATGTCAAATATGTAGGAAAATCAATCATGTATTCCACCATTCTAATCCACCTAGTGATCCAAAAAGGCCAGACATACCCTGGTGTTTGTATTCCCTATTTCCCCAAGCGATGATGGACCAAATGAGTCACCACCTTCACGAATACCTGATCACCCACTGAGAACTCAAAGCCCCGACAACTCTTGTTAGCATTAGATATGTGGTAACTCTATGCTGTCAATAAATAATGCCTACTTTACATGAGCTTCTTAGATGATTATTTCACAAGGCTCAACCCAAACAGTCGGGTCTCACCTACCTCCACCCAATATTGAGGTGACCAACAAGGACGACCATAGAGGTCCATAAATGGATCCATTTGAATATTTATTATATGAAAATTTGACCCCAAATGGCAATCTCATAATCCTCAGATATCCAAGACACATTAATGGATCATGGTCTCCATAATATGGTTTTACCACTCTGTCTGGCCATCTATTTGAGAATGTTATATTGTTCTCATCATAATCTATGACCCCAAGGCCTTTTGAAGGCCTTACAAAAACCAAGAGGTAAAATAGGGGGTCTCTATCTAAGATAAATGCTGACATTACACCATGAAGGCTTACTACCTCCTAAATATAAAATCATCCCAACTCATCCACTTTGGTTGTATCTCTAATAAGAATAAAGTGGGATGATATTGGTCAAATGGACAATCACTTTCCAAATAGAATTTTTACTTAGAGGTGTACATGGTAATCCAATAATGAAATCCATAGAGACCTTGTCCCACATCCATATATGAATGGGTAATGGATAAAGAAAACTATATGGTCTTTGATGTTATGTTTTCACCTACAAATATGTATAACACCTCAACACAAAATTTGAAATACCCACCTTATACATAGCCACCATAACTTCTAATGAATATCATTATACATTTTGGTTCTACCAAGATGAATGGACCATGGATATTGGTGTCTTTCCTATATCACCAGCTTCATCAGAGACAATTAAACCACTTTATGGCCCTTGAAGCACAAGATGGCCTTGGGAGATGATGAGTATTGAAAAGATGTATTCCCACCAATAATTAACTACATAGACCACTAACATAGATAATAATTGGGTTGATCCCACTGAATCACCTTCAAAAGATAAGTATTCAACTAAACGCTCACCAAGAATGCACCTCCAGTGCACTCTTTTGTGTCTACATGCATCTGAGTAATGTTTCCCATCAAAGTACACTCATCACTAAACATCCTCAAAGCCTAAAAGAGAAATTTTTTTCTCAAATAATAAACCACCACAATACGCTTTCCTAGGTTATAGAAGATATCTAAGTCAAAACCCTGCAAATACTCGATCCAATGTCACTACCTCAGATTAAGATCCTTTTATGACAAGATGTAGGCAAAGATCTTATGATCAGAGTAGACCACAAAATTTTCCCCAAATTGGTAGAGATGTCATGTCTTCGAGGATTTCATAACCACTGCTAACTCCAAGTCATGTGTCAGATAATAAATTTCTTGTGGTCAGAGTTAGAGAGAGCCATATGGTACCACATTATCACCCTATATAAGCACACACCAATCATCCAAACCTGAAGTGTCAAAATGAACCAAATAGCCTTTCCTATATTCTAGAAAGATCAACAAGAGGTTATTAATCAACCTTAGATTCAACTCACTGAATGATTCTTGGAATTTTTTGACCCCTTAAAACATCACTCCTTTCATGTTGAGAATATTCATGTGTGAAGAAAGTAGAGCAAAATCCCGAAAAAACTACTTGTATTAACCTACCAGGCTGAGGAAACTCTCCATCTCCCACAAATTCTTCAGCTGATACCATGACATAATTTTAATGATCTTCTTAGGGTTCCCTGATACCCCCTGTTTTGAGATGACATGTCCCAAAAACTTCACCTCCCTACCTATAAAGTGCACTTGGATAAATTGTCATAAAGGTAATAACCCCTGATAGTGCCCAAAATGATCCGAAAATATTTCTCATGCTATTCTTTAGATCAAGTGTAAATCATTATTCCGTCCATGAATAACGCAATGAATGAGTAGAGATATTAGTGGAACACCCATTTAATTAGATTTTTAAGGACCACTGGAGTGTTAGTCAATCCAAAGGAAATACCATATACTAAAAGTGGTCGTACCTACTTCAGAATATTTTCTTCGGGATATCCACCTCTCTAACTCAACCTTTATGGTAGCCTAAACACATGTATATCTCTAATAAAGAGTTTTACCCCATAAAATAAGATAAAAAATTATCTATTCATGGAAAAGGATACTGGTTCTTAATTGTTACCATGTTCATCCATCGGTAATCAATGCACAATCTAATGGACCCGAAAGACTTCTTCGAAAAAAGTGAATCGAAGTACCTAAAGGAGAGACCCTCATTCCAATAAATCCTTTTGATTCAAAATTTACCAAAACTATATTTAATTTCATAAACATTATGGGGGACATATGATATAAGGTAAGAGATATCATATGTTTTCTCTATTCCAAATCAATCAAGAACTCCATATCCCACTATGGGGGAATGACTGAAAACTAATGTGGAAAAACAATTGGGAAATAATCCACTACTTGAGGTAATCCATCATCAGTAGAATGAACATCTCCATATTTCATGGGTGCTGATAACAAGAAGATAAGCTTTCCCAACTCTAGGAGTGGGAGCCCTATACGACACCCCAGAGGATCCCATTATCCACCAAAACCCAAAGGACAACCACCAGGTTCCATGAAAATCACCCACCGTCTATAGTAATAGATATGTGACTGAAAATATACTATTCAATCCATTCCATGTATTATGTCAAAAAGGTTGATATTCAATACCCAGATGTCCCATTCTATCTTAACCCCTAACATAGAAAGTGAAAAAAAAATTCACCTGAGACTATGCTCTATCTTCTTACCCAATCATGTCACTATTTCCATTTCAAAAGATTACAAATCAGTTGTAAAATTTAGTAGTTTCACATTACAGGTAGAGATAAAATAAAAACTGTCACCGGTATCAAAGTGAAGACTAGCTAAAGAAGATACACTCAAAATGGTACCTTGAACTATTGAGGTCCCTGCATCTGATCTCGCTGGTTCTTGATACACAGTATAAAGATTCGTGGTCTCTACATGAGATTGACTACTCAAATGTGGCTCTTCCCTGAACTGGATATTCCTAGAATATGATCCAGCCCTGCCACCATGGACACCAAATCATGATCCCATCTTCTTAGATGGATCTGATTGAATTGTAACTTTCCTATAAGCCACAAATCCTGCCCGAATCTAAGGTCCTTGTGTCCCCATTAAAAAGCACTACAAGTTATCCATATATCAACACTGATACTGATGACTCTTAGAAGTTGTAAATATAGGTTGGTTGTTCCCAATCCTACTTATTCGGTGGAACATAATGGACCATGCATTAGAAGTCCCTAAGAAAAACTGCCTGGGGGGATGGCCTGAACTACCACCTCCCTTCTTCTCATACTTATCCAAAATCCTCTTTTTTTCATAATAACTACCACTTCCTACACCACACACCACTCCAGAAAACCCATACATTCCTATCTAATCAATATAGATGATGAAAACATGATCAACCACCTCAACATAAGTTTCCAACAAGAACACGAAGACATATGAGTATATTTTTGGTCATAGACACTTCTCGAACATCAGAGCGTTCATAGATTAACTAGAAATAATATCATATGCATACCCCACATGTTCAACAAAAAGGTTAGCATACTTAATCACAGGAAGATATAACTAGGAAAAATCAATAAACTCCCAATATCTAGCATAGTCTAGTACCACAAAAAAATACTACTCGTTGAAGATGGTCTTGAAATCTATCCTTCGCATATGTCCATGCTTCCCATCTGGAAGCATTTATTCCCACCACATGTGTCTGGGAACCTCTAACTAAACTGAGGTGAATTTCACCCTGACCTCCTCAGGTGTATCAAAGAATTCGAACATTCACTCTGTCTTTTGAATCCATTCCATTATTTCTTGTGGTTTTGAGCTACCTTGGAGTGAAGGGGTTTATTCTTCAGGAACTTGTTAGATTTGTTCTTCCTATGACAAAAATCATTTTCTCTAGATAGATTAGGAATCCGATCCACTCCCTATCATAAAGCATAGACACCCCATACCATAGCTTCTACCAGCCTCTGATCAATCCATGAGGGAGAACTCCCTCTAGCATCATCCACTACGGTCAAGGGTGGTCTTTAAGAAGGCATGTTGTTACAAAAATAAATAGTCCCAAAAGAAAACATTAGTACAATAGTTATGAGAAATTATATAAACAACATCAAATATAAATAAATCAAACTCATCCTGATAATGAAATAAAAAACTATTTCACCCCAAAAAATGTCCATATGTAGTCTACATCCTTTACATCCCACTTTGAAGAGAAGTCAAACAAACAATCACAACATCCCATGGAGACTTGAGGTATATCTCAAGATGTACAGGCCAAGCACATTGTACATGATTAGAACTTCCATCACCAATAGACGTAGCTCATATCTAACAAGACTCATCCCAAATAACATGACCCAAGGTGCTTAACCTACCATAATATCATTTCATCATGAACTTGATCAGGTCACTATCCAAACCATTTCTTGAACCTATCTGTGGCATGACCTGATGGGCGTTCCATATCCTAAAGGGCTAGCACATGTTCCTAGGTATCATAAACAATGGTTTGTGAATGATTTAACTGAGTTTATTAATAGTAATCAAACAACAATAATAAGTAAACAATATCTTAAAATTAACACCAAATAAGTATTAATAATACTCATAATTGAGTTATGTAGTTTTAAAAACAACCCCATGAGGGACCCAACACAAAATGAGAAGAAAGTATGACTCAAAAACCATAACACATCAATGTGACATCACCCCCAAGACATTTCAGAAACATGGAACCTGAAAGATAAGAAAACAACATGAACTTCCATCTCTAAGTACCTTTCCCTTTCCTATATCAATCATTATCATGTGTACATACACCCAAAGGTTTAAGTAGGTTGTGATCCTAAGACCAATAGGATTCTGCCCAACATATTCCACACGATAAATAATTTAAAACAAAAATCTAGAATGATTTTATTAAAAAGAAACACATGTTAATGTTTCTAAATGATACAGCTTTAAATCGATACATTTTTCAAAGGGGAAGCTTTGAAGAATGTACAATTTTAATGAAAAAACACACGATACTGAATTTTAGATCAAAAACAGTGTATTATAATGGTATGTTCCATATAGACATTGATATATAGTCATGGGAACACCCCTAGGCTCTATCTAGATGTGGGGACCTAGGAATAATGTATGTCGATGTAAAAGTAACAATAACCAATATCCTTCTTTGGCACGAGCCACTAGGAAGGGAAATGCCAATTCCGTAGTGGTCACTGAACATCATCAATGTTAATTAGTGTTGTAATGATAAAACGTTCTAATTGAAACATGTATGATACCACTATCAAATCCTGATCATATTAGTTCTAGTTTTTCCTTCTAGATACTTGGTTTTCCCTCATTGTGCCCAAATGAGTTCCATGTGGTATAAATTACCATTTTCACATAAAAATAGCATTTCTGAATAATAAACACACCAAATAGTACACAATATTCTTTTCAACCTATTTTTTTAACTCAATGAACCATTTAAAAGTTTCACATAATAAATTCAAAAAGTAAAACAATGTTTTGCACAAAAAATCCATTTCAAAACCCACTTTCAAGGCCAGAGAACCCCAATACCAAACCAAAATTGAATTGGATGCTCTATAAAATTTAATAAATCATTTTAATATAATATAAAATTATATAAAATGACAACACAAGAGTTATAAATTAAAAAAACAAAACTTCAAGCAAAAAATGCAACTTTAAATTCAAACGCTCAACCAATTCTATCAATAATTATTTTTACACCACACACAATTTGTATGAAATATTATAGGAAGGTCAAGAAAGAAGGTTAACTCATAAAATATTTCTTACACATAGAATCACCTATCTTATATGTCAAAAACACCAAATCATTGTGTGAAAAATCTATTGTACAACTGTTGCACCATAAGGGATTGAAAAAGAACCTTAAACAATAAAATTGAGCCATGAAACTAAAGTGTAAACCCGAAATACAAAGTCCTAGTTTTTAGAGACTTGGAAATCTATGGAGGAGGATATTAACCCTAATTATGTGTTTAAAACATGTTAATAAATCACTTACTTGATGATACTTAATTTTTTCCTCACAAAAACCTCTTTAAAAATGATTTCTAATAGAGTTTGAGGGAAAATGGGAGCCTTCTATGGATGAGAGGGATTAATAGGGGAAGAAAGGGGTGAATTATGGTCAATCCCAAGAGGGGAAAATTTGAATTACAAATAATATTTAATGATATTGAGAGTGTTCATGGTTTGTCTTCATGATTTAGTAAATTGTTCTCACAAAACATGCTCCTAGTTATGGCCCACCAAAAACCACCGATTTATTCCAAATTTGAATTAGGAGCCTAAGGTAAACCTAGAATAAATATAGGAAATTGTTATGAGAGAATCATACGTAATATTAACGACATTGATGTGAAAAAAACTAACACTTTCTAGAGTTTCTAATATTTCCAAATTAATTACCCAAGGATTCTTAAGTGTAGACCTAAAAGAGTTTCTTGAAAGATGTCGTTATCGCCTTAAATGATCACTTTATTTCAAATTATTATTTTAAATTCAATAAAGTTGTTTAATTTATCATATAAAAAATACTTCAAAATCCTAAATTTTATAAAATTATATTACGATTATTAATCCCCCATTGCCCTCCAACATTCCCATCATATAGGAAATGAAAGTCTCTCTCAAGCATATGTACAGCTTACGGTCAACATATAACAATGAAATTCATTTTTCATCAGTGTATTTTATTAATTATTTTTAGGATATTTTCGATTTTTTTATCTTATGTTTATGATATAATTATTATTTTTAAAATATAATATCATTTATACCTTTTAACCATGTAGAAATTGTAAAATTATAGCATCGCTCGTGCATACGTGTGGACTACCACCTCCATGATGTGACGTGAATATTTTTTTAGATAATTTTAGGATTTTAATAAGGATAAATTCAAAGAATATATATAATATATACTATATAGTAATTAATCTAGAAGTGTGATTTATTAATTAACATTCTTTCGTTACATCATTTGTAAATTGGAAATTGAGTATATGTTTACTTAGGCCTATTGTCTAAATGGAAAATGTTATTCCTTTTTATATCAATACCTTTAAT
Organism: Viscum album; assembly: GCA_963277665.1. Classification (NCBI taxonomy): domain Eukaryota; kingdom Viridiplantae; phylum Streptophyta; class Magnoliopsida; order Santalales; family Viscaceae; genus Viscum; species Viscum album. The sequence continues at coordinate 1,578,609,630 of OY728152.1, read as the reverse complement.
AGATAAATATAATTATATATATAGTAATTATATATGATATTTATATTATGATAATATTCAGGATATTATGGAAATATGACCAAATTAGAATGATCTGGATTACTAGACCTAAACATGCGTGAAAAAGATGAAATTATCGCCTAGAATTGAGATTCTAATAACAAATTATTTATAAAAGGGTCATAAGATACCACATGTAAATACTAAATTTTATTATGAACATATTTATTGTTATATAATAATTTTATAATAAATCTATATTTATTATATAGGTGTTTCTATTGTTTATGATGATTTGCGAGACATGAGGTAAAGTTTATCATCTAAAATTTTCTTATAAGGGTTATATGTTATGTTTTTTACAAATCCCAATTTATGAGGTTAATATATACCCCTTTGATAATTTAAATTATTTATATCCTTATGTTCATGGAATTTGATGTTTCATTTGATATTATTCTGTCATGGAGATTATTATTTAGAAGATACCAAAGTGGTATGTGATTTTTGTTTCAATCTCATTTTAATTGGGATTGTTTATGCTTGAATTTTTATTATTGGAAATTATATGATCTATTGTGGATAAAACTATTTAATTTTACTCTCCAATGATTGTATATTAAATTTTCATGTAATTTTAACATTTTACTCTCTTTGTTTTATAAATGACTGGGGATATATTTTTAAGGGAGGAAGGAATTATATTCTCTCTCATCAGAAATAATTTTTAACCCATTTACATGTTATCAAAACATGTTTTCAAGAAATACTTAGATATTTTCATATGATTATTTAAATTTATATTTAACCCTGATTTAATTTTTAAGAAATTGGATAAATTGAATATTGTTCTCCTTTTATAAATAAGTTATTTTTGACTTTTTTACAAAAAACTAAAAATAATATTTTCTTTTAAGATATTAAAAATGGAAGGATTTTATGAACATCCTGAATGATCAGTGATTTGATGATTGAATTAAAATTTTAAAAGGTTATTTTCATATAAAATTATTTCCTAATAATTTGATAAATTTTAATATTTTACATAACATATTTAAATGTGAAAATTGGGTTTTCCTCAAAAAGTGTTTTAAATGGTCTTTTAAATGAATTTTATATCAATAATTACATCCTTTAATGTTACGTTTGTTTCCCTGTGATATGATTCAATGATAAATTCAGTATTCTTTGTATAGATGTTTTATTATTATGATGGAATTATTTTTAGGTGACCCGTTTATTTTCTATGGGTTATGATATGATAAAATAATAGATTGATTATGAAACAAATTTTTTCCCATGATTTATTATTTGATAAACTGATTATAAAATCATTTTTCATTTTATGGGTTATATAATGGTGAATTAATTACTTTCTTGTGGATTATATAAATATTATTTTTATTTTATCATGTGTTTTTCCTAGAATTATATAGCCCTCCAATACAGTAGGTAAAGATTTATATATCAAGATATAATTATCATAAATAATTCATTGTGTTTGATCCACACAAGGAAACAATTCGAGTTTCATATCCCACTATGGGAATATTGTTGATGTGATTGATCCACTATCGGAATTAGGTGATGATTCCATACCCTTTATGATATAATAAATAGGTGTTTCTAATTGACCGACTATTATTTTTCAGTATTTTTTTCAACCATTTTATAATAAAAGGTTTTTATATAGATAATATATCACAGTTTTATAATCTATATTCATGTTTATAATGGAATCCTTATTTGATGCTTGATTATTAAATATTTATAACTCTTATGATCGATGAATTTCAAAATGTTAATCAGTTATTCCATGAATCTTGTTGATGATCTAAAATATGATTAGTATAGTTTACAAATGATAAGATCATTTTCTCATAACCTCATTATTATTATAATATTTATTAAGTTATTTTATTGATTCCTCCCATGTTTACCATTACCAAGCATCTGAACTCATGCTTTATTATGTTTCCATTCACCAAGTTAAGAAGATAATTTTAAATATGGTGTGTCTATGAAGAGTACTATATGGGAATCTGTTTTTGTATATTTTAAATATCATTCAATAAATAAATATATTTTGTATCAAGTCTCAAAAAAAATTTATAATCCAAGGGAATTTATTTGATAAATATATTGATTATTCATCTAATTAGATGTAATATTTATGTATAAAATAAATGGGTCACTTTTAAAAAATAATTACTATGAATTCATAATTCTCATACCTTATACAGACATATTTCATTAGTATATACTCCTTATATACTCTTCAATAATAATTCTAGATGAATGATCATGCTTGAAAAAATATAGATATCCACATTAATGATCAAAAAGATCATCGATAAAGGGTATATGACACTTTTAAATAATAATGATTTGTATAAGATCATTATAATCAATTAAATGATGCATTTAACCATATTTAGTATTAATATAAATAATATGTGTAACCCATGTTAATGATCTTTGTTGAATTAATCCCTTATTAAGAATCACATAGTGTTACTTTTTTAATTCTCGCAAATCAATCAATGATGTTCTATATGTATTATATTAATTTTGTGTAGCACCGAATATGAATTCTTTCAAAAAATAAACTTCATGATTCAAGGGAAAACTAATAAAATATTATATAGTGTTATAAAAAACTCTCATAAAGATGGTACAACATCAATTTTGACTTTCTCCCCAACCATTTTATATAAATATCACCCAGGAATTGGTATTAAATCCCATTTAATGGAATTTGTTTCCATTAGATGTTCAGGTTCAACTTCATATGTATATACCATCATATATTGATTCAAAATATCAAATATATAATCCATTTATATATAATTGATATGGTCTTTAAACTGAGTTATCCAAGACACACTGAAAATTATATAAATCTCAACTAGAGGTAGAATAAAAATAATTTCTAGATTCACATTCCAACAAAATTATATCATGGTGGGTCTATGGACCTGAGATACAATCATTAGACCATTGTGAGTTTTTGCAACAAAAAAAATATAATAATTATGGTGGTAATGTGATACCCTTATAAAATTCATCTGAAATAAAAGAGTTGGAAGTGCCTAAATCAAATAAAAAATTTGTGCATCTAGTGTGGATGATATGTGTATCATTCACAACATCACTTTGAAAAATATATTTCTCTATAGTAATTACAAATTTTAAGACTTCTTCCGATGGATTCTTATGTGGGACGTTTACATTATTCTTGGTTCAATAGTTTGAATAATTCTCCACTTCATTACAATTTTGTCATTCAATAAAAGTGGTTTCATTATTTTATTTATAGTCATTAATCAAATGAATCATATCCGCACACTTATAAAAAATACATTACACATCAAAAATTAAAAAAGAATTTTTTATTCAAAAATTTTTACATGATATCAATTACTTTATTCCATTTTTCTTATTTGATTTATTCCATTTTTACGGTTCTTAGTTGACATTTTCTTATCTTATTTTCCCTTAACGAAATAAGATATATAAAATTTAATCCTTGTCTTAATGGAACATGTTACTATATCATAATATGATGAAATTTCGTAATAATGTATTTCCTTTAGGGAGTTTTATTTATCCCATGATATTTTGGTAAATCATGGTTTTTATACTACGTAAATATTTTGATGAATGTTTATATAATCTTATTATGTTATAATTATACTATTCTAAAATTTCTTCTTCCTAGTGTAATAATGTGAAGAACATCCACTCCATTTAAGATCATTATCATTTAGGGAATTATTTCCCAATAAAAATCTATTAAAAGTTCTCAATTCCATTATTTCTATTTAATCAACCACTTCAATGTTCTTTATTAATCACCAATATTGATCAACATATCCTTTCAAAAAAAAAATTACTTCCAGAAGAACCATTTCACTTTTAGAGCATTATTTAGAAAAAAATATATACTGAAGAGACTAAATTCATTTATCACATACTAATTAATTTGTAGTCCCGTTAAAATATAGAGGCTTTTCTCACATTATTTGATCAAACATAAGAAAATTACTTTGAGGAACAACATGTTTATCTATTCAGTTATGGTCATACATCATAAATTATAAATGGTTCTATTATATTTCCATAATAATTTCAGTTCTAATACCAAATATATTTTATTTCTCAACATGGAAATCATTACGTTATCTATGAATACAGGCTTTATTTCCTCTGGTGTGTTTCATCACTGAATAATCCAACTCACTATGTTAGATCAAAATAATTATTTATAATAAGTTATAGAATATATGTGACCATAATAATGAATTTTTTCAAATACTAAATGTGATTTTCAAAATTATCATTTTATCTATGGTCATTTAAAATATACTTCTTAAGGATCCTACTAAAATTACTATAATACCAACTCTTGACGCCACACTCTTGTAACCTTGAGCTAGTGTCTACATTATTATATTAGATTAATATTCAAAGAATCTAAACCAGAATGACTAATAAACATAAAAATAATTAATAAAAAGACCGATAAATTATTTCCTTATTATAATACAAATATAAATTACAAATTAGAAAACATTCTTACATCTGGGTGGTTATTTATAATATCCATCTTCATATATTTTGGAAAAGAAAAAAATAAAAGGTGTTGTTAAATAGTCACTAACTCTTACATACAGTAGAATATATCATGAATAATACAGGATAATAAATATGGTATGTTTAATAACTAAAACACATCCTATTTAATAAAAAAATTTATCATAACATTTATTCATAGATAATACCATAGTAGTAATGAAATGGATGACAATAAATGAATTGAAATGATTGAAATGATTAATATTGGATGCCATGATCTCAAATATCATCATGTATATATTATAAAAGCCTCATTAAATGATAATCATATCTATTGGTAGGTATACACCATAAAATCATTTAAATTGTCCAATTGATTTGAATCATTAGATGTGTCGATGTATTATGGGGAAATGTAATTTTTTGCTCCACCAATCACTCTATGTAAAATTAATTCCTCCTATATTGAATGATCAATTTAAATGATAAAAAATATGTAAATTTAATAAGTTTAAAAATTTATTATGTAATATTGAATGTTAAAATTTCCCCTGTCAATCATGTTATATTCAACGTTCAATACCTTCTGTTAAAATAATGTAATATTTATGAAATAAAAAAATCTATGATAAATAGAATATTGATATATAAGAGAAATGTAATGACTATTTATCAAAAGAAATTTTACGTTTAGAGGGATGGATAATTTCAACAAAATTAATATCATATGAGAGATTACATTCGATTCATAGGATATATTAGTTTTGTAAAAAAATAATTTATTTTAGAGAAATAATGAAATTATAATAGAAATATTAAAATAATATATAATTAAATGGACTTAATAGAAAAACCATTCAATTCATGATAAATAATATATTCAAGTAAAATGATTATGGAAGTGTAAAATTTTGTTAATAATGTATACATTAAAAAAATTCATTTTCTTATTTTTTCAATAAACTCAAAATAACCCTTTTAGAATAAATTAGAAAGCTTCCATTAAAATATTATAAAATGTACATGATAACATAAATTTTCCCTAAAATATATAAAATTTAGTTTTGTAAAACAATTTTGAAAAATATATTTTTGAAAAAAAATACACCAAATCAAAAGAGAAATGAGATCAGTGTTTCTTTTACATATAACATTTCATGATATAAGCTCTAAATAAAGGAATTGTTTCATAAAATATAGAAACTCATTAAATGAATATACTTTAATTGAAACATTAAATATAAATAATTTACATATATATATATATATATCCATTTTAAATACCTCAATAGGGTGGTATATACAGTACATAAAAATAAATATGTGTAGGATAAAAATTATGTTCCAATGAAGTGGAAATTGTGATAAAATCTCACACATCAAATTTGACTACTCGTATAAGTTCAATAAAATAAAGTATAATAAATTTCAATTTATCATAACTACATATATAAATAATTTTAATATATATAAGATTAGATATAATCTATTTATAATATTTTTCACCCTTTCGATGTCATTCTTTTAAAATTATTATTATTTTGGGAATTAACATTTTTTTCATATTTGTTACGATTGGTAGTATCAATCATTGAATATTTCTGATAGATATGTCATCTATATAATATGATGGAATATATTAATATCATATAAATTCATTATATATATATATATTTATGTAAAAGATATTGATAAAAAATTAATTAAACATTTCATTAAGATGGTAGGTCGTATGTAGGCATTAATGATGTTTTAAAATTGCACCATATGTGATGGAAGAAAGGTAAATAAAAATTCTACATTAAAAATGAATTTTTATTATAAAAGTCTTATATAACTATTAAATATATCCTAATTATAATTAATGTAAAATGGAAATGAGGAATGTGTCAAACTACTTGTTTGAGGTATTAGTCCACACGTACTCACAAAGGACGTTGTTTTTTCATAACATATTAGAATATAATAAGTTAGATATGAAATAATAAATTTAGAAAAATAATAATATAAAACACATCATATATATTTATTACTATGGATTTATAACCATTAAAGTAATTTTTGATGAAAAAATTACATTGTTTGGTGGAGATAGAATGGCATACATTGACATAATTGAACTTTTATATTTTCATAAAATTTGAAGAGAAGTAATGTGATTGTACTCTATCCTTAATGAAATCATAGTATATTAATTATATTTTATTACTAGTTAAAATATTTACAACCTGTAAATTAGAATTAGAAGAAGTAATAAAACTAAAAGTGTGGGTAATGACAAATACCTCTTCCTCGATAGATGTCCTTAAAATATCCCCTAATGAGACATAGGATTGTATTTTTGGAATCCTTGAACCTCTATTGAATTTATATGGATTTTTATAAGTCAAATTTTTTATTTTTGGCCTAACTATGATTCCCATTGTGGTTTTAATAAATGAGATTACTGTTTCATTTTACTAGTGAGTAAAAGGGAATTCATAGAATTTAAAAAAATATTAAATTATTATAAATTATTTTTCAAGTAAAAATTGTCAAAAATTGACATAATTAGAATATAATATGAGTATTAGTCCGAATACACTCATAAAATAATGTTTTCAAAATTTCATGATACATTTTCACACTTATATTTTTGTTCTATCCCAAGTTATAAGTCTGAAATTTACCAAAATATTAATTTTTCTTCAATGTTAAGGGTTAAAAATGTAAACATAAGATTACAGAACACCCATAAATAGTTTTTATTTGATTATATAAACGTTATAAAATTTCATTCACTAAATATAGTTTTTTATATAATTAAAATCATTTAATAAAAATATTTTTTTTATAAAATATCATTAATGTCAATTTTTTCCCTATTCAAAATATATTACATTAAATACCTGAATAAAAAATATGTAATTACAATATAATACTTTAAGACATCTCTAATATTCCATATGTATATTTGAAATTCATGTAACACTATAATTCATCAAATTTATTTTACTTTTAATTTTTTTCAAATAATTTATTTTATTTTTCTCTTAACATAAGTAAAACATTATCAATTTTTCATAAGCATGTTTGGTAATTATTCCACCACTAAAAATTATAAATTTATCAGCTTAATTAAAAAATCTATTCATTTTTAAAATTAATATTTAAAACATGACATAACATCTTTTTATCATTGTGGAGAAATTAATACAAATATTAATGTGAAGAGTGTAATAGATTGGTTTTATTCCTTCCACGAAATAATATAATAGACAATATAAAATAAAAAAGGAAAAAAATGTACCAATTTTGAGTTATTGAATAGAAATTATCAAACTCAATTAATACAATATGATAAAATCAAGTGTTATGTAACTTTTTAATCATTATCACATTATTTGTTTAACATTAATTACCAGATATACCCTTCTGTGGGGAGATAAATTTTGCAACTATTTATAATCAAAATGAATTAAAATAAAAGTGAAATATTTACCATATCTGACAATAATAATTCCAAATATAGATCCGATTTTTCTGTAAAGACCCATAAATTTCAAGGAAATTTTTTTTCTTAATTTCCTTTGGAATTTTTCAAGAACGCAGTTTCTGACGGCGCCTGATTCCGAGGCCCGGTGTGCCCGGAATCATTTTCCGAAGTTTGGCTCGGGTACGTTCAGTGAACGGACGAGCGGGTTTTTCTAACTTTTGAACCGGTGCCCGGAATCGAATTCTGAGGGCACCGATGAAATCGCAGCGCCGGTATTCGCTTAGAAACGCCTCTTCCGGAGTTGCGTTTGCTCGGGTGTGGTTTTTAATTTTCGGGCTTAAAGTTAAGAAATAAAATAATTTTGCGACAACTTTATTTTATTTCACTTAAGCCACTTGGAAGCCACTTGAAGCCACTTAAAGGTGGCTTGAACTGAGTTGAACTGGATAGGATGCTATCCAGAAATATCATACCCCCTTGGTAGGATATTTGTGAGGTGGGGCCCGCACGAGCCATGCCGTTTCTTTCCGCTAAGAAACGCACCCGTGAAAACCCGTCTTAATGAAAGTCAACCAACGCGTTTTCTAAATTCTTAACAGACCATTAAATGGGCTGTTTCTTTCGTAAATTAAATGAGCTGTTTCTTTCGTGAATTAAATGACCTGTTTCTTTCGTTGAATTAATTCAACGAATTAATTCAGTCGTTTCTTAACCGGTTTCGTGTGTTGGCATGTTAATAAAATAAGACCAACCCAAAATCTTTTGAAAAGATTTGAGAGGATCCCTGTTTCTTCAGCTCCCTCACGAAGAACACGAAGAACGCGAAGAACGCGAAGAACGCGAAGAACGTGAAGAACGCCGAACCCGGAAATCGATGACGCCTTCGTCCGAGACTTTCTTCCGATCTCCGATCTCCGATCACCGACCATTTGAGGTGAGTGATTTCGGATTTCCGCTCAAGGTTCTTTTCTTTTGGTTTTAAACACAGATTTAATTAATTACAATTTAAATCTGATGTTCTTGGTTCGTTGAGTTCGCCGACTCAACGCCAGTTTCCGCGACGACGCGACGCCTCCCCGCGACGACGCGACGATCCCTCTCTTCCGCGACGATCTTATCCGCGAAGAACGCCCGCGCGCGACGATCATCAAGGTAGGGATTTCATTATGGGAATTACCCCCTTTTTAAATTAATTCCCGTCAATGTTTCTTTAACAAATTTTAAGAACCGGAATCAAAGAAACAATTTTATTTATTTAAAAATTGTTGGTTCATGTGTTGAACATTCTATAAATTTCTCCCTGTTGTTTATCTCTAACGCGGAGGGTGTGGGCCAAACGAACACGGCCCGACGACCCTCCACCATTCTTCGTTTTGTGCGGATTTGGCGGGCGACGACGGAACATGCTACAACGGGTGTTTGACGATCCCGCAGTGAAGAACGGATCTCGGGAGGATCAACGGCGCAGACGGGAAGGAAAACGGGCCACCGGAGCGACGCCGGCGGCCCGTGGAAGTTGCCGGCGGCGCGGGTCACCGTCGCGGCGGTGCCGGCGGCCAACGGACCCGCGGCCGCGCGGGTCCGGTTCGTCCAGGCGGGACGCGGCAGAGCCGCGTCCGCGGTTCACCAGCGTGGCCCGCACGCGGTCCGCGGTTCTTCCTCAGGCCGCGGGACGGCGCCCACGGCTTCCACCCGCGCAGCTCGGCCGAGCCGGACCGGCCCTGGCCGGGCCGGGCTTGGCCAACCGGGTCGGCCCGGGCCCGTACCCCCCCCCATCTTCGGATGTTTTCGTTCAAACGCCCGTAACATGAGCTTCGTGCCTCCAAACGACTCGCCGTCAGTGGCAACGCGATCCTTGGATCGAGACGGTCGTTTCGGTATATCGCACTCAAGGTTTTGGAATACTTTGAGTTCGGCCGGGTAGGTTCGTACACGAGACCAACCGGGCCCTCGGAGCGGAAACGCTCATATCTTGAGCTACGGACGTCCGATTGACGTGCCATCAGGTTTGTTTTTTTCCTCTAAGTGAGACGAATCTTTTGGCATACTCCGCCCGAGGTTTGGACGCAGGTGGAGTGCAGTCGGGTTGGTTTTTCCTTAAAAACCAACCGGTTCCCTGGGACAAAAATGCCAATATCTCTCAGACCGGGCGTCCGATTGACGCGCCGTCTGCGACGTTGAGTTCATGTTGACGATACGAAACTTTTGGATACATCAACCTCGGACTTCGTGTCAGTTGATGTATCATCCCCTCGGCTCGTGGAGCGGACCCTCCCGAACGAGCTTGCTGTGTGCGGGAACCCTATGCTGGCTGCGACTGCTACTTCAACAGCGACGACCGTGCAGAGATCCTCAGTGGACTGCGGCAACGACTGTGCAGAGATCCTCAGTGGACTCCGACGACGACCGTGCAGAGATCCTCAGGGGACTGCGGCGACGACTGTGCAGAGATCCTCAGCGGACTGCGACGACTACTGCACTCAGCGATCCTACGTGGATCAGTGCTACAGGTCCTGCGTGGGCCCGATCCTGTGTGGGTCCGATCCTGTGTTGGTCATCTCTCAGCGGTTCTGTGTGAGCCAACTCCTACAAGTCCTGCGTGGGCCCGATCCTGTGTGGGTCTGATCTTGTGTGGGTCACTGTAAGGTTAGTAACTATCGATCCTTCGTGGGTCCGACGACATAGATGGTTCAGTGATCATCTTTATCGTCATCCGAAGAAGTATACCCGTGTGAGCTGAATCTTGTGTTTCTCTCCTTGTGGGTTGTGTTGAACTATCCTGTGTGGATTTACTGTTTACTCTCCTTTGTGGATTGTGTTGTTCTATCCTACGTGGGTGTGCGTTTTGCTTTCCTGTGTGGACTGGGTTGTGCTAGGGCTCGGACGTTGGAGCCGATCGGGGAATTGATGACTTAGGTATATGTATGGGCATATACCTAAGCCGTGTCAGATGTTACTTCGTGATTGCATCTCTTCTTCTTGACTTATCCTTTGTGGATTTTGGGAGACCTTCAGGGGTCTCGGGGTCCCTACTGAGTAGCTTATACTCACCCCTGCACGGGCTATGCCCGCACTTCGTGGTGTTGGTTGCAGACGACGGACAGCGCTGATCGTGGAGGAGGCGTGCGGAGCAGGACAGTACCTGGAGGTGGACCACTAGGCGGGACGTACTCGGAGCAGCTAGGTGGACCTGAGGAGCTGTGGAGGCTATATGTACCCACCCTTCAGGTGGGACTTCCAGAGGATGGCTCGACGCTGCAGTTTCCCCTTTTTAGTTGCTGTTTTTCCTTTCAGTTGTACTTTACAGTTGGGCTTGTATTTCCGGCCCCTTTTACTTTCAGCACAGCTTGTACAGTTTTTACGTAGTGTTTACTTTTCCGCTTGCTTACTCTGTGGTGCTTGTTTACTTTTCAAAGGCAATGCCTTCCCTTTTTGTTTGGATTTACGCCTTGGTGCTAGTCGCCAGCCCCTGGCCTATGGAAGGCGGGCTTGGGTTAGTCACGGCACGGGCCCCGAGGGCGGGTCGTGACAAATAAAAAAATTTCCTTGAAATTTACGGGTCTTTACATTACTCCCACCTTAGGACTTTACATCCCCATAAAGATACATCAAAAACTAGGGAAACAAATGTGGGTACTGAGCACGAATCTGAGCCTCCCGCTCTCAAGTGCTCTCCTGGAGGTTCCCGTGCTGCTATCTGATGCGCACAAGAGGAATCGATCGCCCACGTAGGACCCGCTCCTGTCGATCCTCTGATACCAATTTGTCACGACCCGCCCTCGAGGCCCGTGCCGTGACTACCCCAAGCCCGCCTTCCATAGGCCAGGGGCTAGCGACTAGCACCAAGGCGTAAATCCAAACAAAAAGGGAAGGCATTTCCTTTGAAAAGTAAACAAGAACCACAGAGTAAGCAAGCGGAAAAGTAAACACTAAGTAAAAACTGTACAAGCTGTGCTGAAAGTAAAAGGGGCCGGAAATACAAGCCCAACTGTAAAGTACAACTGAAAGGAAAAACAGCAACTAAAAAGGGGAAACTGCAGCGTCGAGCCGTCCTATGGAAGTCCCACCTGAAGGGTGGGTACAGATAGCCTCCACAGCTCCTCGGGTCCACCTAGCCGCTCCGAGTACGTCCCGCCCAGTGGTCCACCTCCAGGTACTGTCCTGCTCTGCACGCCTCCACCACGATCAGCGCTGTCCGTCGTCTGCAACCAACACCACGAAGTGCGGGCATAGCCCGTGCAGGGGTGAGTATAAGCTACTCAGTAGGGACCCCGAGACCCCCGACGGTCTCCCGAAATCCACAAAGGATAAGTCACGAAGTAGAGATGCAATCACGAAGTAATATCTGACACGGCTTAGGTATATGCCCATACATATACCTAAGTCATCAATTCCCCGATCGGATCCAACGTCCGAGACCTAGCACAACCCAGTCCACACAGGAAAGCAAAACGCACACCCACGCAGGATAGAACAACACAATCCACAAGGAGAGTAAACAGTAAATCCACACAGGATAGTTCAACACAACCCACAAGGAGAGAAACACAAGATTCAGCTCACACAGGTATACTTCTTCGGATGACGATAAAGATGATCACTGAACCATCTATGTCGTCGGACCCACGAAGGATCGATAGGTACTAACCTTGCAGTGACCCACACAGGATCGGACCCACACAAGATCGGGCCCACACAGGACCTGTAGGAGTTGGCTCACACAGAGCTGGCAGAAGTCATATGCTGACAGGAGGCGGAGGCCACTAGAGTTTGAGGATGGCGACCACGTCTTCTTGCGTGTCTCACCTCGACGTGGTTTGCGGAGATTTGGCCGAGGCGGCAAGTTGTCTCCACGCTTCATCGGGCCTTTCCAGGTCCTCAGCAGGATTGGCGAGGTGGCTTATCGCCTGGCTCTACCACCTCAGTTGCACCGGGTGCACGAAGTCTTCCACGTATCCCAGCTGAGGAGATACGTGCACGACCCGACGCACATCTTTGACTATGGGGAGCTAGACGTGGATGATGGAGCGACTTTTGCAGAGGTCCCAGTGGAGATAGAGGATCGACAGGAGCGGGTCCTACGTGGGCGATCGATTCCTCTTGTGCGCATTAGATGGCAGCACGGGAACCTCCAGGAGAGCACTTGGGAGCGGGAGGCTTAGATGTGTGCTCAGTACCCACATCTGTTTCCCTAGTTTTTGATGTATCTTTACGGGGACGTAAAGTCCTGAGGTGGGAGTAATGTAAAGACCCGTAAATTTCAAGGAAATTTTTTTTCTTAATTTTCTTTGGAATTTTTCAAGAACGCAGTTTCTGACGGCACCTGATTCCGAGGCCCGGTGTGCCCGGAATCATTTTCCGAAGTTTGGCTCAGGTACGTTCAGGGAACGGACGAGCGGGTTTTTCTAACTTTTGAACCGGTGCCCGAAATCGAATTCTGAGGGCACCGATGAAATCGCAGCGCCGGTATTCGCTTAGAAACGCCTCTTCCGGAGTTGCGTTTGCTCGGGTGTGGTTTTTAATTTTCGGGCTTAAAGTTAAGAAATAAAATAATTTTGCGACAACTTTATTTTATTTCACTTAAGCCACTTGGAAGCCACTTGAAGCCACTTAAAGGTGGCTTGAACTGAGTTGAACTGGATAGGATGCTATCCAGAAATATCCTACCCCCTTGGTAGGATATTTGTGAGGTGGGGCCCGCACGAGCCCTGCCGTTTCTTTCCGCTAAGAAACGCACCCGTGAAAACCCGTCTTAATGAAAGTCAACCGACGCGTTTTCTAAATTCTCAACAGACCATTAAATGGGCTGTTTCTTTCGTGAATTAAATGGGCTGTTTCTTTCTTGAATTAAATGGCCTGTTTCTTTCGTTGAATTAATTCAACGAATTAATTCAATCGTTTCTTAACCGGTTTCGTGTGTTGGCATGTTAATAAAATAAGACCAACCCAAAATCTTTTGAAATGATTTGAGAGGATCCCTGTTTCTTCAGCTCCCTCGCGAAGAACGCGGAGAACGCGAAGAACGCGAAGAACGCGAAGAACGCGAAGAACACCGAACCCGGAAATCGACGACGCATTCGTCCGAGACTTTCTTCCGATCTCCGATCTCCGATCACCGACCATTTGAGGTGAGTGATTTCGGATTTCCGCTAAAGGTTCTTTTCTTTTGGTTTTAAACACAGATTTAATTAATTACAATTTAAATCTGATGTTCTTGGTTCGTTGAGTTCGCCGACTCAACTCTGGTTTCCGCGATGACGCGACGCCTCCCCGCGATGACGCGACGATCCCTCTCTTCTGCGACGATCTTATCCGCGAAGAACACCCGCGCACGACGATCATCAAGGTAGGGATTTCATTATGGGAATTACCCCCTTTTTAAATTAATTTCTGTCAATGTTTCTTTAAAAAAATTTAAGAACCGGAATCAAAGAAACAATTTTATTTATTTAAAAATTGTTGGTTCATGTGTTGAACATTCTATAAATTTCTCCCGGTTGTTTATCTCTAACGTGGAGGGTGCAGGCCAAACGAACACGGCCCGACGACCCTCCACCGTTCTTCGTTTTGTGCGGATTTGGCGGGCGACGACGGAACATGCTGCAACGGGTGTTTGACGATCCCGCAGTGAAGAACGGATCCCGGGAGGAGCAACGGCGCAGACGGGAAGGAAAACGGGCCACCGGAGCGACGCCGGCGGCCCGCAGAAGTTGCCGGCGGCGCGGGTCACCGGCGCGGCGGCGCCGGACGAGGCCGCCGCGGCTGAAGCCGTGGCGGCGGCGGGCAACGGACCCGCGGCCGCGCGGGTTCGGTTCGTCCAGGAGGGACGTGGCAGAGCCGCGTCCGCTGTTCACCAGCGCGGCCCGCACGCGGGCCGCGGTTCTTCCTCAGGCCGCGGGACAGCGCCCGCGGCTTCCACCCGCGCCGCTCGGCCGAGCCGAGCCGGCAGAGCCGGCCGAGCCGGACCGGCCCTGGCTGGGCCGGGATGGGCCAACCGGGTCGGACCCGGTTCGGGTCGGGTCGGCCCGGGCCCGTACCCCCCCCCCCATCTTCGGACGTTTTCGTTCAAACGCCCGTAACATGAGCTTCGTGCCTCCAAACGACTCGCCGTCAGCGGCAACGCGATCCTTGGATCGAGACAGTCGTTTCGGTATATCGCACTAAAGGTTTTGGAATACTTTGAGTTCGGCCGGGTTGGTTCGTACACGAGACCAACCGGGCCCTCGGAGCGGAAACACTCATATCTTGAGCTACGGACGTCCGATTGACGTGCCGTCAGCTTTTTTGTTTTCCTCTAAGTGAGATGGATCTTTAGGCATACTTCGCCCGAGGTTTGGACACAGGTGGAGTGCGGTCGGTTTGGTTTTTCCATAAAAACCAACCGGGCCCCTGGGACAAAAATGCCAATATCTCTCTGACCGGACGTCCGATTGACGCGCCGTCTGCGACGTTGAGTTCCTGTTGATGATACGGAACTTTTGGATACATCAACCTCGGACTTCGTATCAGTTGATGTATCAGCCCCTCGGCTCGTGGAGCGGACCCTCCCGAACGAGCTTGCTGTGTGCGGGAACCCTAGGCTGGCTGCGACTGCTACTTCGACAGCGACGACCGTGCAGAGATCCTCAGTGGACTGCGGCGACGACTGTGTAGAGATCCTCCGTGGACTCCGACGACGACCGTGCAGAGATCCTCAGTGGACTGTGGCGGCGACTGTGCAGAGATCCTCAGCGGACTGCGACGACTACTGCACTCAGCGATCCTACGTGGATTAGTGCTACAGGTCCTGCGTGGTCCCGATCCTGTGTGGGTCCGATCCTGTGTGGGTCATCTCTCAGCGGTTCTGTGTGAGCCAACTCCTACAGGTCCTGCGTGGGCCCGATCCTGTGTGGGTCTGATCCTGTGTGGGTCACTGCAAGGTTAGTACCTATCAATCCTTCGTGGGTCTGAAGACATAGATGGTTCAGTGATCATCTTTATCGTCATCCGAAGATGTATAACTGTGTGAGCTGAATCTTGTGTTTCTCTCCTTGTGGGTTGTGTTGAACTATCCTGTGGGGATTTACTGTTTACTCTCCTTTGTGGATTGTGTTGTTCTATCCTGCGTGGGTGTGCGTTTTGCTTTCATGTGTGGACTGGGATGTGCTAGGGCTCGGACGTTGGAGCCGATCGGGGAATTGATGACTTAGGTATATGTATGGGCATATACCTAAGCCGTGTCAGATGTTACTTCGTGATTGCATCTCTTCTTTGTGACTTATCCTTTGTGGATTTCGGTAGACCTTCGGGGGTCTTAGGGTCCCTACTGAGTAGCTTATACTCACCCCTGCATGTGCTGTGCCCGCACTTCGTGGTGTTGGTTGCAGACGACGGACAGCGCTGATCGTGGAGGAGGCGTGCGGAGCAGGACAGTACCTGGAGGTGGACCACTGGGCGGGACGTACTCAGAGCGGCTAGGTGGACCCGAGGAGCTGTGGAGGCTATTTGTACCCACCCTTCAGGTGGGACTTCTAGAGGACGGCTCGACGCTGCAGTTTCCCCTTTTTAGTTGCTGTTTTTCCTTTCAGTTGTACTTTACAGTTGGGCTTGTATTTCCGGCCCCTTTTACTTTCAGCACAGCTTGTACAGTTTTTACTTAGTGTTTACTTTTCCGCTTGCTTACTCTGTGGTGCTTGTTTACTTTTCAAAGGCAATGCCTTCCCTTTTTGTTTGTATTTACGCCTTGGTGCTAGTCGCCAGCCCCTAGCCTATGGAAGGCGGGCTTGGGGTAGTCACGGAACGGGCCCCGAGGGCGGGTCGTGACATTTTCAAATACAATTCAAAAAATTGGAAGAACATAATTTAAAAATAAAACATAATATTTGTTGTAAAACGATTTTTGGGAAAATGCCTTTTTATTCCAAAAAAACATATATTAAAATCAATAATAATAATAATAATAATGTAATAAATAATTTTATTTTTATAAAAATAAGGATTAAATTATTTTAATTTTTAATTCAACTATTTCGGGGTCTTTTATGATGAAATTATTATTTTACAAAATAAATAGTAGTTTTCAATATTGAGTGAAAAACTATCTATTTAGAAAAACCCCAATGTTTTAATTTATTATAATATTGCTATAATTATTTAAGAATGGATATAATTTTCCACAAAATATATTTCAGTCAGGTTTTAATTTTTCTTTTAAACTCATTGTTTTTTTCTAGAAGAAGATATCAAATGAAATTTATTTAAAGAGAAATATATAAAAAATCTTATCCATTTACTAGATCAGCCATATTGTCGAATATAAATATTATTAATAATCATCATCTAAATTATGTATGTATTAATTTATGTATTGTTTATATATAATTACTGTATCCGCTAAATTATAAATTTCTCCCTTGATAATCATTCATCATTATGAAAATTATCCTCCTAAAAGATTCATTTGTGGGTATGTTGAATGGAAATTAAATCATAACATCGTTCATGAAGTTGTACATCAATATGTATAATCTCATCTTGAATATATCTTATTTTTTCATGTCCAATTTTTTATCCTAAGATGTAATTTTTTACCACTAAATCCGTGAACCTTTTTTTAATGCAACAATCTTGCATTCCCATTTATGGGTGCCAAACATGATCAATCCCCACCTCTTTGATGACACCATATTCTATACATTTATTTTAATAAAAGAGTAGTAGATAATTAAAGTGTGATATTTGGATATCAATAAGTAAGGTTGTGTGATCATATTTTTTTCAAGTCAATGGAAAACAAATTTGTGATGACTAAAACATCAAAGAATTTAGGTGAACAAAAATAAATGTGGCATTAAATTCATCAAATTATATTCTTATTATTTTAACTTCTATACTAATAATTAGCTAATCACATATAAAATTTGTATTAATGTTATAAAATAATCAAACATTACTAAATTCCCAAATCAAAAACAACATCCTCGCTTCTTTTTATACTTATTGAGGATAGATTTAAATTTAATCTTTTATAACATGTTGAGGAATTAGGATCGAAGGATGAAAGTTTTTCCCCAACCACACCCCTATTAAAAACTAATAATTTTGAATAAATGATCCCAAATATGAACAATTTTGACTATATAATAACCTCAATTTAAATGTGTTTTATGGAAGCCTTAATATAATTATCCTATATTTAGTTATCCCAACATATATAAATAAAGTAATTAGATGGACACCATGTATATTGTTGTGGATATGAAGTTTTTTTGGAAAAATGGTGTATTGATGAAGCCATGATTTTAGGATATGATATTTATTAAAATGAAATGTGATTTTGATTATGGTTCTTCTAGACATACCCACAGTTAATGGGGGAACCAATTCCCTAAGAATTATGATATATTTTTGAGATCATGATTAATGATTGATGTTGGTCAGTAAGACAATAGTGACATGAATTTCTTTAGAAGTTTTTCCAATCATAGTATTTATATGTCATCAAGTGAGAACACTTATTTGAATAATAGTGTATGATTTTTTATCTTGAATCCCTTGAGTAGAGATACCTTGAGGTTGGACTTCATAAACTAGATCAAGGACTCTAAAAGAAATATGGGAAGAATGAGATTTATCTAGGGGTAGGGGTGATATCATGGTCTTGAAAATCATGGTTGGCACCCACAATTAATTTTCCACTAAAAAATATATGTCAGACTCCTTGTGAGATGAAACCATTGTGTTTCATTGATTATCCATGGAATGAGACCGATGGGGAGAGACAAAGCTCAGATATGAGAATGAAAATACCTCAGGAAACTAGGATGTTTCTATTGAACTAGTAATATAATTCTCAAAAACATTTTCAAAATTATAAAATCTATATAAAAACTTTTCAAAATTGTTGTATAATGATTTATTTTTTATTATTTAGTCAGAATACGTAATAGGATATGTACATGGTCTTATAACGGATGATACACGACTTTTTAGTATGTTTTTGATGCCATCAATTTATGTAAATAAATATAAGCATATAATGAATGTAATATATCTTATGTATTATAACTCCCATATTTCAATTCATTTCTCTCATTACCTCAAATAACCACTGTACTAGGGAGTTGATGAACTGAATCCCTTTTAGGAGGTTCTAGAAGTGTACCATTCATGGGACCCTAATCTAAGAGATGGTTGTCCCACATCCTATAGGAATTATTTTTATTCCATTAATTTTGTAAATTTTTTTATAAAACCAATATAATTTAATATAACACTATCTAAAATAGAGATATGTTTCAACCATCACAATCAAAGATACACTGGGGGAGGCGGTTTTAAATAATCATCTCTATAAAACTATTCATAACCATTGTGAACTCTACCTTCCATTTGGATTATTCTATGTAAAAGAATAATAAAAAAGGAATAACTAAAAAGATTTAATATTTTTATTATTGTGAAATGGGAGAGGGACACCTATATTCTATATCTATAGATTTTATTATAAATAATCATCTCTAATATATGCATCCATGGACATAATTTATAGGAGAAAACATTTTATTTCATATGTGTGGGGATTCATAAACTTTTCAGTAATGAAGTGATGTTTAGGGAATATATTAATACATTTTTTACTTAAAATTAATATATAATAGATTCATGTTATGTTATGTTCCATGACATTATGAATTGACTTAAATTTGGTGGAGACATGTGACCTACATTAAACATTACCTCCATATCCATTTGTCAATCTATAAGGCCGACTAAAAATATTCTTTATAAATAGATTTTCTAATAAAAACATATGATATCCAAACATTTATCATCTCTATGATGGTTGGAGGGATATGAGGAATAATGATTTTTGGGAGGGTAAAGGTAACTCGAGAGATAATCCTTTTATAATCTTACTGAGGGAGCCGGAGGAGGTAATATTCGGAAATTTACCGAATCTCAAAAACTAATATGAATAAAGGATCCAATAATAATCATATAATGTGTAGTTTAATTTGGGTATATAAGTTGATATAGGAACACATGGGGAATTAATGAATATAAAAATCAATATAAGGTAAGTGGAACTCCAACAATATGGCTAAAATATAAAGGTACCAAGGTTGGGAACACCTCTAATCTAGACAGCATTGAATATCTACTCCCATTAATGATATGGTAAAATTGAAAATATCATATCCATGTAAGGAATATACAAGGTAAAAATAGACATGTCACTCTATAATGATTATTATATTGGAATTATGAAAAATAATGCTTTGTATATCTTGGGTTGTGTCACCTAGAATATCCATAGAAAAAAATTTGGAAAAAAAATATTTATGACATATGTGAAGAATTATGTTCCATGAATCATTTTTCATTAACAAATTGTTAAAACCACATACCAAAAAGGACATTCATATTCACGATAATACCAAATTATGTTGTTTAGAATCAAGAATATAACAATAATTTTATGATAATTTTTCAAAATTACCTCTATTAAACCAAGAATGAGAATTGATATATCTTCTATACCATTAGTATTGTTTAAGTAATAGTATAGATATAATTTTTACACAATTATACCACTGTTTTTATTAATAATTTTCTATTCTTAAAAATTTAATTGTTCTTGATAATTTACAATAATTTATATTTTTCTAAACTAATCAAATAATTTCATTTTTTAAGATTCTATTTCTTCAAAAGATATATCAATTAATAGTTTAATGATGACTACACCATAATCATTTAATGAATATTTTTATTTATCATTATCCCTCTGATTAATTACATTTTTTATAATTTTCACCAAATATATTAGTGTGAAAATAATCATTCTTAAGAGTATTAGGGTTTCTTTTATTTCTTTCTCATATATTATCTATTCATTTATACGATAATGTCAATCACATCATATATGATTCTATGATAGGTAAGTGGAAAACTCTCATCAAAAATCCATATTATTGATTAAAACAACTCCATTACATTGGTAACATAATCATATTAGGGTCATCAAATTGTGTGTAAACCTAAGGTTATACCAAATATAGTCACATGATCATATTATAGACACTTGGTAATTTCATTCTTCATGTATTAAATTATTTGGGAAACAATATTTCTCAGGAACTTGCATAATTGAATTATTAATATATTTAAAAGTTTTTTAATATGTATCCAAGAATTTCTATTTCAACGGATTTGAACATCCTAAAATATTATATCATTTTTTGTATTTATAAATTAATACTTCTAATAATTTATTTATATTAATTATAGCATAAACTTTTATTTTAAAAACAAACATATATCTTTTTAACTATATAAAGAGCTTATTATATCTTATTTTCAATCAAATCATAAAATGTAATTATGTTTATATATATATATCAAAATTAATTCACATATAAGGTACGTGTAATCCTTTCTTTTAATGTTTTGGAATTATAATAATCCAATATCCATAAAATAGAATGCATAGTGTGAGAGGTATCCATCCCCCACATTTTTAGAATGAACAATGACTCAAATAATATTGATAATTATATACCGAAGTCCCATTATCCACATATCAATACAGAATATAGACCATTATTATAATGTAATGATAACACTAAAAACTTCTAGATCCTAACCAACAGTTACAAATGAATTTAGAATCCAAAAAATCATAGTAAAATAAAATCTCACTAAATATTATTTCGTACATGGATATCTATCATTTTAAATGCATGGTATGATATTATATTGATCACTATGAAAAATATGAATTTAATAATACATCTATTCCTAAATAAAACACTTTATATTAATAAATAATAAATTGAATGAATCATTATGAAAATAAACATATTAAAAGATGAAATATGAGATAAACATTTAACAGTATTCCATATTTATTGAAACGATTCAATTTTTTAAATTTTCACATAATTTTATGTACATTACATAAAATAGAAATATAAATCTTATTATATATATTAAAAATATAAAAACATCATATTTTATATTTTTCCCTTTAAATGAACAAAAACATTTCAAAATATAAAATTATTCTATGAAATATGAATGATTCATTTTAATTAATATATGAAAATAATTTATTGATAATGTAATGTATTTAAAATTTTCATTATAAAATTTTTTAGTTTTTTTAAAAAAAAATTATAAATCCCACAAAAACATATTTTATATTAGTTAAATTAAATATATAAAATAATTATTTTTAATAGGAATGTAATATATTATCATTAATGACAATTTCATAAATCAAATAAATTTTTTTGTAAAAGTTTCCAAAACTTATATTTATGAAAATTTCAAAAAAAATCATTTTCTTTTATAAAATTATAACTTTATTTTAATATTATTATCCTAATACAATTAAATTAAATTTAAAATACTTATGTATCCATAAAAACATTTTTTAAGGTTTATGTCCCCCTTTATAATATAATTTTGACGCACTAGACACACATTACCGAAGATTCAATGTATTTACGAAAAATAATTTCTTCATTAATAATAAACACACATCAAGGTCATTTATAAACTATGTTTTGTGTCATTATATATTAATGACATTAATAAAATCACTATTCAATTTTTACATGTTACAATTTTTTTCAGGTAGAGCCTCTAAAATTCATACTTTTAACCCAAATTATAGTTTCATCCATCCAAGCCATGGTTGAATATATATATATATATATATCATTACTAAAAACCCATAATTATTATCATCAAAAAATAAGGTGAAAAATATGAATATATTGTTCTCAATTTTTTATTAAAATTTTTAGTTACACATTTTTAAAAACAATAACATTATTTTATAAATTCAACATAATATATGGTTTGGTATTTATATTGTGTCCTACTTTGTTCAATTTTCAGAATAAAATAATTTTTTATTAAATAATACACTATGGTTTGTAAAAAATAAAATAAATTATTTATTTATTAGTATAATAATTCATACAAATGATATAGAATTTGATATGGCACCACAGTTTTGTTTTCGGGGGAGAATACTTATTGCTAAATACTGGAAAGTGCTATTTAATACCTATAATAAAATGATTCAACCTTTTAAAAAAAATTAATAACATTCCTTATTGATTGAAGATGATTCTTCCATAAACTTATACCTATGTTTGATGTTATTCTTGTAAAAATAATTAAGATAATCCTTCCTCCTCGGATTTTCAAATGATAATATGAATCGTATAATGATTTTGTAGGATTCTCATTCTCCCATGGTCTATAAAATCCATTGTGTAAAAGTAAATTATTAATTAAAATATAATGGTTGTGTATTTTCTTGTGATTAAATAATTTTAATTAATATATCAATATAATATTGAATAAACTAGATTTTATATCCATCCATGGTTGATCCTTATATTAAAAATATTTTCAAAAAATATTTGAAATAATTAAAACACCTAATAGTGTTGAAATCCGTAAAAATATTCACAACATATATAATATTTTAAGATTTAAATAATTAATATATACCTTCAAAACTAAAAAATATTGTAAAAATTCAATGATTTTTTTATAATATTTTAGATGAAATAAGATCAATATGTTTATTTTTTCTTAAAAAACTATATTGGAAAAAATCAGGATATAATAACCATTACTATGGTGTTTTTTCATGAAAATAATTACTCAATGACATTTATTATATGATGATTTATAAACAGTGTATATTTCTATAATTTACATTTCATTTGATAATGAATTGTTAAAATTAATTCTTAGTTATTATTAAATTATGTTCATCAAATAATTTAACATTAAAGGAGACACAAGCCATTGATTGTGATAGACCTACCTCATAATATTGAATACATTAGTAGAAATAAATTTTATTTAGTCATTTCATATCTAAAAAAGGAATTATAAACCTCATATATCACTTCTTTAAAATAATCATGGTTGATTATTTTTTTGTTATCTATCATCATAAAAAAATAAAAATTCTCATATTGATTTTTCATCATTTGTTTTTAATATAGATCAACTGTATTAGTTCTTTTTATTGAATCCATATTATACATCAAGAGAGTATATATATCTATTAATAGAAAAACCATACTATTATGACAATCTTTTAGGGTTTTCTCAAAAAAAATATTTTCACATTGATTAATGACTTCTCTAATGTAAGTATATGAATTTTCGTTTATTATACATCTCATTTAAAAATAATTGATTTCAAATATATGGTTTGATGATGATTTTATTTTTTTATATTAAAATATTTTCCCAAATCCCTATTATATTATATAATTATTTAAAAGGAAAATTTATTAAATTTTCTCCCACTATAATTTTGAAACCTTTTAAGATAAATTAAATTGATTAGTATAGAAAATTAATAATTTTAAAATTTTTATTTATCATTGGTTTATATTTTATTACAAATATATTTATATTGATAATCTTGTTAATCATATCATTTATGAATCTATGATTTTTGGGTGATGAAATAATTACCAATATCTATCAATTTTTTTATCTTATATCTAATCATAGAGTTTCCAAATACAATTTGGGACAACCAACTAATTTTAACTCAAATATATTTCAAGGTTGAGAATCCCAATTATATTAGATTAATATGTATTGAATTTACCTATCCCATGATTTTCTAAGGTCACTTAACATTACTATGACCTACCCAATTGATTGATTCGTATCTTAATAAGTCTATTCTTTTGAAAGTATCAATATATTATTATTTTAATGGTTTTTATTATTATATCCTTACTATATATTAAATTCTTATTATGTATGAATGATTCTATCGATTTTATTTTCAACCTAATACATTGAAAATTTTAATATTTATAAAAATATTAATTCTTAATTCCATATATAAGTAATGGTTTATCATAAATAATTATCAATAATAGATAATTATATTTTCTCAAATATAAATTTTAATAATTCATAATTTATAAAAAACACATCCATAAAAGGGATCGAAAAAATATGAAACCAAAATTGACATATAAAAAATGTATGTTGTGACAAGAATCAAAAAATTACTTTTTAATACTGATATTAATATCTTATGTCATTAGAATTTGGACCTAATGTCACACCTTTCATTTATCATACTAAAAAAGGACCATAATTCCAATATAAATGTAATATAAAAAATAAAAAATAAAGTCTTATTCAACCATTAATATAAGGATCCTAACACAAAAAATATCATTCATGGTTGAGTATAAACGAATATGATGTCACACCTAGCAGGAAACACTACACATACATGTCATAAAATGTAAAATTTATTAGTGAATTAATTAAATCTAATTCATATATTGATTTATTATATAAAATTTCATTTTTATTAAATAATTTCCATATAGGGAATAATTAAAAATATAAAAAACTCATAATTTCAGACAAGAGAAAAAAAATTATGAATATCTTCAAAAACAAATTTATTATAAACATTTTGTAATTTAATCATTATTTTCTAGATATTCCATAATATATAATTATAAATACATTATATGCGTATCTTAAATATAAAGACTATATTTTTCATTATTTATATGGAATATATATGATTTCAATAATGTTTGAATATAATAACAATTAATAAAAAAGTATCATTCCAAGTTATTAAACTATGAACATTTAATATTAATTCTGTTAACATTTTTTGTTATCTTAGTATCATATATTTTATATTTGCTTAAACAATTGATCAAAAAACCAAAAAAATATCTGGGTTTTAAGAAAATTTTGAAAAAATATATTTTATACAAATACTCGTTTTTTTATTTATGAAAAATTTACAAAAAAAATACATATGAAAAAACTATTTCATATTTTTTTATTGACTATGATGTGGTTCTAGACATTCTAAAACACTTTTAAAAATGGCAATCATATTTTTCTATTTTAAAGTCATTTTTGAAATATTCATCAAAATTAAAATAATTGAACCATGACATGGTTTTCTAAAAGAACATTATCACAAACCCCTCCCGAAACGATTATCCCTCATGGGTTAGAAAAGGTAAAGGAGAGAAAATGACACCTGAGTCCCTCCCCTAGTAGGGCTCATGTTACTGACTACCACTAAATGTATAGTAATCACACATATAGGAGACATTACCCTCTACGAGAGAACTTGATAAAGATAGAGATAAAACAAACACCAACCATCTCCTACTCAGGAAACAATATATATGTAAACCCTAGTGAAAATATGTAATGATATGAAATAACAACTACAAATTAAGGGAAAACTAAATGTAACAAAATAAATGTAAGGACAATAGTGGCCATGAAGCCCAAAATATCTCCAGCTAAACTCTATGCTAGTAGTTCTCAACCAGATCTCTTACCTTCTCAAACAGAATTAAAAAATTTTATATTTATATAGGTTGATTATAATAGAATACTCTATAGGATCCTCCCTAGTTCCTCTCATGGAAAAGGAAACGAAACAAAGATAAAGCATGGTGAAAACCAATGGGAACTAACTCTTAACCAAAAAGGTTTAATAAAATTCCATCCTTACCAACGATACTCTCAAAAAGTATCACATATAATAAAATAAAATATAATAAATAAAATCATGGTTAGTCTGCTACCTCTCCCCCCACGAGTTTTCCACTCTCCCCCAACATCACAAGTCATGTGCATCCTTCTTCAAATGGCTAGCCCACAGACACTTAGGTGAAGCACCAGAATGTGCACCTCATGCACTACACCACCTCATCCATGTAAGAAAAAGTAACCAGGTAGTTTCCATGATCCACTAAAACCTGTATAATGTTTATCATACATTGTTTGTTATTCCTCAATCCATCACATTCCATACACCATGTATGGATCCTCAATCCATCATAGCTTATACATGTTATACCTATAGTATTCCTTAGAAAAAATTATCTATAAAACATGTGTGTGAAATAACCAAAAGACATTATATCCCTCTACACACATATTAATGGAAAACTATATATCATGCATACTAGAAAATTTAAATACCAAGAGAAGAGAATGAGGCCAAAGGGTGTAGTCAACCATCCATCCTCCAATCGGGATGTTGGGGATAACACCCCCAAGGGATTAGAATCTCCATGGTGTTAGTTTCCCTAACTGACATGGTGGTGTATCATATAAAAACAAAGAATGTACATTAAATAATTCATCTCAACACAACACTATGGGGATAATCTAGTATCAGGCACAATTTCAGTTAACATCTCTCGGACTCTCAACCGCCAATACTAAGACCAGATATCATATAATCACGCAATCATTTAAAGAGAAACACTAAATTATGTTATTTATTTTATCAATTTTCACATTACACTAATTAATTTTTTATCCTTAATTTACATTTATTATTTTCCACATTCTTCTTCATTATCATTATGAAAAAACATTATGGCTTCTCAAAATTATAACCTCAGCATTGCATCCCAGCATGCCTGTCCTGACCCATCCATGAGGGCCTGTTTCATGAATAACCTAAGAAAGCCATTAATTTTCCTGGGGTGGTCAACTAGCACCAGATAGTTATATCCCTAAAATGGGAAGGAATATCCTCAAAACCTATGCAAATATAGATAGGGCACATTTCACACAAGAAACACACAATGGAAGATGAATTGTACAACCAAAAATAAAAACCACCAATGAGTGTAAAAGTAATTACTGAATGTAAAGGGTCCAGAATAAAAGCCACGCTGAAATGGAAGAAAAAAATGGAAAAATAGATAATGAGGTTGTATTCAAAGATCATACCTTAATGGTTGGTAAATCTTGTCACAGAAGCTCTCTATGTCAATTGATCACCTCTGTGCACCGTCAGTCAATCACCTTTGAGCACAATCTAGTCCAGAATCCCCATGAATCTGTCAATCTATCCATCATCTCCACAAGACACAACAAGGTATGGGATATGCCAGTGCAGGGGTGAGTATAACAATCCTTAGTAGGGACCCTAAGACCCCCTATGGTCTCTCATAAATCCATAAAGGAAAAACCACAAAGAATGATATCAATCACAAAGCACAAAAGAAAAGATATCTCACACTAGGTATAACATAAGTATAGTTTTTCATATGATCAGTCATACAGCTAGATCATCATATTCTGTCTAGAGGCTCTATTATTGACCCACACAGTATCTCTCGGTACTGACCCACACAAGATCACTAGGTGATGACCCACACAGGATCGTTCAGTTCTGACCCAAATTGGATCACTTGGTGCTGATCCAAATAATATCGCTAGGTGTTGACGCACACAAAATTTCTTTGTGCTGACCCACATAGGATCGCTCAGTGCTGACCCAAACCGGATCACTTTGTGATAACCCACAATATATTGCTCGATGCTAAGCCACAAAAGATAGATCGGTGCTGACCCACACTAGATCTCTTGGTGAAAACCCACACAAGATAATTATTCATTATTCACATCACAACCATCCACTAGATTCCCACAAAAATCATGATTAATTCAGGGAGAATACACTCCTCAAGCAATAATTTGTATTCAAACTACCACGAAGTCCCACAAATAAGTAACCCAATGAACTTCTATGTAATAAGGGTTCCCACGCAATAGACAGTGCATCATCGAGATGCCTGATCTGTATATTATAGGCATTTACTACTGAGGGCCTTATTGGATTCAAATTTGATCCAACCTGCCCATATTCCAACATTATCCGTTACTCGAGATGAGAATCTCATAAGGATCTCTACATCGTAATGCTTCCTGAGCCACATATGGTTTGTGAAGTGCCCAGATCAGTGTGAATCACTGAGAGGGGGAGGGGGTGAATCAGTGATCCTTTAAAACTTTTTACTAATTGATTCTTAATCAATTAAACCTCTATGGCTGGTTAAAGCCTCGATCCACTCTTCTTGTATCTCTCACCTTTCCACGAATGATGCAGTAAATGTAAAGGCACTGGACACAAGTATTTACAAGGTTCGGCACCAAAGGCCTACATCCTTGCCATGTTGGTTATACACCCCAACATGGTTTCTCCCATTATAATCTGTTAGTATTACAATGGTCGATACAGCATCCCACTATATCTCTCCTGAGTCCCACAGGAGGGTCTTTATACTGCGTCCCACAGTGTTACCAGAGTCCCACTGGCCTGCTCTAGAATCCCACTGAAGACTTCTTCCACCCTGAGTCTCACAGGGGGCTTCTCTTGGCTCCTCGAGTCACACGAGTAGCTCTTCTTCACTTTAAGTTCTTCAAGTATCCTCAGTAGCCTGGGATAAAGGCTGATGGCCTTGCTCTGTACCTCTACTCACTTGTGATGAACAGGTCTTCTCGTCTTGCTCAGGCTTTATCACCTTCTTCTTAGGATGACCTGGATTCTCTCTTCAAGAAACTTCAACAACCTCTGATAAGGTTAGTTGTTATTGATCAACTACTGAAAACTCAGGAAAATAATATCTTTCACTTCAGCTTGGCTTCAGTCTCACTTCATCCCAACTTCATGCACTGAGTGCATGGCATCACAATATCTTCAAGATCTCCTGGTCTTGGACTCCTCAAATGCACACAACCAGATTTGGCTTTGTTCACGTGTGCATGTGCATGCATGCATGCATGCACTCCCTTTTTCTCCTTGGTGTGATAAACCCACAATGGGTGTAAATACTTTTAGCACACACACCTTCTTCCTTCTTCAAACTTTGTTCTTTTTGTTTACACACTCACAAGTGTGTTGTACTTTAGTGTGTGGGTCTCCTCTTTCTTCCTTCTTCTATGTGTGTTCACTTCACTTAGTGCACACACACTAGGTTCGGCCTCTTTGCTCTTTGTACACACTTCTTTCACTTTTGCACACACTTGAGACTTGGCCTATTCTTCTTCTTGTTTTGCACACATACAAAAGGTGTTCTTTTATTTGTTCTTTAATGTGTGCACCCACAAGGCTACGGCCTACTTCACTTTCACACACAAAGTGTGTTCTTCAATTTTTCACTCACACTAAGTGTGCCCTCGGCCTTCTTGTTCACTTTTCACCTACAAACGCCTAAGATGTGGTCTTCTCTGTTTGCACAAGGCTACGGCCTTTCCTTCCCTTCTTGCACACACACCCGAATGTGTCCTTCTCCACTTATGCACACACTAGGAGGCAATGCCTCGGCCTTCTCTTATTCACTTTGCACACAAGGCACTAAGGCCTCGGCCTTCCTCTTGTTTTGCACACACACAATGAGTGTGTATTTGGCCTTCACTATTTTTGCACACCCAAGCTATCCTCGGCCTTCTTTTCAAATGTACACACACACAAAGTGTGGTGGACTTCACTCTTCAAGAATGCACGCACAAATGCACTAAGGCCTCGGGTCTTCTTTGGTGCACACCCACTGCAGCCGCGCAAGTCTCGGGTGCAACCGGTGCAAGGCACGCAAGGCCTCGGGTGGCCACTGCCACGCAAGTGCTTACCGCGCAGGGGGCCGCGGTGCACAGAGGGAGCGCCCAAGTTCGCGCTGCCCAACCCTCTCTTCTTGTCGCACAAAGAGGTTGCGCGCAAGGAACTTCAGCCACGCAAGTGGTATTTGCACGGCGGATTCAAAACTTCGCGAGGCACATACGGCACTCACTGGACTTCGAGTTTTCAACAGATCAGCAAGCAAGTTCAAGAGCAAGGCCTCTCTTTATATAGGCATAGGCATCTCGTTCAATCTGCGTGGATATAAATTCAAACTCCCGAATATCTCGGGTTTTCAAGATTTCCAAAATATTGTTTCTCCTCTGTTTCACGCGGCTTAACTCATTTTTAATTTCCTCTACGTGCATGTGCATGGAAACGTATGCATGGCCTTATTTTAAGACAATCCATGCAGAGGCATAAACCCT
The DNA here is from genome assembly GCA_963277665.1 of Viscum album. Lineage (NCBI taxonomy): Eukaryota > Viridiplantae > Streptophyta > Magnoliopsida > Santalales > Viscaceae > Viscum > Viscum album. The sequence continues at coordinate 1,578,578,696 of OY728152.1, read as the reverse complement.
TCATGGCCTCGGCAGCGTTGCTTTCCTCGGCCGAACTTCGAAATCCTCATTTGTCGCATGCAAGCACGTTTTTAAGAATTGTTGTGTTCGTTAGATCCATACAAACTCATTGGTGTCTTCAGCTTCTTCAGAGGTGGCCAGAATCTCAAAAACATCACTCGGGAGGCGCCTGGTTCGAAGGTGGCTGCGGGAATGCGCAGGGAGGCCTCAGCCGAGCTCGTGGTTGAAGACGGACGGGGAGCCATTGGATCAGGCGATCAAATAATCTTCAACGGCCTGGATCTGAACGGGCCGTGGCGGATTAGATGTGCGGCCGAGATCTGGCGCGCGATGAGACGGACGGCCAGGATTCGCTCCGTGGAAAAATCCCGCGTCCCACATCGAAACGAAGCGGGATTTTCATGTGGTATAACAAACAAGCGCCGCGGGATTCTCGGCAATTGTCTCTCCTTCTCCCTACACGGTGCCGCCCCGCACCGTGTTCGTCCTGCTTGTCGTGCTCTGCGCCCTCACGCCTGCGGGCGCGCACCTAGCGCCCATTCTGCACTCCCTGACACTCGCGGGTGCGCTCATGCGCCCCTACCGCGCTCCTCCGGGCGTGCCCCTAATGCCTATGCGGTCTCATGGGTGCGTCTTGCCGCTCTGGGCTCGCCCCACGGGTTCCCCCATGTGTGTGGTGCCTAGCGCCCATGCCTTGGGGTTGAACCATCAAGGTGTCCTTAGCTGGGCAATTTTTTTGGCAAAGGATATAGAGTACTTTGTATAAAAACAAAGTAACCACATACATAATGTGAAATGCCAAGAGCCACTCCTTCCACTTCATTTCTCCTTCTTCCTCTCTTCTTCTTCATTAGAATTCCTCCAATTCCTCTTCAACATATATTCATCACTTAGGAATGGAAATTCTTGAAGGTTATTCATCTTTAACCGAACTCGTGAATCAACATGAATTCTACAATGTGCTTCATTGATCTAATCAGAGATCAAGTTGGATCACTTCCAATTCACATGCACTAAGAGTTAGTACATGGACTTCTTTAATCCACTTCATCCACTTAGAAGTTGTGGATGGATCTCTTTCAACTCCTCATGCATTGTCACTATAATGCATGGTCTTCTAATCATGTTGTGACTTTGTATCAACTTGATACAAGTTCTTTACACTTAAGGTTAGCTCAACAATCGTCTGATATTCATAGATAATGTTTCATCCACAACATCCTATGTCACTTAGTGAATCTCCTAAGTGACATGAATCTTAGTACCATGGCCATTTTCCTTCATCACCATCACCATCACATCCTTTGTCATTCACATCTTGATATTCCTTGACATCCATTCATTCCATGACAACATCATGCCTCATTGAAAACAAATGCAACACAGTGCATTTCAATCTCCCCCTTTGTATTTGTTGTCAATACACTTCTTCAGCACATATGAATGGGTCAATATGCGTGCCAATATTTTCTCCCCCTTATTGGCAATCAAATGCAAAGGTGTGGTGTGGTTCTCTTCAAAAATATCTCTTCCTCCCTTCGAATAGCATCTTCTTGAAAAGCACTAAGAGAGGGATGATGTCACATGTTCTCTTTAGCAAAGAACCTTTAGTAAATCATCTCTAAGTCTACTTGGGCTAACCCGGTGTAGAAAACAAGAGTGATATGACCAAGGAATTAAACGTTGTCCATAATTCTCTACACATGTGAGATCATGCTTAGGGGTTTGAAATTTTTCAGATATAACAATGAATTTGCTAAATCCTGCACAACTTCACAAAACTTATTAGAAAGTTCAGGTGCAAAGATAAAGCTCCCCCTTTCATCCATTTGTCTTCAATCCATACTCCCCCTTAATTGTCATGATGAATAAATTTAAGAAACAAGGGATGAAAGTATTATTGGAATACCTTCACTTTTCGCAAGATGGTATTAATCTAAGAATCCCATGTTCTTCAGATTGGCTCCCCCTCAAGGGGTGCACTCCATTCTGTCTAAACCACTCTCCAGATGAGAATGATCATCATCTTCAATTCCCTGTAATGTTAGCACATGTAAATACAAGTGATTAGGAAATAAGATGGAACCTCATTGGTTCATCAACGTGAACAACAAGGTTGAGAAGATTCTCTCAACAGAGATGTCCCATTTTCACCATTCTTCACACTTGCACATTTGATCTTCAATGATGTTTGTGCTGGTGTGGATCTCAACACATCTTCATGTGAAATCTTCTTCTTCCCTTTTGCCTTAGCAATTTCCAGAACTTCATCTTCAGCTCTCTGTAGATCTTTGGCAAGTTGCAACTGATTTGGCCATATGACTAACAAGTCATTTGGAAGTGAGGCCTCAGTTTTGGAAATTCCACATGGTTCTTTTGATACTGTTAAGCTACCTTTCTTAGGAAACTTATTTTCAATCAATCCCTTCTTCTTCTTCTGGATTTATTGTCTTTTTTAGTCCAGTCTGCTTCTATTCAGTTCCATGGCTTGTTCACAAAGATCCATGGTGTGTCCATTCTTTCCACAGTAGAAGCATGTTTTCTTGGTGGTCCTTCTGGATGCATCACCCTTCTTGGATTTAGACTCCAAGGATTTCTTTTCCTTTTTCAAAATATTCTTGGGAGAATCTTCCACTTTCTTATGCTTGCTTCCCAAGGATTCTTTCTGAGCCAGGTTCTGTGATCTTTTCTTCTTTTGAGCTCTGGATACAGTTGGAGATTGACATGTATCTTTTTGACCACTTTTGCAACCATCCCCGATGTTGTCGAGAAATCCAAATCTGTTAGCAGTAAACAGATGTCTCTGGACCTGTGGATGTTGCTTATTTCCTTCTGGCTTGCTCCCCCTTGGAATGGGCTTCCTTTGTGCTTTGACATTTAGTGGATTGTACCAACAATCCTTTGCACAGTGCCCATACTTATTACAACACCAACACTGACCCACAAATCCTGACCTCTTCAGTCCTTCTGATTGTTGGGTACTTTTCTTGACTTGCTGTGCTGTTTCAGGAGAGCATTCTTTCTTCACTGTCTTCATCCATACTTGTTTGGATTCATTCTTCCATCCTGCACTTTTAGTAGAAACACAATTAGAAGAATTAGTACAAGATGGGATGGATGGTACCTTCCTTTTAGAAGTTGTTTCCCTTTTATTAGAGGATGTCATTCTCTTAGAATCATCCTTATCAAAGCTCACTTGAGTAGCAACATTTCTTCTTTCAGCTGACTGGGAGGCTTCAGCTTTGGGTGATTGCAGATTTTTCAATATCATTTCCAGTTCAATGCATTTCATGTTGAGGGAGTTCTTCTCATCCTCAACCAGTCTTAGCCTACCTTCCCAATTCTGTTTCAGCTGTTCCATCTGGTCATCATGCAACTTCTTTATTTCATGCAATGAGTTGTCAAGCTCCTTCACCCTTTTGACTTTGTCTTCTAGTTGAGAATCTTTGACAACCATTGAAACTTTGTGCAATTTTTCCAGTTCATGGAAAACTTCTTTGACCATTGTCTTAAAGAATTCTTTCTCAGAAAGGATTCTTTGCAATTCTTCACAAGTATCTTCATATCTTTCATTGCAAAGAGAAACTGTTTCATCCTTAGCCTTCACCAGCTTTCTGAGAGTGTTGGTTATGACAACCCTTTTTGCCAACTGATCTTCCATTGCATTGGCTTCTTCTTATAACTGTGATTTTTCTTCTTGAAGATCAAGGATGCCTGTAGCTATACACATTTCCACTTCCTTGGGGACTGTCTTCTGAAGATATTCAATTGCATTTTGAAGATCATTCATTATTCCAACTTCATCACAGTTAGGACAGTATTTCTTCATCTTCTTTGCCTGTTTCTTCTTTCTATTTTTCTGAGTCTTGGTAGATATCTCCATTTGAGGCTGGTCGCTCATTTCCTCAAATCTGCACTTCATAAAGACTCCCTTTGATCTTTTAGAGGTAACCTCCCTCTGATACCAATTGAAGTACCCAGATCAGTGTGAATCACTGAGAGGGGGAGGGGGTGAATCAGTGATCCTTTAAAACTTTTTACTAATTGATTCTTAATCAATTAAACCTCTATGGCTGGTTAAAGCCTCGATCCACTCTTCTTGTATCTCTCACCTTTCCACGAATGATGCAGTAAATGTAAAGGCACTGGACACAAGGATTTACAAGGTTCAGCACCAAAGGCCTACATCCTTTCCATGTTGGTTATACACCCCAACATGGTTTCTCCCATTATAATCTGTTAGTATTACAATGGTCGATACAGCATCCCACTGTATCTCTCCTGAGTCCCACAGGAGGGTCTTTATACTGCGTCCCACAGTGTTACCAGAGTCCCACTGGCCTACTCCAGAATCCCACTGAAGACTTCTTCCACCCTGAGTCTCACAGGGGGCTTCTCCTGGCTCCTCGAGTCACACGAGTAGCTCTTCTTCACTTTAAGTTCTTCAAGTATCCTCAGTAGCCTGGGATAAAGGCTGCTGGACTTGCTCTGTACCTCTGCTCACTTGTGATGAACAGGTCTTCTCGTCTTGCTCAGGCTTTATCACCTTCTTCTTAGGATGACCTGGCTTCTCTCTTCAAGAAACTTCAACAACCTCTGATAAGGTTAGTTGGTATTGCTCAACTGCTGAAAACTCAGCCAAATAATATATTTAACTTCAGCTTGGCTTCAGTCTCACTTCATCACAACTTCATGCACTGAGTGCATGGCATCACAATATCTTCAAGATCTCCTGGTCTTGGACTCCTCAAATGCACACAACCAGATTTGGCTTCGTTCACGTGTGCATGTGCATGCATGCATGCATGCACTCCCTTTTTCTCCTTGGTGTGATAAACCCACAATGGGTGTAAATACTTTTAGCACACACACCTTCTTCCTTCTTCACACTTTGTTCTTTTTGTTTACACACTCACAAGTGTGTTGTACTTTAGTGTGTGGGTCTCCTCTTTCTTCCTTCTTCTAAGTGTGTTCACTTCACTTAGTGCACACACACTAGGTTCGGCCTCTTTGCTCTTTGTACACACTTCTTTCACTTTTGCACACACTTGAGACTTGGCCTATTCTTCTTCTTGTTTTGCACACATACAAAAGGTGTTCTTTTATTTGTTCTTTAATGTGTGCACCCACAAGGCTACGGCCTACTTCACTTTCACACACAAAGTGTGTTCTTCAATTTTTCACTCACACAAAGTGTGCCCTCGGCCTTCTTGTTCACTTTGCACCTACAAACGCCTAAGATGTGGTCTTCTCTGTTTGCACAAGGCTGTGACCTTTCCTTCCCTTCTTGCACACACACCCGAATGTGTCATTCTCCACTTATGCACACACTAGGAGGCAAAGACTCGGCCTTCTCTTGTTCACTTTGCACACAAGGCACTAATGCCTCGGCCTTCCTCTTGTTTTGCACACACACAATGAGTGTGTATTTGGCCTTCACTATTTTTGCACACCCAAGCTATCCTCGACCTTCTTTTCAAATGTACACACACACAAAGTGTGGTGGTCTTAACTCTTCAAGAATGCACGCACAAATGCACTAAGGCCTCGGGTCTTCTTTGGTGCACACCCACTGCAGCCGCGCAAGTCTCGGGTGGAACCGGTGCAAGGCACGCAAGGCCTCGGGTGGCCACTGCCGCGCAAGTGCTTACCGCGCAGGGGGCCACGGTGCACAGAGGGAGCACCCAAGTTCGCGCTGCCCAACCCTATCTTCTTGTCGCACAAAGAGGTTGCGCGCAAGGAACTTCAGCCACACAAGTGGTATTTGCGCGGTGGCTTCAAAACATCGCGAGGCACATACGGCACTCACGGGACTTCGAGTTTTCAACAGATCAGCAAGCAAGTTCAAGAGCAAGGCCTCTCTTTATATAGGCAGAGGCATCTCGTTCAATCTGCGTGGATATAAATTCAAACTCCCAAATATCTCGGGTTTTCAAGATTTCCAAAATCTTGTTTCTCCTCTGTTTCACGCAGCTTAACAAATTTTTAATTTCCTCTACGTGCATGTGCATGGAAACGTATGCATGGCCTTATTTTAAGACAATCCATGCAGAGGCATAAACCCTTCATGGCCTCGGCAGCGTTGCTTGCCTCGGCCGAACTTCGAAATCCTCATTTGTCGCATGCAAGCACGTTTTTAAGAATTGTTGTGTTCGTTAGATCCATACGAACTCATTGGTGTCTTCGGCTTCTTCATAGGTGGCCGGAATCTCAAAAACATCACTCGGGAGGCGCCTGGTTCGAAGGTGGCTGCGGGAATGCGCAGGGAGGCCTCAGCCGAGCTCAGGGTTGAAGACGGACGGGGAGCCATTGGATCAGGCGATCAAATAATATTCAACGGCCTGGATCTGAACGGGCCGCGGCGGATTAGATGTGCGGCCGGGATCTGGCGCGCGATGAGACGGATGGCCAGGATTCGCTCCGTGGCAAAATCCTGCGTCCCACATCGAAATGAAGCGGGATTTTCATGCGGTATAACAAACAAGCGCCGCGGGATTCTCGGCAATTGTCTCTCCTTCTCCCTCCACGGTGCCGCCCCGCACCGTGTTCGTCCTGCTTGTCGCGCTCTGCGCCCTCACGCCTGCGGGCGCGCACCTAGCGCACATTCTGCACTCCCTGACACTCGCGGGTGCGCTCATGCGCCCCTACCGCGCTCCTCCGGGCGTGCCCCAGACGCCTATGCGGTGTCTTGGGTGCGTCTTGCCGCTCTGGGCTCGCCACACGGGTTCCCCCATGTGTGTGGTGCCTAGCGCCCATGCCTTGGGGTTGAACCATCAAGGTGTCCTTAGCTGGGCAATTTTTTTGGCAAAGGATATAGAGTACTTTGTATAAAAACAAAGTAACCACATACATAATGTGAAATTCCACGAGCCACTCCTTCCACTTCATTTCTCCTTCTTCCTCTCTTCTTCTTCATTAGAATTCCTCCAATTCCTCTTCAACATATATTCATCACTTAGGAATGTAAATTCTTGAAGGTTCTTCATCTTTAACCGAACTCCTGAATCAACATGAATTCTACAATGTGCTTCATTGATCTAATGAGAGATCAAGTTGGATCACTTCCAATTCACATGCACTAAGAGTTAGTACATGGACTTCTTTAATCCACTTCATCCACTTAGAAGTTGTGGATGTATCTCTTTCAACTCCTCATGCATTGTCACTACAATGCATGGTCTTCTAATCATGTTGTGACTTTGTATCATCTTGATACAAGTTCTTTACACTTAAGGTTAGCTCAACAATCGTCTGATATTCATAGAGAATGTTTCAACCACAACATCCTATGTCACTTAGTGAATCTCCTAAGTGACATGCATCTTAGTACCATGGCCATTATCCTTCATCACCATCACCATCACATCCTTTTTCATTCACATCTTGACATTCCTTGACATCCATTCATTCCATGACAACATCATGCCTCATTGACAAAAAATGCAACACAGTGCATTTCAATCTCCCCCTTTGTATTTGTTGTCAATACACTTCTTCAGCACATATGAATGGGTCAATCTGCATGCCAATATTTTCTCCCCCTTATTGGCAATCAAATGCAAAGGTGTGGTGTGGTTCTCTTCAAAAATATCTCTTCCTCCCTTCGAATAGCATCTTCGTGAAAAGCACTAAGAGAGGGATAATGTCACATGTTCTCTTTAGCAAAGAACCTTTAGTAAATCATCTCTAAGTCTACTTGGGCTAACCCGGTGTAGAAAACAAGAGTGATATGACCAAGGAATTCAAAGTTGTCCATAATTCTCTACACATGTGAGATCATGCTTAGGGGTTTGAAATTTTTCAGATATAACAATGAATTTGCTAAATCCTGCACAACTTCACAAAACTTATTAGAAAGTTCATGTGCAAAGATAAATCTCCCCCTTTCATCCATTTGTCTTCAATCCATACTCCCCCTTAATTGTCATGATGAATAAAATTAAGAAACAAGGGATGAAAGTATTATTGGAATACCTTCACTTTTCGCAAGATGGTATTAATCTAAGAATCTCATCTTCTTCAGATTGGCTCCCCCTCAAGGGGTGCACTCCATTCTGTCTAAACCACTCTACAGATGAAAATGATCATCATCTTCAATTCCCTGTAATGTTAGCACATGTAAATACAAGTGATTAGGGAATAAGATGGAACCTCCTTGGTTCATCAACGTGAACAACAAGGTTGAGAAGATTCTCTCAACAGAGATTTCCCATTTTCACCATTCTTCACACTTGCACATTTGATCTTCAATGATGTTTGTGCTGGTGTGGATCTCAACACATCTTCATGTGAAATATTCTTCTTACCTTTTGCCTTAGCAATTGGCAGAACTTCATCTTCAGCTCTCTGTAGATCTTTGGCAAGTTGAAACTGATTTGGCCATATGACTAACAAGTCATTTGGAAGTGAGGCCTCAGTTTTGGAAATTCCACATGGTTCTTTTGATACTGTTAAGCTACCTTTCTTAGGCAACTTATTTTCAATCAATCCCTTCTGCTTATTCTGGATTGATTGTCCTTTTGAGTCCAGTCTGCTTCTATTCAGTTCCATGGCTTGTTCACAAAGATCCATGGTGTGTCCTTTCTTTCCACAGTAGAAGCATGTTTTCTTGGTGATCCTTCTGGATGCATCACCCTTCTTGGATTTAGACTCCAAGGACTTCTTTTCCTTTTTCAAAATCTTCTTGGGAGCATCTTCCACTTTCTTATGCTTACTTCCCAAGGATTCTTTCTGATCCAGGTTCTGTGATCTTTTCTTCTTTTGAGCTCTGGATACAGTTGGAGATTGACATGTATCTTTTTGACCACTTTTGCAACCATCCCCGATGTTGTCGAGAAATCCAAATCTCTTAGCAATAAACAGATGTCTCTGGACCTGTGGATGTTGCTTATTTCCTTCTGGCTTGCTCCCCCTTGGAATGGGCTTCCTTTGTGCTTTGACATTTAGTGGATTGTACCAACAATCCTTTGCACAGTGCCCATACTTATTACAACACCAACACTGACCCACAAATCCTGACCTCTTCAGTCCTTCTGATTGTTGGGTACTTTTCTTGACTTGCTGTGCTGTTTCAGGAGAGCATTCTTTCTTCACTGTCTTCATCCATACTTGTTTGGATTCATTCTTCCATCCTGCACTTTTAGTAGAAACACAATTAGAAGCATTAGTACAAGATGGGATGGATGGTACCTTCCTTTTAGAAGTTGTTTCCCTTTTATTAGAGGATGTCATTCTCTTAGAATCATCCTTCTCAAAGCTCACTTGAGTAGCAACATTTCTTCTTTCAGCTGACTGGGAGGCTTCAGCTTTGGGTGATTGCAGATTTTTCAATATCACCTCCAGTTCAAAGCATTTCATGTTGAGGGAGTTCTTCTCATCCTCAACCAGTCTTAGCCTACCTTCCCAATTCTGTTTCAGCTATTCCATCTGGTCATCATGCACCTTCTTTATTTCATGCAATGATTTGTCAAGCTCCTTCACCCTTTTGACTTTGTCTTCTAGTTGAGAATCTTTGACAACCATTGAAACTTTGTGCAATTTTTCCAGTGCATGGAAAACTTCTTTGACCATTGTCTTAAAGAATTATTTCTCAGAAAGGCTTCTTTGCAATTCTTCACAAGTATCTTCATATCATTCATTGCAAAGAGAAACTGTTTCATCCTTAGCCTTCACCAGCTTTCTGAGAGTGTTGGTTATGCCAACCGTTTTTGCCAACTGATCTTCCATTGCATTGGCTTCTTCTTATAACTGTGATTTTTCTTCTTGAAGATCAAGGATGCCTGTAGCTATACACATTGCCACTTCCTTGGGGACTGTCTTATGAAGATATTCAATTGCATTTTGAAGATCATTCATTATTCCAACTTCATCACAGCTAGGACAGGATTTCTTCATCTTCTTTGCATGTTTCTTCTTTCTATTTTTCTGAGTCTTGGCAGATATCTCCATTTGAGGCTGGTCGCTCATTTCCTCAAATCTGCACTTCATAAAGACTCCCTTTGATCTTTTAGAGGTAACCTCCCTCTGATACCAATTGAAGTTCCCAGATCAGTGTGAATCACTGAGAGGGGGAGGGGGTGAATCAATGATCCTTTAAAACTTTTTACTAATTGATTCTTAATCAATTAAACCTCTATGGCTGGTTAAAGCCTCGATCCACTCTTCTTGTATCTCTCACCTTTCCACGAATGATGCAGTGAATGTAAAGGCACTGGACACAAGGATTTACAAGGTTCGACACCAAAGGCCTACATCCTTGCCATGTTGGTTATACACCCCAACATGGTTTCTCCCATTATAATCTGTTAGTATTACAATTGTCGATACAGAATCCCACTGTATCTCTCCTGAGTCCCACAGGAGGGTCTTTATATTGCGTCCCATAGTGTTACCAGAGTCCCACTGGCCTGCTCCAGAATCCCACTGAAGACTTCTTCCACCCTGAGTCTCACAGGGGGCTTCTCCTGGCTCCTCGAGTAACACGAGTAGCTCTTCTTCACTTTAAGTTCTTCAAGTATCCTCAGCAGCCTGGGATAAAGGCTGCTGGCCTTGCTCTGTACCTATGCTCACTTGTGATGAACAGGTCTTCTCGTCTTGCTCAGGCTTTATCACCTTCTTCTTAGGATGACCTGAATTCTCTCTTCAAGAAACTTCAACAACCTCTGATAAGGTTAGTTGGTATTGCTCAACTACTGAAAACTCAGCCAATAATATCTTTCACTTCAGCTTGGCTTCAGTCTCACTTCATCACAACTTCATGCACTGAGTGCATGGCATCACAATATATTCAGGATCTCCTGGTCTTGGACTCCTCAAATGCACACAACCAGATTTGTCTTTGTTCACGTGTGCATGTGCATGCATGCATGCATGCACTCACTTTTTCTCCTTGGTGTGATAAACCCACAATGGGTGTAAATACTTTTAGCACACACACCTTCTTCCTTCTTCACACTTTGTTCTTTTTGTTTACACACTCACAAGTGTGTTGTACTTTAGTGTGTGGGTCTCCTCTTTCTTCCTTCTTCTAAGTGTGTTCACTTCACTTAGTGCACACACACTAGGTTCGGCCTCTTTTCTCTTTGCACACACTTCTTTCACTTTTCCACACACTTGAGACTTGGCCTATTCTTCTTCTTGTTTTGCACACATACAAAAGGTGTTCTTTTATTTGTTCTTTAATGTGTGCACCCACAAGGCTACGGCCTACTTCACTTGCACACACAAAGTGTGTTCTTCAATTTTTCACTCACACAAAGTGTGCCCTCGGCCTTCTTGTTCACTTTGCACCTACAAACGCCTAAGATGTGGTATTATTTGTTTGCACAAGGCTACGACCTTTCCTTCCCTTCTTGCACACACACCCGAATGTGTCCTTCTCCACTTATGCACACACTAGGAGGCAAAGCCTCGGCCTTCCCTTGTTCACTTTGCACACAAGGCACTAAGGCCTCGGCCTTCCTCTTGTTTTGCACACACACAATGAGTGTGTATTTGGCCTTCACTATTTTTGCACACCCAAGCTATCCTCGGCCTTCTTTTCAAATGTACACACACACAAAGTGTGGTGGTCTTCACTCTTCAAGAATGCACGAACAAATGCACTAAGGCCTCAGGTCTTCTTTGGTGCACACCCACTGCAGCCGCGCAAGTCTTGGGTGCAACCGGTGCAAGGCACGCAAGGCCTCGGGTGGCCACTGCCGCGCAAGTGCTTACCGCGCAGGGGGCCGCGGTGCACAGAGGGAGCGCCCAAGTTCGCGCTGCCCAGCCCTCTCTTCTTGTCGCGCAAAGAGGTTGCATGCAAGGAACTTCAGCCACGCAACTGGTATTTGCGCGGTGGCTTCAAAACTTTGCGAGGCACATACGACACTCACGGGACTTTGAGTTTTCAACAGATCAGCAAGCAAGTTCAAGAGCAAGGCCTCTCTTTATATAGGCAGAGGCATCTCGTTCAATCCGCGTGGATATAAATTCAAACACCCGAATATCTCGGGTTTTCAAGATTTCCAAAATCTTGTTTCTCCTCTGTTTCAGGCGGCTTAACTCATTTTTAATTTCCTCTACGTGCATGTGCATGGAAACGTATGCATGGCCTTATTTTAAGACAATCCATGCAGAGGCATAAACCCTTCATGGCCTCGGCAGCGTTTCTTGCCTCGGCCAAAATTCGAAATCCTCATTTGTCGCAAGCAAGCACGTTTTTAAGAATGGTTGTGTTCGCTAGATCCATACGAACTCATTGGTGTCTTCGGCTTCTTCAGAGGTGGCCAGAATCTCAAACACATCACTCGGGAGGCACTTGGTTCGAAGGTGGCTGCGGGAATGCGCGGGGAGGCCTCAGCCGAGCTCGTGGTTGAAGACGGACGGGGATCCGTTGGATCAGGCGATCAAATAATCCTCAACGTCCTAGATCTGAACGGGCCGCGGCGGATTAGATGTGCGGCCGAGATCTGGCGCGCGATAAGACGGACGGCCAGGATTCGCTCCGCGGAAAAATCCCGCGTCCCACATCGAAACGAAGCGGGATTTTCATGCGGTATAACAAACAAGCGCCGCGGGCTTCTCAGAAATTGTCTCTCCTTCTCCCTCCACGGTGCCAACGCGCACCGTGTTCGTCCTGCTTGTCGCGCTCTGCGCTCTCACGCCTGCGGGCGCGCACCTAGCGCCCATTCTGCACTCCCTAAAACTCGCGGGTGCGCTCATGCGCCCCTACCGCGCTACTCCGGGCGTGCCCCAGATGCCTATGCGGTGTCTTGGGTGCGTCTTGCCGCTATGGGCTCGCCCCACGGGTTCCCGCATGTGTGTGGTGCCTAGCGCCCATGCCTTGGGGTTGAACCCTCAAGGTGTCCTTTGCTAGGAAATTTTTTTGGCAAAGGATAGAGAGTACTTTGTATAAAAACAAAGTAACCACATACATAATGTGAAATGCCAAGAGCCACTCCTTCCTCTTCATTTCTCCTTCTTCCTCTCTTCTTCTTCATTAAAATTCCTCCAATTCCGCTTCAACATATATTCATCACTTAGGAATGGAAATTCTTGAAGGTTCTTCATCTTTAACCGAACTCCTGAATCAACCTGAATTCTCCAATGTGCTTCATTGATCTAATCATAGATCAAGTTGGATCACTTCCAATTCACATGCACTAAGAGTTAGTACATGGACTTCTTTAATCCACTTCATCCACTTAGAAGTTGTGGATGGATCTCTTTCAACTCCTCATGCATTGTCACTACAATGCATGGTCTTCTAATCATGTTGTGACTTTGTATCATCTTGATACAAGTTCTTTACATTTAAGGTTAGCTCAACAATCGTCTGATATTGATAGATAATGTTTCAACCACAACATCCTATGTCACTTAGTGAATCTCTTAAGTGACATGCATCTTAGTACCATGGCCATTCTCCTTCATCACCATCACCATCACATCCTTTGTCATTCACATCTTGACATTCCTTGACATCCATTCATTCCATGACAACATCATGCCTCATTGACAACAAATGCAACACAGTGCATTTGAGTTTGTCAAAACGACATCTGGTTTAGGATATATGCCCAATTAATCATAACAGATCTAAAAAGGGTATCAATCTGGTCTGACCCGATCAAACCATCCCGACCAGAATGGGGCTGGGCTCGGTCCGGTTCACATGGGCCAGTTCTAGCCTATTGGGTAGGGGGCTCAGACTAGTGGCTGCAGGCAAGGCCTGTTGGGCCACGGGATCAGCCCGACCCGTTGGCCGGTCAAGGGGGTCTGCTCCCCTCCCGAATGGTCAGATGTTTGTTCAGTTTCAAAATAGAAGTGCCAATTGGCACCCCACCACCTGGCCGGTACCACCGTACTAGCCACTTATGGAATCCACAAACTGTGGTTCCACCCTCCACCATGGCTCGAAGCTGCGCCCTTCCTCCACGGTGCATCGCCGTAGGGCACCGCCATGCTCCAACATGGACAGCAAAAGTAAGCCACCCCTTTTTCCAATGTGGTGCCTTTGGTGGCCACCACCTTCTCGCAGCCAGCAGTATTCTGTTGTTTCCTCCTGCTGTTTTTGGTGTTTCCATGCTGACGATGCTTCCTCAGGCCATCGACAACATTTGGGTGGTCTGATTCCTTTCCCATTTGCACCTACGGGCCTTCCAGAACAGTGCATACATCAGATGACCCAAAGTTTTACCTAACCATAATATTTCTCAGTCTCTTATGAAGAACACCTCCAAACCGATATCGATAGAGGGTTTGGGCCTTATTCATCTCGGTCCACACTCACCACATTAGCGTTATTACATGCGATGGATTATTTAATCAAAAAAACTCCCATAAAAACCCCTCATTATCCTCTCGCAATAAAGAATGAAATGTGGATAGACCCATTGGACTATTGATCCATATTATTCATAATATTCAAGAATGGGGAAAATGGAGGAATTAAGCACATAACCCCTAACTCGAAAACGATGGTAAACAGTGCAGATGGGGAAGACAGGAACACCATTGAATCATGTTCATTGTCATTCATAGTAATTCGGTTCGAATATTCTTAGGTGTCAAAGATCCATTCTACATTGGATGAAGTCATTGTCGGCACTTTGTCATAGTTTCCTCTCATGAGTTTACAAGAACCATTCCCATGCTTTGTTTAAATAGATGTGAGGAAACAACCACGTTGCACAACATTAATGTGGTATATTAAAGAACAATGTTTAGTGTTACATTAAAACAACCCACATCGAGGTTATGAAAACTATGGGTCAAGTCATTGAATGGCCAATTAACTCTGTGGTTATCCCATGTCACTCAATGGTTACAAAAAGTGATAAAATAACTCGTGAATTTATTTTATTATTATTTTTAAAGCCCAAAAATTAACTTTTTTGTCTGACCCTTGTTGGTCGAAGTCAAGTTTCACCTAAGGAAATTCCAACGTTGTCAATTCAATGGTGACCTCATATTTTTAATCTTAGAACCAGTTTAAAAGAAACAAATCAGCTCCTACTCATTTACTAAACATACCTTAAAAAATTCAAAAAAGTATTAACAGTCACCCTTGACCAGCACTGGTTGAGGTTATGCCTTTCCTAAAGGGGAAATTCCATAAGGAGCTCAAGAATACTCTCATATTTTAAATATAAGTTACCATTTAGGAGTTAAAGAATTTAATAATAAAATAATCGTTACAAAGTTATTTTATTCTCGGCCAAAAACTAACTTCCATTGTTGGTCTGCGCCAACCAATGTTATGAACAAAAAAATTCATTTATATATAACAATACTTTCTATATTACCATGTACTCTTGGAAAACATCCTAATATACAAAATCGGCAAAAAAAACCAATAACATTCATCTACCTTAAAAATATGTGAAATGAAAGAAGACAAAAAAACAACAATTCTATCTGCCAAAAATCAAATTCAAACAAGAATCCGACTTTCATATAAATGTGTAATCACAGCTTCAACTCAATATGTCATCCCCAGTGTCCTACCTGACACCCACATGAATTATCGTTGCATCTATCCATCACAACCAACACCTGTTTACACAAAAATTGGGCCTCCCCACCTTATATACCACAACTGAACTATAGAATAATTAATCCTTGGCTTAGATCAAACATATCATAGAACAAACAAGAATAAAACTGGGAAACTAGGCCCTAAAAACAAATTATTCAACCTCATCAGAAAATGATCCTTCATGGTACCAATGAATTAGACACTCAACCTTTACAAGCAATCAGGTTACTCATTCCATACAAGAATTTGTCTTTTTATTAAACAAAAAATTATTATTAGATATTCAATTAACTAATTCATGAATTATAAGTTCCCAATAAAGGAAACCTAACTATTAAGCTATCACAAGAAATCATAAATTAATTAAAAATTTATTTTAGATATCATTTATTTATTTTTTCTATAAGAATAACTATGCTTCAAAACCTTATTCAATTCTATTAACATATAGAAGATCAATTATATTAACATGCTTCCTTTATCATTAATCAGTTTAACTAAAAATTATTTATTTCTTTATGTTATTTAAAAATTACAGAATATAATCCACGAATAAAAATCCAAATATAAATACCATTCTATCTAGGAAAACAAGTGGAAGACTGTCATCATGGTACCAAATAGAAATATAACCATGTGGATGATACCAATTTCATAAACTGTTTCACATGATTATTAGGTAAATTTAATTACGATCCTATTGGATAAATCATTCTAGCTATATTATATTCTGTAAATAATTATAGAAGCAATGAATCCCCTAACTCAGATGGGTGACAACATTATTTGCATTAGAAAGGGCAAACGTTTCAGATCTTGATTGTCTCTCCTATAAGGACTACATCCACCCAAGGATGTCATGCCATATCCTCACCAACAAATAACTCACAAAAAATATTTTGATAATGGAGATCAAGCATTATCACATTTCATGGAGGAACGAGAAGAAATAGATTAAATAAATCCCAAGAAAGGTGGTATAACATACCATTAATCAATGATATATCTAACCTGATCGAATGAAGGAAGCTAGATATCAGTCCTTGAAAAATGAATCTCTAAAATGTTAAATAGGGGGTTGTTAGGGCACCTGGAATTGGGAGAGAGGTGATAATGTTTTAGGGTTTGACAATATCGAGCAGTTGAAAATGTTTAAAACATATAGTATCAGGGATTGAAATGATGTTTAATCCCTTTTCACCTTGGGTAATCACCAGGGTTCAGTTTCCACTAAAAAAAATGTCACCTTTTTTTATTTAACCCTATAATCAAACATTGTATGAATCTAAGATACGTGAAGTGTAATGATTACATGGAATGTGATTCTTTTCATATCCATTATTTCAAAGCCAATATCCTCCATAATACTTGATAGCCTCCTCTGAATCATTGGAATCATGTAACGGGTCGATCAACTTGGATCTAGTCCCTTACATAGATCAGGTTTTTCAACATATTAAGAATATCATTATAGGAACCATTATGATTTTTCTTAGAATCATGACTTAGAAAATATAATTTTATGATGCTCTATTTTCAATAAACATTTTACTCTCCCTAATTTTCAAAAAATATAATTTTATTTGAATATTTTCATAAAACATAAATTGTTTTAAACAATTCACATCATGATAATCCAAATTATCTTCAACAGTGATCATTGACCAAAAAAATAATATTTTTACAAGAAAAAAATAATTTTTTTGGGGAATAATAACTAAATGAAACCATTAATACAAATAAAATGGATGTGGATTTTATAACACTAAAGAAGCTTTAGAGGAATATAAAATTTCCAGATATAGTAATAATTAACTACAAAAATCATTTAAAAAAATTTCTAATCATTTTAAAAATTTAAAATTACATAAATAAATAACTACCCTTAATTTAATTATGAAACCAAAATTTACACACTCCTATAATGGATCTTAATGGTTATCTATTATAATACACAAATAGATTCATTCATTTTGTGATATTACAAAAGTTATTTTATTCTTGTTAATCTTACACAAGAGTATCATATCCTCCATCACAATCAAGAACTATAGAGTCGTATGAAAATGAATAATAATATCAATACATCATGGAGTTTCATGAACTATCAAATAAAATTTTCATATGAAAATTTTACATTATTCACATGACTTGATCCAAAGTAAATAATATACAATTGATTCTCCTTAGACAAAATAACTTTTTATATGTTTTTTTATTACTAAAATAGTTCATTAATTTTTCAATGTATTATATAACATTTAAACATGTGGATATTCCCTCAATTAGTTTGTTAAAAATTAAATAAATACTATTATTTATTATAATACATTTTATTTTAAAAATGATAAATCTTGTAATAAAAGATTACACATAAGAAATCAAAAAATGTATTGTCACAAAATTAATGTACTTTAATATACTAATCTATAACTTATTGGAATTCAATAACACATTTTTTTATTTATAACAAACCACACTCTTATAAACTATATCAATTCTTGATTTTTATTTGCTATATGTTTTTATAAACTCTTACCCAAAACATCATTATTTATTAAAATTTTCTCTTTAGAGAAGTCATAATAACATTAATCCTTAAATCCTTAAGGATATAATAATCAATTTTAATAATATGTTTTCTTAAAAAAAATTCTTCATCACCATCATATTCATTATATAAATATTCAATTCCATTGACAAATGATCTTTATATAGACATTAATTTCCATCGATAGTTTTAATATGTGTGTATATTCATTTCCCTCTCTTGTGTTTGGATATTAACACTATATTCTGAGATCACGAATACTAAATTTATCATTGTTATAATTTCAGTCAAATTGGTATCACATTTTTATTTTTATCATTGTTAAATATATAATTCCTCATTATCGTAAAATTTCTAAAAGTGAATTTTTTGTTCATATCAAAATAGATTATAATTTTATCCTCTATTTAAGTTACCTTATGTTTTCTGGTCTTTTTTGTATTAATCTTATTAATTTTTTATTTCAACAGGAGTAAAATTTCATCATCATTAATTGTGGCCAGTATAATTCAATATTATATTAATGATTTAATTAAATGTACATAATTAATAAATTTTCTAAAAATTGGAAATATAATGTTGATTTTTCTAAAATACGTCATTTACCGAAGGAAAACCTTTTTCATGAGTGAGTACCCTAGATAAAAACACAAACTTATGCTAACAGATTACCATTTATTTCTATAGGTTTATATATTAATGGTTTTTAGAAACTATTATAGTAAAAAAAATAACATCTACTATATATGGTAATCTGATTAGATTGCATTTCACATCAAAATATAATAGTTGTTCTTAGTTATAATGATAACCTCATGATATTATCATAGAAATATTAAACAAATTTCCTATGATATATACCTATCAATCTCATCATACATAAATGATGTATTAATTTAATGGGATAAGGTATTATAATAACTAATACTTCTTCCCATGAAGTTCATACATTGTGATATAATTTATAGAAAACCATAGCGATAGACCCCAATATGAACTCCACTTGTTTTTCGGTTGTTTGAAACGTTTATCTATAATTCAATATAGTGGTATCTAAACATGAGATCATTATCAATGAATATAAATGATCACATATTAATATTTGATATTGAAACCATAAATCATTATGTTTATAGAATGATATCTTGCATTAGGTGTGTCACTTGTGTTAAAAATTTGATAGAATGATCATAATAATATTTTACCATTCACAATATCGAAAGAAGCTATATATAAGCCTTTTAATTATTTGAATGTTACCTAATAAAATCAATGTCCATGTTAGATAATGGAACGTCAAAAAAATACATTCAAATAAATACAAATACAGCCGAATATTATACTGAAATAATGTTTGCAATATCCATTGTATGATATTAGGAGAGAAAGTGATTATATTACATAGTAAGTGATAGTAAAAGGTTTCATTTTATATGAATAATCATTATATATTTTGGAGATAATATATATTTATAGATGTCTCTATAAGAGTTTGAGTAGGAAACACAACTATCAATATATAGGACTAGTTGGTGATAGATAATATTTAACTTTAATCTCCTCATATTAAGATGATTTAAAGTTTAGTGTGAAGTGTGAGATCAACTCTTGGGGTGATAAACTTATGAGTCTAAATGTTAACTACTAAATAAATTTCATTACCTATTATTAATGTTTATAATAATAATAATCATAATAAAAGAGTTTATGTCCTTTTGTATTGATTAGATATTTATGTAGAAAAAAGTAAATAGTTGAATTTTTTTATTTAAATGAATATTAATTATTTGAGGTTTTATAAATGTATTTAAGAGGATGTCAGAGAGTTAATTATTTATATTTCATTATTGGAATTTATATAGTTGTACACGTGAGTGGTGAAATTAAAATTTCATTTCATTTTTTTTAATTAGGTCAAAAATTACATGATGGATTCATTTTATGTTTTAAGACTTCTAGGGAACTAAATTAAATTAAATAAATTGTAAACCAAATTATAAAATGTATTTTAGAAATAAATTGGAGAATATGCTTCTTTTTTTGAATTCACAGTCATACCTTCATTCTCTCATGTTTTGGAATGGTAAATGGAATAAACAGTCAAACTTATTCTCCAAAGATTGTGTTATTCATGTTCTGAAGACCGCATTGGGCATTCTAAAGCATTTAGATCACATATTTTAGCACATAATGTTTATAAAATCAGGAATATATATCATCAGTAATAGTAGGGATAATATATAGGGTTAACATATTTGTTTCTACATGAAAAAAAATGATTTGGTGATGAGGAAATAATTTCGAGATAACATCGCACCAGAGTGGTATCATACTTTTGGGTTTTTTTAATTTATGAATGTCTAAATAAATGATACCTTATTTATTAAGTAATAAAAAAAAATTATCTACTAGATATTGCGTTCTGAAAAATATCTATAAGGAAAAGTAAATTACAGTAAATAATAATTTCAACATTCATAAATTCCATCAAATGGTATTAATGAAGTCATATAGTTTTGTGTTCAATATTTCAAATTAAAATTATTAAAATTCAGGTATTTGGATTTAAAATGGTCCCAGTGGAAAATATTTTATCAATTAATAGTTGAAGGATTAGATATAGAGATATAATGTCAGGGTGATACTAAGAGACAAAGAGGGATCTATAGTACATGGGCCACATGCAATGGGGGGTTCATTTCACTCCCTATAATAAATAAATTTAAATTAAAAAACAATTATTGTGGGTATAATTAACTCTACCACATCCCTCCATTTCACCTATTGAATATGTACATTCTTTCCTAACACATCATGTGACATAAGGAAGAATTTTAGTTTAATAAAAGAAAAAAAAATCAACACCTCTCCGAGGGTGGGATACTATCATCGATCCACTAAGTCTACCAGTCTAGAAAATCCTATCCAATTTTATACCCTCAAAACCACTTTCTAGTTACAAAAATGATTAAATGTCAAATAAATAATAATATATTTCAAAATATTGAAAAAATAACTAAATATTATTACGGTCTATGCGATAAATTCTTATTGAAATAAAATATTTAATATCCTTCCAATTTATTTAAAAATCACCAAATAAATTTGTTATTATTTAATTGTTAGGATATAATATTTTTTTATATAAAAAATCATGATCAAATCCTTTCCCATGAATTAAAAATTTAATATTTACTTATTTAAAATTTTCTCCAGTATAACATTGATATAATAATTTTTTATCAAACAATATTATTTTAGGTGAGTATATTTCCTCACAGTCCTTGTTATGTATATTTTTCTACATTCACATGTTATAATATTAAATAAAAAAATGTACATCCTAAGTTTAAATCACTCCAAATGTAGATTAAATGTATAAAACAGAAAAATCCATGAATTAAAATTTCAAGGGAGTAATTAGCATGAATCATAGAATGATGTAATACAATGGATAATGAAATGTGATACATATGGAGATAATATATGACTCAAGGAGTTCTTTTAGTATCTCAATTTATAAAATTTCAACATAATGGATCAAATAGTATAATAATTTTCATATTTTGAAATTATTAATTTAACTTTACCATATATGGTGGATAATTTATTATATGAATACTGAAGAACCCTTATAAATATTTATGGCATGTTTTATTTTCTTACAACGAGTGAGGACTATAAAATGATACTAATATTTTTTTTGATTTATATTGAAAAAATAGTTAATTTATTATTCCCTATGAATTACTAGAGGATTTTTGAGATGTATTGAAAAGGGTTTTGTATTCAGTCTTTGTGGATGAAATGAAAAGTGTTGAGTTTTTTTATAATTTTTTATATACACAGTATTTATATAAATCATTAATAAAATGGATTATGTAATATAAATTTTTTAATAATTAGTTAAAATATTATTTTTAGATTTAATTCATATCATTATTTATGTAAGATATTTCATTGAATTTAAAACATTAAAATTTTTAATGTCTGGGAATGCATAATTTTTTTTTCTAATAAGTAAATTTTTCTAGAGAATTTGTATGATTTTATACAGACAGATGAGGCCTAGTCAAAAAACATATGCAATATATTCGAGTAATAAAATATTATTTTAAAAAAATTATATTTTAGGTAATACTACAAAGGTGGGGTTTTATAATTTTATGAGTCATATTAAATATATATTATTTATTAATCTTTTTTAAAAGAGTAAAATTTTTAAAAAGTGGAAAATCATATACAAGTTCATAATTAATCATTGATCATGTAAAATTCATATTTTTATGTGTAAAATATGACATATATTTTGTTTTGTTTTATATTTATAAGGGAAAAAATTTATTCAATTAATTTAAAAGACATATGATGTTGAATCCATTCTTCAATTATTTAAATATTCAAATTGTCCACTGTGGTTTTTTTTCAAGATAAAAAAATATTTTTTGGTCTATGTGGATAAATAATATATTGAAAATTAGTTTAAAATAGTAATACCCTAAATTTTAGGTTCCTTGAATTTTGATGTTATTTCCCCATAATGATTATTACACATCTTGATTTGTGGTAAAGTAATGTGTTATGGGATATAATTACATTATGTTTGCATATTGAGGAGGATGGGGTTTGTAATAAAACAATATGATGAACTGTGTTACAAATAAATTATAGATTCAATGACAAAAAAATTCCAGAACTAGATAGTTTATGCCAAAATGGAATTTTTTTTACGTCTCGATAGATTCACCATTTATTTTTCAAGAATATATGGAGTTTACTGTGTAATCATTTATTTATAATGATTTAATGAAACCTTCTAGTATTCTTTATTGTAGATCATGAGAAATAACATGTTTTAGAATGAGGGTATGTGATTGACTAATCGTTGTTCAAATCTCTATGGGTCATATATATATAAAAAATAAATGTAATTATTTATTGTTAATTAGTTATAAAATTTTATGGTGAAACCATTATGTTTTAGAATTGTCAATAAAAAATTCATGTATTATGAGTTTTCAATGATTTGATATTATGAATAATATCATTGTTGTTCTGGGAGAAGTAATAAAGGTCAATTGATTTTGGTTCAAAAATAAATTTCATATGTTGATATTCTTAAAAAATGAGGGAAATTTTGATACTATTTATTTTAATTCTAGAGAGGAAGATAATAATAATTTGATTAATAATTCATGGAACACTTTTGATCATACCAACCATTTTTTTATAAATTCATTTAATCTAGATAATTAATGTCTAATCTATTTTGTAATGTTTCTTCAAATAGACTCATTGGTATAGGATAAACCCTCCTTATACACATATAATTTTTTATTTATTTCATTTAATAAGATTTTAAACAGAGTAAAACCAATCATATTAATTTTTCTTATCTTC
Source organism: Viscum album (assembly GCA_963277665.1). Classification (NCBI taxonomy): domain Eukaryota; kingdom Viridiplantae; phylum Streptophyta; class Magnoliopsida; order Santalales; family Viscaceae; genus Viscum; species Viscum album. Next base: position 1,578,555,225 of record OY728152.1, on the reverse strand, counting down.
TATGTGACAGTGTAATGACATGGAATTTCCAAGTAATTTTTTTAAATATATGGGAATTTTACGAGACTGAAAAAATTGATGGTGCGTGATTCCGAGGCCCAGTGTGCCCAGAATGAATTTCTGAACATTTTTTTGGGTACGTTCTATAAATGTGCAAGTGGGTTTTTGTACCTTTTGAACTGGTGCTCGGAATTGAAATTTTAGGGAACCGTTTATCCCACATCACCGATATTCGTGTAAGAATCCCTTCACCATGAACACATTAGGTTGAGGGTGGAAGATAGTTTTTCACCTTTTCATGGAATGATAAAAAATAAAAATTGTTTAACATTTTTATTTTTATTTGAAACTCCCATGTGATGGTTATAAAGGTGGGTACCACCTGAACTAAAACCTCCTATATGGGTTATGGTGGTGATGACCACCCTAGCCTAAAACACCCCAAATTTAGAATTCATAAAGGTTGGGCCACACAAACCCTCATCATGGGAGAAAATTATAAACTCCCTCTTTAATGTAGATAAGTTTCTTGAAACTCCTTCACATAAATTTTGCCAACACCTCTTGATTAATGGTTCTAATTCAAAATAAATTAATAAAATCTAATTTAATTTATATTGGATATTCTTTTGTTGGTAGAAGTGTTGGAAAAGAACATGGAAAACATTTACCCTGTCCAATGAGGAACACCTCCCAACGAAGGAAGACCACCAGAGATTGAATAATGAGGAACCTACCCCGAGCCGGATCATAAGCACCTTGCAGAGGCAACCAACATAGGACGTCTTTGACAAAAACTGACTGATGATAGTGGAAATTCTGACGTCATTGACTTCACCCCTTCCAATGTCAACGACAAATCAAGGTATGGTGGTTGTTTGAATTTCTTCCCCTAACTTGTTCTTGATAATTAATCATAAAATTAGGAAGAGATTATAGCTTCTTACTACCTCTGTAACACGGAGAGTGCAAGCCAAACAAACACGACATGACTTCTCCAAAAATCATGTGTTTAATCGCTATGTTCATCACGATGGAGGAGGATAGAAACCAACTTCATTGGGGCACGAGAATGGCGGCCGACACCACTATTGGCCACGACGAAGGAGAAATCGCCCCCCGTAGACCTTTGTGGCCACACCCTCCCCACGACACTCCTCATCCCTCGCAACCTCCCCCGCCCCGCGGCCCCGTGCTGCATGCGACCTCCACCACTCACGGCCCCCATTGCCTCGTGGCCTCACGCCGCCCACATCCCCCACTGCCCCACAGCCTCCTCCACCACACGGCTGCATAGCACCCACAGCTGAAACTACCCTAGCGCCTTGCGCTACTCACGACCTCGCCTCCCAGGCGCCCTCCGCATACCTTGCCGCCTTTTAGTCTCGCATCCATCCACGACACCTGTGACCTTCGCCACCCTACGACCCCGTAGCCTCGCGGCCCCCATGGCCCCCATGGTCACATCCCTTAAGACCTTCACACTGCCCTCATGGCCTCATTCCACTCTACTGCCCCTGATCCACCCACCGAGGGGCGGGCTGGGTTGGACCCATACCGGTTTGGGTGAGTCCGGGTCTTCCCGACCAGGTCGGACTGCACCCGTACTAGCTACAATATTTTCTCTCTATTGCTCATAACATTGGCACCAAGCATTTTTTTGACAAAACATCAACAACGCTATAATACCTGGAGAGAGTTGGTATCTTTGGAATACCCCACTTGAGATATGGATAAGTCTGGGATACAATCGGGTTGGATCAAGCACGAATCCAACTAGTCCCTCAGGACTAAAAGGCTAATAACATCCAGAAAGGGAATCCGATTGACGCACCGTCTGTTGCGTTGAGACCCCTATGATGTGGTGGCCCTTTGAGAAAATGTTTCTTGAGACTTTGTGGAATTTGGAGTATCAACTAGTGGCTTGTGTATTGGACCCTCCCAAAGAAGATCAAGCTTAGTGAAAGAACCTAGTAACTGGATGTGACGTGAAGAATGAATAGTGATCCTGTGTTGGTCAGCACTGAGTAACCCTATGTGGGTCAGCACTGAGTGATCCTATGTTGGTCAGAACCTAGAGATCCTATGTGGGTCAGCATCTAGAGATCCTATGTGGTTCAGTACCAAGCGATCCTGTGTGGGTCAACAGCAGAGCCTCTTGATAGAGTAAGAGTAATTATTAGTTACATGTATTCATCTCTACTACTGTACTTAAGTTATACCTGGTGTGAGCTAAGATCGTACATGTGTGAAACTTTCCATTGTGGTAATACCTTGGTGGAATTGTTCTGTGTGGAATACCTCTGTGGTACCAACCTTTATGGTATTCCTTCTTTTGTGTAAAAGTCGAGCTCTGGTCTTTTGGGTTAGACCCTGTATTTCCTCATGATTGAGATCGGTATACATGATAACTTAGGTATATATATGGGAATATAAATAAGTAGGGTTGTCATTTGACATCATGTTTTGTGGTTTACCCTTTGTGGATTTAGTGAGACCTTGATGGTCTCGGGGTCCCTACTGAGTATCGTTAAACTCACCCCTACACAGGACATTCCTGAACCATGTTTTGTTTGGGGTAGATGAGGGACATCATTGATCAAGGCTAAGGGTACCAGGACTAGAAAGTGCCTAGAGGTGGACCATATGGCATGCCAGTACGCAGAGGAGATGGGCAGACATGGAGTGTTGAGGAGGCGATCTGTACCTACCCTTCAGGTAGGAACCTCGAAGGATGACCTAGTAGCTAAATTCATTTTTCTTCAGTTGTATTTTTATCAGTTGTAATTGTACCTTTACTGTTGGTCTTGTATTCCGGCCCCTTTTTACTTTTATCACTCTGTTTTTCTATAAAGTTGACTTGTGTTCGTATCTTTTTGTGTGATTGGTTTCATCTGTTTAGATGTTATAAAGGAAATGTCGTCCTTGTTTTAGGGAATAATCCTCTCGGTGCTAGTCGCCAGCCCCTGGCCTATGGAAGGCAGGCTTGGGGTAGTTACAGGACGAGCCCCGAGGGATGGGTCATAAAAAATTTGTATTAGAGGAGTCGGTTCTACCATAGAACATAGGACTCTGATCTTTTTTACAGCAATAGTGTTATGTGTAGTGAGTGTTGTTATCATTTTAGGGAATCCATTATTGGTGCGGTGGCTGATGTATCCATACACCAGGACCCTAACTTCTGATTTCTGACTCTGTGCATGAAAAAACTGATTGTGTGTGTGTTTTGAAGAGTTTTCTTTGTGATCCCTTTGAGTCGGTTCACTAGGTATTACTTATTGATCGTGGTGCACCTGTTTATATTCAGGATTCCTCCACATAGATATCCAACTAGGGTTCTGGGTATAGTTCGCACTAATAGCCCACCGAGCTATGAGGCCTCGGTGCAGGGCCCTCATCCAACGGAGGCACCAATAGTACCATTACCTGTTGGTCCACCAATGTCACTAGCCCCAGCAGTAGTGGGTGCACTCCATTTTAGTGTGTTGCATGAGTTCCACCTCTAGATGCCACCCATGTTTAGGGGAGAGACAGAACCATAGGAGGCTGAGGATTGGCTGGAGGCTATGGTGAGAGTCTTATGAATGGTAGGGACACCATCCGATCAAATGGTGATGCTGGACACTAGTCTTCTACAGGCAGCAGTAGGGAGATGGTGGAGCTTGATTCTTGAGATTTGCGACGAGGTGATGCTTCTCTGGGCAGACTTCGAGAGCATGTTTCTGGTAGAGTTTGTTCCAGCCACTCTTCATGTAGTGCGCATATAAGAGATTCTTCATCTACAATAGTGAAGTATTACTGTGGATCAGTACTTAATGTGGTTCACTGACCTCTCATGCAACTCCACAAATATGGTGTGGGAACAACTCTTCAGGGCCTGGACCTTTGTGCAGGGACTCAAACAGGAGATCAAGGCTTCAATGATTTGTCTTAGAATCCTTACATAGGCAGGGGTGTTAGGGAGTTCCCTATTAGTGGTGAGTTTCCTTGCTGAACAGTCACCAATAGAAATACCAAACACCAGTCATCATGTAGTGGAGTCTTCGGCAAATGGTAGTAGGTAAATGTCACATAGGTCCCAAAGGACCAAACCTAAAGGTGGATGACTGCAGGATTCAGGGTCGGTTGTGCGAGGCACCTGAGGTAGAGTCAGTCCTACCTGGAGCAGGTGGGGTAATGTATGCAGCAGGCAGGGTAACTTGGCTCGTGACTGTTTGACCAACCATATAAATGATCAGCAGATGGTAAAAGGACACCCTAGCAGAGACATTTATTTGACCGAGGAGGTCCATAGAGAGCAGGCGGACGTGGAGGAGGAGCTAGCCATGTAGCTGGCTGTGGGCGATGATTCAAGATGTTACAGCTACCACCACAATGTTTTCCACCCCGACCATAGGGGGAGGAGGACAAGGGCAAGCTCAGCTGCAGGCAGCTGAGGCCAACGATCACATCACTCTAGAGATGATAAGAGGTATGATCTACATCCACTCCACCTTAGCTGCGGTACTTATAAAAACAGGTGGAAGTCATTCTTTTATTTCAACTATCATTGTTTGGAGCTCAGATTTTCCGACAAAGCCATTAGCACGATCTTTAAGGCTATAGACTCCCACATGATAGGATTTGATGTTTACACACAGGATTCACCAGTAAAATATCACACTAGGAGGCAATAGCTTCAGCTAGGATCTCCTAGTAGTGGTGTAAAGGCCTTACAACGTAATCTTGGGTATGGACTGATTATCTATAGTTCATTCCTAGATTAACTGCATTAGGTGCAAAGTGAGGTGTTTCCCCATGGATTGGACCAGGTATATATTCACTGCCAAGAAGGGAGCCTTTGCAGCACAAGATATACTTAACAAGAGGAGAGTGCAGCCGATCCCTCATCAATTGGCCATCCATACCCTCAGATCAGTTGTTGTGGAGAGTTTAAGTTATCCTGTAGTGGTGGACCAGTATGCAGATGTCTTCCCTAATTATGTTTTGGGTCTACCTCCTCGTAGAGAGGTAGACTTTCACATTGACTTTTACCCCAATATGGCACAAATATCTACACAAAAATATCAGATGGCTCTCATGGAGCTTCGTGAGCTATGGGTATAGCTGGAGGACTTACAACGGAAAGGGTTCATTTGGACCAGTGTTTCTCCTTGGGAAGCCCTGCTTTTGTTCACCAAGAAGGTGGATGGAATTTTGAGACTTTGTGTTGACTATCGATGCCTGAACCAAGTGACCATGAAGAACAAGTACCCAATTTTCTGAGGATTGACGACCTCTTTGATCAGCTGAATGGAGCATGGTGGTTCTCAAGGATAAACCTCGGATCAGGTTATCAGCAGCTCAGAGTACGATATGAGGATGTGTATAAGGTGACTTTCTGATGTCAGTAAGACCACTATGTGTTCTTATTTATTCCATTCAACATGACCAATGCTCAAGCAGTGTTCATGGGACTCATGAACCAGATCTTTCATCCATACCGTGATCACTTTGTAGTAGTCTTCATCGAAGAAATTCTGATATACTCGACTACGGAGATAGAGCGTGCCTATCATTTTCCAGTAGTATTGGACACACTCTAAGAGCACAAGATTTATGGTATGCTCTAGAAGTACCATTTCTAGATCCGAGAGGTTCCCTTTTTGAGACACATCATATTGGAGGCTGGAGTTATAGTGGATCCAGTGAAGATTGAGGCAATACTTTCCGGGGATCCACCCAGGAGTGTGACAGAGGTACCGAGTTTCCTGGGTTTGGCCAGATACTACTGCAAATTTGTGTCATATTTCTCTTGTGTTGAGCCACCTCTATAAACATTGATGTATAAGGGGAAACCCTTTGTGTGGTCAGAGAGATGTTAGCAAAGTTTTCATGATCCGAGTTAGAGGATCACCAGTTCCCCAATTTTGAGTCTACCGGAGGAGGGCATAGGGTACTTATGTTACTGCAATGCATTAGGGACTAAGAATGGATGTGTTTTGATGTGGGGGTGAGCAGTGATCACATATGGTTCTCGACAGCTGATACATCATGAGCATAACTACGCTACCCATGACCTAGAGTTAGCAGCAGTGGTATTCACCATGAAGATGTGGCGACATTACTTGATGGAAGAGCATTTTATATACAACTCTGGTCCCAAGAGTCTTAGGTATATCTTCTATCAGGAGGACATGAGCCTGAGATAGAAATGTTGTCTAGAGTTCCTCCATAACTATGAATTCAAGATAGTCTATAATCCTAGGAAGGGTAATGTTGTACTAGTTTCATTGAGTAGGAGGTCTGTTATAATGCTGCTAGGTGAGGCGACAGAGTATCTGGTAGCATTGCAGATATCCTTTGAGTATCGGGATAAAGCGGTTTTCCTTTAGTCTCATACATTCACTCCCCCACTTATTCAGTGAGTTAGGGAGGCATAGTGTAGGGACACTGACTACGAGACTCAACGTGCTCAGATATCCATGGGATAGGCACCTGATGGATTTTCTGTAGGCAGGGTGCGCATCATCCTCTTCAGACGACATACCATGGTACTAGTGTCACTTCAAAAGGAAGTGTTGAGGGAGATACACACATCCCATGTAGTGGCATATCCAGGAGTGAAAAGAAGTATCAGGATCTCTAACGATAGCACTGGTGGCTGGGAATGAATAAAGAAGTAGTAGAGTATGTCTCTCAGTTCCCCACTAGTCAGTAAGTGAAGGTGGAGCATCAGGTACAAGAAGGATTGAATCAAAATTTAGAGGATCAAGAGTGAAAGTGGGATGATATATCCATGTTCTTCATGACAGGACTTCCATGTACATCCATAGTTCATGATTCTATCTAGGTGATTGTCGATCGACTCACCAAGTCAGTCCACTTCCTACTGATTAGAGAGCAGGGTTCAGTAGAGAGCTTGGGACACCACTATGTGTAGGAGATTGTGCGTCTACATGGAGTACCCTTTATGATTTTCTCCGATTGTGATGCACTTTTTACTTCCCTTATATGGAAGGGGTTTCAAGAGGCTTTGTGACATAGCTTCATTTGAGCACCACCTTCCATCTGCAGACGGGTGGCCAAACTAAGCGGACCATTTATACCCTCAAGGAAATGATGCATGCTTGAGTCCTCGACTTCAGTCACAGTTGGCAGGATCACTTGCCTTTGGTGGAGTTTTCATACAATAACATCTATCACTCCACAATTGGGATGGAACCTTTTGAGGAATTTTATGGGTGACCTTACAGATCACCTTTCTGCTAGACTGACCCAATGGAGTCCTCACTAGTGTGAGCAAAGATGATACAGGATACCACCGAGAAAGTGAAAATCATCCAAGAGCAGATGAAGACTACACAGAGCAGGTAGAAGTCTTATGCTGATAGAATACAGAGACCTCTATACTTCAAGTATGGTGACTACATATTTCTTCACGTCTCACCCCGATGAGGTTTGCAGAGATTTGGTCGAGGCGGAAAGTTATATTTGAGATTCATCAGACCTTTTCAGGTCCTCAGCAGAGTTGGCAAGGTGGATTACCGCTTATCTCTTCAACCTCAGTTGCACCAGGTGCACGATGTATTCCACATATCCCAGATGAGGAGATATGTGCACGACCCATCCCATGTCATCGACCACGTTGACCTGGACAACAATGATGGGGTGATGTTTTCGGACGTTCCAATTGAGATTGAGGATCGACAAGAGAGAGTCCTTCATGGGCAGTCGATACCTCTAGTGCATGTTTCTTGGAAGCACATGAACTAGAAAAGAGTGAGAGGGAGCTGGAGGCCTAGATTCATGATCATTACACCCACTTGTTTTCCTAGTTTTTTGTTGTGGCTTTCGGGGAAGCAAATCCTTGAGGTGGGGAGAATGTAAAGACCCATAATTTCTATGTTATGTTTTTAAATATATGGGAATTTTTCGAGTCTGAAATAATTGACAGTGCGTGATTCTGAGACCCTGTGTGCTCGAATTGAATTTCTGAACTTTTTTAGGGTACGTTCACTAAACACGTGAGTGGTTTTTTGTATCTATTGAACTATTTCTTGGAATGAAATCTGAGGGCGCTATTGAACTCGCAGTAGCAGTATTCACTTAAATAGATCATCACCTCGACTGCAGTAGGTCAAGGTTGGAAGATAGTTTTTCACTTTTTCATGGAAAAATAAACATAAAAATTATTTAACATTTTTATTTTTATTTGAAACTCCCATGTCATGGTTATAAAGATGGGGACATCTTGAACTAAAACGTCCCACATGGGTTATGGTTGTGGGGACCACTCGATCCTAAAACCCCCCAATTTTCAAATTCTTAACGGTGGGTCCACCAAAACCCTCATAATGGGAGAAAATCATAAACTACCTCGTTAATGTGGAGAAGTCTCTTGAATTTCCTCAAAATTAATTATGAACACACCTCTTGATTAATGATTTCAATTCTAGTTAAATTAATAAAGCCTAATTTAATTTATATTGGCTATTCTTTTTTTGGGAGAAGTGTTTGAAAAGCACTTGGAGAAACTTTTACCCTCTCCAATGAAGAACACCTCCCAATAAAGAAAGACCACTAGAGATCGAAGAATGAGGAAACTGACCCTGAGTCGGATCGGAAGAACCTTGTAGAGGAATCCAACGTAAGACGTCTTCAATGACAACAGACCAACGATCGTGGATGGAAAATTTGGCATACTTCGCCTGATAATTGGACGTCCAATTGATGTGTCATCGACTTTGATGGATTCCTCATGATGAGATGGAAAATTTGGCATACTTCGCCTGATAATTGGACGTAGTTGGATAGTTTCACTGTTGGATTGAACTCGAAATCCAACTGGTCCCCTGGATGGAAAAGCTGATAACTTTCAGACCAGACGTCCGTTGGAAGAACCATCTGTGGAATTTGTGATCTCGTTGAGAAACGGTCCCTATGAGTATACCCTATGAGAGTTCGGGGTATAGTTGAGATACATCCGGGTTGGTTCGCACACGACACCAAACGGGCCCCTGGGACCAAAAGGCTAATAACTCAAAGACCGGGCGTCCGATTGACGCGCCGTCTATTGCGTTGAGACCCCTATGATGAGGTGGTCCTTTGACATACTTCTTCGTGGGACTTTGTGATACTTGGAGTATCGACCTATAGCTCATGGAGCGGACCCTCCCGGAGACATGTGTACGGAGTACGAAGACCGTGTAGCTGGCTAAGACCTGATGACTGCTTCTCCGATTCAATTCTGAGTGACATGCATATCCCAAAGGGGAGAAATACATTGTGAGGTGGTAGACCCATGGCAGAGGAGTAGTACTTTGTGAGGTGGCAAACCCGCGGTACTCGACAGGAGGAGTACCTCTATAGGCTATGAAGGGGAGCACTACCGTGTGTGGTGGCAGACCCATGGCGGAGGAGAACTAATTTGTGAGGTGGCAGACCTGCGGTACTCGATAGGAGTAGTACCTCAGTAGTCTTAGTCTAGTGAGAAGTACCTCGGAGTCGTGACAGGATCATTGTACTCGCCAGATACGGGGCTTTTCACCAGTTACGGTTTCGATATTGAAAATCCTGGTTTGAGCTGAGTCTATGATCTTTTTGTTTACCTCATTATTGAGATTGGTCACTTGATAACTTAGGTATATGTATGGTCATATACCTGGGTAGTGTTTATCCGTTGATTTCATAATCTTTGTGTTTCCTCATGATTGAGATGGGTTACTTGATAACTTAGGTATATGTATGGGCATATTCCTAAGTAGAGGATATCTGTTGAGATCTTCTTTGTGGTTATCCATGTTGGATTTAGTCAGACCTTGAGGTTCTCAGGGTCCCAACTGAGTATCGTTATACTCACCCCTGCACGGGCTATGCCTTCATCTCGTTGTGTTGGTTGCAGATGGCGGGAAACGCTGACAGAGGCCGAGTGTTCGAGGATTGGATGGTACTCAGAGGTGGATCACACGACGAGTCAGTATCCATAGGTGGACATCATGACTTGAAGATACTTGGAGGAGGTTGATGGGTGAGAGCGTTGTGGAGGCTCTCTGTACCTACCCTTCAGTTAGGATCTGTGTTGGACGATCCAGGAGCTGTGCTATCTGTACCTAGCCTTCTTGTAGGATCCGTGGTGGACGATCTAGGAGCTGCACTATCTGTACCTACCCTTCAAGTAGGATCCATGGTGGATGACCTCAGAGATGCTTCTATTCTTCCAACTGCTTGTCTTTTCTATTGTACATTTGTTCAGTTGTAGCTGTACTTTCGAATGGGATTGTATTCTGGCCCATTTACTTTTCATCACTTCATTTTGTTTTTAGTGTATTACTTATGCTTGTACTCTGTGGTATACTGTTTACTTTTATAAAGGCAATGCCTTCCCAGTTATCCGGATTTATGCCTTTGGTGCTAGTCACTAGCCCCTGGCCTATGGAAGGAGGGCTTGGGGTAGTCACAGCACGAGCCCCGAGGATGGGTCATGACAATTGGTATCAGAGGAGTCAGTTCTACCATAGAACTTATAACTATGATATTCCCTTCCTATGAAGCAATATTGTTAAGGGTACCGAGTGTGGTTTTCAGTTCAGGGAGTCCAGTGTTGGTGCGACGACCGACGTATCCGTACACCAGGACCCTGACTACTGATTTCTGACTTTGTGTATGAAAACACTGATTGTGTGTCTGTTTCCAAGAGTTTTAAAGTTAGCTCAAACCAGGTCATCCCACCAGGAATAAATCATTTGACCGTGTCGTATCTGTTCAGGATATCTCCAAGAAGACTGTCAGTTGGAGTTTTGAGATATTACATGATGACAGCCCACCGAGCGATGAGGCTCCGGTGCGGGGCCCTTTTTACTATGTTGGCACCCTCGGGTGGTGTACTAGCAGCACCGCCACCTTTTGGGCAGCAGATTCCACCAGCTAAACTAGAAAACTATGCACTATGGTAGAGCACATTTCACAAGTTCCAGTAGCAGTGGCCTCTGAGGATACGAGGCGAGGCAGATTCCGAGTTAGTAGAGCACTGGCTGGAGGTGATTGCTAGAGTTTTCTTCCTAGCTGAGACATTAGTAGAGTGGATGGTGGACTTGGGCACTAGTTTTTTCAAGTGAATTACCATGAGGATGGTCCACATAGTGATGAGGCTTCAGTACGTGGACCGATGCCTGAGATAGTGCCTTCGGGTAGTGTGTCAGCTATACATCCCAACCTGTTGGTCAGCAGTTACAACCGGCGGTAACGGTAAGTGACACATGTAATCTTACTACCTTACACGTGTTCTAACATCATATACCCTCAAGTTCTGAGGAAAACCTGACTCACAGGTGGCTAAGGACTGGCTTGAGGTGGTGGCTGAGAGTTTTCTAGAGCTTATACAGCTTCAGAAGGACGACGTGTCAGTAGCTGAGAATTCATCGGGACGTACCAAACATTCCAGGTACTCAATGAATACGATTTGAGCCATAAATTTTTCCTATATGCATTCCTACTCACATTAGTGTGCTAGAGAGAACCTTGAGGTTGAATATTCTTTGGCTGAATGAATATAGCTAGAGAATGTTAGAAGTTGGAAAACAACGAGCTGGTGCCAGTCTCAGAGACTTGGGTGTGCGAATGTTTCAAGAAGAGAAAATGTTAAGGACAAATAAATATTCATAGCAGCAGACGTGGAGGCAGAGCTAGGAGAGAAGCATGAGGTGGTGTAAATTTCAACATGTTACAACCACCCGCCTTTGTTTTCCCCTCCAGGATCAGGGAGATGGAGGGCAGGGAAAAAGAGTAGCTGCATGCGGTCATGGAGTATGACCGAAAGGGCTCTATGGATGATTCGAAGTTCGGACTTTGTCTTCTTCTACCATCCGTAGCCACAGACATCGATACGAATCATCCCTTCCTTCCTTGAATCTAGTCCTAGACCTAGAGTTTCTGGTTAAGCCATTGACTTGGCCCTCACATCTGGAGATACCTTTGGGAGGAGACTCGATAGTCACACTTACGCCGACGGTGTGATCTGACCCTTGAGGCGAGAGTCTCGGTTGGAACCTATTGGTGGCAGCGTCGAGGCCTTATGACGTTAGTTTGAGTATAGATTGGTCAATCACTGTTCATACTCAAATTGACGGTATTAGGCAAACATCGGGATGGGATTTCCTTGGTTGGAAAAAAGGAAACCCTAGGCAGCACAGGATAAACTCGTTCATGGTAGGGTGTAGCCGATCATTTTGGGTCGGCCAACCTTACCCTCGTGGCAGGAGGAGTTTTGAGTTTCAGTTCTAATTAGTAAAGGGATACCTCTAGAGTTTGAGGATGGCGACCACGTTCTTATACGAGTCTCACCTCAACAAAGTTTACGGAGATGTAGCCAAAGCGGCGAGATATCTCTGAGGTTCAATGGACCTTTCTAGATCCCCATCTGGGTAGGCGAGGTGGTCTACTGCTTCACCTTCCTCCTCAGTTGCACTGGGTGCATGAAATCTTCCACGTACCTCGGTTGAGGAGATACGTGCATGATCCTTCACACATCATCGACCTCAGGGAGTTGGACGTCGATGACAGGGCGACATGCACGGAGGTTCCAGTTGAGATCGAGGATCGACAGGAGTGGGTCCTACGTGAATGGTCGATTCCTCAGGTGTACTTTCATTGGTAGCACGGGAACCTCCAGGAGAGCACATGGGAGTGGAAGGCCCAGATGCGTGCTCAGTACCACTTTCTGTTTCCCTATTTTGTGTTATAGCATTACAGGGACGTAAATCCCTGAGCTGGGCGTAATGTAATGACCCGTAAAATTCAAGGGTATCTTTTTCTTAATTTTCATTGGGATTTTACAAGAACGCATTTTCTGACAGCACCTGATTCTGAGGCCCGGTGTGCCCGGAATAAATTTCCGAAGTTTGGCTCGGGTACATTTAGTGAACAAATGAGCGGGTTTTCCAAACATTTGAACCAGTGCTCAGAATCAAAATCCAAGGGCACCGATGAAACCACAGTGCCAGTAATTTCTTAGGAACACCTTTTTCAGAGTTATGTTTGCTTGGGTGTTGTTATTAAATTATTGGGTTAAGAAAAGAATAAAATAAAATGGTGAAACCAATTTTATTTTTCTTCAATGTAGTTTAACCTAAGCTAAGTGGTTGGAGTGGGACCCACTGTTGTTCTAAACTTCCCTTGAGAGGATTTAAGGTGAGGTAGGGCCCACATGAACCCCACCCATTCAAATTCCCTAACCCCCCAAAACTCTTCCCCTTAAAACCCCCTTGTAATAAATGATGTGACTTCCTTTCACATTAAATCATGACATTTAATTTGAGAGTTATGCATTTGAATTTTAAAAAATTAAATGCATGGCATGTTATTATAAAATAAGCATAACACTTATTTTATTTTGGGGGTTGTTTTGTTGTGTTGGGTTTTTGTGAGAGGGAGAAATCTATCCTCTGAAGAAGTCTATCTTCCACGTTGAAGAACGTGAAGAACGGCCTTCCGACTCGGCGAAGAACGCTCCATGCTTCTCCAATCCTTTTTTTCTCCATGTCAAGAGACGAGACTCAACCGCGGGGAAACTGACCATCAATGATGATTCTTTTCCGGTGTTGATGGAGTGACATCACTTCCCACGTCTTTGACGAACGAACCATTTCCAAGGTAGGGAATTAATTTTTGAATGTTAATGAACCCATGTTTACTTCCTTCTAAAATAATGAACATGGATCAACAAAATAATAAGTTGATCTGCAGAGAATATGTTTTCTAGTTGGGAATTAGTGATTGTGTGGAAAACCATAGGGGTTTGAATTTGTGTACATGATTATTCATTGCCATCCAAAGTCTTTTCTTTAGCCACTTGGTATCGGATTAACGGGAGAAGGTCGGACCGCACGAAAATGGCCGACTCTCCTCCCCCTTTTGATGATGTGTTTGTCACGGCACGAACAAATGTGATGCGGTTCCATCGCACCGTGCGAAAACAAAGAAGAATAGGCGAAGAAGCATGGCGCCATCATGCCACGCCGTGGAGGCCGATCAAAGACGTAGCGTCGTCGCACCGCGCCGAAAACCACGAAGAGGTTGCAGTTTGTTTAATTCGACGTGTGGATCGTCGAGCGATGACAGAACGGGCCGCAGTCGCGATTTGAAGACTTCGCAGAGAAGTGCCGGTCCCGGGAGGACCACCGGTGAAGACCGCATGCAGAATGGACTACCAGAGCGCGTCCGGTATTCCGCAGAAGATTCTGTCGGCACGCCACGCCGGCCCGGTGGTGCCGGCGGACGGAGGTGGCAGCCAGCACCGGCCGGCTTCCAGGAGGCGGCGGTGCCTGGCGCACTGCTAGGAGGGTCCGCTGCAGCTGAAGTCGCGGTGGAAGATGGCGGTCCCGCGACCGTGTGGGACCAGGGGATACCGGGGGTCGTAACCCCCGACGGTCAAGGGAGCGGCCCCCATGTGGGGGGCCGCAGCTTCAATCAGGGGGGAAACGCGCCCCCTTGTCCGCTCAGCTCGGCGCTGGCCGAGCTGGCCACGTGGCCGCACAAGCATGCCAGGACGCGCCCTAATGGGCCATACCCAGACCCGGTTCTAGTTGACCCGGTTCAGGCCGACCCAGGGGGTCTCGGGCCGGGTCGGACCGGGCCCGATCCCCCTATTTTCAGGCCGTTTCTGTTCAAACACACATAACATGGGATACGGACCTATGATCAATGCACCGTAAGTTGCGATGCGATCAATGGATCGAGACGGTCATTTCGGTATATTACAGTCAAGGTTTTGGAGAACTTTCGTTACGACCGGGTTGGTTCGAACACGAAACCAACCAGGCCCTCAGAGCGGAAAAGCTGATAACTTTCAGACCATACGTCTGTTTGACGAACCGTCAGCTGCATTGGGGATCTTGTTGACAAACGGTCCCTATGAGTATACCCTATGAGAGTTTGGGGTATATTTGAGATACAGCCGGGTTGGTTCGCAAACGAAACCAACCGGGCCCCTGGTACGAAAAGGCTAATAAGTCACAGACCGGGCGTCTGATTGACGTGCTGTCTATTGCGTTGAGACCCCTATGATGAGGAGGTCCATTGAGATAATTTTTCCTGGGACTTTGTCATACTTGGAGTATCGACCTATAGCTTGTGGAGCGGACCCTCCCGGAGACGAGTTTACGGAGTACGGAGACCGTGTAGCTGGATGAGACCTGATGACTACTTGTCCGATTCGATTCGGAGTGACTTGCATAGCCTAGTGGGGAGCACTACTTTGTGAGTTGGCAGACCCATGGCAGATGAGCACTACATTGTGAGGTGGCAGACCCACGGTACTCGACAGGAGAAGTACCTCTGTAGGCTATGAGGGGGAGCACTACTCTATGAGGTGGCAGTCCCATGTCATAGGAGCACTAATGTGTTAGGTGGCAGACCCGTGGTACTCGACAGGAGGAGTACCTCAGCAGCCTTAGGTTAGTGAGCAGTACCTCGGAGTCGTGATAGGATCACTGTACTCACCAGAGACGGGGCTCTTCAGCAGGTACGATTTCGATAATGAAAATCCTGGTTTGAGCTGAGTCAATGACCTTTGTGTTTACCTCATGATTGAGATTGGTCACTTGATAACTTAATTAAATGTATGGGCATATACCTGGGTAGTGGTTATCCGATGATTTCATAATCTTTGTGTTTCCCCATGATTGAGATGGGTTACTTGTTAACTTAGGTATATGTATGGGCATATACCTAAGTTGAGGTTATCTGTTGAGATCTTCTTTGTGGTTATACTTGTTGGATTTAGTGAGAACTTGAGGGTCTCGGGGTCCCTACTGAGTATCGTTATTCTCACCCCTGCACGGGCTATGCCCGCACCTCGTTGTGTTGGATGCAGATGACGGGTAGCTCTGACAGAGGCCAAGTGTTCGAGGACTGGACGGTACCCAGAGGTGGATCGAACGACGAGTCAGTATCCGGAGGTGGGCTTTACGACGTGATGATACTCAGAAGAGGTTGATGAGAGAGTGTGTTGTGGAGGCTATCTGTACCTACCCTTCAGGTAGGATCTGTGGTGGACGATCTAGGAGTTGTGCTATCTGTACCTACCCTTCAGGTAGGATTCATGGTGGACGATCCAGGAGATGAGCTATCTGTACCTACCCTTCATGTAGGATCTTTGGTGGACGACCTAGGAGCTGATTCTATTCTTCCAACTGCTTGTATTTTCTGTTGTACTTTTGTTTAGTTGTAGATGTACTTTCCAATGGGTTTGTATTCTGGCCCATTTACTTTTAAGCACTTCCTTTTGATTTTAGTGTATTACTTATGCTTGTACTCGGTGGTGTTTTGTTTACTTTTATAAACGCAATGCCTTCCCAGTTATCGGGATTTATGCCTTTGGTGCTAGTCGCCAGCCCCTGGCCTATGGAAGGCGGGTTTGGGGTAGTCACAGCATGGGCCCTGAGGACTGGTCGTGACATCGACATTGTCCGATGAAGAAGTAAGGCTTTTAACTAAATGTTCTAGAAACGTTTCTTCTTCCCTACCTCCTCTAAATCCCCTATTTCCATTATTTTATAATAAAATAAGTTTATAAAATATCTTATGAAAATATTATTCCAATTTCATTACCTTTATCCATTCTCTATTCCAAAAAAATGAGAATCTAACCAATCGAACATGTGTGTTGTAGAATACTACCTTATGAACCGATGTAATTCACTTTCCATCACAGCCTTAGAAAGATGGTTATAATGATGTATATAATTAATATATATGATATTAGTTAAACAATATCATTATTTAAATATAATATACCATCTATTTTCATGACATTCAGTCTATTGAAAAATAATGACGTTTTTTATGAACATGTGTTGAGTACCACCTCCAAAAAGTTATGTGATTCATTTTTCATTGATGAATCACATGGTTGGTACTTATAAGTGAATATAAAAAAGATAATACAATATTTATTTTTTTATAATTAATCTCTAAATGAAATATTATTCATTCTTTTTTCCCACGTATTTGATAAAAAATAATAATGTTACTCAAGTGTACCTGCCGACTATTATCTCCTTGTTATAGGGAAAACCATTTTTGATAACTACCATAAATAGTTTTTTAATGTAAAATTAATGTATTGAAATGATATTTATTTAATTATTATTATTCATGTGATGATGGTATATTTTCCATGTGAACCACGTTACTCTTATTGAATCTATTTTTGGATTATGAACCAAACATCCTTGAAACTAATGACTCAAAATTAATTGATAATGTAACTAAATAAAACACGATTATAATAGGAATAACAGATAGAATTACAATATAATTATCATGTAAATGGTTATTTTATAATATAGTTATTTTATTCAGGAGTTAATAAAAATACGATGTTATACATTATTTAATGTAAGAGGATTTTGAATTAAAATTATTTAAAAGTATTGATGTTTTTATAATATATTTCTTCTATATCCATGTTCATTAAATTATTTCAATAACTTCATTTTTACACTCATAATAATATTAAAGTTTATTTTAGAATACCATTTTATTTAGTTATTTTCTAAAAACAATATTTTTTCATTTTTTGAAGATTGTATTTTTAACAAAAATGTAAATGGATTCCTTATTTAGTCATTTACAAAATAAATATAATTTCTTACTATAATTAATTTTCATTTTCATAAATATTCCCTTAAATTTTTTCATTATTTATTTCAAATAAAATAATTTACCCAACATTTTGGGGATTTTTCATTATAAAGAGTATTAAAATAAATGGATATTTATTCTTAGTTTTATGTGAACATGGAAAAGGACTTTTTTTGGGTTCCAAAGAGTTTTTTTAAGGAATTATTATTATAATGTAAAATACTATTTTTTGTTAATTATATGGAAATTAATTATTATTCATTATAATGCGTGAACCCGCTTTAGATTATATGATGGGTGATATTTATACATCTTTTAATATTGGTGATATCGATAAAGAATGTAAGATTGGTGATCCAAAAATAACTCTTATATTCATTTGGTAATGATCTATTGTATAAAATAGAAGAAGGGGGAGTAAACTATGGGGTTTTCCTTTTTTATTTAACTGGGAATCAATTATTTATGACATGATTTAATATGAGTTATTATTATGGTGATAAAATATTTGTATAGGGGTTTCAAATATATTTTTATGGGTTACATATCATTTCACTAAAAATACATTTTTGTATATGTGAATGTATTTTATTTTATATGACAAATTAATAATTCTAGAAATGTAAACATTTTATAAGAATCCATGTTTTTCTATGGACTAAATGATTTCATTATTTTAAACACATTTCCAAACATTTTGTACTCATATTATTTTTTCAAATGTGTTTTATATGGTTTATGGATGGGTAATAAAAATGAATAATTTAGGTTCAATTTGAAAAAAAAAATCAAATGAAAAAAAATTATTTTTAATGTTTTATATTGTTAGTAAAATTGATATTTCATGAAAGTGTATAATGTTTTATGCATGGTTTTGTTATGTAATAGCTATTACCTAATTCTCTAAAACACCAAACTTTAAATATCTTCCAAATTTTATAAAATTAATTATTATGTTAGTAATCATGATTGTTTAATGTTTTAAATATATTTCCTTATAGATATTTCTTACAATATTACAAATTATATTAATTTTGAATTGGTAACATTTCTCACGCTTACATGTGGAATACCACCTACAAGAAGCAATATGATTTTCTCCATTACCACTTCACATGGTTGGTAATAAGGACTGAACTAATAAATAAATAAGAAATATATAACATAATTATAATACTAGATTAAAATTATATAACTTATTTAAAATTTATTATGTTGAAAAATGAAATGCATACCATGTGTATTTTTGGAATAATTCCACCATGATACGTCATATATTATTTTTCACATCCACAATGCATAGATAATTCATAAAATGATTTTAATTTACCTATAGAATAATGTTTACTTGAAAAATATTCTGTAGATGATGAAACCCTGGACCATTTTGAACATACTCAACCCCCTAATTTCATTTTTCAATTATAATACAAAGTTATTAAAAATACCCAATGTGAGTTCAACTATTTTAATAACTAAATGAAACATGGTAAATGAAATAAATAGAATAATTTTAATGAAATAAACTTGAAAATGATTCTTAGTAAATTATAAAATAAATATAACATTATTACTATGGAGGGTAGATATGTGAATGAAACTAGTCGGGACTCATGTTAAGGGACATCCCATTAAAAACATGTTTTAAAGTTTTCTTCCAATGGTTGTTTATTCATGTCCATGTTCATTAAAATGTTACAAAAATGTTCATATTTTTTCATCAAATGTTAATATTTTTCCTTTTATGACATTCTTTAAAAATTATTCAAAAATTATTTTATTCAATGATTTTCATATGGTGTATTTTAATATTGTTACAAAAGAACACAACAAATAATTATACATAGTTTACCTATAATTTCTTCTCATTATAGAAACTATTAATTAGCATGATTCTGCTATAATTTTACATGGGTTTTCAATGAATATTTCATTCCCACTATTCTATTATATTTTAGATTTAAAAATATTTTCTATGGAAGAAGAAATTTCATTTAATTTTCCCAAGATTACAAAAAGTGTAATTTCTTATGCACTTGAATGATGAATTTAATGATTTTTAGGGTTAAATTGCTTGATATATATTTTATTAATTCAATGGTACGTGGTATTTTTTAATTTTAGGTGATCTAGATATAATTATGACGAGTTGTGTTCCCCTTACACCTCTATAATTCCTTAGGTAAAGTAACAGAGTATATTAGTGAGTAGTAACTCCTATGAGATTTTGAAATTTTAATGTTTAGAGATTCCCCTCTTTGGAAGATGGTAAGGATAATGTTCTGACAAAGCCACATGATTTCATTTAAATAGTATATAAATATAATCATTTGATTTCCAAAGTTAATCAAATGAGATTACATGATTAAGGTAAGATTAGGTCATTTTAAAAAAAATCAATGTGTTTTTCTTCAATGAAATGTTTTCATGGGTTTTCTGGATTTACATAAATCCCTTTATATTATTTATATTCCTTTATAGATGTATATATATATATTTTTTATGAATTCTATTAATGATTTATGTTTTAGGGATAGAAATTTTCTTAGTATTTGTTTTTACATTTCTATTATATAAAATGAATACGATCATATGTGTTTTTTAGGTTCTCTTAATGACTAATGGGTTTGTTTTCTATTGTGAGAATATTTTTTACTCATCCATACTTTTTAAATGATTATCACTATGAGTATGCATGAATATGATGATTAATAAGGATAGATTTTTAGTTATGGGAGTTACCTAGAATGATTCAGGTATTTCATTATAAATAACACAATTTCTTATAAAAATAGACACTATTTGGAAATTTTTTGGTTTCTATTTTAGGTATTACCTTATTCTAAAAAACTCTAAACCTAAATAGTTATTTGGTATTTATGTGGTGATATATATTCTGGAAATATTTTAATTAATAGGAATATTCTATATAGTTTTTTGTAGTTGGTATTTGAGTAAGTTATTAGATAACATTAAAGTAACTGATGATATTAAAAATAAATGTTAAGATATTATAATCTATTCTTATTTTATGAAGATTAATATTTTTACTACTACCACTTTGAATTATATAATCTATTTTTTTTTTGGAATTTAATTATATGGAGGAATATGTGCTACTATTTTTTAATTTAATCAAGATAATAATATCCTTCCAAAATAACAACATGGAATGGATTGAATTGGAACAAAGAAGTGTATAAAACTATTAAATCAGTAAATTTAGAATATTAATATTGGTTTTAATGATCTATAGTGACTATATTGTCCCTAATAGAATATATATGTATATATGATATATTATTTCAAGAAACAACACTATCTATATATTTCTAGATCATCAGAACCAGTGAATGTTAAAGGATAGATAAGTTATTTTGAGTTAAAATATGAATTTTATGTATATTTGGAAAAATAGAATATAACCTAGTAAATTTATCATTTTCATGGTGAATTTAGTAAATTATAGTTATTAATTAAGTACAATATGTAAATAGATGAAATTTATATCAATAAATGGATGTTAACAAAATGTTATATTCATGAAAATTATTTTCCTAAAGCTAATTGAAATTGAATAAAATAGAAATTCAAAATATTAAATAAAAATAAGAATGATTTTCAACTTCATATGAAACAAAACATTTTGGATTGGTCATGTATGGACTCAATTTTATTTAAGGATATGATATTAAAAATGATAAATTTTATTCAGGGATTAATTTAATATTATAAAGGGATCAAGTTATTTATGAAAAAAATGTGCAAAGTTATGGGATATTTATGATTTTTTTATAGAAATTTTAAAAAATAAGGATAAAAAGAGATCTGATAGGTAAGAAATAAGGAATCCTTCATCAACAAGCCTTATGTTGATAAAATTCAATTATCATCTTACTATAATTGTGGTTATAAGTAGTGTAATGAATTTATTATGAATTAGGAGAATAGTAATGGATGTTGAAATCCTGGATGCATGGCTCAAGAATACAAATAAAATTAAATGGAATTGGTTTGAATAATAATAAAAAGTAGGTACTGAATTTTTTTAACTGCAATGATATTGTACATTTAGAAGAAAAGTGTCCAATGAAAGATATAAGTGAATTTTATCACTATAACCATGAGCATAATGTTGTGGAAGATTTATTTTCTACTTATGGGATACAAAATGAGGTGGTGAAAAGTACATTACATTTTTACTCTATGTATATTGATTCCCACGTTGATTTAGGATCTACAAATTATTTTATTTCAGATACATTTTTTGTTAAAATGTAAATATCAACCTAATAAATAAATACATGTATTTTTTCAGAAACATCTAATCGATGTAATTTTAAAAATTGGATTTATAGGATCTCTAATATCATCAAGAGGAATGTTTTTTTAAATATAGCTATTATACACTTTGTATGTTTTTATTTTATTCTGGGTATTGATTGGATTTTATTTTGGCTTGATATTATTCATTTTAGACACAATTAAGTCATATTAGAACCTTATAGTTAATTTCAATATGTACATAACAATGTGTACATACCTTTAAGGTTATATAATGAAGATGATAAACTGTATACTTCAAACAGGTTTAGGATCATAGCAAGCCCAAAACTAAAACAAATTTTTTTTAAACCCAAAGAGTACGGCAGAGCAGGGGTTTTACACAAACGGGAATAAGAAACACCATGCACATCCACGTCAACAATATAATAGAAAAAATAAGGAGTAACAAAAGACCATTCAGAGGATGCCTCCAAAACAACCCTCTTTGACAGAGCATCTAAAACCTGGTTGGCCTCTCTGAGTGACCTCAATATGATTATGCTCAATCATCTGAAGGCATTCAATCCAGAAAGGGAGTATTTCCCATGAAAAAAATCTGGATCGAAATTTGATAATGTGCACCG
Source organism: Viscum album (assembly GCA_963277665.1). NCBI lineage: Eukaryota > Viridiplantae > Streptophyta > Magnoliopsida > Santalales > Viscaceae > Viscum > Viscum album. Next base: position 1,578,532,693 of record OY728152.1, on the reverse strand, counting down.
TAGTGGACCTCTATATGAAATTCGTACTCCTTATCACATCAACTTGGGGTGATTTGATTATGATTTATAAAAATAAGGTCATTTCCAATATAATTTGTATTGAATACAGGGTACTCACAAAAATCACTATTAAGAACAAGTATAATTTTCCTCATATTGATGACATGGTTTATCGACCTTTAGTAGTGTATTATTTTTAAAAGATTGATCATAGGTATAGGTTCCATTAACTAAAGGTGATGGAAGAGGTTATTAATAGAATCTGTTCATAAATAGGTATGGAAGTTATGTGTTTAAAGTAATAGTTAATGAGTTGGAAAACCCATTTGGTATATTTTTAGTTCTAATAAATATTGTTTTCCATGACTATTTGGATAAATTATTATTCATTTTTATTGATTATATTCTTGTATACTCTAAAATATATGATTTTCATGATAAAATTCTATTTTCATAAAATATTAATGAAAAATATGTTCTGTCACATAATAAGTAAATATAAATTTATATTACATTATATTTTTTCCATGAAATTATTATTTTGAAATTCAAAATAAAAAATTTTCCCAACAAACAAATGTGGTGGAATAATGTCTATAACCTAAAAATGGATCCATGATATGAAATTTTCATAAGAATGAAGGTTACTGTATAAAGTTTTCTTTCTGAAAACTATAACAAATGTGACCAACAGACATCATTGTCACCCAGCCTTTAGATGGCTATTGGGGACCCTACCCACATGCCAACACATTTTTATCTTAGTGTTCATTGTCCCCACTCAAACACACCCTAACAAACATCCAAGGGGGTCACTCATCTTGTCCACTTCCATAGGATATGAATGCTTAAATATGGAGATCCAATCTAGCCTGGCCCTAAAAAGAAATATGCACCGGGATGATAAGGTTATTATCATTTAGTCTTCAAAGTCTCATTTTTCATGGAATTATATAATCTCTACACTATTAAATGAAAATTACATCATTTTAGACCATGAATATTATTCTCCTGGGCCACATTCACCAGGAAAAAAATATTTAAATAACCCATATATGATATGAAATTATGTTATGGTCTTCTTACCATAGGTAATATAATGATTAATGAAAAGGGTATATGCCTGAGTTCAATTGAACCACCAAATACTAGAACCATTCATGATTCGATATGGTTTAAAAATTATCATCATCCTATATATTTAAAAAAATAAAGGAATATATTAGATTAATTCTATATAATAGTACTTGGGTTCTTTCAAAAAAACATAAGATTATATTTTTAGTCGTTAAGAAGAAACCAACGACACTAATATTTATATGATTGACATGAGGTCAATGTCATTGGGTTCATCTCGAAGAGTAGAAATGTAATCATAAAATTTTTTAAAGGAATTTTTGTATTTATATATCAATTTAATTTAATCCTATTTTTTGTATTAATTATCAACGAAGATGATAATTTTAAAATCAAGTCAAATCATAAATGGTTTTATGATTCAGTGGTGTAATTTATCTCAGATGTCAACCCTTGTATTATATAATTATTATATAAAATATATGAGATATGTATTATAGTTACATGTTTTATATATGTCATTGGTGTCATTTTTTGGTTTTAATGAATGTTATGTGAGAAATATGTTTGATTCATAATAAAATAAGTTATGTGTGTGGTACTTCGACTTGTTCTTGTGTTTCTTGCAATATGGTTCCTTCATACGATTATACAGCGTGTTTGGAATTATATTGATCTGTCATATTTTATACATGTTTTCATGCACTATGGTTCTCTATAGGTGATATTAGTGGTTCCAAATGGACTATCCCCATCTGAGGTGGTTGTGTGGAATATTTATGAAAGTGTACATGGGTTATTCTTCCAAGGGACATGTCAAATGTGTTTTTTAAAATATAGAATCGAGGAGTGGGATGTTTCAGACATGGATGGTGTTGATCAATATATAATTGATCTAAAGGATATAACGTTGTCATATAATGGATCCAAATATAGTATATTCATTACTGAGGACTTTATTTTTTTCATTATTTATGTTGTATTTATATAGTATTTATATCTATAACTTATTTATGCCCAGGGCATACACTTTCATTTTTCACTGATGATAGGTTAAATTTTTTTATCCTAGGAATAATTTTAATAACAACATACTTAATAATTTTTTGGGGATTACAAGCTTAATGACCAAATACACGATGATGGGAAATGACCATGCGGTGGATGCTTGAGAAGGTGGATCAACATGAAGATCTTATTGGTGGATAGAGTTTCTGAGAAACATATACTGTATAATTAATTAACTATATTTAAATATATCTATAGTACTTGTTTGTTTATTTATTTTATTACATTTATTGAATTTATTTTTCACATGTAACTTTATTAATTTATGTTTTATATTGTTATTGTTTCTTATGTTCAGTCTGTTGGAGGGTATAGTCTCCACATGGTTATTCTGGAAACCCATGCTACTAGTCTGAAACCACTACCATATAGTGATCAATATATGAGTTCATGTGGAATTCCATCTTGGACATAGTGGTTCTAGTCATGATGTTAAAAAATAATTCCTCAGTTAGCTAACTAACTAATCATGTTAACTCAAAAATTATTTAAAATCATCTTGATAAAGATATTTTATTAATTTTCATAGGAATTAGAAACATGATTAGTAAAAAAACATGTGTTATCCCTTCCATGTAAACTGGGTCATTTTTTCTTTAATGTGAGGCTTCTCACAATGTACTCAGTTTTGTCTTGATGAATAATGTTTGTTTATCGGAAACCCATCTGATAACTTGAAACCCCATTAATATATTTATCCAACAAATTACATATAGTTATATTTCATAGGATTCACATTAAAATATGGGTGGAATTATTTATATGAAGAAAAATTTTAAATATATACTAATCATAAATATTGAATGTATTTATTCACTCAAAAATAATCGCACATGAGGTAGAGAAGATGGATAGAGGATATTAAGGATAATGATTGCACAATTCACTATCCACCAGCTAAATACAACAATACAGTTGATGTATTTGGATGAAAAAATAATGACTAATTTGATATGACTTGATATTATATTTACTTGATCCTTTAGATAATGATTTAATAATAGCGTGCCCAAAAATGTAATATATTGAAACTACTTCCATTTTGGTTTGGGTATTAGTGAAGTAAAATTATTCAAAAATATATAAAAAGGTCTAGTAGAAAAATAATGGTATTAATGAAATTGTATATTTTATCAAAAATAGATATTTGTCAAAGTTTAATCCCAATTAGGTTGTTATTATCGAATTTGGAGTGAGGAAATTTCTTCCATGGGATTCCCAGCTCAAGAAGATATTTTTTTTTCAATCTCATACATGTAAGAACCCGGTTTTTCTCCTTGAGGTATAGGCTTCTTATTTTCTCTTTTCCTTAAGTGTTTTTTTATAAAATAGGGGAAATGGGGAGAAATCCTAAATTTTGGATCTACACGCTGTGAACTTTTTCCACACACCGTGTACTTTTGGCCGTGTTGGAATGAGTACACAGGGTGTGTAGCCATGTCTGTGACAATGGGTGTAGGAACCGACTACACGCTATGTAGTGGTCCTTTACACGTCGTGTAGTCAGTCGGCAGGCCAAAAATTAAGGCGGTGGAGTAGCTGCCAGCTGGGCGGCAGTACACGCCGTGTATTCAGGAGTACATGCTGTGTAGTCATGTCGACGGATGAACAGTGTGGAAGTGCCACCAGAGGAACAGTTAAATGAAAGGAGTGCACGCTGTGTACTTGGAATTACATGTCGTGTATTTTGTTTTTTTTTGGGGACTAAAATAGGCAGTAGCCTCCTCATTTGGCATAGGAGGCATTTGAGCCATTTTGGAGCCAAGGGAGGAGGTCGGACCTTTGAAGATCAGCCAGGTGTTCATCTGGAATCTAATTCCGCTTCGGACAATCTCGTTGGAACCACGCAGGTAAGCCCTTTCTTCTCCTTAATCCGTTCTTACCAATTCTTTCCTAAGGGAAAGTTATTTACGTTTGAATGGGTTTTGTTCTTCGTCAGATCTATGCCGTTATTGGTCATTTCTGGAGTCGGCATTCTGGTATAACGTTCGTCGGTGAATAAGGTAGGTGGCTTGGTGTTTGTTTTTCCAACTGCCGTGTGTTTTGCGCATTTTTGTGCCACGAACCCATGTTGGGGTGTCGTGTGGCTGAGTCCATTGCTATATTTAATGCATATACTTGTGTTGGTGATTAAATTGTGATAATAAAATGCTGGTTGGGATCATTACTAGGATCTGGAACCACCCCTGGGGTGTGTTCCACTATTTAGCCATTTGGACAGGGTACCCGAGGGTATGCCATTAATGTAGTAATTGTAGAATTGCCTTTAGAGGAATTTCTTGTTACTGCATGTTTACCTGTTGGGCATGGCCCAGTTACCTATTTAGCCTGAGGGCATTGTTGTGATTAGCCTACGGGCACTGTACTGTATTAGCCTTAGGGTGTGACTATTTTAGCCTTAGGGAGATGTTTTATTTCCCCCGAGGGAAACCTTTCGTGTCTGAGGGCTTGACTTCTGTGCCTGAGGGTGACACTTCCTACACCTGAGGGCAATTTCTGTTATGCCGAAGGGCAATACCTGCAGGTTGGATTCTGTATAGCCTAAGAGCATGATTCACTATATTAGCCTAAGGGCGAGATACTGGTTGGCCTGAGGGGTTGGTGCTGTTGAGCACAGAATGATACTAAATTAAATGGATTAAATAAATAATCAAATGGAAATAAAACTGGTAAGTTAGTTACTTTTGAGTACTTCTTGGTTTACTACATTTTATTATTATTGCACATGGTTGTTGCATGCTTACACGCAGTTGGGCACGAGCCTTTGGTGGGTGCCTACTGAGATATATTTCTCACACCCTATTTGGGTCAGGCTTTTCGGCCCAAACATATTACGTTGATGTCGGTGTGGATTGGGGAAAGATTCCCTATACAGGTACATGATTGCTTTTGAGGAGTAGGAGGGCATGGGACCGAGCCTAGGCTCGCGATGCTACTGCCAGTTGTTTTGCTTGTTTTGTTTTACTCTACTTTTGTTGCACTGTATTGATGTATAACATGTTCTAGCTATTTTCATAGAACCTGGGACATGTAGCATCATCAGTAATCTATTGTTGGTTATATCCACTGTTGCTGTTTATTTCATTTGTGTATGTATTACTACTTCCGCTGTTTTTTGTATGTTTATTTTTTATTCCGCTGTGCTACACTTTGACAAATGAGGGCATAGTTTCCCCACTATCAGACCTGGGCCCTGACTCTTAGATGACAGCCTTTGGTGTTTGGGGAAATGTGCATGAGGTCACATGGCGAACCAGGTTCGGGGAACCCGTTGAGTGGCACCTGGAACTGGGACGTTACAAAGTGGTATTAGAGGGGCTCTTTTCATTTACTTACTATTTGGAGTCGTATTTAGGGATATGAAGAATGGTAGTTGGAAATATGTGCCCGGGTGTAGCAAACCCGTGTACAGGGAAAATCCATTCTACCTCACATTTTCCAATTTTTTTGATTTTGCAAATTTTACAGTTGATATGATTTCACCATTGGGTGACACACTTGTATTGTGCTGTTTATATTTTATCTATGGGTTCTATTTGGTTGCAACCCGATGAGATGAGGGTATTCAATCTCAGGCATCATTTTGGCTCATGCTAGAATCACATTCTGTGCATAGTTTCCATGCCATGTACGTGCATTATAAAATTGCATGTTGTTGTGATAGTAGTTGTACTAGAAAAGCATGTTGTTGTGATAGCTAAACTGATAAAAATACATGCTATTTGATAGGGTAATTTTTGTGCAAATCTGTTTATTGAATGGATTCCAAACCTTGGTTTTTGGGAAGTATGGGCCCCCTTTTACCAGAATTTGGTGGATCACTGACTGTTTATTTGTTATAACACAGATAAGATGTGAAACATTGATTCATGGGGAGTATGGGCCCTCACGTGTCAGAATTTGACACTTAGGTGTTGTTTTTCAGTGTGTTATAGGTTCTGGGGAAGTTTCTGAGGCATAATATCTGGAAACCCAGTATGCACGCCGTGTAGTATTTTTACACAAGCCGTGTATGGCCTTCTGTTCGGGAAGAAAAATGAACTTTTTAAGTACAAGTCGTGTACTCTGAGTACATGCCGTGTAGTCTCTTCCCATGTCACAAACCATGTGGGTGGCAACACGGGGTAGGGAAGTACTTGGGTAAAACACACTATGTACCAGAAATACACGCCGTGTAGTATTGACCCGGAGTCCGGCCGTGTAACTAACAACACGGGTCTATGAACTTCTTCACAGAACACACCGTGTCAATAATGAACAGGACATATAGTGTGACCTGGGGACTTGGCCGTATAACTAACTACACTGGTCGATGTAACCATTCCTTGAACACTTCGTTTACCTTTGGGGACACACTGTGTAGTCTTGTCCGAGGATAGACCATGTGGACTTAGCTGGGTGGCTGGGGAAACGGGGTGATGTATATGCCATGTGCGGGTGTAACACGCCATGTAGTTTCAAGCCGAGTTGTCGGCCATGTCAAAAGCAACACGGGCAGTTGGAAAATAACACCATACATGCTGTTTAGATTAAGTACACACTGTGTAGTTTTGTTTAACGGGAGCTGTGTGGCTTAGCCGTGTCGAAGGACCCGGGCAGGGGAAGGGAAGCCAAGTACACGCCGTGTATTCAGTGTACATGCCATGTAGTCTTGTTTTTCAAATTTTGAGATGCCTTCTTCCTCTTGTTCCCATTTTGGTTTCTTCGTTTCAGCCTTAATAGTCTTGAATCTATGGAATTCTTTTGACCTTGTACTGTCATGCCCCATAGACGACTGTGCGTTGTTTTCCAAGAGAGCGGCGACGACTTTACTCCGGAGATGGTGGTCCATGGGCTACTAGTGGATCCTCCAGCAGAGCCAAATGCGGCACCAGCTACTATACTAGACACAGGAATGGAGGCACAGTTCTGTGAAGGCTTTATGCACATCATGTAGACCTTTCAGGGAGCACCGCATGCTACCACATCTATGGTGGAGCTAACACGTATCGTCCAACAGTAGCATCTGCCTACATTCTCAGGGGATGGAGGACCACAGGCTATAGAGTCTTGGTTGGGGTCAATGCAGACTATTTTCGAGTGTCTTGAGACCCCTCTAGGGCGGAGGGTCAAGCTAGTGACTTACATGCTGTGTGATTCCGCCAAGAGGTGGTGGGATGTTACCACACAGTCAGAGCATCACAGGGACATGGAATGGGAATACTTTTTGGCAGTCTTTTATGAATTTTACTTTCCCAAGAGGCTGAGGGTAGATAGAGCTCGAGAGTTCATGAATCTGCAGCAGGGCGCTATGTCAGTGATGGACTATTCTGCTCTTTTTACGGAGCTTCAACGCTATGCACTCGTGCTGGTATGTGATGAGACAATGAGTGCCAGACGTTTTGAGGATGTTCTTCGGTATGAAATCTGAGCACTGGTTAATGTCTTCAGGTTGCCTACTGTACATGCTATTTTGAACCAGGCGTTGATCACAGAGAGGAACCTGCGGGAATCTAGAGGTGTGGGCCAGGGCGGTTCAGCACCAGTTACTGGTACTTTTTCTACTGGCAAGAGGAAGAGACAAATGGAGTTCTCTCAGGGTGGCAGTACCAGCTAGGAAACGTCTTCAAGTGGCCCAATCAGGTGCTACCAGTGTGGTAGAGAGGGGCACAAGAGATCGCAGTGTCCACGAGACCCAGTGGAGTGCCGATCTTGCGGCAAGATGGGTCATCTACAGTGCTTCTGCAGGTCGTTTCTACCGGTGGCTTGTTATATGGGTTACGTGCAGACTCTGCTTGCAGGAACAGGACCAGCGGATTCTTACCAGTCGGGGAACTGGAATACATCAGGGCATGTAGGCAGATATGGTTGTCGTGGCCATGGTAGCCAGACACTAGAATCTCAGAGGCAGCAGGGTGGGACAACTCAGGGTAGCCAGGATGTGTCACAGGGCCACATCACTGGGCAGACATATGTGGTGCAACAGACCCAGCATGAGCAGGATCCCGGACCTTCTACAGTCAGAGGTACTATTTTAGTAGCTTCTACCTTATCTTCAGTACTTTTAGATACAGGTGCTACACATAGTTTCATATTTGTACCCATTGTGGAGAGTCTTGGGCTCTGTGTTCCTACTTATTTTGTTATCATGACGCTAGAAACTCTGTTGGGGACTAGAACAGCTGTTTTCCATTAGTTCAGGGAGTGCCCCCTTGAGGTTGGTGGGTGTCACTTCCTTTGGGACCTCTATGTCCTAGAGATGACAAGCTATGACGTCATTCTCAGGATGGACTGGTTGGTTCCCTTTCGAGCCTTTGTAGACTTCTATCGTCACATGGTGCATTTCATGTCACCAGAGGGCGGAGAGATTCTATACAAGGGCGAATGGGATGTTCAGGTGAGTCGATCTAGACCAGAGCATCGTGGGGGAGGTGGAGTCACATCCCAGATGGCAAGCTTATATATGGATGACCAGGGGAATTGTCAGGTGGATTTCCCACCTCTTGTTCATCATTTCAGGGATGTCATCCTGGGCGACTTTTTGGGTCTACCTACGGAGAGAGAGGTGGATTTATTCATTGAGCTTGTGCCACGAGCTGCACCAGTGTCCATTCCACTTTATAGGATGGCTACACCTGAGTTTCAGGAGCTCAAGAGGTAGTTAGAGGAGTTACAGGAAAAGGGCTTTATCTGACCCAATACTTCTCCATAGGGATCACCGGTCCTTTTTGAAAAGACGGCGGACGGTACCCTCAGACTTTGTGTGGATTAACGGAAGATGATTAAGTTTATGGTTAAGAACTGATATCCCTTACTGAGGATTGATGATCTTTTTGATCAGCTTCATGGAGCACGAGTGTTCTCGTAGATTTATTTGAGGTCAGGATATCATCAGCTGTGCGTTTGACCATCTGATATACCTCTCCTAACTTTCAAGAGAAGGTATGGTCTATACGAGTTTACAGTTATGTCTTTCAGACTCGCGAACGCGCCAATGGTTTTCATGGCTCTGATGAATCGTGTGTTCCATCTGTATCTTGATTATTTTGTGCTACTATTCATGGACGAAATCTTGGTGTACTCTCACACTCGACATGACCCTTCCACCCATCTTGAGATCGTATTGAGTACACTGAGAGAGCATCAGCTATATGCTAAGCTCTAAAAGTGCAACTTTTTGATGGACCAAATTCACTTCCTGGGTCATATCAGCTCTGAGGCGGGAGTTTCAGTAGACCCAAAGAAGGTTAGAGCAGTAGTTTCCTGGGAGCATCCTAAGAATGTGTTTGAGATACAGAGTTTCTTAGGGCTTGATGGTTACTACAGGAATTTTATACAGGACTTCTCTCACTTAGCAGCGCCATTGACGGGTTTGACAAAGAAGGGTGTGAAGTTCGTTTTTTCGGAAGCTTGCAAGGCAGCCTTTCAAGACCTGAAGGGAAGGTTGGCATCAACACCGATCCTAATACTCTCAGAGAAGGGGAAGAGCTATACAGTTTATTGTGATGCATCAGGTATTGGGCTGGGAGTAGTGTTGATGCAGGGCGATCGAGTTGTTGCGTACGGGTCTCGGCAGTTGAGGCCACATGAGAGGAATTACCCGACGCATGATCTCGAGTTAGCAGCAGTTGTTCATGCGTTGCGCTGTTGGAGACATTATCTATTGGTGGAGCATTTTGTGGTTTTCACCAACCAAAAAAAGCCTCATGTACATATTTACACAACGTGACCTAAATCTGAGGCAGTGAAGGTGGGTCGAGTACCTACAGTCCTTCGATTTTGGGCTTGCCTATACACATGGTAAAGGTAATGCAGTAGCTGATGCACTGAGCAGGAAGAATCAGATACATGCAGTGCATGAGGCTAGTGGTGTGTGGCTGCTCATAGCTTTGTTCTCTAAAATTCATCTGAAGGTGCACGACAGTCAGGGGCAGACTTGTCTTTCCTCTTTAGCTGTGACTTCTACCATCCTGGACAGAGTGAGGATAAGGCAGCTATCGAATCTAGAAGGCCTATTTCTACGGGAGTCGGTGGCAAGTGAGGACCCTCCTCCTGGTTGGACGATTGAAAATGAAGAGGTTTTGAATTTCCATGGACGAGTATGGGTTGCAGGGGATATACATGAGGAGATGATGTGAGAGTTTCATGCTTCAGCTTCAGCAGTTCATCCTGGGGTTACCAAGATGTACAGTGACATGAAACGTCAGTACTGGTGGCCAGGTATGAAGAGAGATGTAGCTGGTTTTGTTATGAGATGTTCCACCTGTCAGCAGGTGAAAGCAGAGCATCAAAGACCAGCTGGATTGTTGCAGCAGTTATCCATTTCGGAGAGGAAATGGGATGATTTCACGATGGATTTTGTGATTGGTTTTCAAGGTCACCTCATGGCAATGATGTCATGTGGGTTGTTGTGGACAGACTCACGAAAGTAGCTCACTTCTTGCCGATCAAAGACACCTTTGGTGTTGACGAGTTCAGAAGGTTGTATATCAGAGAGATCGTACATCTTCATGGGGTCCCTCGTTCTATCATTTCAGATCGGGACACCCATTTCACGTCTCATTTCTGGTAGAGTTTTTAGAGGGAACTGGGTAAACAGGTGCTTCTGATCACATCTTACCACCCTCATATAGATGTCCAATCAGAGCGTACGATACAGCTGCTAGAGGACATGTTGCGTGCATGTGTCCTGGACTTTGGGGGCTCTTTGGATAAGCATATACCCTTACTATATTTTTCCTATAACAATATCTTCCAGGAGACTATTGAGATGGCACCATACAAAGCTTTATACGGTAGGCCATGCCGATCACCTTTATGCTGGATAGAGGCAGGTGAGGTAGCTTTACTTTGACCACAACACGTGCAGGAAACTTTTGAGCAGGTCCAGTTGATTCAGAAGCGGATGGATACTGCACAATCTCATCAGAAGTCTTATGCTGATCGTCGTAGACGACCATTGGAGTTTGTGGTCGGGGATCCGGTTTTCTTCTGTGTTTCGCTGAGGCTAGGAAACAAGCTGATCATGAGACAGGGTAAATTTTCACCGCGGTATGTGGGACCATTTGAGATTCTGGAGAGGATCGGGCTGGTTGCTTATCGGTTGTGATTACTGCAGCGGTATTGAGCCACGGACGACGTCTTCTACGTATCTCAGTTGCGTCACTATCATTCAGACCCGTCTCACATCTTTCAGCCTGAAGAGGTTGAGTTGGAGGTAGATGAGTCCTTTGAGGAGCATCCGATTCGTATCGTTGACATGAGCACGAAGGTTCTCCAAGGCTTATCAGTTCCTCTCGTACAGGTGATATGGCATCAAGGTCAAGTGTAGGACGAAACCTGGGAGCGGGAGACCGACGTACGTGCTCAGTGGCCAGATTTGTTCACAACTATATCTTTTCCAAGATTGGAAGGGGAATTCAGGGACGAATTTCTATAAGGGGGGAAGTTTGTAAGAACCCGGGTTTTCTCCTTGAGGTATGAGCTTCTTCTTTTCCCTTTTCCTTAAGTTTTTTTAATAAAATATGGAAAATGAGGAGAAATCCTAAATTTTGAAACTACACGCCGTGTAATTTTTCCACATGTTGTGTACTTTTGGCCGTGTTGGAATTAGTACACAGGGCCTATATCCATGTCGGTGAAAAAGGGTGTAGGAACCGACTACACGCCATGTAGTGGTCCTTTACACACCATGTAGTTAGTCGGTAGGCCAAAATGTAAGGCAGTGGAGCAGCCTCCATCTGGGCGGCAGTACACGCCGTGTATTCCAGAGTACATGTCATGTAGTCTTGTCGATGGATGAATAGTGTGGTGGTGCCACTGGAGGAAAAGTTAAATTAAAGGAGTACACGCCGTGTACTTGGAAGTACACGCCATGTACTTTGTTTTTTCATCTTAAAACAGGCAGTAGCCTCATCATTTGGCAGAGGAGGCATTTGAGCCATTTTGGAGCCAAGGGAGGAGCCCCGACCTTTGAAGATCTACCAGGTGTTCATCTGGAATCTGATTCTGCTTCGGACGATCCCGTTGGAACCGCGCGAGTAAGCCCTTTATTCTCCTTAATCCATTTTTACCAATTCTTTCCTGAGGTAAATTTATATACTTTTGAATGGGTTTTGTTCTTTGTCATATCTACATCGTTCTTGGGCGTTTCTAGATTCAGCGTTCGGGTATAATGTTCATTCGTGTATAAGGTAGGTGGCTTGGTGTTTTTTTTTTCAAACATTCATGTGTTTTGTGCATTTTTGTGCCATGAACCCATGTTGGGGTGTCGTGTGGCTGAGGAAGTTGCTATGTTTAATGCCTAGACTTGCATAGGTGATTCAAATTGTGATAATAAAATGCTAGTTGGGATCATTTCTTGGATCTAGAACCACCCCAGAGTGTGTTCCACTATTTAGCTGTTTGGCCAGGGTACCTGAGGGTATGCCTTTAATGTAGTAATTGTAGAATTTCCTTGAGATGAATTTCTTGTTACGGCTTGTTTACCTATTGTTCATGGCCTGGTTAGCTATTTATCCTGAGGGAGTTGTGTGATTAGCCTACTAGAACTGTACTGTATTAGCCTGAGGTCATGACTGTTTTAGTCTGAGGGCGACGCTCTATTTCGCCTGAGGGAAACCTTTCCTGCCTGAGGGCTTGACTTCTGTGCTTGAGGGCGAAACTTCCTACACCTGAGGGAAATTTCTATTACGCCTGAGGGAAATACCTGTGGGTTGGATTCTATATAGCCTGAGGGCGTGATTCACTGTATTAGCCTGAGGGTGAGATACTGGTTGGCCTGAGGGCTTAGTGTTGTTGAGCACAAAATGATACTAAATTAAATGTATTAAATAAATAATTAAATGTAAATATAACTGGTAAGTTAGTTACTTTTGAGTACTACTTGAATAATTTCATTTTATTATTATTTCACAAGGTTGTTGCATGCTTACACGCAGTTGGGCACGAGCCTTTTGTGGGTGCCAACTGTAGAGACCCGAAGCTTAACGTACATGGACATTACATTACTTTTGTGGAATACTTAGTACATAACAAAAACACACACACAAGGACCGTAATAGTTTAGTGTCTTTGGAAACTCAGAATATAATCTTCTAATCGTGGTGAAAGATCATCAACATCTCCCATAAAGATCTTTTTTTTTAAACCTAAATCATTTATTTATGTCCTGGGGAAAAGAAAACATAAAAGGGGGAGCTCAAATGCTCCGTAAGGGTAAACAAAAGAAATATCAATCATGTCATATTCATAAGAACATATCTTTTGGAAATCCTAACCTGCAAAAGAGATCATAATTTCATAACATGGGATAAATCATAGTAGTGAAATGAAATCCCAATAATCATAACTTAAAACATGAAACTTTGTGGAATACACACATAATCATAGATAATCATATCTTATTAGTCAAGACTCATTTCCAAGACTATCTTAGTGGACAAAGTCCATTTCTGAACCGAGTCACCCTCATTTCAGTCCTGTTTCACATAACCGGTATAACCTACCGTTCCATCCATGTCAATATCGTGAGGTATAAAATCTTTACCCGATGCATTGGAGGGAGATATAGGTCCCACCCATCTCATAATTATACCATTCTTATGTGTTCCACAAAATCATAAATCATACATCATTGCATAACCCATGTAATAAAAATGGGAGTCTTAAACATCATGAAATCATAAAACAATTCATATAAGATAAAGGAATTCATAAAAATATTTCCATCACAACATAATCAAGTAAATGTAATAATAGGGATAGAAATAGAACCTTATATTATCTTAGATGGAAAATAATTTTGATAAAACACTTGAACTCCAATCTTGAGGAAAATATCCTTTCTGCTTTAAAAACACTTTTCCTTTCTTAACATGTCGTACAATTCTAAACTAAAATAATTTGATTAAAAATAAACTTGAAAACTTGTAAAGGAAGATTCTTGGAAATAATGTTTTAAAAATCCATTCATGCCATATAAGTTAAAAAAACATTCTTCTCGTACTTTTGTTGGAAAAGTCAAAAAGTACCTTGTACGAAAAACGACAAAATATTCCTTTCATATCCTTTACTAAAAACTCACCGATGAGTAAAATTAGATATAAACTATTTTATAAGGATATAAATATTACATATTTAGGAAACATGGATGTGGATGATAAAATACACCCCAGTAAATTTCGAAGTATAAACAATCTCGGTTAAAAATGAGATTGTGATATTTTCCCTTACCTTTGGTCTGATATGCTTTGTATGTGTCTGAACCTCCTTTATAATGATTTAAATAATGTTATTGACTTATTACCGAATCATACTTATTTTTACGATATCATATATGGTCATATTCTTATCTTATTATTAGTAATATTTCATTACTACTTGTTATTCGGGTGTTTACTACTTTTTGTTCTTCTGCGTGTTTTGTCGAATAAATTCTTATTATTCTCTTTAGGTTATAGATACATCATTTCCACAATGTTATTAGTGTTATATATATCATATTCATTCATTCAATTCATTTATATAATCATTATGAAATGAAGATCAAGTAGAACAAGTCACATCACATCGTGGAGACGGTATTCCGTACATACGCACGAGTGATGATATCGTTATTATGATCGTGGAATTGTATTGGAGTGTATGTATACTATTTCAGAATCATTATCACTTTATAATAGTCATATATAGTCATTATTTACACCATTATACCCATACAAGTAATGTGGTGGTGGAAAATATATTACACCACGCTGTGGAGACGGTATTTTGTACGTACGCACGCGCTGTGATTTCCTTTTTCCATAGGACGGATAGAAGGTTAATTAGAGTTGTTTCATATTTATAATAACATATCAGTATATAATAAATACTTATGTTATTACTTTACTATGAAACAACTAAAGAAGAAGATGTTGAAGAAGAAAGAAATAGAAAAAGATCGGTAATGGCTATTACCTCTTTTTGACGCGCCTTCACTTAACCTCCACTTAAAGAACTAAGGATGGTCTTTGAAGAAGACCAGGACCTCTAGGATGATACTAGGGAAGTGGAGAAGAGATTATTTCAGGGTTTTTCTGAGCTTGAATGCTCAAATTGGTGTGAGGAGGAGAGGGAGGAGGTACCCTTTTATAAGGGAGGAGAGGGGCACCTTTGGAATAACAAAAAATATTATTTTATTATAAAGTCAATTTCGGTTTTAAATAGCTCAAAATTGAGTTATTTCGAAGATAAGGTGGGGAGGGGTCGAAATCCTCTCATACAATAAAATTTAGACAAGTTTAGGTCATTATATTAACCTTATCTTTTAGTTTTAACTCTTAGTTAATTAGATTGACATTTACCATGTCACTTTGTATTTTTATATTATATAGTTAATAAACTAACCATATACATCCAAGAAACCCCCAAGTTGTGTTTTATTAATATATATAACCTTATCTAAGTCATTTGGCCGAACCTTAGATTTTTAGGAATAAAATAACAATTAATAATAAAATATTTGTTTTAAATACTATTTTATGTCAATTTTGACACTATTCAATAGTTGATTTTTTTGAAACTCATAAAAAACTGATACGTTAGAACAGAGTTACTTAAATAAACAATAACATGTCATATTAACCTATAAAATTAGTTTAAATCATAAAAAGTCTGAAATTACATTTATTTTGGTATTTATAACAACCATTATGTCAATATTTCATTAATAAGACAACTACTGCATCATATTTGTGTCATAATAAATGATAATTATTTAATCCCTAAAAATTCTAAAGAAATTACTTTGATGTAGATAATTGTATTAAATTTCTAGAGACTATTCATGTTAGAAGTTTCATGATGTTTTTAACTAAATTAAAATTAGTATACTTATAAGAGATAAGAAAGTGACATGTTGTCACATTCTTTGGTTTTAATAATAATTAAATTTTTTCATGGACAAAAGTCCATTAAATGAATATAATCCGACCCTTAGGGAATATGGGTCGACTTTTAGTCATCCCATAGGATTTTGACACGTGTTAAGGTAATTTTATAATATTATATTTAACCTTAATTACCCGATTTACCTTTAACTATGGTAAATAAAATTTACCGTAGTTACTATTCATAAATTCCCAAAAATAAAAAGTAGCTTATTAACATAATTTCGATCCACTGATTCAAAATATGGAATCCATTTTTCCAAATTCAATACACAAAAGTTTCAGAAATTAAATTAAAAATAACCCCGTTGTCGAAAGAAAACGGGTTTTTCTTTAAAACATTGCAAAAGATTGAATTGATTTAACATACGAATTCAAGGTAAAATCAATGCTAATGACATACATTATATTAAATGGTAAAAATATATTCTCTTTATACTTTAAAACCATTAAATATTATAATTTAACTACATAAGATATGTGGATGAAAAAAGTTGTTTTTAATTAAAATATAGCGTGTTTTTACTATTCATTGAAATATGAAAGTCATCAGAATAAAATGAAAAATTTATCCAAAGTAAATTTTTATTTCCTGATTCCAAATAATAATTTTATTTTGTCAAATGGAACTTATAAAAATGTCAAAAACTACATTTAAAGTGGGTGCGCCATCAAAAGGCGGCAAAACTACATTTTTTCAAAAATACTTATTTTACCCGAAAAATTTATTTTGTTCTTATACCATGTTCTAGAAAATGTGTAATATGAATAATAATGTTATAAAATTCAAAATTTAGTTAACACTATTCATAACGGCTAGTTCATAACAATATTATAATAATATATCGTTTTTTAGTAAATCCCGGTATTACGTACAACACACACTATCGAGGAGGGTCATGATTGCCTGTAATGCAAGCCAAGTCAGGGTTGCATGTAGTGCACGACTCCTTTGTTGTTGCGTATAATAGAATCCAACCATATTTTATTTATACATTAAATATATATATATATATACACTCAATGTTGCGTAAAATAACTTCTATCAAACGAACTTGAAAATTGTGTATAATAAGAGCCAAGAAAAGTGTTGCGAATACTTCAAGCTAATACGGTGTTGCATATAGCGCAAGATAATATTGGTGTGTCGTAAAATAGAAGATATGAATGAAATTAAAAATAATTTATCTTATAAAATCTCGGGTTGTTACATTATACCCCCCTTAAAATGAATTTCTCCCTCGAAATTCGTCGGGGTTATAAATGGTTTACTACTCGAAAGTTTCATTAATAGAAACCCACATCGTAGAAAGGAATACCAAAACCAATCTTTAAAATCAAATTTATGAAACGTAACGGTTACCCAAATAAACTAATCACTGGGTTTCCACATAGGTGAAAATATTGATATGGAAGAGAAATCTAACCATCATGTTCTAATGGAGAGTGGTAGAGAACATGGCTATGGAAAAGCTAGCAATCACAAAGCCATAAATTTGTGACGATCTAATGTACCGTCTGATGCATCAGATATAAGAGCACTAGGACAACATTTTTGGTTGTCAAGATCATTTCCCTAAAGTTGATGAAATTGGAATTAGAAGAAATACTTTCGTGATTTTGGTATAGTCTCACCGTTTGTCGTTCTTTGGACAATTTTCTCTTCATCTCTTAAAGAAATGAAGTTGAATTTTCCATTCGTGATGTGTTAGTAGATCATGTGATAGAATGATGGGTCATTCCATCTGTTTCAAACAAAAGGTTAGAAAAGTTATCAAAAAATTCATAAGTCCATCTATAGTGAGATTAATCATATATAGTTCTTAAAATGGACTTATACTTCATATATTATACTTCTTAATATAATAAAACTAGTTTCTACTAAACAGGGACTTCCTGTAGTCCAGTGGTAGGCGATAAAGGCCAGTCGCACTTCGGTTGTGGGTTCAATTCCCACAGCCTTGTCTGACGTGATGGGTTGTCGCCCGTCCTGCAGGTTGTACTTTTTATAAAACTATATTACTATAACATCCCATAAATAATATCGAAAAAACTTATATCATTAAACAATACTAACTTATGTCCAACATAATCCATTCCAATCTTTAGGCTTATCCATAATACTGAAGTCCACTCTCATAATATAGTGAAAACGATTATCAGAGATTTAATACCATCGTTGATCCCCATATATCATAAGATATGTCTTGTTGGTCACATTCCAAACATTCGAAGGCCTTAATCATGTATTCTCCTGAAAAATGAATACCCATTGAACCATAGTAAAAACATGAATGTAGTTAAAAGATAACACTTTCCACATACCAAAATCCTCAAAATTCTATATACTCAAACCACAATATCACTTAGTCTTTATATCAATCATGAGCTCATGAATACTGTCAAACATTTCATTTTCTCGTTTTCCCTTCATTATTCGCATATCATTATTTTCCCAAAAATATCTCAATCTCTTTCCATGGTTACCGGTTCCATAAAATTATTGAAAACCACAATAGAAAAATACATAAATATTCCAATATTCCACGATACTATATACAACATTATTTTGGAATCCCTTTACATAAACACTTAATCATTCCCCCACATCATTTTCATATTCAACATCGCCAATAGTGATCACATGTGACTTCCCTTTTTCATTTTCCTTAAGTGGTTTCTCATGTCGATCATCACTAACCCTTGGATTAGGGCATTTATTAGCATAATGCCCCATTTCCTTGCACTTGAATAATTGAAGTGTTGTTTGTGCATTCCTTGTAGTCTTTTCTTTATTCACATCATTAGAAACCCTTTTTCCATTACTTCGACACTCAGATGCTCAATGACCTTCTTTTCTACACTTAAAAAATTTTCTAGTCCCTTTAAGACAATCTCCACCATGCTTCATTCCACACTTTGAGCATAAGGAAACATTCATCTTCTTTTCACCATTATTATGAGATTTCTCCTTAAACTCCATCTTTCGTTTCTTGTCAAAACAATGAGATGGATAAGTAACACCAACTTCCATTTCTACCTTGATAGAACAACACACAATTTCTTCATAGCTACTGAAGTCTCTTATAGCTAATGCCCTTCGAAGATTTGGTTTTAAGCCACTGAAGAATCGATCAACTTTACTTTCAGGTTGGATGATAAATCCAGATGCATACCTTGCAAGCCTTGTAAAATTCCCTTCGTATATACCAACAGATTCATCATCCTTTTGCTTTAGTTCAAGAAACTCCTTCTCCATCTTTGTTCGAAGAATATGAGGGAAGTACTTATTGAAAAATAAGTTCTTGAACTTGTCCCATTCCATGGACTCAATTTCATCTCTTTTCCTCATATTCTTGATAAGATTCCACCATTGATCAGCTTCACCTTCCAAATTATATACTGCTAAGATGACTTTATCATGTTCAGAACGTTGAAGAACTGAAAATATCTTTTCAGTAGTACTGATCCATTGTTCAGCAACAAGTGGATCACAAGACCCACTGAAATAAGGTGGGCGTTGCCTCATAAAGGACTCAATAGAATATTGTTCCCTTCTCTGCTCATTTGGAAGTCCAGAATGATTCATATCTTGTGTAAGTATAGCAATAAGATTTTTCACTCCATCTCCCATAACATTTGTTTGTTCAGGAGGACAATCATTACATTGTCCATTGCATTGATCAACACGGTTCCTTCAGGTTCCAGCCATCATCTAAAACCCAAAAAGAATAGTGTGAGAGGAAAAAATAATGCTAGAGAAAACAACATAATAAAGGGGGAGTATCCTCAATATCTTAGGTTAAATTCTATGATCGTTACCTTAGTTATAGGACTATATCCTATACGTATACTTATCCTTAAGGACATCCCCCGACATACCTTAGAAATATCTCTAGGGATCTCACTAATGTTTTCACATCCTAGTTTCCAAAGGTTGACTAAACCTTTCCTCTGATACCAACTATAGAGACCATAATCTTAACGTACATGAACATTACATTACTTTTGCGGAATACTTAGTACATAACAAAAACACACACACAAGGACCATAATAGTTTAGTGTCTTTGGAAACTCGGAATATAATCTTCTAATTGTGGTGAAAGATCTTCAACATCTCCCATAAAGATCTTCTTTTTAAAAAAAAACTAAATCCTTTCTTTATGTACTGGGGAAAAGAAAATATAAAAGGGTAAGCTCAAATTCTTAGTAAGGGTAAACAAAAGAAATATCAATCACGTCATATTCATAAGAACATATCTTTTGGAAATCTTAACCTGCAAAATAGATCATAATTTCATAACATGGGATAAATCATAGTAGTGAAATGAAATCCCAATAATCATAACTTAAAACATGAAACTTTGTGGCATACACACATAATCATAGAGAATCATATTTTATTAGTCAAGACTCATTGCCAAGACTATCATAGTGGACAAAGTCCATTTCTGAACCGTGTCACCCTCGTTTCAGTCCTGTTTCACTAAACCGGTATAACCTACCGTTCCAGCCTTGTCTATCTCATGAGATATAAAATCTTTACACAATGCATTGGAGGGAGATATAGGTCCCACCCATCTCATAATGATACCATTCTTATGTGTTCCACAAAATCATAAATCATACATCATTGCATAACCCATGTAATAAAAATGGGAATCTTAAACGTCATGACATCATAAAACAATTCATATAAGATAAAGGAATTCATAAAAATATTTCCATCACAACATAATCAAGTAAATGTAATAATAGGGATAGAAACCGAACCCTATATTATCTTAGATGGAAAATAATTTTGATAAAACACTTAAACTCCATTCTTGAGGAAAATATCCTTTCTGCTTCAAAAACACTTTTCCTTTCTTAACATGTCGTACAATTCTAAACTAAAATAATTTGATTAAAAAGAATCTTGAAAACTTGTAAAGGAAGCTTCTTGTAAATAATGTTTTAAAAATCCATTCATGCCGTATAAGTTAAAAAAAACATTCTTCTCGTACTTTTGTTGGAAAAGTCAAAAAGTTCCTTGTACGAAAAACGACAAAAGATTCCTTTCATATATTTTACTAAAAACTCGCCGAAGGGTAAAATTGCATATAAACTATTGAATAAGGATATAAATATTACATATTGAGGAAACATGGATGTGGATGATAAAATACACCCCAGTAAATTTCAAAGTATAAACAATCTCGGATAAAAATGAGATTGTGATATTTTCCCTTAACTTTGGTCTGATATACTTTGTACATGTCCGAACCTCCTATATAATGATTTAAATAATGTTATTGACTTATTAAAGAATCATACTTATTTTTATGATATCATATATGGTCATATTCTTAACTTTTTATTAGTAATATTTCATTACTACTTGTTATTCGGGTGTTTATTACTTTTTGTTCTTATGCGTGTTTTGTCAAATAAATACTTATTCTTCTCTTTAGGTTATAGATACCTAATTTCAAGAATGGTATTAGTTTAATATATATCATATTCATTCATTTAATTCATTTATATAATCATTATGAAATGAAGATCATGTAGAACGAGTCGCATCACATCGTGGAGACGGTATTCCGTACGTACGCACGAGTGATGATATTGTTCCTATGATCGTGGAATTGTATTGGAGTGTATGTATACCATTTCAGAATCATTATCACTTTATAATAGTCATATATATTTATTATTTACACCATTATACCCATCCAAGTAAGGAGGTGGTGGAAAATAGATTACACCACGGCGTGGAGACGGTATTCCGTACGTACGCACACGCGGTGATTTCCTTTTTCCGTAGGATGGATAGAAGGTTAATTAGAGTTGATTCATATTTATAATAACATATAAGTATATAAGAAATACTTATGTTATTACTTTACCATGAAACAACTAAAGAAGAAGAAGTTGAAGAAGAAAGAAATTGAAAAAGATCGGTAATGGATATTACCTCTTTTTGACGCGCCTTCACTTAACCTCCACTTAAAGAACTAAGGATGCTCCTTGAAAAAGACCAGGACCTCTAGGATGATACTAGGGAAGTGGAGAAGAGATTTTGGCAGGGGTTGGCCGAGATTTAATGCTCAAATTGGTGTGAGGAGGAGAGGGAGGAGGTGCCCTTTTATAAAGGAGGAGAGGGGCACCTTTGGAATAACAAAAAATATTATTTTATTATAAAGTCATGTTCGGTTTTAAGTAGCTCCAAATTGAGTTATTTAGAAGATAAGGTGGGGATGGGTCGAAATCCTCTCATCCAGTTGAATTTAGACAAGTTTAGGACATTATATTAACCTTATCTTTTAGTTTTAACTCTTAGTTAATTAGATTGACATTTACCATTTCACTTTGTATTTTTATATTATATAGTTAATAAACATACCATATACATCCAAGAGACCCCAAAGTTGTGTTTTATTAATATATATAACATTATCTAAGTCATTTGGCCGAACCTTATATTTTTAGGAATAAAATTACAGTTAATAATATAATATTTGTTTTGAAAACTATTTTAGGTCAATTTTGACACTATCCAATAGTTGATTTTTTTGAAACTCATAACAGAATGATACATTCGAACAGAGTTACTTAAATAAACGATAACCTGTCATATTAACCTATAAAATTAGTTTAAGTCATTAAAGTTCTCAAATTACATTTATTTGGGCATTTATAATATCAATTATGTCAATATTTCATTAATAAGACAATTACTGCATCATCTTTGTGTCATAATAAATGATAATTATTTAATCCCTAAAAATTCTAAATAAATTCCTATGATGTAGATAATTGTATTATCTTTCTGTAGACTATTCATGTTAGAAGTTTCATGAATATTTTCACTAAATTAAAATTATTATACTTATAAGATTTAAGAAAGTGACATGTTGTCACATTCTTTGGTTTTAATAATAATTAAATTATTTTCATGGAACAAAGTCCATTAAATGAATCTAATCCGACCCTTAGGTGATATGGGTCGACTTTTAGTCATCCAATATGATTTTGACATGTGTTAGGGTAATTTTATAATATTATATTTACCCTTAATTACCCAATTTACCTTTTACTATGGTAAATAAAATTTACCGTAGTTACTATTCATAATTCCCAAAAATAAAAAGTAGCTTATTAACATAATTTTGATCCCCTGATTCCAAATATGGAATCATTTTTTCCAAATTCAATACACAAAATTTTCAGAAATTAAATTAAAATTAATCCTGTTGTCGAAAGAAAACGGGTTTTTCTTTAAAACATTGCAAAAGATTGAATTGATTTAGCCTACGAATTCAAGGTAAAATCAATGCTAATGACATACATTATATTAAATGGTAAAAATTTATTCTATTTATACTTTAAAACCATTCAATATTATAATTTAACCACATAAGATATTTCGATGAAAAAAGTTGTTTTTAATTAAAATAAAGCGTGTTTTTACTATTCATTAAAATATGAAAGTCATCAGAATAAAGTGAAAAATTTATCCAAAGTAAATTTTTATTTCTTGATTCCAATTAATAATTTTAATTTGTAAAATGGATCTTATAAAAATGTCAAAAGCTAGATTTAAAGTGGGTGCACCATCAAAAGGCGGCAAAACTGCATTTTTTAAAAAATACTTATTTTACCCAAAAAATTTATTTTGTTCTTATACAATGTTCTTGAAAATGTTTAAGATGAATAATAATGTTACAAAATTCAAAATTTAGTTAACACTATTCATAACGGCTAGTTCATAACAATATTATAATAATATATCATTGTTTAGTAAATCCCGGTATTGCGTACAACACACGCTATTGAGGAAGGTCGCGATTGCCTGTAATGCAAGCCAAATCAGGGTTTCGTGTAGTGAACGACTCCTTTGTTGTTGCGTATAATAGAATCCAACCATATTTTATTTATACATTGAATATATATATATATATACACTCAATTTTGGGTAGAATAACTTCTATCAAACGAACTTGAAAATTGTGTGTAACAAGAGCCAAGAAAAGTGTTGCGTATACTGCAAGCTAATAAGGTGTTGCGTATAGCGCAAGATAATCTTGGTGTGTCGTACAATAGAAGATATGAATGAAATTAAAAAGAATGTATCTTATAAAATCTCGGGTTGTTACACCAACTGAGATATATTTCTCACACCCTGTTTGGGTCACGCTTTTCAGCCCAAACAGATTATGTTGTTACTGGTGTAGATAGGGGAAAGAGTCTCTATACAAGTACATGATTGCTGCTGAGGAGTAGGAGAGCATGAGACCAAGCCTAGGCTCGTGATGCCACTGCCAGTTTTTTTTCTTGTTTTACTATACTCTGCTTTTGTTGTACTGTATTGATTTATAACATGTTCTAGCTGTTTTCATAGAACCTGAGACATGTAGCATCATTAGTTATCTACTGTTGGTTATATCCACTATTGTTGTTTATTTCATTTGTGTATGGATTACTACTTTCACTGTTTGTTGTATGAATATTTTGTACTCCGCTGTGCTACACATTGACAAATGAGGGAATAGTTTCCCCACAATCAGACCTGGGCCCTCGCTGCTAGTCAGCATCCTCTGGAATTTGGGGAAATACGCTTGAGGTCACGTGGTAAACCGGGTTTAGAGAAACCATTGGGTGGCATCCAGAACCGGTATGTTACAATACCTCTCTATTTTTTTCTTCTATATATCACTTTTATTTATAATTTCCATGAAGAATATTTTCGGGTTGGATGGTCAAAATGATTATATGTTTTATTTAACCATTATATGAATGATTTCCTGTTATATTATAGCTGAAAAATTCTAAAGGGGGAGATTCACCCTTTCTTATTGTGATAACAAAAATAGAAGAATATATTCATTGATTCCAATGTTGAATTTCCGAAGAATACTCGACGTAACAAAGTGATTTAGGTTATTTTTGATCGTTTGAAAAATTATATTCATTTTATACCTATTTGAGATAAAATACCTTTATATCATAATTTAAGAAAACATTAAAAGTATATTCTTAGGGTGCAAAGAGTCCCTCTCTCTATTAAATCCCATAATGATCCTAAATTTACATGAAGTATTTTTTATAAAATTTGGAATTTGATGGGTACTGAATAAAATTTCATTACAGCTTTATTATCCCCAATCTAATTGATAATAGGAGTGTACAATTGAATCTTTAGAGGAAATTAATATATATTTCAAATTATATTACAAGGGATTTATTTATTAGTGTATATATTTGGATGAATTTTCTTTAATAATTGTTTTCATTATAGTATCCAGATATAACACTTTGGGGAATTATTTAAAAGGTGGTATTCAACTATATCCCATTGGTATGAATTATGTGAGAGGAAATTTTTGGAACTAGAATGGGTAAAAATGGATGATAGTGGAAAAATAATTCAGTACTACATGAGGGAAGTACATAGTGGGAATAATAGTTATGAAGATGATTGGGGGAAAAACTTTCATTTTATCTAGGTGATTAGGTCATTTATAAAATATCTCATTGTAAATGTGTAATATATGTTGTTAAAAATTGTAGTTCAAGACAACTCTTCATTAGACCCAAAGAAAATTGGGAGATATTGGGATCATTTTCTTACTGGGTAGCATTATATTTAATTTTATCTTAAGAACAATATATGTTTAATAATCCTTTCATAAGTAAGTAGGTACCAGATATATCTCATTTTTTTATCCTTGAGGTGGTAAATTTATGGAGGAATGTTTATTTTGATGAATATGACATTTATATTTTTTTATTTGGGAAAACATGAACTTTGATATATATTTATTCAACTGTTTATGCACTTTTTATGAATCATATGATTAAGGAGGAAACAAGGAAATCACAAAAAACTATAAGGATAAAATACTCTAATATGTTTACAAAATGAAAACAAATATTGGAAAATATATCAAAAATATGGGATAGTCTAAAATCATATGTAATTTAAAAATAAATCACATTCCGGTATTATTAATGTTTATAAATATATATTATGGATTACAATATAATATGATATTTTTTTAAGATTTTTCACCTAGAAATGAAATAAAATTATTCTAGGTAAAATGTTTTCCATGAAATATATGGTTTTATCTAAAATTGAAATTAAATTGTTTTTCATTATTAAATTGATAAAATGTACATACTTATCAAATTTATATTATTGAAATCATCTTAGTATGATTTTTTAATATTTCCCTCAAATGATTGATTTTATGATAAATAGTGTAAAAATATTTTTTTATAAAAAATGTCTTTTACTTTTAGATAATTACATTGTGAAATTTCATTTTGGATTAGTTTTAATGTAACATAATACCCTTTTATTCAATGTATTTAAAATTACTCTATATTAATCAATATTTAACATTATTTTTGTTTGAAATCATTGTTATGATTAAAAATCACATTTATCAAAAAACTATTTTTCATTGTGTTTTGTGAAAATATATTAAAATAATGTTTTATCACTTATTCATGTTATATCCAAAAAATTATGTTAATTTTTACATATGAGGATTATATTTTTCAGTGTGTTCAATTTATCTTTTGGTCATAACAAATAGTTACCATGGTAAAAAAATCACCTTGGTAAAAGTTAGTGGTTATAAAGTGGTTAAATAATGAGATAAGGCATACAATATCGCAAAAATATTGATAAATGTGATTATATGAAGATATTTACACACTAAAAATCTAGGATGATAAATTTGAAAAAATTGGATCTACTTTATTTGTGAAATACATTTATATTTATTCGGGGTTTCTTATATTTACAAGAGAGAAAGTACCCAGACATATAAATGGGAACATCCTCTCCAAAATTCTTCACTCATTTTTATCAGTGTATCGCATCTAATAAATTTCTAAAACCAATTATAACTATCTTCCATGTATACTAAAGGACATGTAATTATAAAAATACAAATTATAGAATTCATAATGTCTAATCCAATGGTAGATGTATGAGGAGGATGTATATGTCCCGATATATCCATTTTATGTTTAATTATTCTTCTACCTACTTCATATATATTTATAACACATGTATCATAATTTTATTAGTATCCTCTATATGATATAATTTAATTATGTTTTTGGAGAAACTATTTTATCTCTATTTTCTATCTTATGAGAAATGTAAGCATCACATGAACATACATGTGTACTAACACCTCCCTAGAGAGATATTTTTATTTTTAATTCACTTTCTCCCTTAAATGGTTATAATGAAAAATAATATTTAATATATAATGTTTTATAACATAATTATTATTTTGTAAAGATATTATATTTCTCACCGTCTAACAGTTTCAATAAATTGGAAATTAATAACATCACTTGTGCATATATGAGTAATACCACAACTATGAAACGATTTGATTTGTTTTTCATTAGTTTCTCTATTAGTTTATCATAAGGATAGAGAAAATGAAATAAAATTTCATTTATAATATAATTATGAAAATATTAAATAACAAAATTATTAACCTTTTTTCTTTTCCATTCTTAAAAAAAATTGGAATGTGGCTAAATTGTACTTGGATACTACCACCTTGATAATATAATGTACTTCATTTTTCCAAACCATCATAAGTGGATGGTTGTAATTTTTTTTAAATATTACAATGTAATAAAATTTTATGGAATATAATTTTTTAGATTATGAATCTTTGATAAAATTTTTCCATAGTCATTCTAATGAAGTCATTATTAACGAATATACCAAAGTGTCTTCCTGAACATAATAATTTAATACCGAAATAAAAAATTTTAAAATTTAAGAAGATGTAATAATGACAATGGAATGAATTAGAAAATTATTGTTATGTAAGTATATAATTAATAAAATTTTATAACAAATAATGATACACATATTAGTTAAATGATTTGATACTTGAGGTAAGGGGGATTTATAAAAATCTTTTTCTATTATTTTCTTTCCAACTATATTCTAACCGTGTTGTGGTTTTTTTAATTTTTCTTTAATTTTATAATTTTTTCATAAAATAATTATTTTGTAAATTTTCAAAAATAAATTAAAATATTTAATAAATATTAAAAAAGAATCATTTTGGTATATTTCATATCGTTTATTTTATACATTTTATAGAAGTAAAAATGGTTGTTTTTTTAAAATATTTTGCATGTACTACTATTTAATCCATCAATAATGTTATTCATAATTAATATTCCCCTATAAGTTAACATGTTTTTTCAAGTATGTTTATATTCTCTCTTTTCATAGTATATATTGTTAAACAATGTTTCCCCTAGAAACATAAATTTCATCACATTTTTATGATTTAATTGAATGTGTTATTAGTTATGGTCTTGAATTACAAAATAAATAAGTTTGATGGCTATTGTGAATGATATGTATTTTTTATTCTTCTTATGATGTTTGGAAATTATATTTTAATAATGGGTGATCTAGATATAGACCAGATGATGGGTGATCTTGTAAAAAATATACAATGCATTATGTTATTTCACAGACATTAGTGGTTATGGGTTACTCCTAAGAGATGTGGGACTTATCTATTTAGATGATTCCTTTTTAAGGGTTTTTGTAAGGGTTAAGTTAATGATAATGACCCATGATACCTACTTAATATAATTTCAATGGTTTATAATGTCTGTTTTTTTAATTTCAAATGGTATGAAAATGAGATTATTTTTTAATAAAACTTTATTTCTTTTATTTTAAATAAGGTAAACTTATTTTTAAATTTATGGTATTTATGAATTTTCATGATTTCCAAGAATCACGTTTGATTAAGGACTTCACATTAGGTTCTGTAATAACACAGAAAACATGGTCCATTTATTTATAAAAATATTTCACTTATTTATTTACACAACCAAAGATCACAAAGGTATAGAAGTTTAGAGAGTGCGGATACATTTTCAGAATCCTCAACTAAAAAACATAAAAACTAATTATTACCAAGGACAAACACCTTAGTGAGACCTTGGACACTATCTCTCATCTATGTTCCTTTAAGAATAATGATAAGAGATTTTGAAATCATAGGGTGAGCATAAAAAGGTTAGTAAGGGGATTTTCAAGACAAAAAATAAACCTAATAGATTTCTTCAATCAAAAGGTGAAAATTATTTTAATGTTTCATAATGCATGCTTAGGGAAACATGTATCCTTTCAAAAATACACTCTTTAAAAAAGGATTTCATTTTAGACATAGATAATTTGGATGAAATCATCATTTTTATTTCATAAAGTATATGCAAATTCACTAAAATACATATTAGCATTCATAATAAACTCTGAAAGGAAACAAGATTCATAACATGTATTCTCAGTTCACTCTAGATACATGAAACATGAAAAAAGAATGATTCATGGGTTCATCGCACGTGGAGGAGCATGAATCATGGCTCATTACACATATATTATCATGATTAAACCCTAAATACAAATGATTTAGCATGAGTAAACCCTCACTGGACATCATTTATCATGTGTAAAACCATCATTGCACGTGATTTATCATGAGTAAAATCTCACTGAACATGATTTAGTATAAGTTAACCCTCACTGCATATGATTTAGTACGAGTAATTCTTCATTACATGTGATGTATCATGGTAAAAGATACACATTTTTTCATTAATTAAGATAAATATGAGTGCATGATCATGTGTATATATATATGTCAACAAACAAAAATAATCATAACACTTTGAAAACCATTTCATATGTGTATCCTAATAAAGTACATAATTATGTATTCAATTGTTTTTGCATAAAAAATACATGTATATGCCTTCATTCACAAAAACATTAGTGTGTGAATCACCTACTTATGAATTCACACATCAATTAGAAATAACCGTATCACCATTACATAAAATTATAAAAAAAATTCATTCATATAATAAGTAATACAAATATATATAAGTATACATATATGTTTGTGTGTATAAATATGTAAGTATACATGTCTTAATTAAATATCTTTCATATGAATTGATATATATATATATGGATATATATTTATATATATATATATATTTATTATTTTCAAACATCCACCTATTTTATAGACAAATAAATTAACTCTATAACCTTGATTATAATCATAGGGATTAATTTAAAATTTGACAAACATTAATTAAATTTTCTAGAAGAAAGAATTTCGGTAAATTTTGATTTAAAACATTCTATTAAATGTACATAAACATATATATATATATATGCATATATAAATACTTGTACATTAAAAAAATTAATATGAAAATAATATTATTTTGAAAATATAATACAATGCACATATTTAAAAAAAGTATAATTGATGTTCTTTTAATACATAAAAAAGTTTTAAGAAAAAAACATCCCACGAACCCAAGAAAATCAAGCAACCAATAACAATCATGATTATTTAAAAAGTAACATAAAGGGGGACATATTTACATTTTTAAATCAACCAATGTAATAAAATAAACACACTGGTTATGGATTAAAATAACTTTGAATATTAAAAATTCAACCTTTAAAATTTTAAGCATGTCCAAATTTCATTTTGTCATTATGATGAATTATTAAATTCTTCTTTAATAAAAAATTATTAAGAAATATAAATTTACAGAAAATGAGTGAGTAAATAAAACATGTATTTCATATAATGCTTGAATTTATTATACAAATTTCCACTACTTTGTAATTGAGAAAATAATTACATAGAAAGGGAAATTTAATACAACTAATAAACATGAAAACCCAAGAAGAGTTCCATAAATTAGAACCCCATTCCTCCATAAAAATAGTAGAAATATTATTTGAACAATCAAGTAGTAAATAATTCAAAACTAACAAATACCATTTGGAATAAATCACATGGTATTCAAAAAAAAGTTTACTAAATGAAACTTCATACATAGTGAATTATTTAACCACAATATCACAACAGGAGAAAGTATTTCATAACTGTGAGGATCAAATACCACCATTTATTTGGAAACAAGAACAAAGCCAAAATAATTTTAGTCATCCGAAAATATTTTTACAAATATGATATTTCCTCACCTTGAAGGTGGTACTACAACAATGTAATATGGAAAAGGAACAACTATATAGGTAGTGAATAACTTTCTAAAGTAATATAAATGTTAATTTCTATGAATTTTGAAGAAGGAAAATCGTGTCACAATGATAATTAAACAAGAATGATCCTAATACCATAAATTTAGGAGCATGAATGAAGGTTTCATCAATAATGAAACATCACTAATAAACTATTTTAAACACCTCAAATACCCTTACTTTGCAGGTGATTTCAACATCGCCATGAAAGAGGGAAAATCAGTTGCATAGTAGGATGAGTTATATACTTGTGATAAATATGGAAATAATTTGTATGTAAAAGAATTGTTTTATAAAAGTAATAGAAAACTGTTACAGTGAGAATAAAAACATAATCTCCTACTTAGACTCGGATTACATAGTAGAACGAGATGAAAATACCTTCAATGTTAGAGTTTCCGTGTTGCGGTAGAAATACTTCCCCCATCTAGTTTCCCCCATATGCAATAGGGTTTTTATACCCGAACATTCATAATCCAGAGTTCTCAAAATAGTGTGAACACACTAATTGACATACAGATAGGGAATCCTAATTTTACATAAAATAAGACCTTAATTTTATTCTAACAGATTATTTGGGAACCAAATCAAAAGATAAAATATTAACAATACTAAAATTCCTTGTCAGTTTTCAAGAAATATGACTCATCATCATAGTAGGAGATTCTATGGAGGATATTTCCGTGGGAAGCATGAAACTTAGAGCTACCCTGAGTCGTCGACACAGGTTTCAAGCCGACCAACCATCGACGGGTCTATTGGGTTCTTCTGCATGCATCCAAACAAGATTGAATAGGTTCCAAAAAGAAACCCCTCACACCCAAACTAATTCCAAAAAACTAGTAGTGGTGCATCGATTCCATGTATATTATGACACCATCATGATTCACCCTTCCTGATTGGTTAAGACGACGCAGGGGGAGGGTAAATCGCATCGATTTTGAACCCTACCCTCCCTAAACCCAAATCCTCTTACCATTTCTAATTTTTTATATTTTTATTAATAATTCTAATATTCATGTGTTTATATATATTATTGTTAATACAAACTCACTCACAAATATATAAATATATATAAATATGTCAGTTATTAATGAGATAATATTTTCCTAGTTACATCAATAATATACATGTAAACAATATTATTATTTATTAAAATAATAATTTTCATTATATAGTCTAATGTATTTCATTATGAATAACAAATGATTTAAAAAAACCATAATGATTTGTGTTATTTTAATTTTCACCGAATACATGTAATATATTTTATTTTTTCGGTGTATGTCTATATATATATATATATATTATTGTCTCACAATCAATTCTAACAAGTAATAAATAAACATGTAGATTCCTTGATAAAAATACAAACATTAAGGTTTAAAAATTGAATTTTATGAAACTATATTGTATTTGAATATCTTGAAAAACATCAATATTCCATGATATTGAAAATATTATTTACATAAATATGAACATGAATAAACTCTTTTTAATGTTAATTTATCACTACAACGTCCACAAAAATATACATATATATTAGTGTAATAGTTATATTTATTTATTTATTTACTATTTTAATTTATAAACATTTTTTCTAAAGTAGCTCAAATTATATATGTGACGGTCATTTTATGTATAAATAATTTTTCTTGAAAAACAATTCATTTTTTCTCTAGAATAAAGAATTGTAAATCTTCCACCAGTAAGGATGATGCTGATTTTTACATTCCTTTATTCCCTTACATTTATTATACCCATTGTATTTCTACTCATGGAAGATCCCAAATGAATGTGCTATGATATCATCACCATCATGTTTGTTATGACTTGTCATTATTTATTGTTAATGATTGTTATAAGTTTAATATTACCATCTTCTTAGTTTACAAGAATGTATCTTTTATTGTTCTTAATGTATGGATTCAATAAACAAGTAGTTCTTTTATTTATGATATATTAAGCTTATTTTACAAAGATTCAGAATTTCCAAACAACATACTATGGAATTAAATTATACCCCCCTAAAAAAATTTCCCTTGCAATTTCATTACATACAAAAAGAACACATAAATTTTAGCATGGATTTAGGGTTGTTACCTTCCAATATTTATCATTCCTCATTTCTCATTATTAGGTTGATCATAAAGAATAGGGGTTCACCTAGTGTAACAGTACCTCAATGAACGTTCAAATTCTTCCACTTCCTTAGTCTAGATGCAGTCCGTGCAACTCGGATTGTACTAATTTAAAATATTATGCACCTTTTGAAAATAATTTTTTCTAACGTATAGTTTCAAAGCATCACTATGTACCAGGTTTTTGTAAAATAATCTGATAGGGTCATCATTGATGTTTTAAAAATATGGTTCATTGAATATATTGCCTATGATACTAAAATGATCAGAATCCATGACTATATATATAGGCTTCTTGTAGGTCTCCCTCTTCAATAGCTATTCCAAAATAAAATAGTGCATCATATTCTCTAGACATGGTGAAATATTTAAAAATTTCATGATGGTACCTCCCTTTCTGAGAAAGGTGAGAGATTTGGGAGCTTAATATGTGATCACAGGTGATCCATGATCCTTGATTATTCTATAGTATGGGGGATGTTTATGATATTTCATAGAGTCTGTTTCATGAATGTTGGAAATTGGAAAAAAAAATTATGTTGTGTAATAATGGCTTCGCTATGATTATTACAATAAGTCCTCAGAAAGGGACAAGAGTCTCATTCTTGGTTCTTCCACTTCCATATCAAAACTATCTTTTTATCTTATCGATGAAACATATCAAATTTTAATATACTCTAAGACACAATTCTATACATCTCAAAGTCAAATGATTTATTACTCTTTAATGAAAAGGATCTAGTTAATTCTAAGATTGGAATTTAAAGGCTCATAGGGTCTCTCCATATCCATACTTCAAAATTTATTTATACCTCATCTCTGATACCAAATGTCAAACCCCAAAAATAATGTTTCATTTTTTATAAAAATATATCACTTAATTATTTACACAACCTAAGATTGAAAAGGTACATAATTTTAGATATTCTGGATACATTTTGAGAATCCTCAACTAAAAAAACTAATAAAAACTTATCGTTATAATGGAAAAAAACCTTAGTGATACATTGTCCACTATCTCACCTCAATGTGCCTTTAATCCCTATGAAAAGTTATTTTGAAAGCATATGGTGAGTGTCAAAAGCTCAGTAAGGGGTTTTTCAATGCAAAAATGAATCCTGATAGAGTTCTTCAATCAAATGGTAAAACATATTATAATATTCATTAATGAATGATTAGGGAAACATGTAAATTTTTAAAAATATACCTTTTAAATAAAGGATTTGAATTTATACTTAAAACTTTTGGAAAAAATACACTTTGATCATTTTTAAGGTAATAGTAACTTCACTAAAATTACTATAAGAAATCATAATAATCTCTCAAAGGAAACTTGAATCATGATAAGGATTCTCAATTCACTCCCAAGACATGAATGTGGCATAAGCATGAGTTGCGAGCTCATTTCACACGAATAAAATGATTCACGGATCATTGCACATAGATTAGCATGATTAAACCCTCATTGCACAATATTTAGAATGAATACACACACATTAAACATCCTTTAACTTGAGT
Organism: Viscum album; assembly: GCA_963277665.1. Lineage (NCBI taxonomy): Eukaryota > Viridiplantae > Streptophyta > Magnoliopsida > Santalales > Viscaceae > Viscum > Viscum album. The sequence goes on along the minus strand of OY728152.1, from coordinate 1,578,497,850 downwards.
AAAACCCTCATTGAATGTGATTTAGTATGAGTAAACCCTAATTATACATGATTTAGCATGAGTAAGACCTCATTGCACATGATTTAGTACAAGTAAGCCTTCATTGCATGCGACATATCATGGTAAAAGATATATATATTCATTAAAAAAATAAATACGAGAGCATACTCAAGAGTATGTATATATATATATAAACAATGAAAAATAACCATAACACTTGGAAACCCATTTCATTTGTGTTTCCTCATATAGAACATAAGTATGTGTGCAATATCTTTTCATAAAAGATACATGTATACACATTCAGTCACATAAGCATTAGTTTTTGAATAAAGCATAATCACATACTCATTCATTCACTCATTGATTAGAAATAACCATAACACCTTTACATAAAATGAAAAAAACAACTTCATTCATATAAAAGTTATACATATATATATAAATATATATTTGTGTGTAGAAATATGTAAGAATACATGTCATAATAAAAACTCATTCATATGAATTGATATATATATATACATATATGGGTATATATATATATATAATTTAATACACTTGTTTTAAAGAAAAATAAATTAACATGATAACCATGCTTACAATCATATGGCTTAATTTGAAATTCAAGCTACAATAATTTAATTTTATGGAAGGGAGAATAACGGATTGTTTTTATTTAAAACATTCCATTAAATGTATATAAATATATATATATATATATATCTGTGTGTGTGTGTGTAGACTCAAAACATTAGTATCATAAAAATATTATTTTGAAAATATAGTAACAATACTCATATTTGTAAAATTCATACTGAAGTTCCTTAATTACACAAAATAATTTTAATAAACACGCTTCACAAGAACCCAATAAAATCAAGAAACTAATAAATATAGTGATGTTTTAAAAAGTAACATAATGGGGGTTGTATTTACATTTTGAAATAAACCAATTTAATGCAATAAACATAGTGTTTATGGAATAAAAATGTTTGAATATTAAAATATCAAGGTTTAAATATTTAAGTATGGCCAAATTCCTTTTTTTCATCAAGTTGAATTAGTTAACATTTATTTAATCAGACATGATTAAAAAATAGAAATTGACAAAAAACGATTTGGAACGAAAACATGGATATCATATAATGCTAGAAGGTATTACACAAAAGGCCACTGCTTTACAACTGAGAATTGAATTTCATAGAAAAGGCAATTCAATTCTACTGATAATTTTGAAAAAACAAGAAGAGTTTCATAAATAGAACCCATGTTCCACCATAAAAATTATAGAAAAATTATGTGCAAAATCAAGTAGTAAATGCTGCAAAACCGACTAATAACATTTGGACTAAATTACATGGTTTGAAAAAAGAATTTTAAAAAATGAAACTTCATACATTGTGGATGATTTCACCACCAGATCTCAATAGGAAAAAGTATTTCATAGTCGCGAGGACCAAATGCAACCATTGAATTGGAAAGAAATACACTGCCGAAATAATTTGAGTTATTAAAAAATATTTTCACAAATATGATATTCCCTCACCTTGTAGATAGTACTACTGATATGCATCAGGGAAAAGGAATAATTTCATAGGTAGTAAATAACATTCTAATGAAATAGAAAGGATAATTTGAATGAATTTTCTCCAAGAAAATCCCCTCACAATGATCATTACACCAGAACGATTCTAATACCATAAAAATAGGAGGCCGAAACAAGGTTGCCGCAAAAAATAACATTTTAAATAAATTATTTTAAATATTTCAAATTTACCATACTTTTTAGGTGATTTCAAAACCACCATGAAAGATGGAATAATCAATTTTAGAATAGGATGAGTTAAGTCCCAGTTATAAACATGAAAAATAATTATAAGTACAATAATTTGTTTTATAAAATTAATGGAATCCCCTTACAATGAGAATAAAAACACCAACTCCCCCTCACTCTAGTATTGCATAGGAGAAGGAGATGAAAATACCTTCAATGTTATACTAGCCATGTTGTCGTGGAAACACTCCCCTAGCCCATTTCCCCCCAATGTGTGATGGTTTTTATACGTAGACATTCATGAACCAGACTTCAAAAAATAGTGCAAACACACTAATTAACATACCGATACGGAATCATACTTTTACGCAAAATAATTCCCAAATTTAATTCTAAAGGTATTCATGGGAATGCAAATCAGATGAAAATTTATAAACAATAATCAAATGATTCATCTATTTTCTAGAAATTTTACCCACCAGCACAGCAGGTCATTTGAAAAAGGATGTTTCCATGGAAAAAATGGCACTTTGAGCTACCCCGAGACACCGGTGTAGGTTGCATGCCGACAAACCATTGGTGGTTCTGTCAATTTCTTCCACATATGGCCATGAAAGAGTCACCAGGTTCGAAAAAGACACCCCTCACACCCTATCTGATTCTCGACAACTGGTAGTGGTGCGTCGATTCCATGAATAGTTTTCCACCATAATGAGTCACACTATCAAGCTGAAGAAGACGATTCTATGGAAGGGGAAATCATGTCAATTTTAAACCCTACCCTCCCAAAACCCGATTCATCTTACCATTTCTAATTTTTTTTTACATTTTAATTAATACTTCAATTATTAATGTGTTTGTATATATTATTGTTAATATACACTCACTCACATATATATACATATATAATTATTTCAGTTATTAAAAACTCATATTCTTACACTTACATAAATAATTTAAGTATACACATTATTATTATTTCATAAAATAATAATTTTCATTATATAGTCTAATGTATTTCATTATGAATGACTAAAGATTTCTAAAATTCATAATGTGATATGTTATTTTTATTTTCACAAAATACATGTAATATATTTTATTTTTTCAATGTATGTTTCTATATAAATATATTATTGTCTCAGAAGGAATTCAAACAAGTAGTAAATAAACATGTATATTCCATGAAAAAAAATAAAAGCATTAATGTTTCAAAATATCTTTTTACGAAACTATATTGTATTTGAATATATTGAAAAATATCAATATTCATTGATAGTGAAAATATTATTTACATAAATAGGTACTTGAATAAAATATTTTTAATGAAAATTTATCACTACAATGCACACAAAAATATATATATTTATGTGAGTAACCGTTATATTTATTTACTTATTTATTTTTTTCAATTATAATTATTTTATTTTTAAAAATTAACTCAATGTCTATATAAAAGAGTCATTTTATGTATATATACATATTCTGAAAAAACATTTTATTTTAATTTTGCATAAAAATTTGTAAATCTCCCCCCTACAAGGATGATTTAAGAAATTACATTCCTCTATAGCCATACCTTTATTCTCCTCATTATATTTCTACTCATGTAAGATCCCAAAAGCGAGGGCTATGATATTGTCATCATCATGTTTTCTAATGATTTCTATTTATTTTTTTTGTAATGATTGTTATAGGTTTAATATTACCGTCTTCTTAGTTTTATGGGATGTTTCTAGTATGTTTCGTAATGTATGGCTTTAATAAACAAGGATTTATTTTTATTTAATATTTTTTTAATGTTTTTTACTATGATATAAAATTTATATACAAGTTACTGGGGAATTATAAGGTTACATGTGAAATTTTTTATGTATGCTATTGAAAAACTAAGTATTCTTCATTGAAAAATAAAAAGTATTCAAGACCAACTGTTTAATATGAAAACTAAATGTTTCTAATTAAAATTTCATGTTTACAAAAGGAATAATAGGATTATATTTTTTATTTCCCATGAAAATTAGTTTTCCCATCCCATGTTTTCAATTGATTCTCCTAAGAAAAAAGGATGAAAATATTATTAATAAATTAAATATAAAATTTATTTGATTTACCATGAAAGAAAAATACGTGTCTTAATATAGAACACATCACTTTTAAGAAATGAAAAATATTTATAAATTTCTACCATTTAATTTAATAGATTTTCTAACTCTCTAAAACGCTATAAAAAATTATCTTGGTTGTGTAAGTGATAAAGTATATTTTATAAATCATGTAATATATCAGATGGTTATAAGAATATAATTATATTGAATATGTTTATCTCCTAAATAAGAAATGTGATACAAAAAAAAAGAGTATATAATAGTATGAAATTGGGGTAATAAATTTTGGAAACAAGAGTTCTCTAAAAATAAGGGGAGTTGGGACTATAAAATCTGAAGCCAAAAGGATGAATCAAAAAGATTTGCCTTATATTTAAGGTATTAAACCTAATTTTTTAAGTGTGATCAAACAAAATGATGATGAAAATAAAGTTATTTTCATTAATGAATGATATTTTATTTGGAAATCAAAAGACTGAAGGCTTATTAATCAAGTAAGAAAGAACAATTTGATATTATTTCATTGATAATGATCCTATAAAATCATATTATATGAGTTTTAATGATAAAAATAAGGATCTTAAAATATAAATAGGACAATTTTTTCAAATAAATTCACTAAATATATCATTTAATTATCTATTAATAGTTATCACCTAGATAAATAAATAAACTTATGATTTTTGTTACACATTTATAAAGGAGAAATTGTTCATTAAACTCATATAAAAGTGGGGATTTATTCCATTCGAAAGAAAGTACTCATATGAAATGATAAATATGGTATTATAAGACATTTCTAAACCAAATGTGGTCTTTAATTGAAGAAATTAATTTATTATTTGTTATGTATGGAATATTTAATGTTATTGAAGAAGAAATATGGAGAAGTAGAGGTTATATAATAAAGCTAGATACTATTTGAGAGGGAGTGCAGAGTTGATATAAAAACAAGGATATCTGATAGTGGAATAATTTTTTCTTTTTAAGAATTTGAAATTTATTATGAAAAATATAGAATTAAGAACCAATATATTGAAGCCTATATTCTTCAATTGAATGCAGTTGCAGAAAGAATGGATTTTTATAAATGGGTTGAATAATATATAATGATCACAAACTCTAAAAAATCAATAATGAATAAATATGTACTATTGGGAATAAATTGAACATATAAATTGTAATATGTAAAATAAACATGATTTAAAATGAAACATAAAACAAAATAATCAATTAATGAGGTAATTCAATATTCTTTACAATCCTCATTTTATGATGAATAAAATATAAATAAGGAAAATTTTGAAGAGAAATGTTAATAAGGGATCATTATGGGATAATAGTAATGTGGAAAATGATATTTTTTTATGAATATGTGGATTAAAAACGGGTTTATTATTTTATTTTAATCATACATGAAAATAAATACAACATAGTTTTCATTAATAAAATAAAGATTTAGAACATTGATGAATATATAGTTAACAGTTATTTCAAATAAAATTAATAAGAAACATAAAACAATGATCTCTATTGATGATAATTTTTATGTAACCAATGATGTGGAAGTGATAATCAAGATATGAGGATCTAAAAATTCATATATTTATAGAATATTTTTAACTAAGAAATATTATTTCCATGTAAGATTATTTTGTGTAGACAAGAAGAATGTTTTGAATATAAAATCAATCGTCTCTCATTTCAAAAATGGACCACAAAATAGTTTTACATTCTATTCAAAATTATAATTATAATCAACATAATGATTATTTTCTTAAAAATATTGAAAATAATAATATATTTGCGGTTCATTACTAGTTCTAATGAACGGAATGTTTTTGGTAAGAATTTGGTATTCAAAAAAACTATTTGAAAAATGAGATTTTTCATTAATTAAATATAGACTGGTATAAAAATGGTATTCATATATATAAGATATTTATTTTAAAGATACATTTTGAGATGTTTATAAAATTTATTAAATTAGAATAATTTTTTTTACTTTCATATAATAGTGATTTCAAGGTTTATCATATGGATGTGAATTTTCCATTTAATATTTGAAACATAGAAGAAAAATTTATTATTGAATAATGTTATTTCATAATTATTAATAGTGATGGTATTATGGTATAAAATCAATAGGAATAAGTATTTGGGAAAACAGTGAAAACAAACAGGGTACTCTATACTATATGATTGTATAATATAAAAAAATGTTATTAAACGGTAGTTTGATATAAATATATATGTGAAGTAGATATCCACAAGAAATTTTAATAGTGTTTATAACAAAATAATTTAATATAAAATAAAAAATTAAAATCAAGATATTTCAGTACAAGTGAAGAAGAATTTTGAGATGTAAATTTTGGGTGAAATGAGTGGCATATTATGATTACTAATTTCAAAAAAAGATTATTATAATTTATAATAAAATGAAAAATAATATAGTGTATTGTTTATGAAATTTGGAATTGAATATTCTATGTACGTATCACAACTTTTTTTGTTAGGATGATATTGTAAAATGGTTACACTAGAAATAATTTTAATCAGAATGAATAAAATAGTTTAATAAGTAGCTTTATTTATCTAATAGATTAATAGATGATCAAGTATATTGATTTTCACAGTATTAAATTATCAAATTGTTCAAGAGATGTAAATAATTGTTTTATAAAAAAATATTTATATAATATATCAATGTCAAAATGAACTATGGTTTGTGGTATAAGAAAATTTTAGAATTGAATCTTCTAGGTTTCACATATGTGGGTTGGGATGTTTATTGCAATGATATTAAATCTAAATTAGATGGAAAATTACTTTTTTGTGAATGGTATGTGATTCGGCATAGTATGAAGTACAATTCAATTACATTGATAATATAAGATGTTGACTATATTGAAAAAAAAATTCATATAAAAAAATTATATGGATAAAAATATATATGTTAGACATAAATATAGAGGTGTAGAATACATTTTGTATTTCATATTTTCTTGAAAAAAATTTGCCTTCTTTATCATTAATATTACTATAAAATGATAGTGGTAAATCATCTAATTACAAGAATAAATCATAATGAGAAATAATTATCCCTCCAAATATAAACATATAATTTTAGAATCCCGCATTGACTAACCACTACTGATGAAATGTATCTTATCCAACATAGGATCCCAATATAATAAATTCTCCAATAAAGAGGCCACTAAATCCCAATTATTAATGAACATATCTATGTTTATATTCATTTCTATTATAAAATTGATCCAAGTATGGGATTGATTATTATTCAATGTCCACAAATCCGAAGTTCTAACTCTCAAAATTCAAGACTCGTCTAGATTTAGCCTTCCATTGATATCATGACTACAAAACCCTATTCTACCGATTTCTCATTTTATAATTTTAAAATTCTCTTAAAGGGAGATATAAAATCTAATAAATTATAAAATTTCACATGTTGATATATACTCTCAATTTGAAAAATGTTTTTTTACTTATTCTTAATTTTGTGTTCAAGATATGGATCATTGCTGGTCTCTAATGGTCCACCTTCTTGATGAATACTTCCTTTCACCTTAGCATTTTAGTGAAAACCACATTTAGAGTTTGATTCTCCAGTTTCACTTGTGGAGATTTATATATGACACCCTGGTTAGACTTCACTCCATATGTGATAGAAATATATATAGTTTTTATATGGAACCATCTTTAAACAATACATAATCTGTAATTATGTTAATAATTCCCATTGGGGAACTTTTCCTGAGTAGGGTTTTAGAGAGTTAGACTATAACTATTACATTACATCTCAAATATTACCAATTAGACACTTCTACTCAGTATCCATTTTTTTCAAAAAATAATAACTCTTGAAAAAAATATTCATGTGTAGTTATATAATTTAGACAACAAGACATTTCCATGAACCCATCCTTGACCCTATTTCTTTTTAAATCCTACGAAAAAAAATTTCAAAAAAACATGGGATGAGCATAAAAACTCAGTACGAATTATAAAATAGAGAAAGAAAACCTTATTCCACCAATAAATATAAGTTAATGAAATTTTACTTTTGAGTCATTAACAAACCAAAATAGATCATTCGATTTATGAAAAACAAATAGAAATAATAAATCATAAAGGTAACTTGTGGTATCCATAACATACTTATGTTTTTTGTTTTCACAACTATGTAGGGAGTTACATTTGAAATACCCATCATTGTATATTTTCTAAATCATTTAATATAAACATTTACGTGTACATCTTCCACATTACCCAATGCATTGGAGAGCTATCTCGGGCTCACCCACCGTAGGTTTATCACCTAACCACCTATATATTAAATCAATGTCCAATAACCATATAATATTCATAACACATAAAAAATCATAGATTAAATATAACATTTCCACATTTCAATCACAATATATCATTTCAAGATATTGACAAAATTAATGTTTTTTCATACCATATTCAAAACCATTTACAACATTTATTAAAGTGATTTTTGAATCAAAATTTCTTAAACCACTTTTACGCTTTTTAAAGAAATTTTAATTTAAAAAAATTCATGTCCATATAAATAAATCCTTCAAAACATTTTGAAACCGGGAAATTATTGAGAATGATTTCAATGAATAAATCTTTAAAATGTCTAAAATGATATTTTTGTTAAAGTGTTCCGGACCAAATGAGAGATGCTTGAAAAAAATAATTGGGGAATAACATTTATCAAAGAATATAATATCATGAGAATAAGGATATTCATGACATAATATGTCAAAGGTTATTATATACACCATATAAAAGAGAATTGGTGTATATAAACAAAAAGGTCTCAATGGAATGAAAATTGAGACAAAGTCCCTTGCAATGATCATATCCTTGGATTAATGGAAAATTAATGAAAAACATATGTGTGAAAAAAATACCCCCAATATAAGTGAATAGTATGTTTAATATAATCATATTTCATTCACACATATTCATTTCATGATATAATCAGGAAGTATAAGTTCAACCTAAGGAAATGAAATTCTGTTAAGAAGTTCTCTTATAAAAATTTGACAGCATAACGAAGTCACTTTAAAATTCAGAAAATGAGTTGATAAGAGAAAAAAGGGACTCTCATCATGTAGACAAAAAATTTAAAACAATAATAATATATAATAATATATCACAAAATATGAAAATGGGAATATAAATGACATAACATAAAATAAGTCTTCGAATAAAAGAGGAGAGTGAAAGGTTCCCTTACCGATTTGATAACTTATGAAACATACACCACATGAAAGAAGGACCACAAAATGAAGATGTAAATACCCATAAAATAAATTTTATTACATAATGAATTGAATTTTGGGAATACCATACACCACACAAAAGGAAATTGTGGAAAATATAGCATGAATCTCAAGAGAATAAAAAGTAAGATGAAAACCCCTTACCTCATGTCTGACGGGACTCGTTCGTTCATTACTCTCATGAATAATAAACTAAAGTTAATTCATTATTTATTAATAACGTTTAATAATATTATTATTCCTTTTATATGAATTATTACCATGTTATAAACATTTCATAATCATTTATGTTAATAGCATTCATTTTGTGGATATTTGGTTCTTGATTCAAATATGAACTTCCTATTATTAAAAGTTGTCCGTGTGGTCCAAATTACATTTTCACCAGAATAATATTCATGGTATACATATAATATATATATATCATATATATTCAGTATATATATGTATTTATAATAGTACCTAACATTTGGAGATATGAAATGAAATGAACTGTTCGAGTGGGTAAGCCATACGTACGCATGAACCCTACTTTCATTTCTATTTCATATTAAATGGAATTAAAAATTAATTAGAAATTTTTATATTATAATTCCAGTATAATATTATATATAATTTCATTAACTCTATATTTTACGCGTTCCACGTATGGCATTAACGAGTCATATCACTTTGAGGTGGAGGTAATCTGTATTTCCTCAAATTAAATTATCAAATTTACCTCTTATGGAAATGATAATAGTATGATATAAATGAAAAAAATATAAGAATAGATGAAATATAAATATTATATATATCACATATAAATTTATTTTAATCATTATGTCCACCATGAAATGCAATAGGAGATAATCAAACAATTATCGTTTCGTGAGGCAGTGGTTCTTGGTACGCAAAAACAATATGTTTGTATCCATTAGATGGAGGTCTGTGTAAGTTTAGATTGAATAATTATAATAAAAAACCTATTATATTTGAGATATTGGTGTTTTATTGAAAAAAATAATAATAATAATGGCATATGGAGTGAAGAACTAATATAAAAGAATATATCTTGAGGGAAGACATTACCTTTAAATTAGATAAATCCCTTTGGTTTGAACCAAAAGGATTTCTCGAAGTGTTTTTTTCAAGGTAAGGCTTCTTCGAGAAAGATAGGGATATTAAGAGATTATTTGGGAAGATTTGGGATGATCCATATGGGATTTATTGGTGTGTGTAAAGGTTAGAGGTGGTTGATTTTTTTAAGGGGGGAAGGGGCTCTTTAGGAATTTTTGAAAATATTATTTTACTATATAATTTTTTTTCAGTTTCTAAAGGTCCAAAAATTATTTAATTCAAAAATAATTTGTATCTAGGTAGAAATAAAATCATCAAAAAAGAATTGGATATGTTTCAGATATTTTATTATACTTATATGTTTTTATTTAACCCTTTGTTAACTTATTCATCTTTTATCGTGTCCTCTTATATATTTATACTATATGGTTAATATATTTACAATAAAATTTTAAGAAACCCAAAATGGATCATTACTGACTTTTGAAACATCATATTCATCATTTGGATAAATCATATATTTTCAATAATATTTTATCATTTAGTAAAATATAGATTTATTTAAAACCTCTTTTATGTCAATTTTATACTATTCATATCATGACTTTTAAAAAATACAATACAACCTAATTCTTGCGAAATATATTCATTAATTTAAATTTATTAAGTAACTATAATCCCTAAAATTATTTTATGCCATAAAATGTATCAAATTATATTTATTTTAATATTTATAATATCATTTATTTCAATACTTTATTAATGAAATATTTAGTACATCACCATTGTGTCATAATAAATTTTATTTATTTAATATCTAAAAATTATAAATAAAATACCATGTTGTAAGAAATATTTTTATATTTACAAAGAATATATATAGTTGAAGTGATCAATTATATATTCCCATATATCAAATATTTTAGAAACAATATTTGGGTTTCTGTTATTTTTTTCCTTACATTATAATAAAGAATATAAAGTGTCATTATCACTTCCATGTTGCTCCATGGGGTCCCAAAATTGACCCAAGGATAACCATGGTTGGAAATGTATCCACCAATAGGGTTAGGACAAGTTCATGGGTAATTTTATATTATTATAATATTATTTTTCACCCATACTTACCAAATTGACCCTTTAACCATGGTAAATAAAATATTTACTACAGTAAATATTCATAGTGACTAAAAATAAAAGTTATATATTTACACAATTTGGAACATCTGATTCTACATATAGAATATATTTTTACAAATTGAAAACATATAAGCTGTATATATTTATTTTAAATTTATTTTCATTGTCCAAACAAAAAAGCAGGTTATGAAGAAATAATATCTATCAAAAGATTGACCTTTTTTATGTCTAATTTTAGGGTAAAATTATTTCCCATGACTAAAATTGGATTAAATGGTAAAAATATAGTCCAATTACACAATAAAAACAATAAAATAACTAATCTAAAATTATAAATAAATTATATTAGAAGGCAGTTTGGAATTTAAATGCAGTATTTTTCACTATTCATACAGAATGAACTTTATCAGAAAAATACCAAAAAATTACACAAAGTAAATTTTGATGTCATTCATATAATTAAGAAGTTTATTTTGTTAAATGGAACATATAAAATTTAAACAACTTTATTTAAATGGTGTTCTCCATTAAAAGGCGGTAAAATGACCTTTTAAAAATATTAGAGTATTTATGCTTAAAACTAGTTTTGGAAAAACGTAAAAACATTTCAATAACATTTATAATCATATTGTACTTATTTATATTCATTACCACCAATAAAATGGCAATGAATAAACTAAAATTTAAAATAATAATATTATGTTATTATTTTTCCGTATAACTCAATATTTTGTGCAACGAAAGATTTCAAAGAAACTCGTTGTTGCGTATCAGGTACGGCATCGAACATAGAATCCCCTTTAAAGTGAAATTAATATTTAATTCACAAATAATAATAAATATGAAATTTTCATATTCTATATTTTCCTAGGCTGTTACATTAATCCACCCTTTTGGAAATTGCATCCTCTAAATTTTAAAATTGGGTTTGTTAATATTGTTAAACGTCCCACATTAGAAAAATATTCAACAATACTATTACTATAAAAGAAAGAATGAAAAGTAAAAAATGTTACTATAGATAACCCATACTAGGATTCCATGTAGGAAACATGGATATTGAGGAGAAACTAAGGGTCGTGTTCTCATATAGATTGATAGAAAAACGGATTTGGAGAAAGTTAACCACTAGAAAATCACAAAATTTTGATGGGTTAAGTGGTCATTGATTCCCTAGTAAGAAAAGTTAACATACATCGTTATTGTTTTATTTTCAATTTCATAAATCTGGATAATTTATTTATGATGTTGACTAAATACATAAGTAAATATACTAACTTTTCAAGTTGAGTTTCATCCTTTATTAAGTTTTTACAAAAACTCATCCTTTCTCCAAACGAAGAGTATTCAAGATGACTTGGTCACAACTGAAGTGCTAGAAAGAACATATAGAGAGTCACATAATCTACAAAAGATGAACCATATTCTTCCTATGTATTTAGACATTAACAAAAACCAAAATGGTTAGTACAATATTCGATAATCCCCAAAAAGGATAATCATTTATAAAAAATAAATACAACTCTTAATCTCAAAAATTGAGTAAACAATACCAAATATCTACAAATACCATTAAATATAAAAATTTCCTTAAAATTCATTAATATATACCGAACTAATTCTAAAACAAAAAATTCAGAATGATTTGATCACATATTCTTCCATAGTAAATCGTAACAATTATCTCTAAATAACATCGACTACTCTTAACGTCTCATACTGAAGTGTAATTAAAATAATCACATATTCCTTATGGAAGGATAATCATTACCATAAGTAACCTAAATCACCATATTTCAATAATAAAAACATAGATTCGTCCAAAATAAAATTTCAACCATTACTCGATAAATCAAATCTCACATTATTCAATTTTCATTCGGCATATAGTGTTTCCAAAAGAGAGAACGTCTTCCAAAATAACCTTTATCACATAATCACCAAATCCTTTTCCTATAATAAGTATATCCATTTGATAAATCATAATATAAAAAATTAACTTATTCTTGATCAATAAAATCATTTAACTAAAATGAATAATTTATACTAATCCGCTGCTTTACATAGGCTAGTGGTAGGAGATAATTCCCAATCACACTTTGCTTATGGGTTCGATTCCTATGGCCTTACCAGATATGATGGGTTGTCACCCATCTTGGTTTTTGTCCCTTTTTATGAAACTCAAAATAACCATAACATGATTTAACCTCAATTGTTGTCTTCTTTCTATCATTTTCATCCCATATAATAATTACCTCAATATCTTAATTAATGAAGACTTATTGACATTTTTTTACCTCTATAAAATAAAAATATTCCCAAAGATAGAACATCATACCTTGATCATGGTGTCCACCATATTTCATCATCATATTGTTTATGTACATAAATGGTCCATGCATTGTAAAAATGATTTATAGATCCTTCAAAATCATCTTCTTCTGTTATCCAAATACACCTTGTACAACTTTTGTCATATGGGTGTTCATAGAAAAATAGTTTTGGAAAAAAATCTTATATGCCATATATTTTCAAAACATCTGATAAAACATGATTTCTATAAAATAGTCACACCGAGTATGAGTTAAAACATTCAATAAATGGCTATTTTAAAATTCTATAAGTATGTGCTTAAAGACTATAATTTAAAATCAAATACAAATATGTGGCATCAGGGTATCCTTCTTCATCACCTTTTTTAAATAATAAAATGCTTCAAAATTTTATAATAAGGATAAATATTTAAAAATTCCTTGATAATATTTACCATTCATGAAAATATGAGAATATTGAGAAAATATGATTTAATTAAATACAATCCATAATCCATGATAGCATCAAGGTATATTGTCAGTGTTTGATATCTCAAATAATTACTTGCTATTGATTTGTAAGATAGAAATTGTTTCAGAGTCATCTGGACACGACTTTTCAATAATTATTTTAAGAAAGTCATCATAATGTGATAAGAATTTCATTTGAGATCCTCCTCCTTCCATTTATAATAGAAATTACTTGATCTGAAAAAGTTACAAAATAATTATTTAACTTAAGAAGTATACATAGAGACTAACTATGTGAATAACTAAAAATCCAAATCCCTAATGTTGTCCAAAATGACCTCTGATACCAACTATAAGGACCCAACCTTAAATAATACATAATCTTGAATGAAGTTATTAATTTACATTGGGTGTATTTTTTAGGTTTATAGTTTTAGAGAATTATTCCATAACTATTACATTACATCTCAAATATTATAAAGTAGACACTTATACTCAGTATCCATTTCTTCAAAAAATAATAACTCTTGAAAAAAATGGTAAAGTCTAGTTCCATATTTTAGAAAACATGACTTTTTCATGATCCCATCCTTGACCTTATTCATTTTTATATCCTTTAAAACAAAATTCAAAAAAACTTGGGATGAGAAAAAAACTCACAGTATGTATTATAAAAGAAATAAAGAAAACATTAGTCCACACGTACATAAAAGTCAATGAAATAATACTTTTCAATATTTAACATAACACACTGGATCCTAAGATTTATTAATAACAAAAGTAAATCATTAATCATAAAGGTAACATGCAGCATCCATAACATAATTATGTATTTGCTTTCACATCTGCGTAGGGTGTAACATTTTGAATACCCATCATAGTATATTCCTGAAATCTCTTAGGAGAAACATTTATATTTACCTCTATCATGATGCATAATGCATTAGAGAGCTATCCCAGGCTCACTTTCCATAGGTTTATCACAGAACCACCCATATATATAAACAATGCCCAATAAACATAATATATACATAACACGTAAATTAAGCATAAATGAAATATTACATTTCCACAGTTCATTCACAATATATAATTTCAATATATTGACATAATCAATTATTTATGAAACCATATTCAAAACAATTTAAGACATTTAAGGAAGTGATTTTTGAATCAGTGTGTCCCATACCACTTTGAATATTTTGAAATATATTTTTATTTCTAATCATTCATGTCCATATAAATAAATCATTAAATTCATTTTTAAAACATACACATTAATGAGAATTATTTAGAAGAATATATCATTAAAACATTTAAAACGATTTTTTAGTTAAAGAGTTCTTATCTAAATGAGAGATGCTTGAATACAAATAACTGAAGAATAACATTAATGAAAGATTATAATATCCTGAGAATATATATATTCATGACATAATATATCAAAGGGAAGTATATAAACCATATAAATGTGAATTGGTGTATAACAACAAAATAGTCTCGGTGGAATGTATAATGAGACAAATTCCCTTGCAAAGATCCTATCCTTAGATTAAGGACGGATCAATGACAAAATTAAGTGATAAAATAAGAATACAGAAAATATAAGTGGATATTAATTGTAAAACAATCATAGGTCATTTACACATATTCATAGCATGACATAATCAAGAAGTAGAAGTTTAACACAATGAATTGAAATTGATTTAGGAAGTTCTCTAATTGAAAATTGATAGCATAACAACATCACGTTAAAATTTATAAAATGAGTTTATGAGAGATAAAAGCATATCTAATCACATGGACATAAAATTTAAAAAATTAAGGATATATAATAACATATCCCAACATAATAAAATGGAAATTTAAAATACATAACCTAAAATAAATCTTTGATTATAATAGGAGAGTGAATGTTTCCCTTGCTGATTTGGTAACTTATGAAAAGTACACCTCATGAAATAAGGGTCATACAATGAAGATTTAAATACCTAAAAATTAAATTATACTACACAATTAATACAATCATGGGCAGTATATACCCCAGACAAAAGTAAATAGAGGAAAATATATCATGAATCTCACAGGAATAAAAAGTTAGATGAAAACCCCTTACCTCATGTCCGACATGACTCGTTCATTCTTTAATCTCCTAAATAATAAAATAAAGTTAATTTATACGTGATTAAGAACCTTTTTAAAGTTAATTATTCCTCTTTTATTACTTATTACCATGTTATAAACATTACATAATCATTTAAGTTAATAACGGCCATTTTTTCGATATTTGGTACTTCAGTCAAAAATGAATTTCTTATAAGTAAAAGTTGTCCATGTAGTCAAAAGTCCATTATCTATAGAATGATACTCATGACTTATATAATATATATATATATATCATACATATACAGTATATATATGTATTTATAATAGGACATAATATTTGGAGACAAGAAATGAAATGCACAGTTCATAGAGACGGTAAGTCGTACGTAAGCATGAACACAAATTTCATTTCTATTTAATATTTAATGGAATGAAAACGTAATGATACATAAGTATATAATAATTCCAGTATAATATCATATATAATTTCAATAACTACATCCTTTACACATTCCACTTATGGCATGAACGAGTTATATCACATTGAGGGGGTGGTAGTCCATACTTCCTCAAATGAAATTATCATATTTACCCATTATGGAAACCATAAACGTATGATATAAATGAAATATATAGAATAATAGAGATACTATATATATAATATATAACATATAAATATAGTGCCATCATAATTGCCACCATGAGAGGCGGTAGGAGATAATCCCACAATCATCATTTTGTGAGGCAGCGGTTTGTTGTACATAGAAACAGTATGTTTGAATCCATTTAATGGAGGTGTGTGTAAGTGTAGTTTTAATATTTATCATAAAAAAACATAGTATATTGAGTATACTGGTGTTGTTATGTAAAAAAATAAAAATAAGAGAATAGGAATGATGAAATAAAATAAAAGAAGCAAACATGAGGGAAGATGTTACCTTTAAATCGGGTAACTCCCATTGGATTGAACCAAAAGGCTTTCTTGAAGTTATTTCCGCCTAAGGTAAGGCTTCTAGAAGGAAGAGACGGATCTTGTGGGATTATTTGGGAATATTTTGGATGATACAAGGGGCATTGAGAGGTGTGAGTAAGGGTAAGAGGTGATGGATTTTTAAGGGGGAGAGGGATCTTTATGAATGTTTGGAAATATTATTTTATTATATAAAGATATTCGGTTTCTAAAGGTCCAAAACATATGAAATTAGAAGATAATGTGTATATAAATCGAAATAAAATCATCTAATAATAATTGTACTAGTTTTGGATATTTTTTAATCTTAATATTGTTTATTTAACCCTTTGTTAACTTATTTAACTTTTATCATGTCCTCTTATATATTCAACCTACATGGGTAATATATTTACTATAAAATTTTAAGTGACCCAAAATGGATCATTAATGATATTTTTAATATCACATAATTTATTTGGATGAATGCTAAATTTTTAGGACTATTTTATCATTTAATAAAATATTTATTGATTTAAATACTCTTTTATGTCAATTTTAACACTATTAATATCATGACAACAAAAAAATCCCGGCCAACTTGATTACTTCTAAAAACCATCATAAATTAAAACATAACAATTGATTATTATCCTTAATATTATTAGATTTTATAAAAACATTCAAAATAAATTTAGGTTAATATTTATAATATCATTTATTTGAATTCTTTATTAATGATGCAATTACTCAATCACCATTGTGTCATAATTAATTATATTTATTTAATGTATAAAAATTATTAACAAGCTACCATGGTATATGAAATTTTTTTATCTTTAAAAATAATATATATAGTCTAAGTGATCATTTAAATAATACCATATAAAAGGATTTGTAAAAAATATTCATGTTTATGTTATTTTTGTCCTTACTTTAAATTAATTAATATAATGTGTCATTATCACTCCCATGTGGCTTCATGGGGTCCCCAAATCGACCCAAGGATTCCCATGGTAGGAAATGTATCAGACAACAGGGTTATGAAAAGTGTAAGAATAATTTAATATTATTATAATATTATTTTCACCCTTATTTATCGGATTTAATCATTAACAAGGTAAATAAAATATTTACTAAAGTAAATTTTAATAATGTCTAAAAATAAAAGTCAAATTTTTACAAAAATTGGACCTTCAGATTCCTAATATGGAATTCATTTTTTCATCTTCAAAACAAAAAAGTTTCATAAATTAATTTAAAATTAATTCACATTGTCAAAATAAGAAAAGTGTGTTTTAATGAAATAATACCTATCAAAAGAATGACCTTTATTTATGTCCAATTTTGAGTAAAGTAATTTCCAATGACCAAAATTGGATTAAATGGTAAAAATATAAACCAATTACACTTTAAAACCGATAAAAAATAATTTAACAATATAAATAAATAATATTAGAAGGTATTTTTGTAATACAATGTAGTATTTTTAAATATTCATAAAAAAATAAATTTATTAGAAAAATACCTAAAATTTTCCAAAAGTAAATTTTAAAGTCCCTATTATAAGGAAGATGTTTATTTTGTCAAAAGAAACATATAGAAGTAATAAAAACATGATTTAAAAGGGGTTCTCTAGCAAATGTTGGTAAAACACCCTTTTGAAATTATTAGAGTATTTATGCTTAAAATTGGAGTCATTATCACTTTAAGCCTATAAATTTTATTGGATTAATACGAAAACATTTGTTAAATTTGTGTATATGACAACCCTGTTTTTTATTACAACTTAAACATGCTTTATTACATAAAACTTCACCTGATACAACAAATAAGATCGAGAGGTTTAGTGTCTTTGGGGCTTAGGATCATTACATAGAAACTTTAAAATTGAAATACAACATCTTTATTGAAAACTTCCTTTACATGACCACTACATTCCTTCGTACTTAGCATTGCATTGGATAACCTAAGGACATGCATAAGAAAAGGGTGATCTATAAAGCCCAGTAAGGGAGTACTCATGGAATAACATGAGGAGTACAATACATGTTAGGAAATAGGCATATCAATAGAGCATAAGAGAAACATGAACATAAAGTCATGATAAAGCATGATAATCATAACATGGAAATGTGGCAAAAAAACTTAACATTGAATTAGCATGAGCCGAGGCTCATTGGACATGGAGAATGAGTAAACCCTCATTTCACATGAATCATGAGTAAACCCTCATTTTACTTGAATTAGCATGAGTCAACACTCATTGCACATGATGTATCATGATACTATACATTACCCAATGCATTGGAGCGCTATAAAGGGTGCACCCTTCTTAAACATTTCATTTCATGCATAAGTGTGCCACATGGATCATAAAACATGGATTCATAAAACATAATCATTTATTCCACGATAAAGGAATGTGGAATTAATACATGAAACTTTATAATCAATAAGTAAATGTTCATAAAGGGGAATACCCTTGATGGAGAAATGGGCATGGTATTCACTACACAATGATATTGGCTTAGAAAATCGGTGTGATTTCGGTAGCGTAACGACGTGACATAAGAATTCATAAAAATAGTTGATGAGAGATAAATGGGTTACTCATCATATTTACATGTAATGGATAGTAATGAGGTCATATAGATACATGTCCCAACAATTTAAAATGAATTTAGATTCATGATACAAAAGTATTGCTTGAATATAAAAGAGGAGAAAAAGTTCCTTTCGGAATTTTGGCATAGTAACGGGTGTACATGGGAGGCATTTAATGAGAGAGAAAGGGGTATCCCATCATTCAAAAAATAAGAGGTTAGTATGGGAGTGGTTCGAAACCATACCCCAACATTCATAATTGAAATTAAAAGGGCAATACAACTTAAAGAAAATTGACAAAAATGAGAAAGGAAGAAAAAACCCTTACATGGAAGTGTGCTTCCAAAGGCTAGAGAGAGGCTTGTGAGAGGCTTCTTGTTTGATTGGGGCACCTTGGGAGGATTCTAGAGAGAGTAGGGAAGAGTTTGGATGAACTCCAAGGGATTTTAGTGAGGTGGAAGTGGGAGCTTGGGTGGGTTTATATACGAAAGGTGAGAGAAATCTTTATTATTTAGGTTTGGGACCCCTTATATTAAATTAATCCAAACCAAAAACCATCCCACGGTATTTGCCCATGGTTTCTGGAAAAGGAAAGAGGAAAAAAATATTTTACAAGGACATGGTCCGAACTTATTAAAAAATTAGGGTTTCTTATGTGGAGGTGAGTCACACTCCCATGGAAATTAATTTAAAAAGGCAAAGTGTTGAATAAGTCTTGAGGGGTTCATTAATTCTTTGAAAAGTAAGTCAAACAAACCCAAAATCTCATTATTTTAATTATAATACATATATTGGCCGAACATAAGGATTATGGTATTTTATTACATCACCATTGGGTCATTATGATGTCATAAAACACATTATATATTTAAACGGTATTTAATTTTTACCCAAAAATTTGACTGTCTCAGAAAATTATGAAAAATTCACCTTTGGATAATTTCGACATTCTGATTCCAAAAATAATATTTATTATATATAAATAGTTTTCAAAATATGTGAATTTTCACTTTTAAAATAAAAAATTATATTTATAAAAAATTCACTGGTTTTGACAGAAATGGATTTCAAACCTTAATAAAAATTTTAATTGCATTCATAAAATTATAAGATCATTTATATATAATAAAAATTAATTTAATATTAATAATAATATTTTATTAAAATATTATTTAATTCAAAAATCCCTTAATTTAATAAAATATAATTCTTAATTAAATAATAACCAAAAAACACCATTTGTACTTTAAAAACTATTACTATGTATCAAAAATGACTAGAAATTATATTCATTATTATATAAAAAAATAATGCACATGAACATAGTACTACATATTTGTTACATAACCCCATAAAATAGTCGCATAAGACCTAAGGGTAAGGTGTGCAATGGTGACAGACTCTTGGGGCGGCTCAGATAACATCGCTCAAGTGGTAATCTCTATCAACTTCCACTTTTCCCCTAGACGATCACGTTCGAGCTTGACATAATGAAGCTCAGCTTGGGCTTGGACAAGGGCGAAGCCCAAAGATGCCACCTATTTTCCGAGCACCGACAAATGGGAATCATATGGGGCAATTCTACTGGATGAGGCCATCGCTTCCTTTGTCTGAGTAAAATTGGGTTCGTTAAAGCCATATATTTATACTACTCATGTGATCACTGTTCAACGACTATAAAAGTAACGGTCACAAATCTTAACATAAAACCAAAGAAGTTGACATCTTATAAAAACGTTTTTCATAAAGAAACATTTAACTGGATCAAGAGGGATTTTCCATTAATGAAACTTTGGGTCGTTACAGTGTAGTCATATTGTAGTTATTTCTCTTCATTCCTTCTAATACAACAGCTATGCATTAACTACCATTTAAAATAATAATATTATATTATTATTTTTCTGCATTACTAAACATTGTGTGCAACGTAAGATTTCAAAGAAACTAATTGTTGCATATCAAGTACTCCATCGAACATAGCATACCCTTTAAATTAATATATATATTTAATTCACAACTATTAATAAATATGAAAATGTCATGTTTTTTATTTACTTGGGATGTTGTAAGTTTATATAATCTTACACTAATACATTATGATAATGTTTTCTCTATTTTAGAAAGAAATTAATAATCATTAAAGGCCTTGGATTTCTTCCATATAGTATCCAGATTGTCACTAATGCCATTGGCCCTTTAAATTTAACTGATTCTTCCTTTTTTGATAATATTTTTTTAATATTATCATCATTTTAATACTCTGACGAGTTCTAAGACAACATAGTAATCTCTACAACATAATCTAATGGTTTCTCCACATGGGAACACCCAAATTTTCCTAACATTCTAGATTCTACCATTTTAAACACCCATAAGTCATTTTCACCTATTAAAACGTATTTAAATGTGGAGATTCTATTCTATGGATGAAATACATTAATAAAACCCCTTCATTGAGTTCTTACCTCATGATGATAAATATTGAATCTATTCATCAATTTAAACCCTGAAAAAAACCTCATGCATGAATAATTATGCCTTTAAAGAGGGTCCTTATATATATAATGTGGGGGGGGGGTCTAAGAAGATGGTAATAATGTGGAAATAAAAATAACATGATTAGAAGCCGAACCATTCAACAACAGAAGTCGATGTATGATTCTAAAAAAATATCCATTAAGGAGTGATTGAGTAAGGTTGAAGTATCAATGAACTCTTGTAGGTAATGAGACAGTTTATGAAAACATTAGTTAAAATAAAATACATTATAAAAAATATATATGGTAGATAATAGTGGGATATAATATCGTTTTTTAAGAATTTATTATGATAATAAATGTTCTATTTATTTCTCCACGAATCCATTACACTGTTCTAAATGATATCATATTGATATTTTATAACATTTTATTATGAATAAAGTGGAAAACGGGGGTATCAGATAGAAATATATCATAATAAGATATAGTATTGATGATTATATTAAAAATTTTATTTCAATTTATATATTATCTATGTTTGTGAAGAATATGGGTGATTAATCTACCCCTATAACTTTAATATTTTTTGGAATAACCACTATAATGTTATGGATTTTGTATTCAGATAAGTAAAATATATAGAATACTCTTATATAACATAGGTACACTATTTTATGTATCTAGAATTAATCTAAATATATATATATAATATTTATAAGTAAAATAAATTTTGGAATGAGTTACTGAATTTATTGGTATAACATCAATTTCAATCACCAAAAAATTTATCATCATCAATAAATATTATATTCTAAAAAACACGTCCATTAAATACAGTGTGGTGTAAAGACACATCCCATTTTGAGGGTTTTAATTTGATGACCATTGATATGTGTTATTAATATTGAGAGTAAATAGAAAGTGGGATATTTATGAACCCTTTGAACTGTTAAAGGGATATTTTATTTTTTTCAACCATGACTAACTATAATTAAATTATCATTATACTATTTTTGTATTTTTTTGGAATATTTTTATACAATTTATTATTAATTTATAAGTAAATTAGAAATTATATGATTCTTTTTATATGATTAGGTATTTTTTGTCCGGGTTGAAATTTATAAATTATTATGTTTTTGGATAAATGTTTGTTTCTGTACATAAAGAAGTTGGAGAAACTGATAAAGGTTTATAATACACATTATATTTTTGTCTTCCTCATATATATAACCAGATATTGTATAATTTATTTTCCTAGAGATCATAATATATTTAATGGATTTTGAATCTGAAAAAATTCCCAACCAAGGAACTGTAACATTTTTTCTAATTCATTAGTCTTTTAAAATAAATTATTGGGATTTGCTAAAAAGTACATCATGTTTAATAAATATACTCAACATATATGCATTACAAAATCTTATATATTATTCATTATATTTTAGGAAACTAATAAAAGGTAATTTTTCACACACAAAAAATATATGATTAAAATTATCATATGTAATAATTAATTTTTTATAGCTTAGTGATTTTGTAAATTTAAAACCCATATTCTTGTGTGTAATAAATATCATAACATGTAGAATTTCTTTTCTAATGTGTATTGTATTGTATTTCACATATATGTCTGTATAGTTTGATTAAAATTTGTGATTCATTGAGATTAAATAACTAATTTTATTGAATCTATTAAAATTTTATTTGATTATAAAAAAATATTAATGGTGTTGTGATTGATAAATAGAAAAAATATATATTTACAATGATGAGGATGAATAGACTGTGATGTAGTTTTCATAATAAATAAAAGCTATAGCGGTTTCTATGAATTTTGTTGATGTTTCAGCATATGAGAGAAATATACCACAATGACATTCTATATAAGCTAATATTAGAAATAAATGATATAATGAACAATGGTGTTCCATGAATAAAGATGAAAGGATTAAACCATGAAAACGATCGAGGATTTTTGTATCAAGGAATTATTTCATGTTTTGTAATATTCTTTGAATTCTTTTCATGAAGATGTGTATGTAACTCCCAAGAAATTCTAAGCATAGTTTTGTTTTAATAAATTTTTATTCCATGATTTTTTTTATAAATTTATGTGTAAATATATTTATCATTTTATATTATTTGTAGTTTAAATCTATGTTCTAATATTCTTGGGAATAAATTATATCCGTTAATAAACATAAGTTCTAGTTATAAGATAATTTACGATATAATATTTTATTAAACATGTTAAATGATACTTCTCAATAATTATATGTGGATAAAATAATGAGGATACATTACAAAATAGTATAAGAACACCTCTTTAGACTAAAGACGCATGAATTTTAACTATACACCAACCATTAGGAATAGAAGCGTACAATTTAAAACAAACATGTCAGTTAAGATATTGTAGCTTGCAGCATCTGGATCCATCATCAGTAGGAGCCCTCTAAAGGAAATGATAATATAAATTAAAATAAGTGGAAAACCCAAGCATCATTTTCATGAGTAGAGTACTAATGTTCCCCGAGTATAGATACTAAAATTCCATCTTAGGGAGAAATTTATAGGAAAATAATTGTTCTGGACCATTGGGTTATATCCGTTGCGGTTTGAAAAAATGTATGTAATGATGAAATAAAAATATATCCATTGAAATATTTTTACAAATAATACTTATAATTACACTTGTAATTTGGAGATATCCTCCGTTATCAAATAAAAAGAATAAATATTCAGATACATTAGATTTAATAATTGAATTATCATTATAATCACATTTCTTTCAAAAACATATATTAACTATAATTTGTTATGAAAATAATAATTATGTCTTGATTTCATAAAAATATGTTACATAAAATAATTACAATTTACAGGATTAATATAATAGAAATATGTAAATCCAACAATTGCGTTGGTTTAGTTTATATATATATATATATAGAAAATGATTAAAGAAAAGGGGGGGGGGATTGGAATGGTTTTTTGTCTTCCTCGGTACAGATTGCACCACTAAACCAGTCCATCAAAAATTGAACCCACCCCCCATGGGAGCAGTCCACTAACACTGCGCAATCTCCCCCATCCGTCATCGACTGCCCAAAATCCCTACATGCATCATCCCAAACCAGAAAAGTCACATTTATCTATCCTCTTGTATTTTGAGGCTTCTTCCGCAAGAAATAATAATCCAGCTGAACCCTCACTATTCACCCCCTATAATCAAAAGCTATGGTGTAGGTGATAAACACCACCCTTGTAGTCTTCTCATGCCTCCCTCCGAAAGACGACAATAATAGTAGAGATAATGGTAATTTTTTTGAGCTTCCTTTGGAGTTTTTTGGTCATTTGGGTATATAAATATATAAAGAACTTATATAGAGAAACCCCTCTCCTCCAATAAGGAAAATGAATCCCTTCACCAATTCTTTGTTTGAATTTCTTCTTAGGCAAGGAAGAATTCCATTACCTTTAATCGATCTGGGCACCCCCAAGGATCTGCCTTCGTTTTAATTTCAATTGTAAGGGGAACTCGTTTATTTTATATATATGGATATATATTATATTTTTCATATTTATTTCCTATAAATATTTAAGTGATAATTTCCTATTATTCACGTTATTCAAGTATGATTATACTATCATTCCAAATTTTCATCTTTTTAAGTATATAAGTACATATATAGATATATATGTATTGTTTATAATTTCATGTTTTCAAATATATATATATATATATATATATATGACTGAATGATTTTGAATTTCTTCATGTTTATGTTTTTTTTGTACTTAAATATATGATTTATATATATATATATATGAATGTCATTGCATATTTAATTTAAATGTTCAAATTTTTACAAGTTTTAATTCTTCATCAAATATTCTAGTCAGGAGTAGATGTCATTTAAATTAATGTAAATGGTTTCTATATATATATATCTGTGTGTGTGTGTGTGTGTCTCTGTGGGTGTGTGTTTTTGTTCTTCCCCTTATTACATGTTTTGAAATGAATATAAATTTCATTTCAAGGCATCAGATCATCCTACTTAATATTTCTAAATTTTGAAATGAAGAATTATTTATATTGAAAATATTACTTTGATCATTCTTATATGTGTCATAAAATATTTCTTTTAATGTTATAAGTTAAGGGTATATGTACTTTTACTTGTTATTTTTTCATGATATTAAAAATATATGTATTTATATATTTTTAATAGGGTTATTTTTTGAAAAGAGTAATCTTACTATTACAATTACTCGTGCCATTATTGTAAATTCTTATATTTTACGTGATAATGTCAATTCGATGAATAGAATATTAATTTTATATTATATTATATTAATTTTTTTTATATTTTTTAATTTTTTAAAACATCAAAATTTTATTTAAGGAAATAAATATTTAGTAATTTTTTTGGGATAAATTTTTAATTATAAGTTTAAAAGTATTAATTAAAAGTAATTTTAATTACATGGATATTAGTTATTTTATAGACTTACCGTGCAAAAATATGTTATGACATTTGGTAGTGCCAAATATTAGTAGTTATTTTGCTTAGAACATAAACATTTATATATAATTATCAGTGTGCATGTGTATTAAAAGAAATATTATGTTTCCAAATCAAAAACCCAAATGGAAAATGAATATGTAAGGAATGCTAATAAATTATTTTTATGTCACATGGACATTGTACACAAGAAAGGGTAGTGGGGGAACACATTTCTAACCCATCCGGGTATGCCTAATACAACCTTCACAGTTTAATTTTCCCAATTATTTTGTTTTCAAAATATTGGTTAGTATTTTCCAAAAAACCATTGGTTTTTTAAATAATTTTCACATGTAAGTATTTTCATAAACTATTTAATGTTTTCAAGTACATAAATATTTTCACATGTATTAAAGAATTTATAAAAGTGTAAGTATTTTCAAAGTGTATGTCTATATGTGTTCAACAAATTAATTACTTTAAAAGGAATTTTCAAAACCATGGTTTCAAGGTTTGTTCAAAACCAGTTTTCAAAATTATTTTTTCAAAATTATAAGTACTTTCAAAATTATTTATGTAGTTTTTTTTCAAATGTTATTTTTTAAAAAGTATTTATCAATGATATTTTCAAATGTAATACCAATGAAATTTGTAAAAGTGTTTTCAAGAGTGTTTTCAAAATTATTTTTGA
This sequence comes from Viscum album, assembly GCA_963277665.1. Taxonomy (NCBI): domain Eukaryota; kingdom Viridiplantae; phylum Streptophyta; class Magnoliopsida; order Santalales; family Viscaceae; genus Viscum; species Viscum album. The sequence continues at coordinate 1,578,470,309 of OY728152.1, read as the reverse complement.
AAAGGGATAGGTATTTTCAAAAAGGGATTTCACTAGCTTTTAAAAACCCCCTCTATGGGAAATTATACTCACCCTTTGTTTTAAGAAAAAAAATTTAGGTTAATATAGATATTTCATAAATTTTAGCTCGATAAGGAGCTAACGTTAACAAAGATCCATCATTTTATTTCATTTACAGTATTAACATTGATAATATGTAATTGTGGTCCTTTCCCTCTAAAGCCTAATCATGAAAATATCCTCAGTTGTAAATGTGTATATATTTTTAATTTTAATTTTCATAAATAAATATACAACATTTGGTGTAATGGATCCCAAAGCGTAGGTTTGGGGATCTATAGTTTGTATTAGAGGAATTATTTATATAATATTGGATATGAAGAAATTTTGATAAAATAAGTTTAGTTTCTATGAATTCTCATTTTATGACACCTACTTTCTGACCTTCTAGATTGAGGGATAATTAAGGATTTATAAATCATCTTTCGAACTCCTCAGAAGTTGAGTAACCCTTTAGAACATATAATTCTTGTAATTCTTGTTCTCTATTTTATAAAATAGGAATTTAATAATTTTTCTCCTAAGTACAGTAACTGAATTTTTAGGATGAAATTATTTTTCAGTGGGGTATAATGTTACACCCTAGAAATTTTAAGTATAGTTTTATTTTAATAATTTTTATTTATTGATTTGTTTTATAAATTTAAGGGTAAGTATATTTATCATTCCATGTTTTTTGTAGTTTAAATATATGTTTTTATCTTCTCGTAATTAAATTATTTCCTTTAATAATGATAAGTTTTAGTTATAAGATAATTTTTGATATATTATTTTATTAGACAAAATAATGAGACATATAATTAATTATATCTGGATAAAATAAAGATGATATATTACAACTTAGAGTAGAACACCTATTTAGACTAAATGATTAAGAAGTTCAAATATTCAACAACCATTAAAAATATAAGAGTAAAAAATAAAAAGAAACATTCTAGTTAAGTTATTTGGGATTACAGTTTCTAGATCCATCATCAGTAGAATCCCTCCAAAGGCGATGATAATAAAATTACAAATAAGTGAAAAAACAGGCATCATGCTTAGGAGTAGAGTATTTATGTGCATTGTGTCTAGAAAATAATATTCCTTCTATGTGAGCAATTTATAGAAAAATAAATGTTTTTTATAGTATGGTTATAACCATTATGGTTTTAAAATTTTTTAAGTAAAGATGATAAAAAATATTGTCATTGAAATACTTTTACAAAGATTACATATACATAAATATGTCATTTGGAAATATGTTTCATTATCTAAGAAAAAGAATAAATATATAAATACATTAGATTTAATAAATGAATTATTTTTAGATTCAACATTCTCATTTTCAAAAAAAATATTAATTCTATTTTTTTATAAAAATAATAATAATGTTTAGATTGCATAAAAATAGGTTTACAAAAATAACTGATTTTTAAAAATTTAACATAATAAAAATATTTTAATCCGAAAATTGAGTTGGTTTAGATTATTTACATATATATATATACAACTAATTATGAAAAGAAATGAAAAAAGTGGAATGTTTTTTCATCATCCTCGGTACAACACAACCCATAGAACCAGTCCACCAAAAATTGACCCCACCCGGCATCAGAACAGTCCGCTAACACCGCATGATCTCACCATCCATCACTGACTACCAGATCCCCCAACTACCATCATCTGAGACCATAAAAACCACAATCTTCCATTGATTTTTAGTATGATAATTCATCTGAAAGCTACAGGAATGTAGCCATACACTCACTAGTCACCCCTTCACTCACAAGCTATGGTGAAGATGTCAAACACCACCCATATCATCTTCTCAAGCCCCCTACAATCCAAAGCAAAAACAGTAGAAAGCATGGTATTATTTTATGCTTCCTTTGGAATATCTTTCTCATTTATGTATATAAATATATAAGATACATATATGGTGAATCCCCTCTCCTACAATGATGGAACTAATGCCCTTCCCAAATTCCTCATTCGAATTTCCTCTAAGGTAAGGCTAATGAACATTGATTTCACCTAATCTAGGCTCTCCCAAGGATCTTACATCAGTTTATTATCATGAGTATGGGGAACTCTTTTATTATATATAGATATGGATATATGATGTATTTTTAGATTTCAGGCATATCTATATTTATGTGATAATTTCATGTTATTCATGTTATTCAAGTATGATTATACTTTAATTCCAAAAAAAATTAATATATATAAGTACATATATACATATATATATTGTTTATAATTTCATTTTTTTAAATATATATATATATATATATTATATGCATGAATGGTTTTTAATTTCATCATGTTAGTGTTTTTTGTTTTTAAATCGATGATTTATATATATACATGCATGTAATTGCATTTTGTTAATTTCAAAGTTCAAATTTTTAAAATTTTGACATCATCGTCAAATATTCTAATTAAGATTGGATGTTATTTAAATTAATTTTATGGTTTTCGTTCATTGTATATATATATCTCTGTGTGTGTGTGCTTGTATGTGTGTTTTCCTTCCCATCATTTCATGTTTCGAAATGAATATATATTTCATTTCAAGTCATAAAATCATCCTACAAAATATTTTTAATTTATGAAATGATGAATTTTTTATTTTTAAAATATTACCTTTATCATTCATATATATGTTATATAATTTTACTTTTAAAACTATAAGTTAAGGGTATATCTACGCTGATTTATAATTGTTCATGAGAGTAAAAGTTATATGAATTCATATAATGTTAATGTGATTATTTTGAGAAAATATTAATATTAAAATTATTATTATGCATGCCATTATATTAAATTCTTACATTTTATGTGCTAATGAAAATTCTGAGAAATCAAGGTCAAATGTCTATTTTTTTATGTAAATTTGATTATATATTATTTAATGTAATAAAACTTCAAATATGGATTTATGGAAATGACTATTTAATGATTTTATTTATGGGTGAGTTTTGAGACATAAATATTAATGTTTCAATGAAAAGTATTTTTAATTACATGGATGTTATTTATTTTAATGACATGCCATGTTAAAGAAAAATGACATTAGATTTGGTAGTTCCAAATCTTAGAAGTTATTTTCTTAAGAATATATATATATATATATACTTATAAATGTGCATTTATATTCAATGAATTATTAGGTTTCCAAATCAAAACCCACATTGGAAAATTAATATATTTATTGCATGATTAAAAATTGTATTTGAAAATAAATCATTTGGACATTATAAAAAAGAAAGGGGAGTTGGGGAACCCATTCCTAACCCAAGTGGGTAGGCCCAATATAATTATAAATTTTTAAGTAGCATAATTGTTTTGTTTTCAAAATCATTATTAATATTTTTAGAAAACCCAAAAGTTTATTTTAAAGAATATTAAAACATAATTATTTTCAAAATGGTAACTATATTAACGTAATTTATACCATTTCCAGAAGTGTATGTATTTTGAAAAAGTATATCTATATGCTTTCAAAATTTTAATTATTTTCAAATGCCTTTTGAAAACAATGTTTTCATGGGATTTTCCAAAATGATTTTTCAAAAACTAATTATATTTTATAAAGTGTTTTCAAAATGATGTTTTCAAAATTACAAACATTTTAAATAGGATTTGTAAATTGTTTTCCAAAAACAATTTTTAAAATATTATATATCAAATCTATCTTCAATAGTATTTCCAATGTTATTTTCAAATGTATTTTAAAAAGTTCATCCAAAAGAATTTTTCAACTTGTATAAGTACTTTCAAAAATTATTTTCATTGTCTTCTCAAAAACCATTTACTATTTAATTATTCTCACACTATATTTTTATAAATGTTTTCATGTTCATATAGTCCTTTTAAGGAGTTTGACTCGATAAAGAGATTTTGCAAACAACGTTACATTCAAAAATTTAATTGACAATGCTTAAATTGATAATATGTAAATTTGGTCATTTTCCACCAAAACCTAGACAAAAAATATCCTTAGTTGTAAATTTCAATATATATTTTAGTTTCATTTAAATAAAAAAATATACAGAATTTTTTGTACAAAATTTAGAAGCGTGTGTATGAGGATCTAAAATGTAGCTCCAAGTCTAAGAATAATTTTTTGGATGTTTCTAGAAAAAATTCTACAATTAATTATTTTGGATAATGATAAATAATGTTATAATGAATCTTGTAATATCAAATAATTATCCATGGATAGATTCTTTGAAATTTAATAAAACTATTAAAGAAAATTCGATACCAATTAAGATGGTGGGATAAAACATTTATGCTACTATTGGGAAGTTTTAATATCATTAAGTGAATGATTTAATTCCACAATATTCATTGATTTTATTTTAGGAAGAGGAAGATTGAAATTTTGTTAGCATTGTAAAATGTTGACTTGTCTAGGTTCTATATTGAATTTCATAGTTCAATATTCTTGAAGAAGTGAGCACATTCTATTTTTTTATTTGAATGCCTAATAAGAATATCATAAATTGTTCTAAAAGTATCTATAACTCTCTTGATATATACCACATTATTTTTATAGTACCCATACATGGGTTAGAGTAATTCTAATTTGGACGATATTGTGTAATGGTAAACATGAATTGGTAGAGGATGATACATCCCTATTCACATGAAATTGGTGATTCATTCTGGTGTAATATCTATAACATAAAGCGAAACCAATAATATAAAGGATTATATACACACTCTTGGTGTAACATCCAATGATTTTTAAAGGGAAACAACTTGTTCAATAACATACATGATACACCACATCAAGCTTAAACGAACAACATGATATTACTATTTAGTTTTTTCATTATAACCTATACTATACAATAGAGTTTATGAATAGTATTATCAAAATTATTAAAATATGATTTGTGAATGCATAAATAATTAATTATTTTGTGACCAGTTAATTATAAATGATAATAAATCATTTTTAATAATAAAAAGTTATATTTTTCATAAAATCTATTTATGTGTGAAAAAGTGAGTTTATAAGAAAATATCCCTCTTATTGGGTTGTATTATTGAAATATATATATATAATACTAAATATTTTTGAGAAAGTGTTGTTTTAAACAATACATAATGTTGTTATTTAGAGGGGGATATTGTTGAGAACAATACTCTATCAATTTATGACAATTTTGAGGCTCACAAATACCCTTTAATATTTTCTAATGATTTTATTTTTTAAGAATATTGAAGGAATTTTATATTAATAATATTTTTATTTCTAGTGGAAATATTTATATTCCTGAACAACAATGTTTAATTGTTATTGTATTCACATAAGTGTGATCTGGGAACACGGATCTGCTTAAGCGTGTTCTGGAAACACTATTCCTACTCTACATATTCAGGATCAACTTTATCGTGATCTGGAAACACTGTGCATACCCTACATGGAGAAATGTAGCGTAAGGATGAAATACAGTTTATACTATGAGTTATCAGAAAAGTATGAAAGATGAACCCTAAGTTAGAAGGAACCCTATGTTAGAAGGAACCCAAAATTTGGGTTATTGAAAAGTATGGAAGGATAACCTTGTGTAAGTGTTAAACGTTACGTTTTTTCTCAAAAGTATGGTTCACCAACCTTACTTTTGTAAACTACCATACATTATTAGAAATGTATGGATCAATTTACTTTTATTTGAAAGCTTATAAAAGTATGGATCTTTCATCATACATTTGAAAGTTGAAGAGAAAAAGTATGGATGAACAACCCTACTTTTGTGACGAACCATATGTTTGCAATCCTACGTTTGTGATATACCATACGTTGACAACATTACATGTGAAGCATACATAATCAAACTTACATTTATCATCTACATTACGTTCAGAGAATGTATACTGTACAAATCAACCTTACGTTTGATGTTAGAGAGTTTAAAGTTGATATTATTTTGAAACAATCAGCAATCTTATTATTTCGCTGGTTTCAAGACGGATTTAAAGCTTTTTTAAGCGCAAATTTGACTGATTCAAAGCCTTTTTATCAATGGTGTAAGGATCGAATTAAAATTATATTTTTATGATAAGTCTTCAAGGAAGTATCGACTACTCTGTAAGTTCAAATGTTTAAAAATCTCGAATCAAAAGTTGAATTTTGTGGATCTAAATTTTCAGGAGAAGTGGTTGTCATTATTATGATTTTTTCTGAACTGTAAAAATAAGAGAATGTTTGTAAACAATCGATCATTCATAAAAAGGAAGAAAACAGAGACTATCAAAAACATGGACCTACTGGTTCAAAGGAGTGACAAAGCTCTGTTTATTGAAGAAGAAGAATCACGATTGAAGATTTACTCATTCTACATTGAAGATCTACTGTGATTCTGATACTGCTAAATTTGTGAACTATATTTCTATAATTACTAAAACAGGATCAACTCAAAATGAATATTTCGTTAAGATCATTATTTTTGAAGGCAACGATCCATCTACTATCAATTTCTTGCTATTTCAGTTATGATGAACATCTAGAAATTATTTTCAAAGTACAGAAATAATTCTTCTCTATTCTTGAGTGACTACCTTCTCGTACTAAGCTTTGTAGGTTCTGTAAGTGAACCAGAAAGATTTTTTTTGCCTTAGATTGTAATGTTTTCTACTGCCGGTACTCATTTTTTGAATGGTTTGTTGAAACGAGGTCCATATAGTGAAAATCACCCAGCTTGTTGGTAGAGCATAGGTGGGGTGGACTAAGGGCCTTCTGTTCCCCGAACCACTATACATTGTGTGTCTATGCACGTCATATTTTTTCTATATTAATCTATCTGATTAAAGTTAAAAGACAGAACATGATCTTGTGATGATTTTTGAAAAGACACAATTCAATCCCCTCTTGTGTATATTTAGTATACTCCGATCCAACAATTAGTATCAAAGGTTAATCTTTCTGATAAAGCCTTAACAATCTTAAAGTAATTATACACAGAGCAAGATGACTGATACAAGAGAGGGAATGTCTATGGTCTGAGCACCATACTTCAATGGAGAAAACTATGGATGCATAAGTAGAGAATGATTATCTATCTGAAAACCCCTGGATATAGAGTATATTCTAAGATTCTGACTCCATATGAAATACTAAAAAAACCTAAAACATTGAGTGCAGCTACTGAAGATAAATATGATATGAACTCAAAGGAAATTAATTCAATTATATGTGGTGTAGAACCTAATGAATTCAACATAGTATCTCAATTCCCGGAAGAATACGAGATGTGGAAAACTATTTCTATTGCTTATGAAGGAACTAACAATATCAGGGAAATGAGATATGCTACTACTAAGCATAAATTTAATACATTCAAAATGGTTGAAGGTGAATGTATTACTCAAATGAATGGAATATTGACAGATATTTTCAATAACATAACCTCTTTGGGTGATCCCATTAAACCAGCTAATCAAGATTTAAAAGTATTGAGGGTACTACCAACATGATGGAATGGAATCTCTACTGTAATTAGACAGTTGACACCTGTCAAAGACATAACCATGAGATAACTAATTAGAACACATATTATGTATGAATATGGAATGAAATATGAATCTAAGGAGCATAAAGTGTTCTTCAAGAGAGAGGACACTGCCTTGAATGTGTCCTCGGAGAGTAAAAATAGAAAGATGAAGAAAAGTGAAAAAGTGAAATCGCAAAGTTTTGATTTATCAAATTCTGATGTGGAGTTGGCTCAGCTAGCCATAAAATTCACTAAATTCTATAGAAATAAGAAAGTATTCATAAAATCCTTAAAAAAGGATGACAAGGAAGTCATATTTTATGAATTCAAGAAAATGGGGCACATCAGACCTGACTGTCCTCAGCTAAAATAAGGCAAGAAAAAGAAATTCTTCAAAATAAATGATTATGATCATAAGGAAAAGAGAGAAATTAAAGCTACATGAAGTGTATCTGATGACTCCAGTAGCACTTCTAAATCAGACTCAGAGAAGGAAGAAGTAAATCTGAAAGCCAAAATGTGTTTCATGGCTGAAACAGATGAAATAAAATCTTACTACTCTTCTAACTCTAATTCTGAATATAGTTACTCTAATGAAAAACATGAAGCCTACTGAAATATGCATGAAGAAAAATAAGATTCTATATTTAAGAAGTATAATTCTTTAAAGAAAATTTCTAAGGTTGTTTCTGAAGATATATATATAATGGTAAAACAATATATGGAGTTAACTGAAATGTTTTACTCAATTAACAATAACAATAACAATACAGATAGTGAATCAAAGATAAAGTCACTGCAAACTGAAGTGGGAACTTAAAAAAATGCATCCCTTGTTTTTACTAAAGTAGAAAATACATTAAATGAAATTCTTGGAAAAATTTCATTAAAAAGGAAAGATTTGGATTTGGTAGTAAAGCTGAAAAACCCAAGCTGTACAAGAATTATTTAATTCCATGTGCAAAAAGAATAAATTGTAATTTCTGTGGAACAAGGAGACATATTTCTAAAAAGTTTTTCTTAAGACAACCCCAAATAAGTGGTATTAGGAAGGCTTTTGAATCAAATGATTTTTTTGACTCTTCTAAAATTAGAAAAACATAGAATGTATGGATTCCCAAATCTCTGCTAGCTAACACCCCTAGACCCAATAGAATATGGGTACCAATGAAAATTGTGTAAATGCCTTTGCAAGAATCAGGACACAAAAACAAAAATGTAATATTGTTTATGGATAGTGGATGATCAAGTCATGTGAGTGGAAACACATCAAACTTAACTACACTAACACAGAAATATGGTGGACTAGTTACATTTGGTGACAATGCCAAAGGGAACATCATTGTTATTGGAACAGTTGGAGATCCAAAAGTTGTCTCAATCAACAAAGTACATTATATACAAGGAATAAAACACAATATGATAAGTATCTCTCAACTATGTGATGAATATTATGTTTTATATTTTTCTAAAAATTGCTGTTCTTTTATCAAAAATAAACATTCTAAATTTAGAGCACCTAGAACTGACTATGTGTATACCCTGGATTTAAATTCCTTGTGTAAAAAACAAGTAAACCTATTAACTTCTAAAGTGAATGAATCTCAGATCTAGCTTATGAGACTTGGACATTTTAATGTATATGTTTTAAATAAATTATCTAGGAAAAAATTAGTTTATGATTTTCCTAGTCACAAATTAGAAATTAACAGATTCTGTGATGCATGTCATCTTGGCAAGAAACACAAATCATCCTTCAAATCTGTTAACAGAATTGCTACATCTAAACCTCTAGAACATATCCATATGGATTATTTGGACCTTTACGAGTATAAATCGTGGCTGGTAAATTATATTTATATGTTTTAGTTGATTACTAATATAGATTTACATGTATTTTCTTTTTAAAATTTAAAAATGAATCTTTTAAATTATTTGATTTTTTTTGTAAATCTGTTCAAAATGAAAAATGTTTTAAAATAATTTCATTAAGAAGATATCATGATAGAGAATTTGATAATCAGGAATTTAATTCCTTTTTCTCAAATATGGGTATTAAACACACCTTCTCAGCACCAAGAACACCTCAAAAAAATGTAATTGTTGAAAGAAGAAATAGGACTATTCTGGAAATGGCTAGGACTATGCTAAATAAATACAGTCTTCCTACCTATTTTTGGGTAGAAACTGTAAGAAAATCCTACTATATAATTTATAGAGTTTTAATTAGACCTCTTTTGAAAAATATACTTTATTAACATTGGAATAACAGAAAACCTAAAGTAAATTATTTTAATGTTTTTCGATGCAAGGTTTACATCTTGAACACCAAGGACAATCTTGTTATGTTCGATCCAAAATCTGATGAAGGAATTTACGTAGGATATTCAGCCACCTCCAAAGCCTATAGGGTCTATAATAATAAGTCAAAGATTTTTGAAGAATTATTTCATGTGGAATTTGATGAATTTGATCCCTTTGAGAAAAGGACAGATCAAATAGATGAATCTGACTCTAATTATAACATTAGACTTGAGATCTTGAAAAATGATTTAAAAAAAGATATAAATGAAATTCAGTCATGTTCAGAAGAACATGATACTGAAGAAACTATGAGTGTACTACCTAGACAGTCTATAACCCCAGTGAATCACCCTTTAGAAACTATAATAGGTGACTTAGACAAAGGAATAAAAACTAGAAAAAATATAGTGAAACTTGTACAATTCTCTGCATTTCTATCTCAATTAGAACCCAAGTCTATAGAAGAATCTTTAGATGATGAAAGCTGGATAATAGAAATGAAAGAAAGAATTAAACCAGTTCAAAATAAATGAAGTCTAATAATTAGTTGAAACACTATAGAATTATCCAGTGCTAGGAACCAAATGGGTATTTAAAAATAAGCAAGATGATCAAATAATAATAACTAGAAATAAAGAATGACTTGTAGAAAAAGGATATAATTAGGAAGAATGTATAGATTATGATGATTCCATTGCACCTGTAGCTGGATTAGAAGACATTAGAATCCATTTAGCCTATGCATCTCATATGAACATTAAATTATTTTAGATGGATGTTAAGTCTGCCTTTCTAAATGGTTATTTAATGGAGGAAGTTTATGTTGAGAAACCTCCTGGTTTTGAAAATTCTCAAAAACAAAATTCTGTTTTTAATCTTACTGAAGCTCATTATGGCCTTAAACAAGAATCTAGAGATTGGTATGAAATATTAATCTCTTTTATATTGAAAAATGATTTTACTGTTGTAATGGTAGATCAAACACTTTTTAAAATAACTATAAATACAAATATTTTATTGGATAAAATTTATGTTGATGATGTAATTCTTGGATCAACTAATAAATACCCTTTTCATGAGTTTTTAATGTTAATGCAAAATAATTTTAAATGAGAATGATGGGAGAATTATATTTCTTTTTAGGACTTCAAATTTATCAATAATATATTGGAAATGTTTTGAATCAAAGAAAATACAGTATTGATTTATTAAAAAAAATTGGACATGAAGACAAAAAGACATATACAACTCCTTTGTGCACTAATATAAAACATGATTTGGATGAAACAAGAAAATCAGTTAAAAACAAGTTATATAGAGGTGTTATTGGTATTTTATTATATCTTACTGCTAGCAGGCCAACTATAATGTATTCAGTATTTCATTGTGCAAGATTTCAATAAAATCTCAAAGAATATCATTTAACTGCTGTTAAAAGAATATGTAGATTTTTAAAAGGAACTATTTTTCAATCTCTTCTTTATCCAAAAACTTCTGATTTTATTTTGATTTCATATTCAGATGAAGACTTTGGGAGTTGTAGATTTTATAGGAAAAGCACTTCGGGAACTTTTTCAATTTTTAGGGAAATCCTTAGTGTCATGGTCAAATAAGAAACAAAATTCAGTTGCCTTGTCAACATCTGAGGCAGAATATGTTTCGGCTGGCAGTTGTTGTGCACAAGGGTTGTGGACGAAAAATCCTCTTATGGACATTGAACTAAATTTTAATAATATGCCTATTTTATGATGTAATACTAGTGCTATAAATATTTTAAAAAATCCTATTAATCATTATAGGACTAATAATATTGATATTAGACATCGTTTTCTAAGAGTTCATGTTCTCAAAAGGATATATCTTTGGAATTTGTATGTACTGAAATTCAATTAGGTGATATTTTTACTAAACCACTTCCCACTGCAAGGTTTTATTTTTTTAAGGGGGAGCTAGGTTTATTTAATTTTACATAATGTTTTATTCTACTATGTTGTTTCTTTAATTTAATAATGCTTAAAATAATTTAGATATCTGTTTTTGAAAATGAATATGTTTTTTTTCTCTTATTTTCCATGCATAATCAATTTTATTTATATTTATAATCCATGTAATGATAAATGAAAAAAAGGGAATCAAGTCTGCCTAAAAACATTCGAATTTTGAACCGTTTCATTTCCACCAAAACCCTTTCAAACCCGCGAAACTGCACCACTACTTGTCAACCCTAATATTTCATCCTCTGAAACACTAACCTTAAAACCTTTATACATTCTCACATAAATGGGAAAGAATATGAGAGATAATGAGCACAAGACTAGCAATTCCAAGAAACAGCGCTCATATTGAAGGAAAATCATACAGGGAAAGGTGATTGATCTAGAATGGCTATTTCAGACAAACTTGTTATGAAAACAAGAAATTTCATTTCAGAATCTTGAAAAGACCTTTAATAGTGAAAATATGGAATTTTTGTATGAGGTAGATCTTTGATATTTCTTTAAAACTGTTAAATTCAGTTTGGGAGATCATTCCTACACCCTGATGGCTATGATAGAGGATATGCATTTTTTGAACTCTTCAGTTGAAATTTGTCAAATATTGAACTGCCCTCATGGGAGAGTGTTTCTTTTTTATTTGAAAATATTGGAGATTCTATGCATAAATATGAAGACATTATGACTTTTTTGTTTGGATCTACTTACATAAGTAAAATGATAGTTAAGGATTTAAAACCAGATCAGAAGACACTTGTGAAATTTGTACAAACAGGGACAGGACCAAGAACGTCAGAGATGGAAAAGATATTGTATCCCGATATGTACATAATGTATCCTCTCCTCAGAGATATAAAATTAAATTTTCCTAGGTACATGGTAAGGTACCTGAGTTACTACTGTCATAGTGAAGCCAGAAAGAATTTCTACCCTTTTAGTAGATTCAGTTTTATACTTTTGTTCAAAAAGGATATAGTGAGACTGGTGGATGCTCGAGTAAGATGTTGTCATAGTAATGTTTTCAATGCTAGAACATTAAGAAAAATTGGCTATTTCTATAGCACATTAAAAGGGAAACTATTTCTAATAGGAGCTGAGGAAGAAGAAGATAGTGCTCAAGCTCAATTTTCTTAGTCCAAAGAGGGACATACTGAATAGAGAGTAAGCACTATTACAAGAAGAATAAGATTTGAAACTAACAACACTCAAGAAGAAAAAGGTCAAGAGCGCCTTTATAATCAATGAAAAAGAACTATAAATGGGAAACTTATTTCCCTTATACTGAAAAAAGAGATCTACTATCATATAGGTTTGTAAGAGAACATGCTATTGAAAAAGAAATTGAAGCTATTATCGGAAGGTCAGAACCAGTGGAAGGACCTCAAATTCAATATAGAATTCAAGAATAAGCTGAAGTAGAGACATAGTAATAGGATGTGGCTATTATAGAAGATGACCCAGATAGAATTGAAGTTGAAATAACAGAACCTGAAGATGAAACTGACATTGAACAGGAGGAAGAGCCTGGTGAGGAAGTGGCCAGCCCTCTAGAAAATCCAGAAGATATTATTTTAGAAAATCCAATGGAAGAATAACTTTTTGATGTCCGTGCTACAAATGTTTCTACAGTTCACACAGAAGTAATTAATTTGGATTTTTCTAGGGAAGAGTCTGGGAAAGACTCTGAGGAAAATTATGTGGATCAACCAGCTCAGGAGGAGGAAAAATGAAATGTCTGATGCAGATTTACATCCTTTAGTACTTCTGCATCACAATAAAATAGTGAATGAGAATCAAGCACAGAGTGCATCTGATCCAGGGAATAAGGAAGTCAAAGATCTATATAGAAAGTTTTCTTAGTTGTAATCTAAAAATTTTACTCTTAGGAGAGCCTTGAAAACAGAGTAATTGAAATTTCATAGACATAAGGGAACTACAGTTTCCAAGAAAGAACATGAAATTTTTAAGAAGCTTATGCTGTATGCGGTTGAAAAATTAAAGTATGAAATGGTTATGATGTCAAGTCTATCAGATCTCAAATTATTTATAGAGACAAAATTTTTATCTATCAGGAATAGTGAAGCTAGTGGATCGGGTACTTCACATAATTCAATCAGAAGGTTTCAGGCTATCATAGTTGTAATGAGCAAATTGAATGACAGATTTCACGATCTTCAATGTGAAAATTATCCTTTATCTGTATTGTTAGACAATCCAAAATTTTTGGTTGATCAGTTGACATCAATTGAACCATCTATTAGACTTGTGCGGACTCATTTCACAAAAAAGCTATCATTTTTTATGGAAAAGGAAGAAAGACTACATGAGTTTTTCAGAGTCAACCTCATAGATTTCATTCATATGACTCAAGAGAACAAGGATCATATTGTTAGACTTTGTTATGAAATGATGAGAAGACACAGGAAGCAACTCTCAGAAATCAAGGAAGTTGTTTAAATTAGATAGACTCTATCTGCACCCTGACCATACCATGATTCCTGAATTTATTAATTTTTTACATTTAATGAAAATTAGTTTCATTATATTTATTTTGTTTTACTATCTTTGTTTAGATATGAAAGTAATCTAGGTTCCCTAATTGATAAATAGTTAATTATAGAATTTACTGAAGTTCAGTGCTACATTAATCTGTGTTATATTCCATATTTTTTCATTCTTTTTCATATCAAAAAAGGGGGAGAAATTTGGTTAAACACAACATTTTTTTTCTATTTACTTTTTTTTATTATTGGTGGAGAAATTAAAATTGATAAATTAAAGGGAGAAATTAAGTTAAATCTAATATTGTATTTATCTTTTCAAAATTCAAAACTGTATCTGATTAATTTTTGTTTGGTAATTTCATTTGTTATTTTATGGGTTTTGTGATCATCAAAAAGGGGGAGATTTTTAAGCAAGTGTTGTTCTCAATAATACATAATGTTGTTATTTAATGGGGGAGATTTTTGAGAACAATACTCTATCTATTTATGATAATTTTGATTCTCACAAATACCCTTAATTATTTTCTAACGATTTTATTTTTTAAGAATATTGAAGTAATTTATTATTCATTATATATTTATTTCTAGATGAAATATTTATGTTCTTGAAGAACACGGTTTAATTGCTAAAGTGTTCGCATAAGTATGTTCTGGGAACACGGATCTGCTTAAGTGCGTTCTAGAAACACTATTCATGCTCTATATATTCAGGATCTTCTTTATCTTGTTATAGAAATATTGTTCATACCATACATGGAGAAACATAGCATAAGGATGAAATGTAGTGTATAATTTATGAGTTATCAGAGGATTATGGAAGAGGATCCCTACGTTAGGAAGGAACCCTAGATTTGGGTTATTGAAAGTATGGAAGGAGAACCATACGTAAGTGTAAAAAGTTACATTTTTTTCTCAAAATTATGGTTCATCAACTTTACTTTTATAAACAACCATACGTTCTTAGAAAAGTATGGATCATGTTACATTCATTTGAAAGATTATAAAAGTATTTATCTTTCATCATACGTTTGAATGTTGAAGAGAAAAAGTATGGATAGCCAACCCTACATTTGTGATCAACCATATGTTTCCAATCCTAATTTTGTGAAAAACCATATGTTGACAACCATACGCGTGTAGGATACGTCATCAACCTTACGTTTATGATCTACGTTATGTTCATATGATGTATACTGAACAACTCAACCTTAAGTTTGGCGTCAGAGAGATTAAAGTCGATATTATTTTACAACGATCAGTAAGATGATTATTAGGCTGATTTCAAGATGGATTTAAAGCTATTTTTTGGAATGACATTGACTAATTCAAAGCAGTTTTATCAATTTCATAAGGATCAAATTAAATTGAGCATTTTATACCGAGTCTTCAGGGAAGATTCGACTACTCTGTAAATTCAAATGTTTGAATATAGTGAATCAATATGCTACTTTTGTGGATCTAAATTTTCATGAGAAGTGCTCATCATTTTTATGAGTTTTTCTGAATAAAAAAAAGAAGAGAAGGTTTGTAAAAAATCAGTCATTTATAAAAAGAAATAAAACCGAGACTACCAAAAACATAGACCTGCTGATTCAAAGGAGTGAAAAAGCGCTATTTATTAAAGAAGAAGAATCATGATAGAAGATTTACTTGTTCTACATCAAAGATCTATTGTGAATATGCTAATACTAATGTTGTGAATTATATTTCTATATTTAATACAACAGGATTGACTCGGAATGAAAATTTTGTGAAGATCATTATTTCTGAAGGTGACAATCCATATGCTCTCAATTTCATGCTGTTGCAATTATGAAGAACATCTGGAAAGTATTTTCAAAGTAAAAAAATCTTTCTTTTCTGTTATTGAGTGGTTGGATTCTCGTACTAAGCTGTGTAGGTTCTATATGTGAACCAGAAGGCTTTGTTTTTGGCTTAGATTGTAAAGGTGTCAACTGCCTGTACTCAGTTGTTGAAAGGTCTGTTGAAATGAGGACCAGATGGTAAAAATCAACAAACTCATAGAGTAGAGCGTTGGTGGAGTGGACTAGGGGACTATGTTCCCTGGATACATCGTGTGTCTCTGGACTTCATATTTCCACTGCATTAATCAATCTGATTAAAGATAAGAGACATAACATGATCTTGCAATGATTTTTGAAAATAACCAATTCACCACCCTCTTGTGTATATTTAGTATAATCTGATCCCACAAATCTAACTTTTAATATTATTCTTATATGCTTTCTCGACATGATATAAGAATAATTTAATTTTATGCATGGAAATATTATTTAAAAATAATAATATTTACCACCTTTTGCTGTAGAATCCATTTTAAATCTTGTATTTACCACTATTATAAATTATATTTTATGAAATATACTTCTTCTTTAAAATAAAAGATTAAAAATTTATTTTTGTTGAATTTTGATTATTTTCCAGTAAACTATCATATTTTGATGAATAATAAATAATCAAATATTAGTCAAAACCGATTTTTATTACAAATTATTTCTTTATTTTAAAAAATTTATTTATTATTAAATTTTATTTAAATAAATTGTATTCATTTAATCCAATTTATGTGAGTATAATAAATTTCACATTGATATTGGATGTAAAAACTCTGTGAACTTTGGAATGTTTTTACATTAAATGCTCATTTTCTCGATCCATCAATAGGGTTAATTTTAAATTAATTTTAACAACTTATATGGATCGAATTTCTAAAAATGGACTCAATTAGTTATAATTTTTTTGATATTTATGATCTAATATGAAAAACATAATTTTTCAAATATATGAATATTAACATTAGTAATTATTTCCATTACCACTATTAAGGGTAAAACTGGAAATTAAGGGTAAAAATAATATTACAAATTAACCTAAAACATGTCTTAATTTACCTGGATGAGTTTTTTTCATCAAATAAAAATAATTGGGGTAAAATATAACCTTTTCATGCAACTTGGAAGACATTAAGATATTTATTTTATTTTATTCAATGAAAAGGCAATTTTGTCACACTCTTGTTGTTAACAAGTAAAATATTATTAATATGGGATTATGTAAGAGTTCTATTGGATTATAAAAAATATTTTTTAATATATAAAATTTACCTACATCTTGGTAATTTATTTATAAATGTTATTAAATAAATCATTAAATTAAATGGTGACACAATGATGATGCAATAACTTCTTCATTAATGAAAGAATCAAATAAATGTTATCAAAAATATTAAAATAAATATTATTTGATATATTTTAAGTAATCCTATAATTTAATTGATGACTTTGACATGTTATTTAAGATTTAATTCTTTTTTTTAATTTATCACATTTTTCTAATATTATCAAAAAGTCAAATATTTAATAGTTTCAAAACTGAGATTATTAATATTTTAAAATAATTAATATTTTATGAAGTGATATAAATTTAAAAAAATGTAAAAGTGTATGATTTTTATTTGATGATTTTATTTATACCCATAATAATCCTATAATTTAAATTAATAATTTTTAATCCATTTTCATTTTAAAATTAATTGAAATTATTTTAATACTTTGAATAATTCTAAGAGTTCCCCTTCCCTCTCTTATAGAAGTGTATTGCTTCTTATAATTTCATCACACATAAAATGTATTAAGGGATTATCCATTATCTACCAAAATACCTTCCTAGAATCTCAACACAAATTATGTATTCCTTAGTTTGGTAATTAAACAATCCTTATAAGTGTTAATATGTTAATCAATGGTGATCGTTCGAAGAAGATGTATTGTTATAATGAAGTGTTTCTATTTTGATTCTTCCTACAATTATTTAAAATGTTATCAAATCATGGATCAATAATAAATCCAGTATCATAAATATAATATGTTGTTATTATGTTAATATCCTTTCTAAAATCCATTTCTGATTCCATCAAATAGGAAATTAATTAATTTTTTTTACGTAAGTGTGAACTATCACCTCCACAAACCGATATTATTCATTTTCCATTACCATCTCTAAAGAATAGTTACAATGACAAATTTAATATATATATATATATATGATTTTCATGAAACAATTACCATGATTATATACCAATATATCAATTATGTTCTTATATTTCACACACATGAAAATGATAATGTTGTTTGGGCGTATGTGTGAACTATCAGATCTACGATGCGATCTGAATCATTTTAATCGAAAAATTACATAGATGAAATATATATATTTATAATTATAATTATATTAATGTTATTAATATTATATTAAAGTTAATATTATCATTCTTTAATGATAAAATAATACTTACCTTATTTCCATAATGATAGTTGAAAAATGGAATCATTACTCATGTGTACGTACAACTTAACTTCTCTATGATTGTAACATAATTAATTTTTCATTTCCATATATAATTTATGGTTTAAAAGTTTGATTAATTTATAATAATAATAATAATTATTTCATGAATATTATTCTGTTGATGATGTACTAATGTCCAGTTGGACAGTATTTGACTTACGAATTTGATTCTGGACTCAAATACAAAATATAGTCAAAACATCTAATATGAACATTAATAATTAAGTAATTTTTATAACATGATACTATTTGATATGAAAGAAAGTATAAACATGAAATGTTTTTCTCAATAATGTAAATAATTAACATAATTTTACTATTCTGGATGATAAAGAAAATACATGAATAATCAGACTCAAGGTAAGGGATTTCGTCTCAATATACATTCTTGGAGACCTTTCTTAATGATATGAACCTTTAATATTTTTTAAGATGTATATAGAGATACTATAACATTTCATATCCATATTTTATCTATAATAATATTATTTAATGATTTGGTAAATTTATTCTTTCTTGTCTATTATTATTTAACTGTTCAATGTGGTATGGGACTCCTTGAATGTTTAAAGATTTAATTATAAAATATTTTTCTCCACATCAATATTAATAATATTATTTTACATATTTATTTACATAATCATAAAAGTATTATAAACAAAAAATTTTTATATCTGTTTATATTCATTCAATTGCTTTTAATAAGTATTATTTTCATTCATTCTATATGGTGTGTTTGACTTTTTTTACAAATGTTAAAAGAAATGTTTTTTAACGTATACGACGAAATTTTTTTTTCCACAATTATGAGTCTTATTTGATATTGGTTATCCTCTACAATACATAATTACTTTTTAAAATAAAAATACATAACTTATTCCCATTTATGGATATTTAGTTATTATAAATGTTTTTGAAAATGTATTGATTATTTTAATATCTTTGAATGATTACTTATGATTACAAATGAATTTTTAAGAGTGAAATGCTGAAGATTTCAATCATATATGTGTTATTATTATCTCATGGGACTATGAAATTTTTGGGGTAGTTATGTGAGAAACTAATCATGGGTGGTTCCATGATAAAACAGGGATGGGTGGTCACATTATAACCTCTAATGAATTGGGTATAGAAGTCGGTTGTATGTCTATTCCAATTATAAGAGTTACATATATGGAAGTCGACCAGATGGTTATTCAATTTATCTATAATTATATCCCCAAGTAACATTTATATATTTTTTATTATTTATATAGATTTTTGGTAATATTTTTATTACAAAAATGGTATGAAATGATCTTATTTTCAAATGAAATTATTTATTTCATAATAAGGCTGAAAATATTAATTTAGGATATATTTTTCAGGGGATATAATATTTATAAATGGAAAAATGATTTTATTATTTTTATATACATTACTAAAATTTTATGATCATCCTATTTCTTAATGTTTTAAACTTATCGCAAGGGTGAATGAGGGATTGGAAGATTTCCTGTTCAATTTTGTGAAGAGTATCATAAAAGTGACCATTCTATATTTTAAATGTTTTAGGTTATGAAAATAATGGACACTATTTATAAGTGTACACATTTTATATTATGGATTTTTTATGTTTTATTTATTTCCTAGTTCAATAAAACTCTAAACCTGAAGAAGATATTGTATTTGAAATGATGTAAAATTCAAGACTGAACTCAAGATTATGTAATTGTTAAGGGTCGGTCATTATAGTTTCTAAAAAAGGAATGGTTTAGAAATCATTAGGGATTAGGACTTCTGGTTAATCATTAAGTATCTACATATATTATTTTTGATAAACCCTTTTTCTTGAACTTTTTTCGATCAAGGAATGTCAGCTACAAATGGAAGGAGGTGGATCCCAAACAACATTATTATATCTTCCTGATGTCATTATTGCAATATTTAGTAAAAAGTATTGTCGTGATGATTCTGAAACTATTTCCAATATATAACTCTCTTTCATGTAGTTATATGAGACATAAAAAATAGTCTCTATAAATATATACCACTATGGTTCATTGGATGTTTTTAATAAAATCCTATTTTCCCGATATTCTCATACTTTCAAAAAATATAAATATATTTATGGAGTCATTAAATATCTCACCTTATCACAAAATTATGAAGAATATTATAATTTTAAAAAAATGCATAATAATGATACCCTTGTGAAGATTATTTTTATTTTTTATTTACATATAGTCATTAAGAATATACTTATGGTATTCTAAAATGATCTTTGATTGAATTTTTTGAAACAAACTCAGTCAGAATTTTTCTTAAAAATCATCTTTTAAATGATGTTTTGAAATTATATTGCATACATGATTATTGTCAAAAACTATTTTTCTCTGAAAACCCATATGACACAAGTGGTAAAATATGTATTTTATAAAGGAATCAAGTGATTGTGAATTATCTCTAAATAATTGTTTCAATGCATAGACCATCAATCTACGGGAACAAAATAACTATGAAATTAGGTGGACTCCAAGATCAAGTTATAATGTTGTTTATTTTTTGAACTATTTTATTATATCATAGGGATATGAAATCAAAAATTTCAATATATAAGAATCATAATGAATTATGTTATTTTGGTAATTATGTGTTGGGATAAAAATGTTAGGTATAAGATAACTCTTATAGTGAAAACATTATACTAAAGGGAGAAACTATACTTTTCAATTTAGTATATTTACTTATGCTCTTAGTTAAAGTATTAAAATAATACCACAAATTTATGAAAATAATTTTGAAACTAAAATTCCATCTCATTTATTTTTTTGTAGGAAATCGATGGCCTTTTCACCACTCACATACTTCTGGTTTCGTGATTATTTACTTTCTCATGGATGTGTTATCTATCACCCACCATCAGAACATGATGGTTAATTTTCTCTTCCCTTTCTATGTTTTCTTACATGGAAACCTAGTATGTGTTATCTCAGGTGACCTTGGTAGTTTCATTTAATTATTTTAAAGTGGATGCTTTATTAATATTTCTTATGATGTGGGATTTCAAAAAACGAATTTTGAAAATTCAAACCCCTAGATTTTTTTCATAAGTTCAAATTGGGAGGAATTGTATTTAAATGGTGGAGAATGTAACATCATATCTTTTTTAAAAGGAAACAGTAATTTTGATATCATACATGATACACCGCATCAAGATTGAACGAACATCTACATATTATTACTATTTAAATGTTATCATCATAACCTAACTGTTAGAAAAGAGTGTATGAATAGTATTAATTGAATTCTGAAAATATGATTTATTCATGTATATATAATTAATTCCATAGTGACCAATAAATTATAAATGAAAATAGAAATTTTTTTAAAATAAAAGGGAATTGTTTTCTGAAAAACTATTTTAGTATGCTTAAGTTTGTTTATAATGTAATAATGTCACTTTTGTTGGGTTATATTAATCAAATATATATATACATAATATTAAATATATTTTTTAAAATTAATTTTATAGGATTTCATACATTATATAAGAACAAATTCAATTTTATGCATAAAAGAAGTATTTTTCAAAAAATCCAATTTTATCAACTTCTGATGAAGATCCAATTTAATATCAACATTATGTAATAGTTATGAATTATATATGAAGAAATAAAAATATTTTTTGTATTAAGAGTATCAAATATAGTTTTGTTTAATTTTTTTGTATTTTCTACGAACATTCATATTTTTATGAATAGTAAATAATACAAATATTAGTTCAAAAATACATTTTCTTTAAATATAATTATATAGTTAAATTATGTTTTTTAATTTTTTAATTTATAATTAAATATTTTTTAACATTTAATCCAATTTAGGTCATTGTAATCAATTTCACATTGAAATTTGATATAAATACATTGTGAACTTTTAAACATTTTACATTAACAACCGGTTTTCTCAGTCATTCAACATGATTAATTTTAAATTAATTTTTACCACTTCTATGTTTTGAATTATTAAAATAAAACATAAAAGTTTTTAATCAGTATGTTATTTATGATCTAATAGAATCAAATTAATTGTTGAAACTTTTTAATAGTAACAAAATTAATTATTCTTATTACAAATTTTAAGGTTAAATCGAGTAATTAAGGGTAAAATATATATTATAAATATCTCTAAAACATTCTAAATTTAATTTGATGAGTGTTTTTAGACCTAAAATCATAATTGGGCAAAAATATAACTTTTTGAAGCCACGTGGATTCCATTAAATTTTTTATTATTTTATTCAATAAAATTACAATTTTTTCACAATCTTTATTTCAAGAAGTAAATTATTTCCAATACCGGGTTATATAAAGGACATGTTTTACTATAACTACTATATAAAAATATCACACATTTAGATACATCATATAAATTTATTTATAAATTTTACAAAATAAATGATTAAATTAAATGGTGACACAATGATGATACAGTAAATTATCATTAATGGATGAATCAAATATATGATATTAAAAATATTAAAATAAATATAATTTGATATAATTTATTCCATACACAAATTTTATAAATTACTTAGAAATATTGGGGATGATTTAATATAATTTTTTCAATTATATATTGTAGTTATAATATTTAAAAAATGAAAAATATTAATTACTGTCAAAATACATATTATTGATATTTCAAAATAGATAATATTTAATTAAATGATATAAAATTCATAAAATTATAAAATTACTAAAAACAATAGTTATAAGTCCTAAAATTTCATAATGTATTTTTTTGGTATTTTATCATGTTATAGGAATTATATTAACCCTTAATGTTTAAATTACATGATAACATGGTAAGAGTAAAAATATTTAAATAAGGGTGAAGATAAACATATAAGGACTAAAAAATAAAAAATTTATAATATTCCTTGAATGTTTGTATTTATACCCATACTCATCCTATATTATAAATTAATAATTTTGGATCTATTTTTTATAAAATTAATTTATCTAAAATTAATACTATTAAAAATTCCTAGAGTGTTTCTCCCCTATCATATAAAAGGGAACTAATTATTACGATTTATTTACACTTAAAGTTATTTTTTAGGTCAATATATCCTAAATACCTCCATTTAATCCCACCCCATATTATAGTGTCCTTATTTTATGATTAAAACTATATTTAGAGGTGTTAAGGTGTTAATCAACTGGTGATCGTCAGAAGAAGTCATATTGTTTTTAAATAAATGTTTCTGATTTATTTATTCTTGCACATCCAAGAAATATTATCCAACCATGATATGACAATTAATAAAGTCTGAAAAATGTATTAATATGTTCTATTGATAATATTATCACCTAAATCAATCTTTTATTCTATCAAATGGAAAATTAATTAATAGTTTGTGCGTACGTGTGAACTATCATCACCACGAATAGATATAATTAATTTCCCATTACCGTATATCAGGACCAGTTAAAAGATTGAATTATTGTTTATATATTATATTCAAGATAAATTTTCCATTACAGTAGAATAATATATCAACTACATTCTTATATTCTATACATATGAAAATGATAATGTTGTTTGTGCGTACATGTGAACTGTAATCTCCACGAAGCGATGTGATTCATTTTTAATCACCACATAACATGGATAATATATTTAATTTTTTTAAATGATTAATATAATATTAATGAAATTATGATCATTCAATAATGTTGAAATAATACTTATCCTCTTTTTATAGTGATTAGTGTAAAATGGAAATGTTACTCAAGTGTACATAAGACTTTTCTTCTCCATGATTAAAAAAAATCATTTTTCATATATTTATTTAATTAATGTATTAAAAATTATTATTTCATTATAATAATAATAATTATTTCCGGAATATATTTCTAGATATGATGGACTAATGACCTTATTTGACTTACCAAATTCATTTTGGACTGAAATACTAAATATCATCAAAACGACCAACATGAACATTCATAATTAAGAAATTGTTATGACATGATATTATGTTTTATAAAATAAATAATAAACATGATAAAAGGTTGTAAATAATTAAAAGAATTAACGTAATTCTATTATTCTGTAAGAAAATGAACAAATGTTATCAATCAGACTCAGTATAAGGCATTTTGTCTCATTCTCCTTTCATTAAGACTTTCTTGGGGATATGCAACTTCATCATATTATAATGTGTTTATAAAACTACTATGACATTTTGTATTAATATTTTATCTATAATAATATTTTATAATGACATTTTAAATGTATTATTTCATGTAGATTATGATTTAATTGTTCAAAGTGGTATAGGACACATTGAGTGTTTAAATATTTTATTATCAAATCATTTTCTACATGTAAATATATTTTTTTATTTTTTAAAATATTATTTTTATGTGGTAATGAATGTTTTGTAAAGGTTATTTTATTTATATTATTTTAATTTATTTTAATTTCTTTTAAAAAGGTATCTTTTTATACTTTCTATATAGGGTATTTGACGTTATTTACAAATGAACGGAGAAAACGAAATTTTTGAAGTTGTGTTCATTATTTGATATTTGGATTCATCTATAATAATTAATGTATTTTAATTGAAAATAAATACCTTATTACATTTTATTGGTATTTTGGTATTAAAATGGGTTTTAAAATGGATTTATTATTTCAATATCTTGAAATGATTTCTTGTGGGACTTGATAGAATGAAGCCTCATTTGCCGGGTCACTCCCAATCTCTCAGCCGAATTTCTATCTCCTAGGGTTTTGGATCCTCCTAGATGTGGATCCATCAGAATCTAGGATATTCACCCTATCATTTTTTCTTTTCATCTCACTTAAATTTCCCCGTTATGCGTTGGTGCTCCTGTTTTCTCCTTGTCTGTCTATCAACGCTATGATATTGTCTTCCTCAGCTTCCCTCCAGGCCAGATTTAGAGAACAAGATATGATTAAAATTTGGGTGAGTGATTTGGGTGATGAAATATTTTTAGGTGCTATTATAATTGGCTCTTCTTCATAGGGTTTCAGTCACAATTCCTTTTTGGGTTTTGTACGCTTTCATCTTTCTCTCAGTGCGGATTTTAATTCTCTCTCGCTAACCATTCCTTGATTTGTGTTAGCGCTCTAGTTTTATCCCAATTCACCTCTCTATGCTCTGAACATGTATTCCTCATCCTCTCTATAGTTTAGTTTTATAGAATGAGATTCGTAGTGTTTTTAGGCATGCGGTTTGGTTGAAAACTGATTTCCTGATGCTCCAGATTTGGTCCTTTATTCATGGGTTTCAATCTCATTCCCCTTTTCAGTTTTTTTCCATGTTTATTATTACATGTTCAAGAAACTATGACACGCCTCTCTATGTTGATTATGGTTTCTAGTGATTGTATGAGGTGTTGATCATGGTTCTATAGGTTGTGATAGGGTTAGTGTCGTGATAGTTCCAAGTGGTGGTTTCTGGTGTCATCAATAGTGTACTTTTCACATGGAGAATACAAGGGCTATAATGGAAGATTCTAGAAAAACAAAATTTGGCGACATCATTGAGGACTATTTTTATATTTGGTCCAGGTTTTGGGAATTCACTCTTCATTTTGGAAATCAGATTCAGTTTTATTGTCCTATAACAACTGTTCATGATCCCCGATGGAAGGGTTGTTCTATTTTTGGTTGTCTTTCTCTCAACTGAATGCTAGTTTTTGGGGAATGTGTTTCTAGTATTTTCAAGATTCATTTTAGTGATGTAGTCAATTTTTTTGAGTCTTCATCGGTGATTTGGTTGTGATGATCAAGATGGTGACAGGTTCAAAGGGTGTGCTTCTTCAGGGTTTAAGATGCTGACATCTGCTGTTTTTGAATTTTTTGAATTTTCATGTGTGTGTTGTGAACTCTATTGGAGCCTTGGGTTTTTGGTATTTTATAAAGGTGTAATGTGGTATTTTTCAAGGATTTTTTAAAGCATCCACTTTATCCATAAAATTTTATTTATTTGAAAAATGCTAAATAAAGTTATTTAGAGGATTGAAATAATTTCATTTGATTGCAAATGAAATTTTATGAGTGAAATGTAGAAAATTTCAATCTTTTATATGTTATGATTATATAATGGTACATGGAAAATTTATGGGTAGATATGTAATATACCATGTATGGTTGGATACATTATAACCTCTAATTAATTAGACGTATAAGTTGGTCGTATGGCTATTCCAAATATAATAGTGACATGTATGGAAGTCAGCCGAATGGTTACTTTATTTACATAAAATTAGGTCCCTAGTTACCTTTATGTATTTCCTAGGAATTATATGGGTTTTATGGTAATATTATGATAAAAAAATGTATTAAATGAGCTTATATTAAATGGAAATTATTTTCTACTTATTAAGGGTGGAAAGTATTACATTATGACAGATTTTTCAGGGGTTTTAATGTTTCTCAATGAACAAATGGTTTTATTTTTTTTATATACCTTAGTAGTATATTATTATCATTCCATGTTTTTTTAGTGGTTTTAATAGGACTTAGAGATGAGTGATGTATTAGAATAATTAATTTGTAATTTCGTGAAGAGTATCATAAAAGAGATCATGATTTATTTTAAAAGTTTTAGAATTTATAAAAATGGATACTATTTAGAAGTATGTACTTTTTATTTTATGTATCTGTTATTTATAATTAAGGTTAGAATTATCTAAATCTCTAAAACGGAAAATTTCATCAATGTGAAATAAAGTAAAATTCTTGACTAAACTCATGATTATCTATTGTTTAAGGCTATGTCATTATACTTGGAGTGTACCTTGTTATAATTTTGTGTGCAATATGATTATTTTATTTCTCTATCAATTAGATAAGGCTGAGACTATTATTTGAGTGGATCAAATCTAAATTTATCCCAAATATTCTTTACTAAAGATGAAATAGTAATAGAATCACCATTTATTCTTCCGCTAATTATTAGAGGAACCACTTGTTCTATGAGTGTTTTTGATATGTCGATAATATACGATCACACATGATAGTCTATAAGTGAGTAAATATAAAAAGGAATATATTAATGGAGAATTATTTCTATTTATTCATGGATAAAATTGTAAATTATATCACATAGATTATTCAATTGGAATGATAAATATAATTACATTACATTCATGAAAAATATAAATGGATTAAAAATAATTGAATTTAATACATTGTTTTTAATGAAACCCTAAACTAAATTCAAATTATACCATAGTTTGAGGTTAAAATTATCCATAGATAAAGGTGTATCATACTATAATAAAGTTAAATTGAGAGTTTTGGTATAATTTCACTAAAATTGTATCAAATAAAAATTCATTTTTAATATGGTTTAATTTTTTAGGAAAATTATTTAGTAAATCTAAGCCAAGATCAATGTAATATAGGATTCCACTTATAATGTCAATAAATTGTGGGTAAATGTATTTGGTTTTCAAATATTTCATGTAAAATGATATTACGAAGAAAACTATTGTGTATTATTGGGATTTGAGTAAAATAATTGATGGAATATAATATTAACAAAACCCTATTGTGGAATAATTTTAATTAAGTTAAATATTTCTAATCAAATTATTTTTTTAAGAAACATTGTACTGTAATATAGTAAAATAATTTTGACCTACATTAAAAAATTAACATTTCCTCACCATCAATTTTTTTTAAAAGTGGTATAGGCACTTATGCATAGTACTGTGACATGAAATGAAATTTTAGGTGTTATAGTTCCAACTACCAAATTGGTATGTATCCATAAGTATGTGAAAGTGATAAAGGTACTTATAGGAGACCAATACTCAATTAATAATATGTTTTCATAATCACATTATCCTCAATTACATATGACTTATTAAATTAACATGATGATTTCAATGTTATGTAATGTTGTCTCATCACTATACACATTATAAGAATAATTTGAAGAAATAATGTAATGATATTATCATATAACTATAATTGTGTATGTTTGAAGATGGAATCATGGATGTTAATTATGTACTCAATATGATAGAGTATGTTAGTCTATAGAAAGAGATAGTACTTCAAATAGAAAATAATCAATCAATACTTCTCCTAATTTCATAATTATCATCCTAATAAACTTTTTTTATTATAAACAAATTAATGAAATATACATATAAAACAATTTAATACCATTTGGTTAATGTTCTTGAGGTTTATAAGTATATAATGAGATTTAATATTTATATCCATTTGTTGAAAAATATGAAAGAAAATGTGATTAGACCAATGGATGGAACAAAGCCCAAGTCACCTTAAAAACATCAATTAACGACAGTAATGATAAGTATTGTGACCATTGAACTTGAATCCATTATCAATACATGTGGTAAAAATGACTTTAGAATCGAACTTGTAATGAATTTAAGGAAAACAATGAAAAAACATTAAAAAAATTTATATTCACTATTTCATGTAACATATCTCTTTTTACTTCTATACTAGATAGTATTTTTGACCCATGTGTTTTATATCAATATAGAAACTAAGGTTATTCATAATTACTACCAGAGATGAAGTGGATATTTAATTTGATTAATATGACGGACTCCAATGCGAGTTAGATAAGATTACAACTTCACATTTCTTAGCATGTATATTTTATATTTGAAAATTTTTATTTTACATGATGTGTGTCCAAAAAAATTATCTCATTACAATGTATTGGTATATTGTGATTATATTACATTACTGGAATAAAAAATTTATATAAAACACCAAAAAATGGTCTAATTATAATTCAATTAAATATAACATTTTTAGTAATCAATGATGAATAAAACACATATTAAAAAAAATACATGGTTGTCAAAATATTATTCCTAAACAAATATACCCAAATGAAAATCCAAATAATATAAGAATAATGGTTTGGTATTATAGGAACCATCATGATCCCATCTTCTATGGAAGTAATCTAGGTATGATTCCCAAATTCATCGATCAATAAGTAAGGGTTGAACAAGTTGAAAAAATATGACGCAAAAAACCTTGGAGGACAACATAAGTTCATCACCAATATGTAATAAAAACTATTATCAATAGCAGAGAAAAAAAAATCAATTATACTATATATAAAGTGGGCATACTCTACTATGATGCTATTCATTTTTTTCCATTTCTAGAAGTCGGTTTATGGGCTCCCGATACCCAAACATACAACCATAGAAAAGTCAGATAGTATAAAAAACATAAAATTACACATCATAATAACTGCATTTATCTCTGCATCCCAAGTATGAGTCCTCTTCAATGGTAGTTGATTCCCATTCCGGGTGCCTCCAAAAACATCCACTTTGACCCCGACTACAAAGTTGTTCAAGAACAGATTGATCTGGGGGTGCCTTATTGGTCTTGCTAGCCTTTTTAAAAGCCGAAGTCACCTCATTATTCTTCTTAGATGAATATCTAGTCTACATTAGCATCGAAAGAAATGAGTAGTCCTTCCTTGGTCATTTTCTTGGAGTAGCAGATGAAGGTCCATCAGTTGTAGCTATCATCTGATTCCCATTTTTAACAACATCACTAAATGATCGACCTACTGGACCACTCATATTCTCTTTCCCTACCCCTGAATCCTCCCTTCCAATTCCAGCTCGCTCCCTTAAAGCAGCAGCAACATACTCTGAGTTGTTTCCTGGATTCTGAAATGGAGTATTACACTCCATCAAAGGGGGGCACCGATCTTTAGTAGTAGCATTATCCATAGGTGGTTTGGCAGTGTCTCCAAGCCTCTGGTCCGTTCCCTCCATCAAAGTTCCATGCCTTGCCCCATTAGAATTGTTATCCACATTCATGACACATGCTTCCTGCCCCAGACAGTCTACCTGTTGATCCTCCCTGGCCTCTTCACCAACAGAAGCTGGATCGTGCACCCTACGTTCAACCTGCTGGTCATCTAAGATCTCCGGACTAACATCACCTACTATCATAAAAGCCTCCTCCAAACCTGTGTCCAACAAGTCTTTAGAAAGCCCTTGAAACCTGTTACTCAAAGAAAAAAATGGTTTGGCCAGAGGAACAAGGCCTTTAGAAGCCATAACACTCATGGTGAAATCCTCTGCAACACTGACCACTCTTCCTTCCTCACTTTATACTAAACCCAGACCAATCTTCAATTTCACTCATTTTTATCATGCATTCACTTAAAATAATATATTCACTAATAATTTTTAAAAAAAATAATTTGTTAAAAATGTGTATAAATAAATATATTTAAAATTGTACATTCTATATTGTTAAAATTATATATTTATAGTTATAAATAAGTAAATATTTTTCTAACACTATTTATGTAATTATAAATTAATAATTATATATATGTAAATCATTATTAGATTTGTAATAAGTTTACATAAATAATTAATATCGTTACTATATTTATATTTATATATATTTATTATATATATTTTTATATATTTTTATAAATATTTATATATATAATAATATAGATATTTTTTTGAAAATATTTTTATAAATAAATATATATATATATTTGAATAATTATAAAATTAAATGAAATATATTTAAATATAGAATATATAGAATATATATATATATAAGTATATTTATATTTACAAATTTTTTATTTATCATTATAATTATAAATTCTTTATCATCACTTAATTATTAAGAAATGATAAAGATGAGGATTTACCTGCATTAAAAAACAGATTTTAAAAGTGTCCCGATATAATTAAAAAAACCCAACATGTTGAAAACCCGTCACAATATTAGAAAATTTCAATGGAAGCCATCCATTTTCGGTGCTCCTCCTCCGTGAATTGAAGCTTGAATCACACAAACCCACTCAAATAACACAAACCCACTACCTGTAGTTTCTCAAACATTATTTGGAATCTAGTGTTCGGTTGTAGTTAGGCTTTCTAAAAAAACATCAAGATTTGGATTGACGATCTCATATTTTCTTCAAACTAGATATGTAGGCATGTTTTTTCATTTAAGTGTTCCAATTTTGATTCTGTATTTGTGGTTTTGAGATCTATTTCTGAGGTTTTTTGGTATTCCTTTATATGTTCTGACTTTCATTCTGTATTTTTACTCTAGTTGTTGTATTATGTTAATATTTTGATTAAGATTCATTGTTTTCTTGACTACTATTTTTGGATATCTTGTTTTGGACTTCGTAAATTATTGTTTTGAATCGATTTTCATCAATTTCTACATTTATACCCCATCATGATTCAATGTTTTAAATCAATTTGCTTTATAGGTTCGATAAAAAATAATTTATCAAACCAATTCTCAGTCTGATGATTGTGTGAAGCTTCATGAGAAGCTAATTTTATGTAATTCATGTATGGTAATTTATTAATTTATATTCTTTTTTAATTTTCTAATTTAAGGCTTTTCCATAAAAATATATTTACTCCTAATTGTGTTGTTTTATTTTATTAAAAAAATTTGTAATGTTAAGAGATTATTTATTTATTTTCAATGGCTCTCTATTTTCAAAATTAGTATGGTGTTGTATTTATTTTACTATATTGTGATATTCCTTTATATGTGTTATATATTTTTTATCAATATAAATTTATTATATAAATATATATATATACATATATATATATGTATATATTTAAATATATATATTTCAATCTATTTAAATGTGTTTATAGAAATTATAATGTATGTGTGATTTAATAATTATTTATTCACAAGTTATGATTATAGATATCATAATTAGTAAGGGATTATTTATTTCATTAAAATTTATGTTTAAATTTATATTTGTTTTGAAATTATATGCATTATAAATTCTATGATATATATTTTAAAATGTGTTTGGGATAGATGTTTTATGGTTTGGTGTGTTTTTCACATTTATTTATGATATATCTTATTTATGTGTACTATTTCATTATGACAACTTCTTTGTGGACCTCCCAAGAATCTCATTGATGGGTTAATTTGTATTAGATTTCCTATTGATAATACTTAGGTTTCTACATCATTTGTTCCAATAAAATATAATGTAATTTATCAAATTGTATATATTGAAAATTATTTTTAGGTATTCACCATTTTTTGTCTATATATATATATATTAGATCTATGTATACATTTAATTACTAGTGATATAATTAGTAATTAAATAACCAATAATATATTGAAATCATGTGTTACTTCAAAATAATAAAATTAAATAATTATATATTCATTTTTTGAAATAATTAAACTAAATAATTATATTTTAAACAAAATTACCCTTAATAATATTTATTTATAATCAAAATAATTTAAAAATTAATATTAATATTATTTTTTCCGATTCATTATAAAAAAAATATTCTACACACACATCGAATAATATATAACATATTTAAATTAATTTAAATAGGATAAATAATCTAATCTATATACATGTATATATATAATAATATTAAAATAAAATTACTAATAATAATTTATTAATATAAAAATTATTTTGGTAGATTTACATTATTTATCTACGTATTGAATGAAGATTGACCTCTATTTTATAGTTTTAGATTGTGGAAGGCTTGAACCCTGTTTTGGTTTATTTCCTATTGAGGTAAGTGTGAAGGATGTCCCCACCTCCATCAACCTATTTTTCCAATCATATAATACCCTCTAGTTTATTAATAAAATAAATCCAATTAAATAAATAAATTTTTATTGAATATAATGATTTAAAAAATCATCAAATAATTATATTATTACAGTTTTCTTCGGATCCTTGTGGATAAATTCAAGGATAATATTGAATGTAATTCATCATTAACTCTTCCTCTATATCAAATAAAATAAATTAATTTAGGTAAAAAATACAGATCAGTTGATATTTTTTTATAGAAACCCAAGTACCCTAGGCTACAAAACACTATATTTTCATACTCTGATTCTTCCACCTCCACCCTCTCTATTTCTTTCCCACCCTTCTCTCTATAATTTCTATAGTTGTGTGGAGTGTTTATCTAGAAGAAGTTGGTGGAAATAGTGGATTTGATTTAATAACTAGAACCAATTGTGTAATTCTCTCTAATGGTAGGCATTTCCCCTTTTTGTGTACACAATGAAGTAAATAGGAGGCATTTCTCATTACAATTCATTGTGTTCTCTAAAACGGAAAAGCCTCCCATTTGTGATATTACACTGTTAAACTATTTTTTAACTTGATGCCTGCATTACCAAAAACTCATTCTAGTGAAATGATTCACCAGACTATAGAAACGATAGAGTGAAGGGCATGAATGAAATAGATATGGTGGAGAATAATGAATCATAATATGTAATTGTAGTTCTGTGAAGCTCGGGGGTCTTCGGTTGCAACAGTGTAATTTCAGTTGACTAGTGTATGTTTTTGAAATTAATTTATTTTAATTAACATCAAGGCAGATTTAATGTCTAATTAATTTCATTTCTAAGCTCTAATTTATCCACAAGTATCTGAATATAACATTAATATAATTATTGGATGAATATTTTTTTATATTTTTTTATAAAACATTTTTTTAAATTGGTTTTATTTTATTTAAACGATATAGCATTTTTTATGATTGAAAAAATAGGATGATGGAGGAATTTACTTTCTTCAAACATAGGAAAATGATCCATAATTCATTTGATACCTGAAAAAATCATCTGCACCTCAATTTGATGCATGATGTGATAGCTATGAATCAATGTGTCTATTTTGAGTTTAAAATTGACACATTAGTGAAAAAAATTTCACTCACTGAAAATAAATAAAACTCCATTTTATTATATTGGTTATTTAGGATATTTATTCATATGTCCATTATGACTTTTACAAATTGGTATCACATAAAACTAATGCATGATGTGAACAGCATAGTTCAAAGTGTGTGTTACCAGTTTAAAATGACATTCTTTTTAAAAAACGTGTGAAAAACTCAAAAACATAGAAAACACATTAATATTGATTTTATACTTTTTTATAATGATCTATCAGACTTTTGAGATGTGTAGGAATCATTTTTACCTCAATCAGATGCACAGTGTGACCGTTATGACTCCAAATGTGTCTTTTTATTTAAAAATGGCATCAATTTTAATAAAATAGACAACTAACCTACTCAAAACTAATAAGGAACCTACATATTATTCTAATAATAATGGGAAAAGATATATAAGTAATTTTTGGTGTTTTCGAAACATTATCACCTCAATATAATGTATGGTGTTCCTTGTATGACTCAATGTGTTCGTTATGAGCTTAAAATTGACAGTTTTCTTAAAATAAATGCCACTCACTGAAAATAAAGTGGAACCAATTGGATTTTTTTGATAATTTAGGACATTGATTTAGAAGTCATTAATTATGGGTTGGAATTGGTCTCAAATCCAATATATACATGATGTGATTGTTATGAGTCGTAGTGCGTGTTTCCAGATTAAAATGAAATTTCAGTAAAAAGAAAACTATTGTACTCTAAACTATGTAAACACATTCGGATTGAGACGATAATTTTGGGAAAAAGTCTAAAACATATATACGAGGGGTCATAATTAGTTATACCTCAATCTGATGCATGGTTTGACCAATATGGCTCAATGTGAATCTTTTTATTTAAAATTAACATCAATTTTAGTAAAAACGACAACTCACCTACTCAAAACTAAGAAAAAACTTTCGAAATTGTTTGATACATTATAAAAACAATTCAAAAGTCATTTGAGACATGTATTAATCAGTCATACCTTAATCAAATGAAAAATGTTATTGATATAACCCCAAGTGAATTTTTTCAATATATAAGTATTATTTTAGATTAAAATTCACATCACATCGCCAAAACTGATCAAACGATCCAAGTTTATTTTCACTTCATTTAAATTATCTCTTAAATCATTGATAAACCATTCAATGGTACATCAAAATCAGTTCATCTTATTCCCAGTAAATACAATTTCTTATATGTTAGTGGGGACCATAAAGAGTTAATTTGGATTCTTGATTGAGGAACCAAATCCTTCAAAACATAAAACAATAAATAGAGTTCCATTATAAGGTAAAAATGTTTTTTAATATGTTCTGTTTTTTCCCATAGTATTATATGTTCTCTATTGCATTAAAATAATATATTTTAATTGTTTGACTACTCGTAATTAAAATTTCTTCTACACATGATGATGTTACCAATCGCTTGGAACACTAAACTATAATAAACAAACCCCTATGGAAAGATGTAAATGTAATTTTATGATATAAATTCTCTATTTTACGAAAAATTTATATATTGAAATGCTTATTTATTTTTCATTATTCTTTTCAAAGTTAATTTATTTTCATAGATTTTTGTCCATGTCTCATTCCTTTTCATGAAGAGCAATGACACTATCTCTGGTCAATCATAGAGGTAATATTGATGTTCTCAAAGTAAAATCATTATCTATAGAAATAATATATTATTTTATATTTATTATTAATTTATTTCTTTTCAGTATTACTCACTTATTAATTTTTTTCTAATATAAGTGGATTATATTTTTGAGTTGGTTGTTCTATCCATCTTTCAAGCCTTTCTACCAAAAAACTTCTACATACTTATTCTCCATCAATGCTTTTTCACCCCTATATAGGTTTATTTATATCTGTATTTCAGGTTTACTTCACTTCCATTGTAGGAAATTAACAGATGCTACCTCTACTAAATTATAGTTTTTGTTTTCACAGTAAAATAATTCTCCAATTAATTAATATATTGTTTCATATTTAGGTCTGATTTATTTATTTTTAGTAGAATTCTCAATATATATTTTTTTCTTATATATATGGATTATTTTTTCCGAGTTGGGGTGGTGTTTCCATCTTTCATGCCTTTCAACACTAAAACATAAACATACTCCTTCTCCCTCAAAACCATTTCACCCCTACAATAGTGCATTTATCAAATTTTTCAAGTTATCTCCACTTCCATTGTAGGAAGAGAAATGACACGTCTTCTACTCAATTAAAGAGTTAATCTTGGTGTTTTCATAGTAAAATTATTTCCCAAATAATTAATGTATTGTTTCATATTTATGTTTATTTTATTTCATTTTTTTATTACTCACATAATAATTTTTCTTTATATAGGTGGATTCTTTTGTTAGATTTTGGGTGCTTTATCTATCATTCATTCATTTCTGCACCAAAACTTCAACATACCTATTATACCACAAAACCTTTCACCCCTATAGTGCTGGAATTTATCAATTTCCTTCATGTTCCCTACACTACTCAGTCATAGAGGTAATCTTGAATTTATATAGAAAAATCATTTCTCATTGAATTAATGTATTATTTCATATTAATATTTAATTTTTGATATTATTACTCATAATAATTGTTTTTTTATCAAGTTGGATTCTCTTTTTCAAGTTTATGTGGTTAGTTTGAAGCTTCCCATGTAGTGTTGGATGTTCAATATAGAAATTAAATAGAAATCATGGTAACATTTATAGGTAGGATTTTTTTGAGACTTTGGGACGTGTAAGAATCAGATGCGCCTCAATACGACATTCATTTATGACTGGTATGACTCAAAATACATATTTCAATTTAAAATTGACAATAATTTTAGTAAAAAAATACATCTGACGCAATGTGTCTGTTATATATTTAAAATTGACTTTTGACATTAAAAAGTGTAACACACTATAAAACAAGTAAACACACTCATATTTTATTGATAAGTTATGGCATCGATTCATAAACCATTTGTGGTATGTGGGAATCTGTATCGCGTCAAATAGATGAAAGATATGATTTATATGAGTAAAAGTGTGTGTTTCATGTTAAAAATAACATTTTAGTAAAAAAAGAAAACTTATATAATCAATACCAATAAAACTTTTCATATTGTTTTGATACATTAGGAAAATAATCCATAGCTTATTCAAAACATTTATGAATCTGTTTCACCTCAATCTGATGCACAGTGTGATTGGTATCACTATAATTGTGTCTTTACATAAAAGATTCATCAATTTTAGGAAGAAATAGACATACCTACTCAAAAAAAAACAAACACATTAATATTTTCTTTATACTATAATAAAATGTTCCATATGTGATTTGTGATGTGCATAAATCTGTTACACCTCAATCTGATGCATGGTGGGGTCAGTATAACTCCAAGTGTGTGTTTTATTTTTAAATTGGAATCAATTTTTGTAAAACAACTCAATTGAACTACTAAAAAATAAAACAAATTAAAATTGTTTAAATAATTTAGGAAAATACCTATAATCTAGTTTTTATGTTCAGGAATCTGTCGCACCTCAATCAGATACACAATTGGATATGTGTTAGTCCATGTTCATGTTTAAATTTAATAATTACATGTTAGTAAAAAAGTCAAGTGACATACTTTAAAATGTGAAAACACATTCATATTGATTTTATACATTATTAAAACGATCCATAAGTCATTTGAGACATGTAGGAATTGACCTAACCTCAAGTTTATGCATGATGTGACCAGTATGACTCAAATTGTGTCTTTTCATTTAAATTTATCATCAATTTTGGTAAAATGAACAATTTTCCAACTAAAAAATGATTAAAAACATTTGGATTATTTTTATGATTTAGGAAAATTATTTATCTATCATTTTTTATGTTTAGGAATCTCCCAAAACTCAGTATGAATCAAAGTGCCCGTTATCATATTAACATCACCATTTTAGATCAAAAATATCCACTCGATAAAACATATCAAACACACTAAAATTCTCATTATAAATTAGGAACATGATTCATAATCCATTTGCGACATATAGGAATCCATTTCACATAAAACTGATACATGTTGAGATTAGAATGATTCCAAAGTGCATGTTTCGAGTTTAAAATGAAATTTTAGTTAAAATGACTACTGATGTACACAAAACCAAGAAAACACATTCATATGGTTTTTGATAATTTGTTAAAATGATACAAAATTGATTTGAGACATTTTGGAATAAAAAGCACCACAATCTAATGCACGGTGCGACTAGTTTGACTACAAGTGAGTCTTTTTATTTAAATTTAACATCAATTTTTGTAAAATTAAAAGTTTCTATGGATTTATTTCTTTATATTATTACTATCATAAAAATTGTGTCCATATATACATGAATTATTTTTTTTAGAATGGGTGGTTTGTTCCACCATAGCATGAGTCGGATCCAGATTAAAAGAGAATGTAACATTAATGTTTTTGACTGTATGTAATAATTAGAATTTCTATAATAGTATAAACGAAAGTTTGAAATGTCAATAATATAGTTTTTATTTAATTTTTTCGGGTTTTAAATTTCATTTCAATTAAATATTATATTGGTAATTTTTTCATATCAGGGATATTTTTGGTGTTGTGGTGTGATGTTACAACACATTATAGTGGGGTTATGGTGTGTTATTACAGTATGCAACGTCATGGCCCTTTATTAGTGCTTCTTCGAGTGTTGATAAAAATCCATATATCAATACATTAATAATCATGTATAATGGTATATATTATCATCTCAATAATAAGTCCAAATAAAAGACCCTTTATCAATTCTTTTATAAGCACTAAAAAATGGTCCCTTTAGGGGTGCTAAATTATAATGTTGATAAATTGTTCCATTATTATCACTTTTAAAACATTTGATAATGGTCTCATTTATTAGTTCTTTTTTCTATCATCTAAAAAGGACCCATTTATCATCACTGATAAAAGGCAAGGGCTTTTAACATCACTCGTGTATTCATCACTGATAAAGGACATTTCTAGCGCTATTAAAGACCCATTTTGAAGTAGTTATATGACTTCAATTAATACTATAATGATATGGGTATAATCTAAAATATTGAAATACTTTTGGTAAAGGAAACCATTAAAAATTAAAACTAATCAATATTATAAGATGATACCTCATCATTATAGGGAATTACAAAATAGACACTAGGAGTGGGATGAACATTATTTATAATTAAAACATATGTTAGGAGTGTCAGATACCACAAAAACATTGGGCCACTCTGATCACACAATTTCTATAATCCACAGTCATAATGTTAAAGAATAAATATATTATATTATACAATAACATAGTTATTATTATGAGTTTCTCAAACTCCAAAATATTCTCTAAGAGAGTTTTTATAAAATTTATTTTCAAAAAGGTAAAGAACAACGTCTAAATGCTTGAGATTCTCTCCTTCTTTTTTAGATAAAAACTAG
Source organism: Viscum album (assembly GCA_963277665.1). NCBI lineage: Eukaryota > Viridiplantae > Streptophyta > Magnoliopsida > Santalales > Viscaceae > Viscum > Viscum album. The sequence goes on along the minus strand of OY728152.1, from coordinate 1,578,430,320 downwards.
AAATAATCAATTAAAAAACAGAATAAAATAGGTCTCTCATCACAATAAAAAGAGTTTGTGCAGTAATTCCAAAAACATCATTTGGATTATTAATATGTATTAATGATTCCTTGAATAGTTCATGTAGTTCATAATTCTCACTAAATGATATGGTGAGAAGCCAAAATATTGAAATACATATGTAACTACAAATGATAAAAAATTAAAAATAGATTGAGGTATAAAGTGATATCACCTCTACAAAGGGTCTACTATAACAAACACCAGGTGTGAGATGAATGCTATATATAATTAAAAAACCTTTTAGGAGGGTCAAATACAACCACAACATTGGGCCATTCTGATCGCCCATGTTGAAGTAGCCAAGAGAATATTGTAGATGAATCACTAAATCAAAATCTATAATATCATTATTAGAGGAACTAGTTTCTCAAACACCGATGTATTCTCTATGAGTGTTTCCAGACCATTTTTTTCTCCAAAGAGGACATCAACAACATCTAAATGCTTTATATTCTCACCAAATGTTTTAGATAAAACCTGGAAAGAGTCAATGAAAAAAACTAAATTAAATATGTTTCACATCATCATCAAAACATATCAAATATTAATTCTTAAAAAATCACAATGATAGATAATATGTCTCAAGGATTCCATGAACAGTGCATGTAGATCCTCATTCTCACTAAACTGATGATTTAACTAAAAATTCATGAGATCAGTCCCTAAGGAAAAATAGTTGGAAAACATTCATAGAGTGCAAAGAAAATATTCCCACAAAAGTTCCTCCAATTAAACATAAGACTCCTATGATGGTTTATGAAATCTAAAAATTACTATTCAAATTATGTACATACATAGAGAATGGTGGATACAAGAAGTGAATGCTCAATGTTGGTAAAATTGGTATATTATCTAGGAAAGTGGTCTCTATTAGATAATCCAATCTAGATAACATTTGAAATTTATGTAAAATATACATTCATGATATTATTTCCAATTAATAGTTGATCTATTATAATCATGAAAATTATCTTCTTTATTAAATGAAAAACCCACAATTTGGAACACCATGAACAATAATTCCCACAATCAGTAAGAGTCCATGACCATATGTTTTTGTCCCATATCATTTCTAGAATCATCAACCCTATGAAAAAATATATAGTAGGGGGATGTTTCCATTAATGAAATTAAAAATCATGAGTTTCTTTGATAATGAAAAAATCATACATCCAACCATTTTGGTTATTACCTTCTCTTAGTAATCTCAATATATATATATATATATTTAGAGTATGATTGTTATCTCTCTATTCCTTGTGGATATTTACTAACATTAGATGATATAGATGGAGAAAATAATCACCAATCTATGGTAGATATATTTCCATGATACCGTTTTGTATGTCTATAGGAGAGAACTTTCCTTAATCGATGACCGAGGTGAATTTAACTAATAAAATATAAATTTTAAAACTCTCACCTCATATCTCAACAAATTTTGATGGATATATTAGAGATAAACCCATGATCTTTAATATCATATTGGATTCCCATATCAAACTTCAGAACTCAATGAAATAAATTTTGAATCAAGCTTAGTAAGTTGTTTATCCACAAACCTTAATAGATGAGAAAACATTTTTCAATATTGGATTATATTATCATGGGATTAGATAATCATAAAAAGATTATTTTGTATACTTTTAATAGTATATAAAAGTATATAATCCCTATCATGTTGATATATTCCCAAACCAAATAGGATAACTCCCAGATTATAACCAATCTTCTAGAATCTAAGGGTCATGATTTCCTCCTAACTGTGTAAAGAATTTATCATTAGTGTTCATATAGAAAATTACACTTGAGTACCCAAAGAACATCTAAATTACAAGGATATATGATCATATTATTGTAAAATAATATCCTCTCTAGAATGATGATCTTCACAATAAATAATCAGTGGATAATCTACCAGATACAAATAAAGAAAAGATACCATAGAGTTGGTCTTTAAATTAGTTCCTACACACTAAACTATGAGAGAATTATGTACTGGAATATATATATATATATATATATAATATAAAATTCCCACTAATATATTCTTGACTGTTCAAAGATTCTCCTACTCAATTGAAGGGACACATGGTTTACTTATAGAATATCTCAGGGTGTTGACAAGGGAATGTCATGAAACATATTTACTAACAAAGAAATTATGAATGTTCTGAATTAAATATACCCATAAAATAATTCCATAGGGTATATGAAAAAAAAATATTTTACCCTTATGTAATGGAATCATAGGCTATTACACATGCACATGTATCACTAGTCTAATAATTGAACTCAACTCCCCTTTATTATTGTTTCTTTAATACCAAAACCAATCTTCTTAAACCAAGTCACTAAAAATATAATTTTTAAGAATAAAAATACCCCAATTTCATTTTTAGAGGATAAAACCCACAAAAAAAACCACTAGGTAAAGTTTAAATCCATGTTTTTTACCTCACTCATAGATCTAATTTGATATGAGAGAAATAATAGCACCATTAATTCATAAAATACATCGGAGACCTTATGCCACAATTCACTTCAACATAAATTCACCTAAAATATATATATTAATGTCAAATAAGTGCAATAGTTAATAATATAACAACAAAACTATATACAATTCTAGAATGAGAAAACAATATTGAGAGGACTAATCAACATATGTGGTATTAGTGAGAGGGAAAGGGATGAATTAGTGGTATTATTTTTTATGTTTTCTTAAAAATGAAATTACATTTCTCCTTGATAATTATATATTAATTTGTAATAAAAAATAATAATTACACAACCATAAGAACATTATAATTTATAAATCATACTAATCTGTAAGAGTTTCTAGTCCTTGGAATTCTTATGAAATAATGCAAGACTACAAAAATAACTAGAAATAAATAATTCGATTTAAAACAGAAATCAAGGAATATATTTTAACATGAAATGAACTATAGTTAATTGGTGGGGTATATTAACTTGTATAAATAAAGGGTATAAAATTTGTTTTTTTAATTATATTAACCTTCACTAACTCAATTTGGTGAGTTTTCACTATGATACAAAACATTTTCACACTTTATTTTCAAGAAATTACTTTTTATTATTAAAATTAGTTCATATTACTAGGAAAGAACATCCTTCAATTTGATAGAAGTTAATCAGATAAATTCATTATATATATTACATCTGATTTTTATCCTATACATTTTATCTGGTTCCTTATTATATAATGAAACCACATATGATGAACTATCTATCTGAGCACCTAAAAATATTTTTAACAAAATACCTCATGATATGAAACTCTATCAGGTATCTTTCAATCAATGAATCTTAAAAATGTTCATATACATCCCTTTATGAAATTCTATTAATCTCATTGAAACATTATACTTACAATACCAATAGTTTTGAATAATATATTTTTAATTTAGTATAACAATGTTTCTTCATAATTTTTGTTTAATTAACTTTTCAATTATTCAGTACTTCACCTCCCTTCCAAAAAATACAAATATCACCTAAGAGAACAAAATCTATTATTAAATGTTTAGTACCATTGAAAATTTAATGAAATGAGGGAAAATTATTCTAAAAATCCCACTCAATCATTTTCTGGGTCCTACAAGAAAGTTTTCTACATTTGATCGTATTCAATTCATCTCATAGATAGAATATATCTTTAAGACTTAAAATAACATACTTTTTCCTACTACATTAATAATTAGTGAGAATCAAAATATTCCTAAGATGATTTAAGAAATTTGATTCATTGGATCATCATTTGACAAGTAATTCCTTTAGTAAAGAATTACATTAAAACTATAAAACATTATACTAAAAACCATCCATTAAAACATTATATAAGAACTTCTGATCGACAAAAATCTATATGGTGATCCTTTATAACATCATAAAAATGAATCATAATCCTTATTATAAAAACTTCTACCATATGAAGGACAATTTACATAAGTAAACATACTTCTTAAGTTTATATATATCATTTTTTATCCTCATATATGTTTCATTTGATATCATTTCTCTTGTTAGAATTATTCACATACAAATGATTTATTACAATTCATATAACCAATAAAATCTAACTCAATAACCATAATAGATGGAAATGATAAAATTTAAGATTAGAAAACTGTAAATTAATACCTTTGATTAGAAATATTAGTCCAAAAAAATCCTAAAACATCATAGTCTTATAAATTCCACACTTCTTCTAAGAATAAACTTGGTAAAAATAAACATTATTCTTCCCCAATTGGATTGATCTATAATAATGATATTTACAAGTACTCATTTTGATAGGAACATTTATCACAAAAAATTTCTTAGGATTTAACTTCATTGACCACTCTTTTTTATGAACATTTCATGAAAAATGAGTTAAAAACCAAAATAAAGCTTTGTCCTTTTACATCATACTGGTACATATCATATGACAGACTCAATCCAGTAAACTCAATATGAGCATATCTATCTAATAAAATTTTTCAAAAATCAAAATCAATGTTTCGTAATTTATATTAAAGATAAAAATCTATCCTTTTTTTATAAAACCTTATACATTCCTAACTAGATTATCAGACATCTTCATATCACAACATCACATCAAAAAATCACCAAATATCATCATCCCAAAAAACAACCCATTTATGATTTTATTCTCAACCATGGAACCGAAATCACTAAAAAATTGAAACTCATGAAATGGATTAATTATCTGAAAATTCAATTCCTGAATTCGAGATATTAGAGTAAGAAAAAAAGAATAATTTAAAAATAATAATATATATTCCTTAATAAGTCAATTAATAAACTTTTATTACACATATTAATAATAATTTCATGTAAACATCTTGAACATTCCCTTTAACTGTGATCTTCCATTACAAAATAAACTTCATCTTATACAGACATCATTTCTAGCATCCACTTCCACTCACTACTAAAATATTTCATCCATGAGGAAATCACTTCTTTCCTCTTTAAAAACATACCCTAAATACATGATTTGAGTATAAAGTTAATACACATGGCAATGTATCGATATATGTTACATTATTTACCACACCCTTTGAAAACACTATCCAAATATAGGATGGATAGGGGTTTAATATCACATGACTTATCCATAAATAGGGTGCGATTTTACACCCATTATTAACATCATCTTATGAAATGTTTTATTATAAAATATTTTTGTGAAGATATCAACAACAAAATTCTTTATAGTAATAATATCCCAATTTAGTTCATTTCTTTCCACATTCTCTATAGAAAATTATATTTGATATCAATGTAAATGGAATGATAGTTTTGCACTATATTATTAGTCAGATATACAAAACATTCATTACCAAAAAACAAGAGAAGGTTAAACTTTACATCAATAAAAAATTATTCCAATTTTTTCTCCATCCATATATGTTGTGTTGAACATTGAGGGGAAACTATATAATCCTCCTTTATAATACTAGGCATTGCATAAAACTAATTCTTTGTACTTTAATTCAAACAAATGTCTCCCAAAAAAAAATCCACCAGACGTGAATCTTCTATTATCAACACAACCCTCCCAATCATTATATATATTAAAAAAATGATCAATCCTTCATAAGTAGTTATATTTTATTCTGAACACTTTAGTTCCTTGTATATATCTTATAATTATTTTTATATCCATATGATGATATAATTTTGAAGCATTTTGATACATAAAAAATAATGTGACACATAATCTATATATGTCTCAGAATCTATTAGATACATAAAGCTTCCTTACAAAATTCTAAACTTCTTATGGTCAACCTCATCACATTATCTATATTTTTAAATCATATTTCCCATTGAAATAGGTTTCAATACTAGATATGATTCTTCTATGCCACATTTCATCATACTATCATTAGAAACCATCCCTTGAGGTAAGAATATGTTTTTATTATTTCAATATAATTTTAATCAATTTAATTGCTTCATTTCTCTTATCATAGACATTTCAAATAACATCTCTATATATAGAGAATTTTTTACATGTTTTTTCATCGTCGCTTAATAATATAATATCATTAACAAAAATAATCCCAATGAAGTAAAATTATTGATTTTATTTTATGGTGATGTTTAATTGAAACCTTACTTTAATGAAGTTCATATTCCTTATGAAACAATCCATTTTAGAGTACCAGGATCTCATAACATTATTCAACTCATAGAATTTCTTCTTAAACATCCACCCATATCTTAAATCTTTCCCAAGTGAAAGGAAACTTAGTAATTCAATATAAACTACTTAAAATATATCTCCATTAATAAAAATGGAAGTGAAATACATATATATAATACATTATATTATTGTTTTGTAGTGATATCAATAAATTTTATGATAGTTTCAAGCCTTTCGACTGTGGAAAAGTCACCTAAATGTGAATTTCTTCAATTATTGAGTTACATTATAAAAAGAGTCATGCCATATTTCTGATCACATCACCTTTCACATTTAACTTATTTGAGAAAACCAATATCTTCACAAATAAAATTATTCTTGATTGGTTTATATATTATTTATCATGTATGATTTGAACCAACAATATCTAACTATTCATTCATTATATTAATCAACTCTTGATTCTATAATGAATTGTCATCATCATGTGGATCAACCTATGAATGTAAGAAATTATATAAAACTAATTATAATGTAGAAATGGTTTAAAACTATTTTCATCAGTCACCAATGGTTTTTTGGACTTCGACTCACTTCCTCAAACCTGAATTAGATGAACATATTTTTTTCATCATTACCGAAGATATCATATCTTTAATATTCATATTTAGAAGAATGAACATTATTACTATCAATATGAACTTTGTAATATTGTTTAACTATAACCCCTTCAGCTCCACTTCCTCTCATATCTATAATTGAATATAAATATTCCTTATCATAATGGTAAAAAAATAAACCCAATGATTCTACAATATTTCCCATTTATTTACTAAAGAATGTGTGTTAAATACCATTAGGAGGATATCCAGTATAGAATCCATCAAAACATATCTTATCAAACTTCCCAAGATTCTCACCTTTATTTATGATAATAAAAGGAACATAAAATACCCTTAGGCAAATGAAATTTGGGTTTTCATTGTAATACATATCATAATGATTCATACCAACATTTTACCAATGGAAACATCAATTTTGAATAAGAATTTCTTACCCAATATCTTACCTTTAAATGTATCAAGAAGTAATATATTTTTTCATTATAGATAATTTCAACTCAACCAAAAACAATTTCAAATTTCAATAAAACAATTTTATTTGTGTATGTGTGCTAATATCCTGATGAATTATATTCTTTTTTAGATAATCTCAAAATGTCTCATTTGTATATTTTTAACCATTATTAGTAATATCATAAATATTAAATGTCCATATTGTTTTTATCACATATCCTAAGGAAATAAATAATGTCTGTATTAATTTAATTATGATTAAAAACATAATATATTTAATGTGATTAAAATAAATGATAATGGAAATAAATTTACTAATACTATTTATTGATTTCATTTTAATTATCCTATATATTTCAGAGAATATATATTTCATGGGATGAGTGGAATTTACCCCTAACATCTTCGCAATGAACCTATAATCATACCTTTCAAAGTTAAGGGAAAACACCAACATATTCTTTTTTATGTAAGGAATATCGAGAATTATTTATCTCTTTTTTATCATTCTCATATTGTTTTATCACATATACCCTATCATTTTAATCAATAGATAATTTTCTCTAATCATGGGCTGATATCATGAACATCGTGTATCACTAAATTAAAACATATTACCCTTAGTTTGTTTCCTTGTTTAAATAACTTTTCCAATTTTATTTTATTTTACAATGAAACAAATTATTTTTCAGACAACATCTTTACCTTCATACCAAAGTTTTCAAACACATAAAAAGTTCTACCTATCAAAAATTAATGACATTTTGGATTTTAAATTATATAACACATTAATATCATATCCAATGACTATGATTATGAGGGAATTATTATTTACAAATGATTGGATACCTTTTATATCACATTTTACATCCCATAAAAAAATAAAATATAATGCCATATTTGATTAGAACACACTACCAAATATCAAATACAAATTTACATTTGTGTCAATGAGAGTAGTTTTACAAACTATGGCCTTTTATATTCATTTTTATTCCATTATGGGTAGTTTTTTTTCAGCTAATAATTTTTGACAATGTTTCATAACCACACATCCTTTTACATTGTTACCATAATAATCACTTCATTCAAAGATAATTTCAAGTGGTGGAAATATGTTTTATTTTTTTAACTTATCTTCTTGAGTTTCATTATTTCATTGGGTTGAATCCCCCTAAAATAATTTCTCTTATCTCATATCTATTTATTGTAGTGATTATGACTATATGATCATATTTTCATTTATTTACAAAATACTCAATAATAATTATGGTAAATATATAAATATTATTTTCATTTGTAGAATGCATATTGTATGGAATTTTTTACCTTCTTTAAATAATTATTTTTACCACCAAACCTACCACTTATCTAGGTAATAATGTTTTATTAACATCATAGAATACTTTTCTTATACATATATTTATTCTCATACTTCTCTTGTTATCCACTAGTACTATATTTAGGTTCGTACTTTGAATCCATATAGATTTTAGAATTTTCAACTCTTTCAATTTTTTCTAATTACATGGTCTTCTTAAATTTCTTTTTCTTCTAATAAGATTCAATAGTGCTTTTAATATTGTAGGATGGTATTTGTTTTATCCATATGAGTTTTTCTATCCAGATATAATTTAATAACTTTTAATACCAACTATTAATCTTTTTTTTCCTCACACGTATTAAATTTTTTATATTACACATGATCATGTTATTCCTCTTTAACATTCAGATTTTCTTAAGGATTTATGTTGAGGTTATTATCTTCATTAGTTAACTTAATTAGATAATAAATATTAGTGAAAATTTTAATTGTTTTTTTTAGAAAATATTCTTTATTTTTTTTTTGAAATATTTGTTTTTTCCACATTATTTTAGCCTTTTTATATCTGATAATATTTTAGATGAATTATTATAATTATATATTTACCATAAACTCCAAAATAATATCTACTATTTCTTCATAAGAGCTACTAATTTCATCACTAGTGATATTTTCATTATTTTATTTTCCTAAGGAAAATATTCAGAACCATAATCTATGATTTTTTTTTCAATTTCTTCTTCGCGTTCATAATCTTCCTAATAATTTGACTAAAAAAATTATTTTTCATTTAGATAAATTATTATCCATTTAATTTAAATAGGAATGAAAATTTTATTCTATCCACTTTGGGTATACTGTTTACTTTCTTCCTTCTTCATCATTATCATCATCTTTATTTTATTAAGGGGAATATTTTGGTAAATAAACAATAGGTATATAACTAAATCACTCCGGTTTTAATTTACTTTTGTGCATACATATTTCTATTTTCTCTATTCAATAAAAATTACACAATATCATAACAAAATTTAGACACCTTAATTTCAATGTCAGGGACATTTACGTTCTCCTCAAGAATATTTTTTGGATTTCTATTCATCAAAAATTTAATAGAAATTTCTTTATTAGCATTTTAATTATTCATTATATATTTTCACTTTTGAATTTTCATTTGATGAGAATGATATGAATATCATCTATAAATAGTTCTTCATGGGCTCTATCATCTAATGATATTTCCTTAATATATAATTTTTTAGGAATAATTTTAAAATTTACTTCAATAAAAGAATAATATTTAAATGTCTCGCTAAAAAATTTTATAGTGCTTATAATGTCATTAAATCTTGTAAATAAGTCACAAATAGATTCATCTTTACCCATTTTATGATCATCCTTCCTCAATTTTCATATTAATAAATTCATAATATTTAATTTTTTATTTTCTGTATAGTATTTATTAACCATATCCTATGTTAATTTAGTTCATCCAATTCCTTCAACACTATGAATGTCACATTCTGAGAATAATGAATATATTGGATTTCTATCTCAGCAAAATTTTATAAATTTTTATTTTCAGCAACATTGAAGGGATTATAATCTGACATAGGAGGAAAACCATTTGTAGTAACCTCATGGACATCATAAAAATAGACACAAGAAAATGTAACATTCTATTATTTCAAATATGATATTTCTTCCCATAAAAGGAAGGAATCCCCATATTCTTCATAGAGTATTTATCATCCATGGGAGCTTATCTTACCATAAAACATCCAAAATGTTTCAACAAAGTAAATATTCATTTAATACTACATTAATGTGAAAATCATGGTCTTTGTGATCACTAAGAGGGTGAGGAGTGAATCATTGAACATATTTTTTATGTTTTCTTATACAAGAATTAAATTTCACTTCCTATTCCTAAGATATTTCTCTTCTAAAAAAATAAATCAAGAATATACATAGAAATATATGTATTTAAATGGTTATATAATCATTAAGAGATGGTATTTCTTTTCATGGGTTGGAGATAATCCAAGACCACATAAAAACTAGAAAAAAATTGGTTTTTATAGTAAGAAATGAATATTTGTTCAATTACTTTGAACAATAGTAAGTTGATTGTACATATTATTCTCATATAGATAAATGATATCATAATTATTTCATGAAAACTATAATAAGCTTCATCAATAGACTTTAGTATGTTTCAATTATACTACATTAATTTTCTTCAAACAATAATTTCTTACATGTACTTATTCTTCTTCTCATTCTTATATAGTAGTGGGAAATAATATTAATTCATCTGATGGTAGTTCATAATATGCATTCATCTTGTATATTATATCTAATTCTAATTTAAGATATGTTATGTGGTGCCTTACTTAAGAATTAAACCACTTCCAATAAAAATTCATAACACCCCCTAAACATATATACTATCTAATACCACGTTATATTAAAATCTATTAGGTATCTTTTTACTGATGTGTCTTCCAACTATTAAACTAGTGCATTTTATGTCATTTTTAAAATCACATATATACAATATATTCCTTCTACCAAATGATGATATGACTCCATCCAATATCGGTGATACTAATTTTCATAAAAATGTTTTTCAGATTGTCTTTTCAAATATACAACACTTCCCCACAAATACACAAAATCCACTTATAAACTTAGTGAACAAACTCCATTTACATTGGTGAAAAACATCTGAAATATAAGTGAAATATTTTAACATTAAATTAAACATTTCGTTCGAACCTTTTGAGGTCCCTAATCAAAATCATCTTACCATTAAATTATTCTAAAAGATATGGTCTCTCCTTAAGACCTAGTGAAAATGTACTCCATAAAAAATCCTTAAAAACTCAGTGGGAATCATAATATTTATAATTATTTTCAATAATGTTGACCAACCAAATCTCCATCATCACATCTGATACCTTTACAAAAACACTTTCATATTTTTTGAACTGGAACCACTTTGTTTCACCCATACATCTTGTAAAACATTATATAATCACATTAAACCAATGAAATTAAATTTCTTATTCCTAAAAAATAGCATTGGAACATCTCAATAGTCTTCTACAAATCCATCCACCATCTAATGGACATTGTTCAGAAGTAAACATCCTTTAAAGATTTAGATGTTTCATTTTATTTTCATAAGCTTATGACATTGTAAGAGACCATCTGATGGAAATCACCTAGTGAAATTCTCCAGCAACTTCCCTTTGTTCTTAGACAACCTTCCTATAATCGAAAATCATCAAAAATTATTGAATAATGAAACATCATACCACCAAGAAATAAAAACATAATAACCATGGGACATAGAAATTTATAGTATTATAACATTAATATCTAAAACTTTTAAAGTCACAACAGTGTGTCATAACATCAATCTGGTAAAAATTTACAACATTATAGTTTAGTGAACTCCATTTTTCTTCATAGATTGAAATTTGTAGAGGAGAACATTATTCTCAAACTATTGACTAAATCTATTATCATTATATCATTCACAACTTAGGATGTTAGGAATAATAATGAAAAAGATGAATAAAAAATTTATCTTCATTGAATAATGTATTTTATGAAACATGTTAACCATATGATATAATGTTTCAGCACAAATATTTTGATAATTACATCAGGATGATAACCATCATCAAACTGACTCAATCTGGTACACTAAAGCCAATCATATCCATCTCTTCACCTTTTTTAAAAGGTTAGTAAATGTATGATTATTTGTGTTTAACAAAAAAATAATCCCTTTGAGGTGTATTTTATTTATAATAACACTAACCAACATCTTTTAATCTCAACATCTCCTCAAAACATCACAAAACATCTTTGTTTGAATATTTCCATTTACAATAAAAAAATATGAAAATATATATAGAAAAATATATATGAAAGTGATAATAAATACTTGAAATAAATATATTTAGTAAATGGATTAGACCTCCTCTATTTAGGGTATCTTTGATCCGACTCCATCTATAACTTTCTTCACCATCATCCATCAACATTTATAATAAAACAACACCTTTGACTCCATTATCTTCATGACTTTTAATGTCATCTTTGAACAGTACATAATAAGTGTAGGCACAATATGTGTATCCATGAATTAAGTGTAAGGATTATTATGAACATAATTAGTAGTATCCCTCAGATAAATAAAGTAAATATAAGATATTAACTCTATAATATCCTAAGACCTATGAAAAACAATCATATCTAAAAAGAATCCATGATTTCTCTAATATCAGGTAAATCAAGAGAAAATATAATAAACAAAATATTCAAACACATTGTCACTAAGATTCATATTATTAAAGAAACATAGGAATATTAGGGTAGAATAATACTAGAAATGATTAATGTAAATTGAATGTTGGTAAGACATAGTTGGATGATGGAAAAAAACTATTTAAAAGGATAAAATCATCTTAAAGGAATTTACACTCTGAAACATTGTATATACTCAAACTTGTGTTCTTCTTGTCATTCAGGACATACAAAATAAATCTCTAGAACTATATATTGGGACCAGTCATTATCATTGTACTTATATATCATCTAATGGACAATAATACCCCGGTGGTGGACCTCACCCTAACACACAAAGGATTATTAACATCTTGTATGATTGAACATGTATCAACACATATGGTTGTACGAAATCCATGAATAAAAGTACCAACCCTAACACATGATGGAGTAGTAAATCCACAAATGGAGGATACATCCATGATAGAAATTGGAGTAAAAAATCCATAGTTGGATGACCCTATATAGTCAAACAGTGGATTAATAAAAATGTATCTATAATATGGGGGTCTTCTGTTTATCATTTTTATATCACTAGGGGAGTACATGAAACCAATTCATGAAGTAACATTACTAAAGACATTAGGGTGTAAATAAACTCTATGTATTCTCCTATCATGACATATTCAAAAGGGAGCACATACTGTGACTCCATAAGCCTACATCCAATAGGTCAGAGGCTGGAAATTAGTGGTTAGTAAGAAAATCACAATTATGGGATGCATTATCCAAAGTACCTATACACATACCTACATATCCAAGACCATACATTGTTGAAATGTAAAAATTAATGAAAAAACATGAATTTATATATCTAAATACCATAACTAGAGTATTAAAAGAATTAATAGACAGTTACAGGGCCAAATATAAGCCCACCACAAACCTTCTAAAAACATATCTAACAAAAAAGTGAAGATAGGTAATACTATCCTGATACCATTGTAACACACCTCATTTTTTCTAGTCTTACTATGAACCTTCTAGTCCTAGTCTGTATTGGACTCTATCATAAGTTCAGTCTTCTCCATAATACGTAACACATGAGGGAAATCCCACGTAGGTTTGAGAATAAAATTACTATATTGGACACCAAGAAACCACAAAGAATTAAAAAATGAATAAATATAAACTCTTCATAGGTATATGTATACAATGAATATATCAAGAATACCAAGACATTTTCAAAAACTACACACAGTCCCAAGGTAATTTCTTAATGGTATTTCCAATTTATGGATATATATTGTAGATTCCATATATCACTCATCTGGGAGAATACACTCCACATGTCTAATAGCATGGATGACGTTCATATGAAATTTAGTACTCATTTAGTCTTATCAAGGGAATTATATTTTGGATGTCATATGAGATACTATACATATTTTTTGATCACTCAAAAGGACACGAGGTATAGCAACAACACAATTTGGAACAACCTGATAAATAGAGGATCATTTCCCATTTGGATTGGGTCAAAACAATACCAATAAATCCACCAAGGGTAATAATATGGTAAATGATCTCACATTGGGCCTTATATAAGGATTGCATAAACTCTATTAAATATGTCCTATTTGGGGGATTGTTTTTTTATGTGAATGAGGAGATTCCATACTAACCCCTAGGGAATGAATATGGGGAATGTACCCAAATGAAAAATCTCAAGGATATAAAGGAAAAGGGCTCCTAGACAACATTTAATATGTTCAGGCCTGTAGTATGGTTACACATCATGTCCCTTCAACCCTAGTTCATTTCCCTATAAATGGACTACCTTTGTGTCCATGGGAATGTACACAGTCTGTTGTTACCCATGTACCTCATCTCAAGTCCCAATACTTGATAATACCCTTGTAACCTAGGCTGGTATATGTCCATGTAAGAGTAAACATCATGCTTGTGTTCAAGAACTCTAAACTAATTTTTTTGTAACCTCCATAATACACATTGATTTCACCAAAGGGGATCACACACCATGTGGTATGGTCACACATCATGTGATACTTATCTTCTATTGAGAACTCTAAATGTTGTTGACATGGGCCCATCTGACATGATCCTCTAAAACACACATCATGTATAATGGAATTTCAAAAATCCTGCATGTTTCTTCTCTTCATTGTAGTCTCCACCTCCAATACCCAAATCTCCCACTATCACTTTGTATCATGCATGTAGAACTCAAATCTACCTAAAATGAGGTCTACCATCACCGGAGAAACTTTTTCAAGTAGCCTTTTCATTCAAAATTCGTCATGTAGCTCCACCATCATCATGCATCAAAGAATTGAGCCTACACATTCCAATCTCATCTCGATCCACTCGCCATTTTCATCATCCTATGATCACTATGATATATTAAATCTAGACCTGGTATAAAAAATCTTCACTTCTTGAAATGGGTGTGCAACATTTAATTCCTCGGTCATTAGGTTGAATCACAAGGAAAATGAAAGCACGGTGATAAACGTACGTATAATAATGAGAGAAACCAATGAAACATGAAAAATATAAATGGACCATTACTATATTCAGTTGGCACCAATTAATTATAGTTTTAACAGAAAATTAAAAACCATAATAAATAAAAAAAACCCAATATAATTCACGTAGATTAATGCCATCATATAATATGATAGATTTGTGGATCAATCTGTTTTTTATTGATTCCTTCTAATCATAGAAATAGTAAAATAGGAATGAATCAAAATAAATAAACATCCCAAATCAATACATATCAATCTATAATAAAGAACTAGGTTGTTCCTTAAGCATTTGAGAGATCCTATGATTCCATCTTGCACTGGACATCAATCTTCAATATGGTATTTATCCTCCAATGAAATCATTGCCAACGGGTCTGGTGGATCTCATCAATTTACAGGGTTATCTAGATATCCCTAAAAATATTCCATTAGCTAGTATCTGAATAAGGAAAATATGGTCGCTACATTAATTATTAAATGAAAAAATTTAATTAATTATTTTTTGAACACAATCCTCATGAAGAATATTTTCACAAACTGCCTGCACCAATAGTGGTTATGTCATGCCTAGGGTAAAACCCACATTCTAAACTCAAT
Organism: Viscum album; assembly: GCA_963277665.1. NCBI lineage: Eukaryota > Viridiplantae > Streptophyta > Magnoliopsida > Santalales > Viscaceae > Viscum > Viscum album. The sequence continues at coordinate 1,578,414,219 of OY728152.1, read as the reverse complement.
GGGTCCATATTTTTCTGATCCCCCCATATAGATGTTACTTAACATTTTTAGACATTTTAATATATTAAATACATTTTAGACATTTTTATGGAACATTGGGCCTCAAAATCACACATTGTCTTAGTGCCTGGTCTTGAAAATAATACATCCAACATCAAAAAATAATAAATAGAAAATACGATTCATTAAATTCTCACAAACTTGGGGATTTACATCCCTAAAATTTTAGTTGATGTTTTTTCACAATGTTATGTGGGTTCTAGGTAAATATCTAATCCTCAATATCCCATGTTATCTTCTAAAGTTTCTCATTCTGTCACCAGACATTCACTAGAAAAATAATTCACCCACATTTTATCCTATACTACTAATCCTCAACCTTCAATGGGGACCCATTAATGGGTTATCCATCCTTGATATACATCTCATCCCAGTCAATAACGTGTGATGGGTCATGCACATACCTCCTCAATTGTGACATGAGGAAAAGATAGTGTACCCAATCTAACTACGGTGGTTGAGCTAAATGGAATTAGACATCACAAAATCTATGCATTATTTATAATGGTTAAATGATTCTTAGAGATATATTTTAATGCCAACCAAACCTCAAAAATCCACATCGAGGTGAAACCCATAAGAATATTGGGTCTCCCTCCTCAAATTCAAAAGGACTCCATTATTTGTCTATATATGACTTTTGAGGACTCTGTGTAGTCCAAATCAACTCATGGATGACTTGAAACATATCATTATTCTCTTGTACCAACTCTAGGCCCCTTAGTGTTGAATCTATGGGGTTTATCTATAAATGTGATGACATATAGGTACACATGTACAAATAAGATAATGGTTCCATACCAATAGGGGTATGGTAGAAATTATTGAATAAAAACCCCACCAAAGGTTGGTGATCCTCCAAACTATGGACAATGACCAACATGCAAGATCACCCCATTTCCTCTTGAATCTAAATGGTCCACTCAAAATATCCATAATTTTGGGGGTGAGTTATTCTCCTCAAGTTAAACTGACTCATAAACACCTCTTATAATACCTTCCATAATTGGAATGTGAAGAGAACATCATGGTCATAAATAATTGTAAAGGTAACTCCATCGAGTCAGACTATCTCCTGCATGTATAGGCTTCACATGCTCTCTTCTAAACTCTACTATAGAATATCTATGAATATGGTCGACTTCGTGAAATGGTCATCGACTAGCCATGTGTCATTTTGTCCCTTGGATGTACTTGGAATTCTCATTATGATGTAAATTGATGTCCCATCTCACATACACTCTGGAACCTCAGGGGGTTGATTTTAACTAGATAGAACATAGTTCTGATACGACTATAATTGTTCTTCATGAGAACCTAGTTGTACCATCTATAGTCTAAAAAAACCTCATACGACTATATTCCTTCCTTTAAAACAATACTATGGCTACCTAGTGTGAAACAGTAGGTCTGACATACCCCTTCTCCAAAATGTACTCTAACTACATCATTAGCTCATAATGAGAAAAAGAGCCATATGATATGCTGACATGGTAATCTGTTTCATCCCATGGTGTAGATAAATTAAAAAGTCTATCTCTTGGTGAGGATTTAACCCTGGGACATCCTCAAGGAAGACATCTTAATACTCCACATCAACTATAGGGAATAGAAAACTCATAACATCCACTACACTATCTTATTAATGAGTCCATCATACACTATCTGGCTTTCCTAATCACCGACAATGGAAAACTGGGTTCCATCACTACAGACTCACCACATCCTCTGCCAAAAATGTTCAATCAAGTAATTAACTTTAATTAACCATTATAAACCTAAGATGACATAATAAGGCCTCAAAAATGTAAAAAAGAGATCTCAATATAAAATATCTCCATCAAAAGTAACGTCACACTATCAACACAGGTGTCTGATAACCCAGTCATGTCTAGTAGTAGTCTCCAAGTGTATGTTTCGAGCCATGAGATTAAATATAATATCTAATTATTAAATAAAATATGTTGAAATAACGAAATTAATAAAACCTATGTTTATCAACACTGAATATATGGTATAAAAGACACAGATTGTACCTTATATCATTCTGGGAGCCTCTGGGTCATAAGACTCGACCGCCTGCAGTTATCCCATCCCCTGTCCTCCAGCTCCATAATATTGGCATTCCACCTAGGGATGGTGGTGTTAAAAATTCAAATCATCATCCACCTCTATATTCTCTTCAAGATCCTCTACCACATCCACAACCTAGGATACCATTATGATCCTTTAGTTACCTCTACCTCAGTTATCCATCCATGGTCTATCAGTCAACTATATGGCAGTTCAAACAATATTGTGGTAGATGTCCACATTCCTGACATGAGTAGAACCACCAATCCAAAGGATAAATGGACCCATATTGTGATACATAAATCCTAGAACCTCTATCATGGGACCTCCTTTTTAAATTTTTCACAAAACTAGGTCCCTGAGGCTGACATCGTCTCCCTACTTCTGCGGTCTCTACTCCTATGTACCCACTAATATCAACCAATGTCTACGTCTTCTCATTTAAGAAACTCACAACCACCAAATCTCACTCTAGAACCCGAATGTATGTAACAATTCATATAAATATATCTTTGGACCTGATTCCTTTTGGAGTGATCATTTGATTTTATGATCCCAAAAGAACTGATATGAAACTATATATATCGAGTATCTAGAGAGTTAATGAACAATGAGAAATACTAATCTACTGTATTTTTCTCATTATGGATATGTATAAGCTCCTAGATATGTACATCCCTAAATATAGCTGGAGAGAACTCCTATATGAAACAAAACACAAAATATGGCCATACTAGGGTTTCCTCATCATAAGATTATGTTACATAGCCCCACCATCATCCTACTAACACATGGGGAAGCCTCCATTCCATGAACACCATCTGATCTTCTAGTTTCTTGACTAGATCCAAAAATCATGCCACTACATCGATATATTATTCATTCACCTATGTTTCAGGCTTTTTTTAGATCATTAGGGGTCTCTATCACTATAACTCATATAGTGCACTCAGTCTATGCACCTCATTATATGATACTGCGGGTAAAATATTGTATTATACATGTGGTGGTGTAAATGGTGAACCACCTGTAGGTGATACATATGGAACTAGTATTTTTATTGATTCATCTTCACTAATGTGGTCATCCTTGAAATCCCGATGTTCAACCCTAGATATCATTTGTTGTAGAGGCATCTATAAATAAAGAAGAGATACCATAATCAATTACATTAGATGGAGAGTTGACTCAAGAAGTACATGGAAACAAAAAAACATTCATATATGATGCATGTACCATTGTTTTCCTTGAAACCAATTTTTTAATGTGCTGAGTCAAATGGTTGGTAATCTATATCTTGTTGAATGGATACCTCATCCACCACACAAACAAAAGGGTCCCTTGATAGAAATGTAATCTCAAAAAACATAACATTATCTTCCCAAGACAATGTCACAGACTCCAGTACTATGGTTGAACTGAATAACCTAATACCACTCTTTACCATCCCATCCCAATGGGGGACCATTCGATTATTCCCCATGACCACTGCTAAAAGACCAGGGGGTGGAGACTAGGAATGATTAGGAATATCACAAACATGGGAGGACTTAGTCGCTGTACCTGTACATAGGAACATATCTCCAATACGATACAATAATAGAATGTAACAGTGACTGAAGAAAATGAAATCATACATTTAAATACCCTAAAAAGAGTATGATAAGATTTATTAGACTATAATGGGAACAAATATAATCCCGCCACAATGAGTTTTAAAACAAGTCCAACGTGATTATAAATATGGGGACTAATTTGAAGACACCACAGGATCAACCCTCGATCTGCCCGGTCTTGCTAAGAACTATCTCATCTTGGTCCTTCAAGGACCCGGTTAAAATGTCGATCTTCTACACAAGACCAAAAATGTTTAGGAAAATATAATTTAGGAGTGAGTATAACAGTACCTATTAGGACACCCTAAAACCAAAAATCATGGAAAATATGATTAATAGTTGTCTATATAGTGGTATATTTTCATAATTTGTGTAACAAGAATACACAGTTATACTCAACAAAGACAAAATGTCTCAATGTAATGTCATGACCATAATGCTAGCACAATAATTTATATTGAAGTCTCCACATAGCACTTTTCCTAGAGAACACACTCTATGAGTCTAATAGAATGGATGAGGTTCATCTGAGAGGTAGTGATAGTCAGGTATTTTCATTGGATGTATACTCTGGAAGTCTAAATATATATGATACATAGATGAGGATCCATCCCAAGGACATGAGGTATTCTGAAAAACTCAATATATAATAAAATACTATGTAGAGAATCGATTCTCATAATGTGACGTTCTTGACGATACCAAGAACTTTACCAAGGGTAATAAGATGATAGCGTATCTCACATTGGGTCTCACAAAAGGATTCCAAAAAATCATGAAGAAGGTATCGCATTGTAAGGTGTAGTATGTGATTCAATAATTACCATCATGGAATGGATTTGGGGAACACAATCTAATGAACTTCTCCATGATATCGTGGAAATGGTATTCAAGACAAAATTTAAAAATTACATGGTATGTAGTATGTTACACATCATATCCCTTCGAACCTGCATCCTACAGATTTAAATGTCTTGTATCCAAGCCCGTGTAGATGTAAATGGTGTGATCCTACCTATGTAACTCATCATGTGTCCTAGTACATGTCTATACTCATATAGCCTTGGTAGGGTCTTCTCTATGTAGGATTACATGGTGTGCCTATATCTGTTCAATCTCATCTGGTGCCCATGTAACCTCTGAGGTAAATGATGAGATCACAAAAAGAGAACACACACCATATAATAAGAAAACACAACATGTGACCATTATATTTATCTAAAAACCATATCCCATACTAACTGGGTCCCACATAGTGTGTTCCACTACAACACACGTAGTGTATTGCGTAATTTCATAGATCCCATTGGTTTTCCTCTGTATTTTAATCTTCTCATATAATGCATGGATCTGACACGGTTGCCCCATTTCACTTATGTGGAAATCGTATCTAGGACAAATGGGGATGATCATCACATGATAGATGATTTCCTATTATCTCTTCCACTCATGAATTGTTCTAGACCACCACCATCATCATGCATCCAAGAATAGAACTTTCATGTGGAAATTCCGTATTGATCAAGATGCTATTTTCATCGTGGCATGATCCATATTCTATAATGAGTCAGGATTTTCTATATTTTATTTTTGAGAAAGGAAATGGGTGGAAACATTCGACTCATTGATATTTGGGTCATATCCCAATGATAATAAAACCCAATTGATGAATTCACATAGAACAATAAGATATATCCACACAACACACAAAATAGAAATTAACATAGATCGTATGTGGATGGAATCAATTCATTTCCTTTGGAATAAAAAATGATGACCCATAATAAATAAATAAAATTCCCAATAGAATTCGTGTACAACATTCTTTTCCTGCAATACAATTAATATTTAGAGAAATATATTGGTTGATAGATCATTTTACATTATATTAATATAAAATTGGTAATGAATACGAATAAAAAACAATCATACCTCTCTTTAAATCAATTTTAGATTAAGAATGGGTTTTCTCTAAGGGAATTTGTGAGATCAATGGTTTTTATCTCACACTAGTTGTCGATCATAGATCTCACCTTCATCAGCTAGTGGAATCTCCTCTATCAGATCTTATGGATCTCATCAATTTGTAGGCTTATATATAAAACACTATAAATTTTCAATATGTGAATTTTTAATGAATTAAAATTCAGTCAGTACATTAATGAATAAATAAAAAAAAATTAATTAATTATTATACTCATTTAATTTCCATGATGACATTTTCCACAAACCCCTCATGTTGATAATTATTATGTCCTGCCTATGGTAAAACCCACATTCATAACACAATGATGCCCTCAGATTTTTAATCTAGGCCCCTATTTAAAAGTTATTAAATTTTTTAGGGAAACATTATGTTCATGATAATTAATATATTTTGTATATTTCAAACATTTATTATAGGCACACTGAGCCTCAGAATCACACAATTCCTCTGTTCTTGGTCTCAAAAATAAACCATATCATATATAAAAAAATATAAGAAAAATATGAGTCATTACAACCCAAAAAACCATACTCATACCCTAATGTAATATATATATATACACACATTAACTACTCAAAACTACACATTATTGAACTATGTTGTCTAAGGGAGCATACCCCCAATCTCTATATGGGGAAATACTCTAAAGAGATTTCTACTACATCTAAAACCACTATCTGGGTGAGAAATTATTAAGAAAATTATAAATATACTAGTAAAATATATATCCAATGTGGTAAATGGTTTGTAGGGATCCCAATAAAAGATGTCCATGTACTATCACTGCATCAGTCATGTCAATTCTTTATACATATCATCTACTCTAGGGTTCATCACTAAATGGATAATAGGTATATGATATAATTTTATGTTTACTAAAATAATTCCATCATATCATTATGAATAATTTATGGTTTGTGATTAAGTACATGAAATTTTACAAGATACACATGGTGTATCCATGTAATATTAATCATGTAATTCAAAAGAATAATATGACAAACACAAAAAGAACCTCAAGCTATTTAAATACAAACATAGTTACATAGAGTGGATAGTTGGTGTTCATTTCATGTTTCTCTTTCCATGTATTATATGGTAATACATAAGGGACACTACAATACACTAATTATAGTGATATATATCATGTGATCTAGAATCACATGATTTGTGATATTCAAAATAAAATTTCTGAATAATTAAAATAAAATGGGGACATATATAGTGATATTAATAAGGTGGACACTCCATGTGGTATTCATTTCATGTGGAATATATGTTTGGAGGAATGCATGTAATATGGACTCAGATGATTTTCCATGTAGTTATGAATATTCAAAATGCACCATTTTCTTGGTCATTGTTGTTATTGTCACCATCTCCTTCGGTCATGCCTCTGCTTTTCCAAAGATGGACACCTCTAAACACAACATTAGACCACTCTAGAAAAATTAATATGGATCACTTGTTATATTTTATTAATTTTTTCCATATGTAGAACTCCAACAAAAATAATCATAATTTCCCTAGAACACACCTTTATCTAAGATTCTTTGGTTTTCTTTTGGTGTAACACCTCAAATAAAAATTTAATGTCCATCGTGGATAATGTCAAAATAATATTCAAGATATTGAAATATCAGAGATACTAGACCACTCAAAAGGTGGTTATAGTGACCCATAATTTTCATACAAAGATATTATAAAAATTTATATGAATAATGATCACATTATACAAACACCCTATCAAGGATAATAGTAGTTTAGTTTAATTAGAAACAAGGAATGTATTCTTCGTATTTCATGAATGATTATTAATTTCTCCCATAAATATCTTCCTCTTTAGTACTCCTACTAAAAAATGTTCTTCATAACCTAGGGAAATCAAACAAAATAAATGGTGGTCTCATATTCTCTAAAAGGGTAAAAAGTTAGATATGTAACATTAAGATAAACATAAGGGTATAAACACATGATAATAATATTATAAAACCATACCCTCCATATACAATTTCATAATATTATAAAAGTAAAAAATATTGGAAGTTCAAAACACATGAAGCATAAGACAATGAAATATCATGTTTTATGTGTTCCTAACATTGGCATAGTACATAGAATCATGACTTACATAAATTTATAGAAAATCATTTCCTTAGTATTCATGGATCATTTTTAAAACATATAATTGAACTCTAAGGGTGTATACACCTCTTTGGAGGGACACACCCTCATCTATATTGGAATAAATTTCCTTTAAGTGCAATGGGTTCACTCCCAATATCATTATAGTAGTCAAGGTTCACTCCTAAGATAATCAAAATAGAAAAAGTACCTTTCTGAGCTGAGTTCACACCCCATTTTAGTAATGTATACATCATGAGAAATAAATTTTTATTGAATAAATTTTTGGTTGATATAGGTCCCACACATCTTTTTTTATAACTTAATCATCGTCCTTTTTATATCATAACACTATTAGAAATCTAGGATTCTGTGCATGTAATCATTAGTGACTGCTTTTGGTGGTCGCAAAAGGGGGTATTAGTGGCCGCCAATGGTATTCGCTAATTCCATAAAAAATCTAGTGGGATTATTCCCACTTCCAGTTGTCTTCTTCACGAGTTTCCTGTTACAGCATGCCGTCGCAATCCCCTACCACCTCCGTCATCTCCCACATAACCATGGGTGACCTCCAAATAACCCTCGAAGTCTGTTGTTGTACCTAATGGGTCCTTGCATCACTGTGGAAACATTACCCGACCTCCCCATGGTATCCGCCGATATACCTTTATCCATCTGACCACCGTAAATTCTCTATGGATGGAAACCTAAAGTTTTGGGGTCCCTCTTCGCCACCAACCATGTCTCCTTATATAATCTACAATAAGCCACACACACAAAGCAGCTATTTTCATGGGGGAGTTTTAGCGGCCGTCATTAGAGGCTGCTATTGAGCTTCACTGATGAAGCAACTATGACCACCAAAAGTGGTCATAGAGAGGCCACAAAAGGCCTTTAGCGTTCGCTTTGGGGGTCACTAAAGGCAATTATTCTAGTAGTGAACCACTATCTCATAATAAAAATCACACATATGTGTTCCAACAAATAATAAAACCTGAATCATATTATAACCCATGAAATTGGAAGTGTTTCATAATAATATTATCATATCATAACCTATGTAAAATAGGTATGTTTTTTGATCATTTCATCATAGGATAACCCTTGAAAATAAGTGGGTTTCTTAAGAGTTCATTCATGGTATTACCCCTGGAAGACAAATGGGTTTCAAAAATATATTTTAATCAAAAACATAAACCATTTAGGTAATTAATAATAATGGTATCCTTGGTCCTTATCCCTTGTAAATAATAAATAATATAAAATAATTTTATCATAAATTGAGAAAGATTTTGAATGATCACATGGGACATTTCTTAAGGAAATAAACAAAGATTTGAATATCAATTTTATTAAAATAAAAAACATTTTAAAAATAAATTTATTTTAATGTAACATTAAAAACATGTACATTATGTTTTTAAAAAATCATTTGAAACACTTATTGAGGAATATTTTCTTTAATCTTTTGAGAAAAAACCTAAAATATAAAACATTATAAAAAATAATATATATAAAAATATCCTTGAAAAAATATAATGTAATATTTAAAAATCATTTAAAGATTTTTATTAGTAAATAATGATTTCATCTATAAAGAATATTAAAAAAATTGAATCTTTTTTTTTGAAAACATGGTATTGGAGAAAAAAGAGTTTTGGACTAAAGTGATAAATTTTGATAAAATAATTATTTACTTCTTTACATTATATAAAAAGATTAAAATAATGGTGACCCATGTATTAACATCACATAAATATAATAGAATAAAATTCATGAGTTTCATGATTGATATATCATAAAATTTATTCATTTAAATCATAATAAAAAATAATCTTGATAAACAATGACATTGTAAAAAAAACTCTTACCAAATTGGTAACATTGAATCATAAGCCCCATGAAATATTGAAATTAAATTAAACATAAAATATAGTGTGGATAAATAAATTCAAGATATTATATGTCAAATGGGTTGTATATACACCTTGTGAGATAATATAGGTGCATAAGAAAATGTTTGTTCCAAAGAAGGAAAGTTGAGATAAAAACCCCTTACTGTTATTGTAAATTTTCTAAATCATAATCTATAATAAAGAATAAAATCAAAAGAAACATTAAATATAATTAATATAATGGTATTAATTACATAAAATTTCCAATGGTTTTTATATTCACCCCTCAAAAAAAGAGAAGTTAAATTTCATGCCTCTCCATGAAATACAAGAGATACTATAAATACCATATATATTTTGTAACATTAGACCCTTAAACCCACTAAAAGTGAAATAACAAAATGGTTATTTCAGTCCCAATAATTTTAAATATAATAATTAAAAATAAATTCATTGTCATTATATAAACCATATAAATAAAACATGTGGTTAATATGGAATTTTTTTCATAAAAAATAAAATTGAGAATGAAAACCATTACTGTAAATTTTAAATTCATTCCCGATGTTAAAACCTATTGCATAATAAATATACTTTTATTTAAAATGTATTAAAAACCTAATTATATATACAATATCATATATTATTTAGTTAATTTTATTTATTACCTTTTTATTTACAATTCCATGTTGAAGTCACATTTTGTGTAATGAGCTCATTTTTTTGTATATGTTTTGAGTTTTTATTTCAATTGTAGTACCCCTAGTTTCGGGTACATAACCCCCTTCCCCCCATGTATTTTTTAATTGTTGTTTCTTTGATTGGGTTTCCATAAAATAGTGATTTTCCATAAAATAGAGAGTTTCCATAAAATTGGGAGTTTCCATAAAATAGAGAGTTTCTAAAAAATAGATAGTTTCTATAAAATATATAATTCCCATAAAATGGAGAGTTTTAATAAAATAGATAGTTTCCATAAAGTGGGGTGTTTCCATAATGTGGGGTGTTTCAATAATGTGGTTTTTTCTATAAATTGGGGTGTATCAATAAATTTGGATGTTTCCATAAAAATTGGTACAGGTGAAGTATATAAGAATTTGGGTTTTTTTAGGGAGTTTTGGGACCAAAAGAAAGGTTGTATGATCCATACACAGTTGGTACAAACCGTGTAGTCAAATCTTGTGCAGAGGTCAAATCTATATACTATTTTCTATGAGCTTACTCTTTTTTTCTCTATTTATTTTTTTGTCTTCAAAAAACCCCTAATATAATATTAATCTCCCTAGATAGCTATATAACCCTCCCTATATGATTTTGTGCTATTCAGGATCCTTCCCTTAGTGATTTCTAGTCTGATTCTTGAGGTATGTCACCATTGTTTTCAGATTTGGCGTGTTTTCTTAGATCTTCAAAGATATAGTTCACTAATATGAATTCTTTCTCATATATGAACCTATATTGGGTAGATCTACGTTTTTCGATGCCTAATATTTCAATTTTGTGTTGTGATCTTGCTAGGATTAGAGATATAACGCCACTCTTGGAGAATCGACCAGCTTCCTTGTGTGATCTTCGTCTGTTGTTAATGTTTTGTCCAAACCTTTGAGGTAGGTGGCTTCACTCTCATCTCTTATATCTATAATTCATTGTATTATATTCAAATTGGTTTATATGAAGTAACTTTATTGTGAAAATCATGAAATAATTCTTCTTTATTGATGATTTATGATTTTTGTGAAATTGTGTGGTCTTGGTAAATTGTTGTTCAAAGGGATTTAGTTTCGTGAATTTAATATGATAATTCTAAATTATAGAATTTCTGTAATTTCTAAATGGTTGATGAAAATGGGGTTTCGAATAAAAAATGTGTTTCATTGAAATGTTTTGACATTGAAATCATATTTCATTGAAATGGTTTTGACAGAAACATTTTTTAATAAAAATGGTGTTTTGTTGAAATGTTTTGGCATTGAAATGGTTTTGATTTTAATGGTTTTCAATAAAAATGGTGTTTTATTGAAATGGTTTGAAATTGAGATGGTTTGGCATTGAAATAGTTTTGATGGAAATGGTTTTCAATAAAATGGTGTTTTAATTGAAAGGGTTGTTTTGGCATGATCGTTGGGAATATGTGTTGTGTGTTCATGTTGTATATATGGGGATTGGTTGAATTATGACATTGTGCTTTGTGAAAATGTTTTAATGGCACATGGAAATTGCATATATGGGGCTTGTTTGAAATATGACCTTGTGCTCGGTTCCAAAAGATTAATGGAACATGTGAAATAATTACCTTGTGACGATTTGGTAGATCGATGATAAACTGCTCATGAGTATGGAGTTATCATAACATAGCATGAAGGGTTGGTGGCATGGGTTTGAGTAATGGTTGGGTATGCCAATATTGGGATATTGGGAAATGGTTTTATTGAATGTTTGGTAATTTTTCATGAAAAAAATCTTTCTAGAAAAATTGGTTTCAATTTCACTTGTATGGTTTGGGTAATGTATGGTTTTTGAATCTTTTTTATATTTATTTAATAACTACTTTTGAAAAATAGTTTTATATAAACCATTTATTATAATTGTTTCTATCCCCCATATAAAAGTTGAGTGAGTATGGAAGTCATTGGGAAAAACCTACTGAGTTTTATACTCACCCTTGTTGTGTATATTTGGTGCTTTTGAAGATGCTATCTTTCGGGATAGGGGCAAAGGTAATGTTTCACACATTCTTAGCACTACCCCATAATGGTGGGATATTCGGAGATTTTGTAGTTTGGAGCATGTGGATCATGGATTCTTATGGCCTTTTCAGAATCTTATGTAGTTTATCCGCTGTGTACTTTGATACTTGGTGATACATCCGTTGTTGCTTACATTGATGTGGTTTTGAGTGCATGATGTTGTTGAGTTGTCTTTCATGTGTTCATGCATCATATAGTGAATGTTTCGTTAGGTTTGGTAGGTTTATTGGATTAATTATTAAAGGTTAAATCATCCCCCAATTGTATTTGAAACCCTTCGGCATTTATTTCCAGCCATTGGCATCTTGGGGGTGTAACTTAAGGCCTAATAATGACTCAATATACTCTCAATCCAATGAGAATTGGTGGGTCATTACAAATGGAATCAGCTTGTTCGGTCCTTGCCTAACAAGTAGTCATCGATGATCTTAGTTTTGGAGATGAAATCCCTTCTTTTCTATACCTTGGGTTGGAATCATAGAAAGAATTAGGATTGTCGGAACTTGAAATATATAGCATAAAAGGACATAGCTAACCATTTTATGTTGAACTTCAGGTTACCAGGGAATTGGGTAAATAAGTGTTTTGAGACATTTCTAGGATTTTCAAATCTCATTGTCATGGGTTTAGCCAATGAGACGAGCATGACAAGCATTATAGAGGAATGAATTCCTACTTGGATTGCATATATCATTTTTTGAAATGATCCTTTTTTAAAAGTATGGAATTTGTTTTCAAATGAGTGATTTTAAAAAAGAGAATTATTATTGTGTTTTGAAAATGGATTAATTTTCAAAAGAAAGTAATGTGGTTTCAAAAATTGTTGAACATGGGAATATGATGATTTGGAAAACAATGTTGTGATAGTTTATGTGAAAGAATTCAAAATGCTAAGCCAACAGCTTCTAGATTGTGAGATTAACGGAGTTTGTTGTGAGTATAAAAAACGAAACCTGGTAGGTGTCGTCAAAACCAACCTAAATAAGTTGCAGAGAATGTGGTTTCACTTGAACCACCTGTATACCAAGAGCTGGTTCATATTATTTCCCTTTATCTTCTTGTTATCGACACAAGGAAACAGATGAATGAGCCAGGACAAGTGGATCATACCATCCTATTCATGAAGTAGAATACACCTAATTTCTGAGGCAATTCTGGACCTGATATGGTGGAGGTGTGGCTATGTAGGATGAATTGTATCTTCGACTTCATCAGCACACTAGTAGAGCTAATGGTCAAAATGGTGATGCGTTTTCTCTAGGATGTTGCATGTTAGGGGTGGGATTTAGCAGTGCAGGCTAAATTGGATGAAGGAATTACATGGGAGGATTTTGAGGAGTTGTTCAACAAACAATTCTATCCTAAAACATTTACGTTCCCGAAAACAATGGAATTATTCAGCCTAAAACAAGAGAGTCTATCTATCACAGAGTATGCATATATCTCCATAAACATAGTACGCTTTTCACCAGAAGTCACGGAAAGTGCCTCTTTGAAGGCACACATCTTAGAATCATGGAGACGACAAGAGATTCGATCAAAGATTGCAGTACTTTCTATTACAGACTATACAGAGATGGTGAATATAGTGACTATGGTTGAATGTGATGTATGAGGATCTATGGGATAAGGCATGATACGTACATGAAATGTTGGGAACTCAACTTCCGGGAACAAGAGGAAAAGGGACACATATTTCCATGGTGCAAGTGGAAATCAGAACCCTATGTATGGATCAGTAAACCATCCTCCACGACCCCAAAGCAATGAAGGTTGTTTTAATGTGGTTTTCTTGACCACATAAAGCAAGATTGTATGGAACAACCTAGATCATGTCATAATTGTAACGAGATGGGGCATCTTTAGTATTATTGTCGCAGTGCTGCAAGGTCAGGTTCTTGAGACACTTCTCATCTATCAAAAACATCATATTCTTTGACTGGATGTGGACAGCTGAATTAGTCGCATCAACATAGCAGATCTAGCCATGGTGATTCTAGAAATACCATGACTCCTAAACAAGGGTAACCTCATCCAGGAAACAAGGAGAATAGTATAGTGAAGAAGCAATTGTATGAAGTGGAGCAGATTATTGTATATGATCAGGGTGAACCATATATTGTAAGAAGTATGATTATTTTTAATTCTAATGTTGTCAAAGTGTTGTTTGATACAAGTGCATCACATTCCTTCATTTCTTCATGTTCTGTTGACTTTCTATGTTTAAAACTAGAAATAATACCTTCTGTTTTAAAATTGAAAACTCTTCTTCGTGAAAGGTAATGTCAAGATTTTGTGTGTAGAGCATGTGATGTAAATATTGATGGATCTGAGCTAAAATGGGACTTATCGATGTTGTATATATATTTATATGATTTAATCCTTGGTATGGATTGGCTGACAATGTTCTAGTCTCAAATTGACTGTTATAGGAGTACAGTTAGTTTCATGACTAAGGACGTCATCGAGCATCTCTTTAGAGGATAGATGATGGTAAAGATAGGTGCAAATAGATTTTTGGCCCCAATGGTGAGAACAATATCTAACCAATTGGTAGCATTGTATTTGGTGTCAACGGAATAGATCAAAGAAAAATAATTTTCCAGCTGTTGTGGATCAATTTCCAGATGTCTTTCCCAAGAACATTTTAGGGTTACCACCTCTAAGGGAAGTGGAGTTTATGATTGATCTCTTTCTATGGACTATTCATATTTCTCGTACATCTTATAGGATGGAACCAATAGAGTTATGAGGATTTAATGTGCAGTTAGAGGAGTTGGAATGCAAGGGTTTCATTCGACCAAGTACGTCCCCATGGGCAGCACCGGTTTTGTTCGTGAAGAAGGAAGATGGAACTCTTCGGTTGTGTGATGATTATCGTAATCATAAATAAGTTACGATAAAGAATATATATCCACTTCCATGAATTTATGATCTATTAGATCAATTAAGGGGAGCTCAGTGGTTCTCTAAGATTGACTTGAGATCTGGATATCACCAATTGATAGTTCGGGTAGAGGATATCCCAAACTCAGTTTTTTAAAGTACATATGGACACTATGAATATGTAGTAATGCCTTTAGGTCTAACAAAAACACCAGTAGTATTCACGGAATTGATGAATCATATATTTCAAAAATATTTAGATTCTTTTTTTGTGCTATTTGTGGACGACATTTTGTTCTATTCAAAGACATGGGTTGATCATGAGGTGCACCTTGAAACAGTGTTACAAATCTTGAGAGATCATCATTTGTATGAAAAATTATCAAAGTGTGATTTTTGGATACAGGAAGTATGTTTCCATGGTCATGTCATTTCGAAGAAAGGTGTTTCAATTGATCTTGAAATTATAGAAGCGATTATCTCTTGGCAACCACCAAAGAATATGGTTGAGATACGAAGTTTTCTTGGTGTAGTTGGTTACTTCCAACGCTTTTTGTGTGATTTATCATGTCTAGCTTCACCAATGTCAGCTCTAACAAAGTTAAATTCTCCATTCCAATGGACAGAGGAATATCAGAAGTCTTTACAGGAACTAAAAGTTTTGCATACATCGCCTCCTATCTTGATCTTTCCAGAATCAGGACAGGGGAATGTGGTGTGTTGTGATGCTTCAGGAAGAGGGTTGGGATGTGTGCTCATGAAAATAGATCATGTGGTTGATTATGGTTCAAGTTAGTTGAGGGTGCATGAGAATAATTACCCAACACATGATGTTGAGATAGCTGCAGTCATCCATGCTTTGAAAAAATGGATACATTATCTCTTTGGTGAGAAATGTATTGTGTTTACAGATCACAAAATCATGAAACACTTTTTCTCATAGTTAAATTTGAATCTAAGGAAAAGGTGATTGATGGAGTATCTCCAAATTTTTGACTTTGACTTGATATACACACCAGGGAAAGTAAATTCTGTATTCGATGCATTGAGTAGAAATTCATATTCTTAGTTAGCGAAAGAAGCATCAGATGAATGGCAGATGATGTCAGTCAGAAATGACATACATGTGGAATGTGAAGACAGAGGTGATCTTGTGTTTTTATTTTCTACTATGCTGGTTCCTGATTTAGTAAAAATGATAAAAGAGGCACAAACATCTGATAGAGAATGTCTGGATGTATGTTCAAAACTCAATGTTGGGGAGACCATTGAGGGCTAGAATCTTGGTGGGGGTTCATTTTTGTGTTTCATATATCTGATGGTCGTACCAATGGTTTTTTAGGAACAACCCTTTCATACATAGAACCATTCAAGTTGGTTTGTACATCTAGGTACATAAAAGATGTATAAGGCATTGAAGGCACAATTTTGGTTGAGTGGCATGAAAAGGAAGGTGGCTGAGTTCATCTTTCGCTACTTAACTTGTTAGAAGGTTAAAGAAGGACCTTAGAGACCAGCTGGTATGTTAAAATCTTTGCCCCTTCTTGTGTAGAAATGGGATCACATAAAAATGGATTTTTTTACATGTCTTCCAAGAACGGTCAGGAAACATGATGCTATATGGGTGATAGTGGATCATCAAACCAAGTCGGCCCATTTCATTCCTATTAGTGAAACTCAGAAGGAGGGGGATCATTGAAAAATATATATCCTATAAGTGGTAAAGATTCATGGGGTACCAGTGTTAATAGTCTCATATTGAGACTTGAGGTTCATATCTCGTTTCTGGAAATCATTACAACAATCCCTTGGAACTCAGTAGACTATGAGCACTGCGTGTCATCCTAAAATGGTTGGGAAATCCATGTATATGATACAAATGTTGGAAGACATGTTGCTGGATTGTGTAATGGAATTTACTGGCTCATAGGAGGAGAATATACCCTTATTTGATTTCTCATACAATAACATCTATAAAGCCTCAAAATGCATGGTTCTGTTTGAAGAATTGTATGGGCGCCCTTTTCATTCTACACTATGATGGGTGGAAAGAGGTGAAACCTCACTTGTCATGCCAAGACTTGTCCATGAAACAATATAGAAGATCCAGTTGATTAGAAAGATGATGGAGTTAGCTCAGAGTCATCATAAATCTTCTGCATATCATCATTGAAGGCCATTGTCGTTCGTTGTGGGTGATCATGTCTTCTTGAGGATCTCTCCTAGTCTTGGATATCATTGTTTTGGGAATCCGGGAAAATTATCTCCTAGATACATTGGCCCTTTTGAGATACTAGAATGGGTTGGAGAGGTGTCATATCGGTTGGCATTACCACCACGATTTAGTTCAGTGAATAATGTTTTCTATGTATCCCAGTTGAAAAATTATCACCCTGATCCTAATCATGTGATCATATTTGATCACATTGAGCTAGAACCGGATGCATCATTGGTACATATTCCAGTGTGGATCATAGATATTCAATAGAAAGTCATGGATGGGAAAAGTGTCATCCTATTTTGGGTTTTATGGCAACATGGTCAGATTCAAGAAAGGACTTGGGAGTATGGGAAAGAAATGAAAGAGCAGTGTCCGAAACTCTTTTTGTCTAGTAAGTGTTTTCTACTTTCCGAGGACGGAAAGGCTAAAGGTGGGGAGAATGTAGTACCCCGGGTTTTAGGTATATAACCCCTTTCCTGTTGTTTTTTTAATTATTGTGTCTTTTATTGGGTTTCCATAAAATAGAGAGTTTCCATAAAATAGAGAGTTTCCATAAAATACTGAGATTCCATAAAATAGTGAGTTTCCATAAAATATATAGTTTCCATAAAATAGAGAGATTCCATAAAATAAAGAGTTTTTATAAAGTGAGGTGTTTCCATAACGTGGGGTGTTTCCATAAAGTGGGTTGTTTCCTTAAAGGTTGGTGTTTCCATAAATTGAATGTTTCCTTAAAAAGGGGTAAAAGTGAAGTATGGAGTAATTTGGGGTTTTTTAAGGAGTGTTGGTACAAAATTTAAGGTTGCATGATCCATAAACAGTTAGCACAAACCCTGTCGTCAAATCTTGCGCAGAGGTCAAATCTAGATCCTATTTTCTAGGTGCTTACTCATTTTTTCTCTATTTAATTCATTTATGCTTCAAAACGACCCTAATTTGTGATTACTCTCCCTATAAGTCTGGAAAACTCTCCCTACACGAGTTGATGCCATTCTGAAGACTTCCCTTGGTGAATTCGATTCCGATTCTTGAGGTATGTCACTATTCTTTACGTATTCGTCATGTTTTCATAGATCTTCTTAGATCTACTTCTTTGATCTGCATTTTTCCCAGATCTGAACCTATAATGGGTATATATACATTTTTGGATGCCAGATATTTCAATTTTGAGTCATGATCTTGATAGGATAAGATATTTTTTCCCGATCTTGAAGAATTGACCCACTTCCTTGTGCGTTCTCCATCTGTTGTTGAAGAATCATCAAAATCCTTGAGGTAGGTGGCTTTACTCTCATATCCTTTTGATAGAATTGATTGAATTATCTTAAAATTGGTTTATTTGAATGAAATTGATTGTGAAAATCATGAAATAAATCATTCATAGTGATGATTCATGGTTTTTTTGAAATTGTGTGATTTTGGTAAATTGTTGTTCAAAGGGATTTAGTTTCTTGAATATAAAATGATAATTTTAAATTTGGGATTTTATGGAATTGTTAAATGGTTAATGAAAAATGTGTTTTCAATAAAAATGGTGTTTTATTGAAATAGTTTGACATTGAGATGGTTTTTCATTGAAATCATTTTGACGGAAATGGTTTTCAATACAAATGGTGTTTTATTAGAATGGTTTGGAATTGAAATGGTTTTGATGGAAATGGTTTTAAAAAAAAATCATATTTTATTGAAATGGTCAGACATTTAGAAGGTTTGTAATTGAAATGGTTTTCAATAAAGATGTGTTTTTATTGAAAGAGTTGGTTTGGAATGATCGTTGGGAATATGTGGTGGGTGTCCATGTTGCATATACA
The DNA here is from genome assembly GCA_963277665.1 of Viscum album. Lineage (NCBI taxonomy): Eukaryota > Viridiplantae > Streptophyta > Magnoliopsida > Santalales > Viscaceae > Viscum > Viscum album. Next base: position 1,578,394,799 of record OY728152.1, on the reverse strand, counting down.
GGGGTTAGTTGAAATATGACCTTGTGCTCGGTGCCAAAGGTTTTATGGAACATGGGAATTTCATATATTGATCATGGTTGAAATATGACCTTGTGCTCGGTGCCAAATGATTAATGACACATGGCAAAGAATTACCTTGTGAGGACTTGGTAGATCGACGAGAAACCACTCATGAGAATGGAACTATCATAACGTAGAATGCATGGTTGGTTTCATGGGTTAGAGTAATGGTTGGTAATTTTGATATAGGGATATTGGGAAATGTTTTAAAGATTGTTTGGTTATTTTTCTGGAACTATATCTTTCCAGAAAAAATTGTTTTCGATTTCACTTATATGGTTTTGGTAATGAATGGTTTTGGAACCTTGTTTATATTTAGTTATAACATACTTTTGAGAAATAGTCTTATATAAACCATTTTATATAATTGTTTCTAAATCTTATATCCTAGTGGTATGAGTAGGGAAGTCATTGGGGAAAACCTATTGAGTTTTATACTCACCCTTTCATTGGAACTTTGGTGCTTTTGGAGATGCTATCTTCCAGGACAGGGGAAAAAGTACTGTTTCACATGTGTTTAGCACTACCTTGTGATGTTGGGCTGTTTAGGGATTTTAGAGCATGGAGAATGTGGATCATGGAGTCTTGAGGTCTTTGTATAGTCTTATGTATTTTATCTTCTATGTACTCCGATACTTGGTTATACTTCTGTTTTTTTCTTACATTGATGTGGTTTTGAGTAAATGAAGTTGTTGAGTTGTCTTTAATTTGTTCATGAATCATATAGAGAATTTTTTGTTATGGTTGGTAGGTTTATTTGTTTATTTAATAAAGTTTAAATCTTCACCCACATGTATTAGAAACCCTTTGGCATTTATTTCCACCCTTTTGCATCTTGTGGATATCGCTCAAGGCCTAGTAATGACTCGTTGTACTCTCAAGCCAATAAGAATTGGCGGGTCATTTCATCAGTACTCTTATATTTATAATGGTTCTATAATCTTAATTATATCATTCATGAAATAATTATACTATTTATACATAATTTATACTAATCAGGACAACTATGAAGTATTATTTTGATATATTGAGTACATTACGATCGTGGAGATGGTAGGTCGTATGTACACATGGTTAATGTTTGTTTCTTTTCAAAGATCATTATCGAATGAAGGTATGTAATATATTGTCCTTAAAAATAATAATACATTCTGAAATACCAAATTATGACTTTAAATATACCTATATATATCTTTCATGTGCTATGTTAATAAAGGAAATTAGTCACGTCGCTTCGTGATGGTGGTAGGCCACACGTACATGAATGTTGTTATCAACGTTCAGTGGGTGAAAAGGTAATAAATATAACGATATATTGAAATTAAAAATTTTAAATAAATAATTAATATTATATTCATTTAGAATATATAACATATATTTATATTTCATATATTCTATGTAATGTGATTATGAAATTGAACCCCTTCTGTTCAGGAGGTTGTAGTCTACCGTATAGATAAACGACATTATCCTATCCCATACAGAATAGAAGGTAAAAAAGTATATATATGATATAATAAATACATAGGTATAATTAGGTAATAAATATAATATATAAATACATATATTATCCATCACAATTAACTATAGTTACTAGTGCTAATGGTAAAAAAAGAATGGCATTGTTTTGTGAGGCACTAGTTCGTTGTACACACGAACATTGATTTTGTAACTCATTTGATAGAAGGAGGGATTTTTATAGGTAAATGAACTAAACATAAAAAAATATCAATATATGAGGGTAAATAATGATATTTTATCTGAATGGTATAATAAGAATTTATGGATGTGGAAGAATAAATATATCAAAAAGGCCTTTTCACTACTAGAAAAATACCCAATACCAACGGTTTGGAACTATTGGTATAGGCCTCCAAACCATTGGTATAGCCTATACCAACGGTTTGAAGTACCGCGGCCAAGTAAGTCTTGAGGATAGGTCTATACAAATGGTTTTCCCAAAAAAGTTGGTATAGTCCTATACCAATGGTTTTCAAAACCGTTGGTATAATTAATATGAAAAATCCATACAAATGGTTACATAAGACAATTGATATATGTGTTTCAAAAAAGAATCATTCGATGGGTTTTGATCCCAGTACCTGTAGCTTATTATTGAACAACCTAACCACTAACCTAACTTGAATTTTGTGAACATAATTTCATAAATATGTATATGTATTATCATAAATATTTTATAATTTTTTTATTTAATTTTCTCGGTAAGTAGATTCCATAAAAAATACATTCAATTATACAAACGGTTCTCAAAACCGTTGGTATAGACCTATAAAAATTGTTTTGAGAACTGTTGGTATAGTTCCTTTGATTTTGGGACCTATACAAATAGTTTTGGAAAAACCGTTGGTATAGGGGGGGGGACCTATACCCACAGTTTGGCCAAACCGTTGGTATAGGGTCTCTATAGTGGACCTATACTAAAGGTTTTGGCCAAACTGTTGGTATAGGTCCCCACTATACCAGTGGTTTGTCCAAAACCATTGTTATAGGTCCATATAAGTGACCTATACCAAAGTTTTTGTCTAAACTGTAACACCCTGAGCTTCCACAGTATGATTCTATTTGAATAATACAGTAGCGTGTGTTTTACGCAACTTCGAGTTCTAACACACACCACGACCAATCAAAGTAGCCGTTATGAATAGTAATACCTACTTTTTAAAATTTTAGAAATTTTACCTCTAAAAATGGACTTAATTTTTGGATTCGGAGTATCGAATTTATCCTAAGGTGAAATTTTTGTACTTTTCAGTTAACATTAATATTTTGATGAATAGTGAAAATTACTAAATTTTAATTAAAAACAACTTTTTTAATCAAAATAATTAATAGTGATAAATTATAAATTTGAGTGGTTTTAAAGTATATTTAGAATTTATATTTACCATTCAATACAATTTTGGTCATTGGACATAATTTCACAATTAAACCGGACATAAACAAGTATCAATGTTTTGATAGTTATTATATCTTAAAAACAGGCTTTTTGTTTTGACAGCGGGAATTAATTTTAAATTAATTTCTGCCACTTCTGTGTTTTGAATTTGGAAAAATTGATTCTTATTTGTAATCAGGATGTTCAAATTTTGTAAATAGGTAACTTTTATTTTTAGACATTTTGAATAATTATTTCGGTAAATATTTTATTTACCATGGCTAAAGGGTAAATCTGGTAAATAAGGGTTAAATATAATATCATACTAATACAAATTACCATAAAACGTCTCCTAACATTATTGGTGGATATATTTCCGACCATGGGCATCTTTGGGTCGATTTTGGGACCCCATGGATCCACTTGTAGGTGATAGGGACACTTTATTTTAATTATGTTAAAATAAATACAAAAATCATATAAGCATATTTCTTTTAGAAAAACAATTTTTACATAGGGTTATATATGTTGGTTTTCGACTATAAATATTAATTAGAAAGATAAAAAGATTTCATAAATATTTATATTTTATTTATAATTTTTAGACATTAAATAATTCAATTTAATTATGACACAATGATGATGCAGTAATTAACATAATAGTGAAAAATTAAAATAATTGATATTATAAATACCCAAATAAATATAATTTGAGACTTTTAATGAATTAAACTAATTTTATATGATAATATGACATATTAGGATTTATTTAATTAACTTTTTTTGAAGTAATCATTCTATTATGATTTTTACAAAAGTCAATTATTGAATAGTGTCAAAATTGTCATAAAAGAGTTTTTAAAAGAAATATTATATTATTAATTGATATTAAATTTATAAAAATATAAGGTTCAGTCAAAAGACTTATATAATGATATTTGTATCGTTAATGGACCACTTGGAGGGTCTCTTGGATGTATATAGTAAGTTTATTAACTATATAATATAAAAATACAAAGTGACGTGGTAAGTGTCAAACTAATTAACTAAGAGTTAATACTTAAAGATAAAGTTAATATAGTAACCCAAACCTGTCTAAATCATATTTTTTGAGTGGTTTTAGACCTATCCTCACCATAAACTTTAAATAATCTACATTGGAGCCATTAGAAACCGAGTATGTATTTATTACAAAATAATATTTCTAGCTTTTCCAAAGGTCCCCCCTCACCCCTCTTATAAAAGGGAACTCCCCCTTCTCACTAATTAACACATTCAAAGCTTTTTGGTTCGGCGAACCCCTGCCCAAATAATCTCTCAAATTCCCTCACTACAACCTAGAGGCCTTAGTTTGATCAGAAATCCAACCTAAGGAGTCCTTTTGATCAAATCAAAATGAAGAACCCGAAGAAGAGGTAATAATTTCACCACCCTTTTTCAAGTTCCTTTCTTCTTCCACTTCTTATTTATTTGTTATTACCATTATAAAATAATAAATCCAGTATCTTATATATACTGTGATGTTATTATAAATATTTTACAACCATATTCAGTATTCTAACCACCCTTTTAATAACATGTCACCATACGTGTGTACGTACGGCTTACCGTCTCCACGTCGTGGTGTAATTGTTATTAAATATATTATTATTTGGATGGGTATAATAATGATTTATAATTCATATAAATAATAAATATAACATGATAATGATTCTTTATATATGATATACCATTCATTTATATATTATATTAATATCAAAAGAATGATATTGTCGCTTGTGCGTACATACGGACTACCGTCTCCACGAACGCGATGCGATTCATTCCCCATCGTATCCATTAAAGTATAATTCTAATTTGATGATTAATAATATAATATAAGGACTTGATATAATTCTGGATATAAATAATATACAACCTATACATGATATACACGGCTTATGTAACAAAACATATAAAAGAAAACGAGTAAGTTAACACCCGAAACAACGATAATACTAAGATATTATTAACAAATCAATGTTAAAAGATCATATATGATATCATATAAATGTATATGATTCTTGTATAATTTAATAACAATTATTTCACAATTATACAAGAGTTTAACCTTCCCCCATCCAAGGAAAATTACATGGTAAGGGTTTATTTCGCAATCTCTTCATTATCTGAGGTTATTTTTACGTAATTATCTACTGGGATCTCATTATCATCCACATCCATGTTCCTTAAAAATTTATTTAAAAACATTTTTACTATTTACTAGACAATGGGTTAAAGTCATTTATACCCTTATGTGTTTTGAAATGAATCTTTCCATCATTTTCCAAACAAGGTACATTTATCCTTTTCGACAAATTTAAGGTAAGAATGTATTTTTTTTAACTTATACGGTGGGTGCGGCTATTTACCACCGTTATAAAATCGTCAAAGCTTCCCCTGCAAGCTTATAAGAATATTTTCAGAGTAAATTTTTTATTTTATAATTATGTGACTTTTATATGATTTCAAAATGAATATTTTAAGAATTTGTGAAACGTACTCTTTATCAAGATCATAATTTTAAATGTTTTAAAGATTTATCTTTCTAAATCATTTAATTAATGTCCATGTTTTTATAATGATATTAAGGATTTATTTATATGGACATGAATGTTTTGAAATGATATTTCCTTTCAAAAGTTTCAAAGTGGTATGAGACACTTTGATTCAAAAATCACTTTTAAATTACTTCCTTTATAAATGTGTGACTTTTCAATGATTTCGAGAAAAGAGATATTTCTCTCAAATTGTTTTGATTTCATCTATGTCAACATCCTTTGATGGATTTTATGCTTATTTGAAGTTGATTTATTATGATACATAACTTTTGTATTGTATTGAAGGTTTTGTGATATGTTTTACTATGGATGTGTTATTTTTACACCATTCATGGTTTATGGAGAAAGTATTGACATTTCGTATGCTATTTTTAAAACGAATGGTTATGTTATGTTTAAACCTTTTCATATGGGAATGAATTGGAGTTAGTAAGTGACGGGTGGAGCCCGCTATAGCTTCTCAATGCATCGGTAGGTCTCATGATACAAACTAGTGTCTTGGCACAAGGCCTTGGCAAAATCTTATTTTAGTCTTGGCACGAGGCCTTGGCTATGTGGTTATGATAGTCTGGAATTATGCATTAAATCATTATTAAAGTGGTTTTTGATATTGCATGGGATTATTTGATTAGTAGAATATCCATGTGAATAAGTAAATGGAAATTATTTCATTTTATTTTTTCCATGCTATGTTGAAGTTCAAGTGTAAAAGGATTTTCTTTTAGTTATACATTTCCATGAATGTTTATGCTTATTTATGCAAGTTTCCACTGTATTGCTTACCCTTATGAAGCGTTTGAGCTCACCCCTTTCTATGTTTTATTTTTCCCAAGATTTCAAGAAGTATATTTTTATTGATATGCAGGGTTAAGACAAGGGAATAATGGCATTCATAAAGAATTATTTGTGTTGTTTTGTATGTTATGAAGTGTAATGTAATATTCATGTATGTAATCTATTTTCCAAGAATGCTAAACTGGTCGGTCCTTTGGGACTTGATTCCTTGTAATCATGCCAATGTATTAAAATAATTCACTAAATTTGGGTAACTGGGGTCGGGGTTTTACAATTGGTATCAGAGGAAGTTTAGCAATAACCTTGGAAACTAGATTTAGATAAAATCTGATTAGAACACATATCCCTAAGATAGACATTGAGGATTAGTTTAGAAGAACATCCTAGAATTTTGGTATTGTAGAGATTTTGTGAGTTTTCCAAGCAATACATCCATGTCTGGATACGAGCAGGGAGAGGCGGCTCTGGCACATATATAACTAGGGGTAAAACCCAAAAACACCACTTTGAGCTAGACTCGAACGGGAACTGGTGCACGACAACGGGCCTTGCTTCACTCTTGGTTATAACACTCATGGGGGATATGCTTAGGATAATTCTCATTTTCTACACAAACCATTATTAAGGGATTATGAGTATGTACATACTCAAAGAAAACATTTTTATTATTATGGATTATATCCATAAACCTTTTAATTTGTGTTAGGTATTTTACAAGTTTGGTAATTATTCATTGCAATTCATAAACTGAACTAGTTTATGCTATTGTATATAAATGGCGCCCAGTAGAAGGAATGTGAACTCTCGTAATACGTATAATCCAAAGAGTAAGAAGGATCATATCTTTCGTGTTCCTAATACAGAATTTAAAAGGGAAATAGTTTCCCACTTATTATCATCATATGAGGAATTAGTATCATGTGTTGATAAGATGAGTAAAGAATTCTAGGATTCCAATGTCTATGAAGGGAAGCAAGAGAAGAAAATGATGGTTGAGAGAAAGATGGATAAAGGGAAAAGCTAATAGAATAATTTTCCCATATGTGATAACTGTGGGAAGAAACACCCTGGAACTTGCCTGAAAGGAATTGGAGTTTGTTATAAGTTTTGGGGAAAAGGGCACAAAGTACGTGACTGCAAGGGTAAGAAAATTGTTTCAAATGTACAAACTTTCATTTTCAAGGAGTTTGGAAACTTCGCGAACCAATGTACTAGTCATCAGACTATGCCGCAAATTATTTTATTGGATAATAATCAAGTTATGATACTACCACAGATGAAGAAGAATGACTAGTGTTCTTATGTTGTTATTTTAGAATTATTTCATTTAAGTGTTGTATCAATGATGTTCTGGAAATAAATAAGGATTGTACTACAGTACTATTTTATTATGGATTTGAGATTTTATGGTACTAAGAAAAGTGACTCTACAGTGAGTTATTTTTTTTGAAATTACATTGTTGAAGGAAAGATAAACCTTAATATGGTCCTAATTTTGAGGTAGTGATTTTGGAATAAGAGATGGTTCATTTTTTAATTCAGGATGTTGTGGTGTGGTAAAAGAATATATGAGGAAGGCGTTCACATGTTATTACCTGGAAAAAAGAATCCTCATTATGTTTAACTTCCTTGTAAATTTTGGACTGTGAGTTTGGATAATAGTATTTTGGATAAGTCTAATGGTCGGAATGGATTAAGTTTGAAAGGTTATTTTTTTTTTGGATTTTTATTAAAGGACAACACGTAGACCGTGTGACGACCCGTCGTGTCGGACAGAGCTGCGGGAATCGAACCCACAACCATAGTGCTGTTGGGATTTATTTCCTACCATTGTGCTACTTGAAGTTCATGGATGGTATAATGTAGTTTCTTTACATAAAGGGTCTGATATATAAATTATAAATTCATTATATTTGGAACCCTATACGATTAGAATAAATAGAGTATTTTTGAGTTGTATTATGTTTTGGGGTGAAAGATGAGTTTGTGGTAGAAATTTATTAATGGATAAAACTCTAATTATAAAGTAAGTATATCTCCTTATGATCTTAGCCAATCTCATAAATAAATTCCTCAACATTATGAAAAGGAACGTAGAACAAAAATGTTGTCCTAGATGGTACCTTAGATCATCACTAATTTATGGCTTTGTCATTGTTTTCCTTTTCATAGCCATGTTCTCTACCACTCTCCATCTGATAATTGATGGTTAGATTTCTCATCCATATACATATTTTCCTACATGGAACCCTAGTATGTGTTATTTTCGGTAATCTTCATACTTTCCACTCATTATTTTAAATAGAGGCCTCATTAATTCATTTTTTGATGTGGGATTTCAACTAAGATATTTTGAAATGTCAAAAATGTGTTATCCTAATACCTTATGAACCAATGGTATTTTAAATCATCATAGATTAATGAATTTAAGGACCTCAATTTTAAACTTTTTTGTGATTGATGACCTCAATCACTACCTATAAATATTTACGTTTTACCTCCAATTATATGTCTAGAATTTCCACTAATATCCTCCTAATCGAGATCATAATTTTGTGGTGACCCTTTTATTTCTCTTTTCATCTTGTTAAGACTAAATTTTATTAACCAAATTTCCGATATGGGTTTTTTCACAAAGATATTTTCTATTTTCAACCTCCATTTTCAAAGAACAATATCTAATTACAAGGATGCAATTTATTGAAGTAGGGGATAATGTAACACCCCGAGCTTCCATGGTACGCTTCTCTTTGAATAATACAGTAGCGTGTGTTGTACGCAACTTCGAGTTCTAACACACACCACGACCAATCAATGTAGTAGTTATGAATAGTAATACATACTTTTTAAAATTTTAGAAATTTTATCTCTCAAAATGGACTTCATTTTTGGATTTCGAGTATCGAATTTATCCAAAGGTGAAATTTTGGTACTTTTCGGATACCTTTAATATTTTGATGAATAGTGAAAATTAATAAATTTTAATTAAAAACAACATTATTAATAAAAATAATTAATAGTGATAAATTATGAATTTCAGTGTTTTAAAGTATATTTAGAATATATTTTTACCATTTAATACAATTTTGGTCATTGTACATAATTTCACAATTAAACCGGACATAAACCATTATCAATATTTTGATAGTTATTATATCTTAAAAACACGTTTTTTGTTTTTACAGCGGGAATTAATTTTAAATTAATTTCTGCCACTTCTGTTTTTTGAATTTGGAAAAATGGATTCCATATTTGGAATTAGGATGTCCAAATTGTGTAAAAAGGTAACTTTTATTTTTAGACATTTTGAATAATTACTTCGGTAAATAAAATATTTACCATCGTTAAAGGGTAAATCTGGTAAATAAGGGTTAAAAAATAATATTATAATAATACGAAATTACCCTAAAACGTGTCCTAACCTTATTGGTGGATACATGTCCGACCATGGACATCTTTGGGTAGATTTTGGGACCTCATGGAGCCACTTTTAGGTGATAGGGACACTTTATTTTAATTAAGTTGAAATAAATACAAAAATGACATAAGCATATATCTTTTAGTAAAACAATTTTTACATAGGGTTATATATGTTGGATTTTCAACTATAAATATTCATTAGAAAGATAAAATAATTTCCTACATATTTATTGTTTATTAATAATTTTTAGACATTAAATAATTTAATTTATTTATGACACAATGATGATGTAGTAATTACAATAATAGTGAAAAATTAAAATAATTGATACTATAAATACCCAAAAAATATAATTTGAGACTTTTAATGAATTAAAATAATTTTCTAGGATAATATGACATATTAGGATTGATGTAATTAACGTTTTTAGAAGTAATAATTCTGTTATGATTTTTAAAAAAGTCAATTATTGAATAGTTTCAAAATTGACAAAAAAGAGTTTTCAAAAAAAATATTATATTATTAATTAATATTAAATTTCTAAAAATATAAGGTTAGGCCAAAAGACATATATCAGGATTTTTGTATCATTAATGGACAAAATGGGGGTATCTTGGATGTATATAGTAAGTTTATTAACTATATAATATAAAAATACAAAGTGACATGGTAAATGTCAAACTAATTAACTAAGAGTTAATACTTAAAGATAAGGTTAATATAGTTACCCAAACCTGTCTAAATCCTATTGGTTGAGTGGTGTTTAACCTATCCCCACCTTATACATTAAATAATCCACATTGGAGCCATTAGAAATAGAATATGAATTTATTATAAAATCATATTTCTAGCTTTTTCAAAGGTGCCCCTCACCCTTCTTATAAAAGGGCACTCCACATTATCACTAATTCACACATTCAAAGCCTTAATGTTCGGCCAAAACCTACCCAAATACTCATTCAAATTCCCTCACTACAACCTAGAGGCATTATTTTGATCACAAAGCCATCCTAAGAAGTCCTTTTGATCAAATCAAAAGGAAGAACCTGAAGAAGAGGTAATAATGTCACCACCCTTTTTCAAGTTCCTTTCCTCTTCCACTTATTCTTTATTTGTTATTACCATTCTAATATAATAACTCCAGTATCTTATATATACTGTGATTTTATTATAAATATGGTAAAACCATATTAAGTATTCTATCCACCCTTTGAATAACATGTCAGCATACGTGCGCATGTACGGCTTACCTTCTCCATGTCGTGGAGTAATTGTTATTCAATATATTATTATTTGGATGGGTATAATAATGATTTATAATTCATGTAAATAATAAATATAACATGATAATTATTCTTTATATATGATATACCATCCAATTATATATTATTTTAATATCAAAATAATGATATTGTCGCTTGTGCGTATGTACGGACTACCGTCTCCACGAACGTGATTAGATTCATTCCCCATTGTATCCATTAAAGTCTAATTCTAATTTGATGATTAATAATAGTATATAAGGACGTGATATCATTCTGGATATGAATAATATACAACCTATCCATGAAAAACATGGCTTACGTAACAAAACATATAAAAGAAAACGAGTAAGTTAACACCTGAAACAACGATAATACTAAGATATTATTAACAAATCAATGTTAAAAGATCATATATGATATCATATTAATGTATATGATTCTTGTATAATTTAAAAAAAATATTTCACCATTATACAGGAGGTTAAACTACCCCCATCCAAGTAAAAGTACATGGTAAAGGTTTATTTCTCAATCTCTTCATTATCTGAGGTTGTTTATACGTAATTATCTACTGGGATCTCTTTATCATCCACATCCATGTTCCTTAAAAATGTTTTTAAAAACATTTTTACTATTTACTAGAAAATGGAGTCATTTATACCCTTATGTGTTTTTAAAGGAATCATTCCATCGTTTTCCAAATAAGGCACTTTTAACATTTTCGACAAATTTAAGGTAAGAATGTCTTTTTTTAACTTATACAACGGGTGCGGCTATTTACCGCCGTTATAAAATCATCAAAGCTTACCTTGCAAGCTTATAAGAATATTTTCAAAGTAAATGTTTTATTTTATAATTATGTGACTTTTAAATGATTTCAAAATGAAAATTTTAAGAATTTGTGAAAGGTACTCTTTATCAAGATCATAATTTTAAATTTTTTTAAGATTTATCTTTATAAATCTTTTAATTAATGTCCATGTTTTCAAAATGATTTTAAGGATTTATTTATATGGACATGAATTTTTTGAAATGATATTTATTTTCAAATGTTTCAAAGTGGTATGGGACACTTTGATTCAAAAATATCTTTTAAATTACTTTCTCTATAAATATGTGACTTTTCAATGATTTCGAGAAAAGATATATTTCTCTCAAATTGTTTTTATTTCATCTATGTCAACGTCCTTTGATGGATTTTAAGCATATTTGAAGTTGATTTATTATGATACAAAACTTTTGTATTATATTGAAGGATTTGTGATATGTTTTACTGTGGATGTGTTATTTTTATACCATTCATGGTTTATGGAGAAAGTATTGACATTTTGTATGATAGTTTTAATACAAATGATTATGTTATGTTTAAACCTTTTCATGTAGGAATGCATTGGAATCAGTAAGTGATGGGTGGAGCCCGCTATAGCTCCTCGATTCATCGGTAGGTATCATGAGACAAACTAGTGTCTTGGCACAAGGCCTTGACAAAATATTATTTGTAGTCTTGGCACGAGACCTTGGCTATGTGGTTATGATAGTCTGGATTATGAATTCTATCATTATGAATGTGGTTAGTGATATTGCATGTGAATATTATATTAGTAGAATATCCATGTGAATAAGTAAATGGAAATTATTTCATTTTATTTTTGTCATGCTATGCTGAAGTTCCAGTTTAAAAGGATTTTGTTTTAGTTATACATTGCCTTGAATGTTTATTCTTATTTATGAAAGTTTCCACTGTATTGCTTAACCTTACAGAGCATTTGAGCTCACCCCTTTCTATGTTTTATTTTTACCAGGATTCCAAGAAGTATATTGAGATTGATATGAAGGGTTAAGAGAAGGGAATAATGGCATTCATAAAGAATTATTTATGTTGTTTTGTATGTAATGATGTGTAATGTAACATTCATGTATGTAATCTATTTTCCAAGACTGCTAAACTGATCGGTCATTCGGGACTTGATTCCTTGTAATCATGCCAATTTACTAAAATAATGCACCGAATCTGGGTAGCTGGGGTCGGGGCATTATATAAACCGTTGGTATAGGTCCAAATTAGTATCATATACCAATAGTGTTCCAAAAACCATTGGTATAGGTCATATTTCCAGTAGTGTTTTATGAACGGTGCTTCTTCTTCATTTATTTTCCTTATGTTTGGACCAAATTAATTACTAAAATGGATTTATGTCTAAAACAAGTCATAAAGGATAATTGTAGGGATGTTTTTATGTAATTAGTTTTCTAATATTATGATCGAAAAATCTTTTATGTTGTAATGAATAGAAGATAGTGGGTGGTCTTTTATAAGTATGGGGAATGGAAAACGTGTACTTTTTTGAAAATATTCGATCATTACCACATTTTTATAGTAAAAAATTTTCCATTATGGAAATGTATTTATTATATAATTTATGAGGTATAAATATGGCCATAAAATTTGTTTTTGAAAAAAATTTGGATAATTTTATCCCTTATATTTTCTGTTTAACCACTTGATAAAATTGTTTTTACATTTATCATGAAAAATAATTTTTACTATTTTTACTATTAATGTCTTGATAAAATTATTTTGAATATATTATATAATATAAATTATTCTTAGTTCAAATATTTAATCCATTTTTCCAATTGATAGTCCTAAAAGTGGATAATTTAAATTCAAAATTAATTATGCAGACGTAACGAGAAAACATGTATTTAAAGGGAAATTTCCCAAATTTTTACAAAGTGTTTGTATCTAAATTAAATATATGATTGATTAAAATGACTTAAATTAGATTAATAGATAAATTTTTAACCTAATATTGATTTAAACCCAATTTAAAATATAATTTCAATTTAAAAAATAATTATATGAAAGGGAATTATTCAATTAAAATTCAAAATATTTCACTATTCAAAAAATAAAAATCATTTCAGAAAGTTATCATAAATTAAACTGAATATAATATTCAAGTAAATATTTCAACAATTAATTTTATATATTCAAATAAATTTTTTTAAATTATTAAATTAAATAAATTATAAAAACCTATGATTGTGAAGAAAAACTATGTTTTTTTGAAAGTGAATTTTTAATGCACCAAATGATTTTATATTAAGACTAGGTCTAGAAATAATTCTCATATGAGAAAGGATTAAAATTTATCAACATATAATCTATAAATATAATTTAAAAAAATAATAAATTTTTGATTATTTTTATTTATTACAATAGAGAAACATTATGTACTTAAAAATAGATTTCAGAAACATCATTTTTTTAACCATAACATAAACTTAAACTAAAACTCATTATAGAGTGGATTAAAATTTAATTAAGATGAATAAATATTAAAAAATAGTATTTATGTTACCTAAAATTATATTTAGTCATTTAATGTACTTTATATATTGAAAAGTAATGATAGTTTTACAAAAAATCAACATTTTTCACTATTCACTAAAAATCAAATATTTTCAGAAAAATATAAAACATTCATCACGGGTTTATTTTGATGGATTAATTAGAAAAGTTAATCTAATATTATCAAATAAATTTTCTAAAATATCAATAAATTTATTATATTATATTCTTATAAAAGACACAAAAAATTGGTTTTTGAGGAAAACATATTTTTAAGAATATAACTACAACACCAAAAATTGATTGATTATTTACTAAGAAATTATAAAAAAAATTAAATTTATTATGAAATTTTCAGGTATATTTCATAACGTATATATTATTATTCATACCATCCAATTTAATGGCTTAGTTTTAATGGTCATGTTTAAAATTATATTACTTCATGGTTCATTGAAGCTTAGTTTCAGGTGTCTTGCACACTTTTGTAGAAACTCATTACTTCATGTAACATAAGATAAACATGGTGTTACATATAACACAAGATATAATCACTTTTGTGTGTGACACAAAATATCAAAATGACTAAATCTATTCGATATAAATCATTCAAAAAATCATGGTGTGGAATATTCTACCCCCAATAAAATTAATTTCTCCCTTAAAATTCATCTCATTCATCAAAGGATAAACATTGGAATATCACTTTATAGAAAACCACAACAACAAATATAATTAATAAAACATCCTCATGAAAAATTATAAATGGATTTGAATATTTCAACTAGAATAACACATACTAGGTTTCTAAATTCGAGAATTGGAAGTGTAAACATGGACACAAAAGAGAAAAATAACACCTAAAAACCAATGGCGAGTGATAATAAACAGTAATCATAAAATTTTTTGTCATCCATATATGGTTAATGAAGAAAAATAAATAAACCAAAGATTCCTGACTAATGTGAATTAAATCCTAAATAATTATGATAATAGTACAACATTTTATTTTAACATCCATTTCCTAATATTGAATAATCTTTACAAAAAGACATACATAATTGATTCTATTCCACTTCATAAGAACAATCTCATTTTTTTGTTGTGAATTGATCAGTTTAGAATTCATATCTTACTCCATGAAATTAAGGAAAAAAATTTATTACTAAAAAACTAACTATCATAAAATCCACATCAATAAAGATCACTCATTTCATATATATTTACTTATAATAATAACATAATGTTTAGTACAAGTTACGCGTTAATTTAATGTGTTGAAATAACACATTAATCTCTAAAACCCCATAAAAATTTCTTAATAAAAAATTACTTAAATGGTTAACCATGTTTCGCTACAAAAATAAACACAATTATAAATAAGGTCACTAAATCAACATCAAATTAATCACCCATATATCACAGTATCCCTTTATAGTCACATACAAATTGTGAATACCTCCATCATCTATTGTCTGGAAACATGGTAATAACATGAATTACCATAAAACCTCAATGAAAAAATTTATTCTTCATTATATGTTGAATAAAACCATATAATACCGAATATTTTCCATAGATGCTGTGAATTTGGAAATACCCCCAATGATAACATAAACAAATTTTTAAACAAAATCCTTTATCAATTCTATGGTCATAAATACAATACAATGTACATTATTCATATAAGTCATCTCATTATCCAAACTAGAAAAAAATTTCTCAAAATCAAAAAAATATTGAGGGTTACTTATACATAATCAAAGTATAACTTTTCAATTAAATAAAAAATATATATAATCAGTTTCATTTAACATACTATTGAATCTCTTTAATAAAAAACTATTTTTCAATAATCCATTGATGTTTTATGATTCTAATAACCAAAATAACACTTATAAAAATACAAATGTGTTATCCCAATTCAGAAATTCATCAATCACTACACATTCACCATGCTCTATTTAAACAATTCCTATATCTTATTTCATAACACTTCTACCTTTCATATGTAATTTGTAGTCACTTTATTATAAACAATTTCACCATTACACATAAAATATTGCTTATATTCTTCATCACCCATCCCATTAGGATATATATTTTCATAATTACCATAATTTCCACATTTTAAAAATTAAAAAATCAATTATAGCTTATTTAAAACATTATTCCTATCCATTGAGTTAATAAAACATTTTATTTTATCCGTTGTATTTACTTACATTGGGTCTTTTTATTCTTAAAACATTATTGATAGATTAGAAACTAAATCTTATATATTCCATGTTCTCTACCATAAGTAAAATTATAAAAATTTATCCTTATCTTCTTTAGTGATTCAAAGAGTATCGTAAGGATTACATTCTTAATCTTGTTTCCTGATAGCTTATTATGCCTAAACACTACATCATTTACTCAATTAATCATCCCATTTGACTTCTCATATGAAAATTTTATATCACATTCAATTTTATCCCACTTCCTTCTAGTTTTGACCATTGGAATATACCAATAATCATAGTGTGATCAAGGTTAATTATAGTGGAAAAACACATAATAATGAAAATACACTTGTAGGATTTCTAAATTAAGACACAATATTTTAAATCTAGGGAATCATAAGCTTAATCTATGTTATTCTTAATCATAATATGTATAAATCCATCATGATGTTTCCTAACGAGTTTATATATTTCCATGCCCTAACCCCTAGGAGTGTCAAATCAAGTGTACATCATAGCCCTTTGTCATATACCAGGTGACAATCCAGTTTAACTCAATGCCACCAATTTGGAGTTATTACCCCTAGATACCTATATAATAGAGACACAATAATATATAGTATCCATATATGGATGTAATTATTTCTAAACTACTCATTCTATTCGTTGCCAAAATTCTCGTATTTTTTCCCAAACATGGATTCATACATAAACTTATCCTAAGAAATATCCCTTTTCATATCCTCTAAAATATACCTAGGGATCTCAAAAATACTATCTTATCCAAGTTTATAAAGGTTAAATAAACCATTCATTTTTTACCATCTATAGTGACCTTTTATTTTTATACATGGATGTTTCATCTTTTTAGATGTATATTCATTATATTATATAAATAAATGCCTAAGGATTGTAATTGATTTGTTCTATCAGAAAGTTGGAACATAATAATCTTAATTCCTGAAAGATCTTCAATTTATCCCATAAATATCTTCCCCTTTAGTAATAAACAAAAATTCAATCTTCATAACCTATGGAAAAGATACATAAGAAAAGGTGACCTCAGATGCTCAGTGAGGGTAAACAAAATAGATAAATAAGGATAACATAAACACAAGGGTATGATAACATGAGCATAAAATTTGAATACAACACTATTCATATCAAATTTAGTAATCCTAATTAATTACATAAATATTAGTAGTTAATAATAAATGAATAATATTATAAGGACACTCTATGGGTAATATTAGCATAAGACATGGAATTTTTATATACACATATGTTTAGAAAATAATTTCCTTAGTAGTAATGTCTCAATGAAATAATTATATGGTCACTATAAGGATGTATAAACCCCTTTAGTAGAACACACCATGATCCCCAGTTTTATACCTTTCCATATAGTGTAATGGTTACCCACCAAACATGATATTAATCAATATTCCCTCCCAATACTATCAAAGCAAAAAATTTCCCCTATAAAACTGAGTTCCCTCCCCATTCATGTCATGTATATCTATTTGGATATAAATCATTACCAAATAAATTAGAGGGGGATATAGGATTCACCCATCAAGAACGTTAAAGTGACCTCTATATTTGGTTATAACAAAACCACTATCATTGGTTATTACGTAACCACCATCACAAAATGATAATCATACATATGTGTTCCATATGGTTATTAAACATTCATCATATCATGACCCATGAAATGAAAAGAGTATCACAAACATTTAATCATATAATAAACCATGTTAAGTAATAGGTTTCATATTAATTTCATCATATTATCATAGAAAAACATTTGGTTTGAATTGGTTTCTATATAATAATAAAATAATATATTTTAATAACATAACATATGTCTCAAAGATGAAAAAATGAGACAGAAATCCCATACCGCATTAGTAATTATTTGAATCTTGATTATAAAGAGAAAATGAAACCAAATGAAACATAAAATATCATTAAAATAATTTTATTCATGATATAAATGTAAACTTTGTAGTATATATACCATGAAAAAAATGAGTGGTGAATTTGCGTATTTCTCTCTAAAATAAAAGACAAACTTGAAATCCCAAAAAGATTTGGTAACTTTTGAAATGAAAACCCCATGAAAGAGAGGTCATAAAATAGATATTAAAATTCATATAATTTTAATTATTATAATTATCAAATATATTCATGGGAAGAATATGCACAATATAAAAGTAACATGTGGTGAATAAGAAATTTGTAACTTAGAAAATAATTGTGACAGAAATAAATATACTATAAGTCTCGACATACATCACACTTTTTAGAAAATATTGTATAAAAAATATAAGTTTATTATAAATTTATTAAAGAACCATACATATTTTTATATTGAACTATATATGATTTAATTTTGTCGTTATATTTCCCATTCATTAATGGTTCCGTGTTGAAGTTATATTTAGGTAATAACCGCTTTGTTTTTCAAATATGTTTTTATTTTTTATTTAAGGACCAATAACATTGATCGGGATTCCATAATCTCAAGAATAATAATCGTGAAAAATTAACATATTTATACATAAATTATAATTTAAATACTAATAATAAAACATGACTTTTGAGAAATGAAGGATGTTATGATTATTGAGATGTTAGGTCATACTTACAAATGAATAACTTTTATTTTTTTCTCAAAAATAATTATAAGTTAAGTAAAATATTATATTCAAATAATGGTAAAATTATAATTTCACAACCCATCCTCCTTGGCTCAGGCCATGACTACCCCAATCCCACCTTTTATAAGTCAGTTAATGACAACTATAACCAAAAAGGAATATCCCAAAAAAGGGAAAGTAATTACCTTTAATATTTTACACATGCACAAAGCTCAAACTATGGAAAGAAAAGAAAATGTAAACAACAAATGTCAAAGAGGAAACTACTAAGATTATAGTATAGTAGAAATTATATAAGCATCAAAATACAAGCCCAAAACAAAAAAGAAAGAAAGTATTACATGCATGGTCCGTCAACTCAAGACCCTACCTGAAGGGTAGGTGAAAGTAGATGCCTGTAGTTGTAGAAGTACACTCGTCTATCCCATGTCACTGAGAACAACCTAGTCTTGGACCACCAAGGTCTCTATTGAAGCATCGATCACCTGCAATAGATACAACAGGTGCGAGCGAAGCCTATGTAGGTTTGAGTGACACAATACTCAGTAAGGATCACAAACCACAAAGGAAAGACCACAAATGAGGACCACATTACAAAAAAAACAAGAAAGACTTCTCACTCTAGTTATAACTCAAATTATAGAAATTAATATTATCATTAATAGTGATGTTTCTTCTTGTATTATTGAGGGACTAATCCTTGATGAGACACTAAGGTCAGCTCACTCGACTACTGGACCACTAAGGTCTGCTCGTTTTCAGAACAACTAAGGTACTCTCATCTTCTGAAACACTCAGGAATTCTCACATAATAAACCAATGAGACTTGCTAATCTTTATAAACACTAAGTTATGGTAGTCTACTAAAACACTGAGGTACGCTCGTCTGCTAAACCACTGAGGTATGCTCGTCTGATGAACTACTAAGGTATGTTCGTGTACTGAACCACTATGTTATGCTCATCAATTTAACCATTGAGGTATGCCTATATACTAAACCCCTAAGTTACACTTGTCTGATGACCCACTAAAGTACACATGCCTTTTGAACCAATATGGAATACTCGTCTACAAAACCAATGAGGTGCGCTCTTCATAGCCTTCGTGTCACAGCCAACTGTTGGATTCCTCCTCTCTGATGCCCTGGAAACATGGAGAATATACTCCTCAATCCATCATTATTAACTCTACAATCACAGAATATCACTTAGAGTATTTATAATGGACAATATTATTTCAAGGGTCTCCACTCCATATAAGGTGTGTTAATCTAATCCCTGTTCTGAATGATATTGGCATTTTAGTGAATAGCGGCCGGTTGCGTATGGACCCAGTCAGACCAACCCGATCAACCTAGTCCGGGGGTCCTGCATTACTCAAACCAGTTCGGGTGACCCATATCAACCTGTTTGGGTCTGGGCTGACCCAGTCTGGCCTATCCACTGGGTCAGGATCATTGGTCCTTCCTAGACCCAGCCTAGTTTGGTTGTGGGTCTAGCCTGCAAGGTCGCCAAGAGACCCAATTTTTTCCAACTCAGCCCACAATTGTGGGTCGGTTCTTTCCATAGCCTGATCTACCCAGTAGCCCCATCCACTGCATCATCCTAGCCTTTAAATGTGGGCCAATATTCTTCCATCCTGATGTCCATGGAATCCAAGGTGTGCCGCCATGCAGCCAGCTGAGGTCGGCCGCCTCCTACCCACAGGTAGTCCATCAGGGACTGCATACCACCTGCTCACCACGACCCACATATTCTTTCCACTCCTCCAACACGGTGCTCAAGCGGTGCCACCCATATTCACCCCCATGGTGCCAGCTGGTCGTGGCCTCTTCTACCTCGGAACACCATCGGGGCGCACTGCCTCCCACCCGCAGTCGCCTCTATGCGCCACAGGGTCTGCTCTTGTGGTTCAATTCTCGAACATTCCATGCTCTAGAACATTTCAAGTCACCACCATCCCTATTACATCCTCAAGGTATCCTTTCCATCTATTTGAGTGTACGATCACAAAGAACACACGAATGCCCAAATGCAACAAACCATCATCTGTTCGTGTTAGATACGATTTGTTCCTGTTAGCAGAAACACGAAGAATATAAATAAATCCATATTATTTTACTCCAATAGTCATCCCACAAAAAATTTTACCAACCCCACATGAAAATCTATTCACTGATAAACATTTTAGAGATTTGATCCACATTCTTTGTTTGGAGGGGATAATAGGGGAAAACAATTCACTGACAATTTAAACCCCGTCATCAAAAGTGATTGCTGCATGAGGAAGAATGGGATCCTGTGCCATTTTTCATCATTCCTAATCCATATTCCACTCTTTTTGTTGATTCCTACAATGGTGGAGGAATATAAATTTGTTTTTCCTCACCGCCACCCACCGAAGTCTCAGAGCAATCCCAGGATTGTTCTATCAATCCTACATTGGTTGTTTGGATATTAATTGATGAAAACTAAATTATAATTTCTATTAAGCTATGTTGCATGGTCATTATGATGACATATTAATGAGATTCATTGTCACCTCATTGCTGCACCACAGTGTTGATGTTCCATTGCTCTACAATTATGAAAATAAATAAAATAACCTTTTAATTTATTTTATTTTTCTTTCGAACCATCCAAAAATTAACGTTAACCCTAGAACTTCTCCATTCAAGGTAAATCTATTCCTAAGGGAAAAACTCCCTCATGATCTCAATGGTACTCTCATATTTTCTATATGATGTACCATTTTCGAGTTATAAGGAATTTGAAATTAAATAATTGGAACATAATTATTTTATTTACGACCAAAAACAACTTTCCGATGTTGTCCCATGTGGCCCAATGTTAGGCCCTTTCTAGGAGAATCCTAGTTCTCTAAGTTCAATAGTGCCCTCAGATTTTTGATCGGGGCACCAGTTTGAAAGATACCAAAACCTTCATTCACGTTTATTTAAAGAACATAAAAAATAGTCCAAAAATACATTCTATCCACTTAGGGCCTCATAATTACATTTCTTATCTGATCTTGGTCTCAAAATAATCACATTTAATTTAAAAAAAATAAATGGAATTATGGGGAAATTCCTTACTCCCCCTTTTAGGGTATTATATCCTCATAATCCTACACAAGAGCTAATAAAAAAAATTAGGGTGCTGACAAAATATTTGAGATTCTCGCTCAAAGGTGCTCTCCTAAAGATTCCCTTTTTCTACCAATGAACATGAACAAAAGGAATCGATCATCCACGAAGGATCCTCTACTATCGATCCTCTATCTCAACTGGTTAATCTGTGAATGTTTCCCAGTCGTCAATCTCCAAATCGCTGTGGTCGATGATGTGATAATGGACATTCATGTATTTACTCAATTGGGATACATGTAAATCATCATGAAACTTTTATAACTATGGTGGTAGAGCCAAGCGGTATGCTACCTAACCTATTCTACATAGTATTAGGAAAGGCCTCATTAACCTCATAGATAACTTTCCACCCTGACCAATTCTATGTATCCCTTGATGAGGAGAGACCCGTAAGAATACATGGTCCCCATCTTCGAACCCTAAGGGTTTCTATTTTCTCTCATTATAGGAATTCATTCATGTCTCTATAGTCTTCATCTACTCTCAGAAGACCTTCACCTTCTCAGTGGTAGCATGTACTATCTCTAGACCAATGAGTGTTGAATACCCTAGGTCTATCCATCAAAACAGTTACCTACATGGTCATTGGTATTGTATCTTGAACGGTTTCATAAAAATGGTTGAGTGGTATCTGTTGTTGTACGCAAACTCCACATGTGGTAGGTGGTACTCCCAACTAAGACCCAAATAAAAAATTCAAGCATAATCATGTCCTCCAAGGCTAGTATGGTCTAGTCCATCTATCCATTCATCTATGGGTGAAAGGTTGTTCCCAAGCATAGTTGAGTCCCAAAAACCTCTTATAATCCATTCCACAATTGGGACATAAAGCATGCCTCACAATCTATGACTATTGTAAATGGGACTCCATGGATTCGAACTATCTCTTGCACCTAGAGGCATCCCATGATCTCTACTGAACTATGCTCTCGAATGGGTTGGAAGTGGGCTGACTTGGTTAGTCATTATACGATCTCCTAGATGGTATTGTTCCCCTTGGATGTATAGGGTAATCCCATAATGATGTCCATTGATATCCCATCCCATTTCCACTTTGGTACCTCTAGGGGTTGTTTCATTAGGGGCATGCCATGGGGACATATGGGCATGTGTAGTCTCACAACATGCATCTCTATGTTGGGTCTCCGAGACTCACATTAAAAGAGGATGGTAAAACACTATCAACTAAATATAAGTTTCCTTATCTCTATACACAAGGGATATCTAATGTGAGGCTAGCTGCTCTGAGGCATCATTCAGAAGTTCTGAACTCAGTCTCCTCCTGAGAGAATCTTCCACCACGTTCTACTACCCATGAGTATAGACTATCTCGTTTTCATAGTACTAGATTAAATATATCCCACATCGTTGTCTCAGGTTAAGATCCTTCATAGAAATGAAATACTTGAGACTCTTTTGGTCATATTAGATGAAGAATCATTCACCATTAAGGTAGTTTCACCACATCTTCAGAGTGAAGACTACAACTTCCTACTCAATGTAGTGAGACAAATAGTTCTACTCGTATAGTTTAAATTGTATTGATCCATAAGAAATCACTTTATTCCCTTGTATCAGGACACAAGAAAGACTAGTTCCTGTTTCATCACAACATACCATGTAGTCGGCGAGCTCCTCGGGAATCCCTAAGATAGGAACACTCTTCAAGATCATCCTCAGCTACTGAAAGATCTGATGGCATCCATCTGTCCAAAGAAAGGGTTTTATCTTCTTCATCAACGCCGTCATGGGTGCTGAAACTTTGGAGAAGTCTGGTACAAATATCTTGTAGTACCCCTTCGTCCCAAGGAAACTTCGTAGCTTAGTAATTCTCTTCTGAGGCTCCAAAGAAAGCACTACCTTGATCTTAATTGAATCCACCACAAATCCATCCTCTGAGATGACAAGTCCAAAAATATGACTTTTCCTATATAGAACTCACACTTTGATATCTTTATGTAAATATGGTGCTCTCAGAGTGTGTCTAGAACCATCCTCGGCTGTATCATGTGGTCCTCGTTAGATGTTGAATACAATAAGATTTCATCAATGAATGCCACTACAACCTGGTCTATATATGACTAGAAGATGCTATTCATTAGTATGATGAACACTATTGGAGAGTCTTCCATGTTAAAACAAATCAATAATTACACGTAGTGGTAGTAGCTACATCTGAAAATCATCTTTGAGATAAATTCATCTCATAATCCAAGATGGTGATAGCACTATCTGAGGTCTATCTTAGTGAACCATCTCCCTCCCTTCTGCTGATCAAAGAGTTTATAAATCCTCAATAGCGGATACTTGTTATTCATGTTCACCTATTTTAGGTGTTGAAAGTCTACACATAACCTCAAGAATCTGTCTGCCTTTTGGAAAACAACACAGGGTATTCCAATGGTGAAACGTTGGGCCTTACAAACCCCTTCCTCTAAATCCTTCAATTATATCCTCAGCACCTATAGCTATGAGGGATCCATCAGATATGTTGGGGTAGATATCAGTTGTAATGTCTAGGATCCAAGTGCTTCCCAATGGTGCCCCGAACCTGTCTAGTCACATAACCTCAAGTTCATTTACCCAAATTCCAGAGGCTACCGACTAGCAGTGAGGTCCGAGATATGAAAATGGTAAACCTATTCCCTCATTGGAAGAGTATACACAGTAGAAAATAAATAGTAAACAATAGAGGATTCAGTAATACAATACAACAGAAGAAAACAGTTGAAGAATGATATTAATAAAATAACTGGAGTATAGATATATATTTATATATATAATTGATTCATGTCACATGTGTCTAGGAAATTTTCCAAACATGTAAAAATTATGTAAATAAAATAAAGAAACCAATGTATATAAAATAATGTAAACTCCAATAGCATCACAAGCCTCATAATGGTCCCATTTTCTCTAGATCCAACTACAATTATGTACCTGATGAAGAAAGGATTTTTCCCTTATATACACCTACAATTAAATCATCATCATGGGTCTAAAACATGACCCAAATAAGGAGTGAGATGAATCTCAATATGCAACCAACAAAATATATGTTCCTAACTATCAATGAATATATATACTAGGTAATATGAAAAAATGATGCAATAAACTAGGTAGTAATCAATGGTAAACAATCCTACAATTTTCTATTACATTCATTTAATATTTATAGATTATTCAACCCATTTAATCATGTAACCTCGGAATATAGCCTAAGTTGTGTATCCCCTATCTATGTAAAAAACAGATGTCTTAGAAGACCATCTAAAAATCATGTAAGGCCGAGTCAAAGCTTGTGATTTGGATTGGTGGACTCGTCGTAATCATTTGAATATTCTAAAATGAATCCTTGGAAATGTTCTCTCAATATAACCCCTCCAATGTAACATAACATCAATTCATTTGATAATGACCCTCTGGGAATATCTCACGGCCTATCCCATTTGGTCTAACATAGCATCAATCAATTAAATAATGGCCCACGTGGAAATCTCTCATGTTCTAACCCTTTAGTATAACCTAGCATCAATTAATTTAAATGATGGCCCTATGAGAGACCCTCATTGTTTAACCCCTTTGGTCCAACATATCATCAAGAAAAAATATAAACAAGCACCTGGGGAAACTCTCATGGTCAAATCCCCCAGGTCAAATATCTACACCAAGACTCTCATGACCCATTGTAAATAAAATGGAAGCCCCCTAAGTTTTCATGGTCTGATGCTCTAATGGTCTATTGGAAATATAGCCCACATATCATATCAACCGCCTCAAGTAATCAAAAACTACTACATGGACAAAAATTCAAAATTAATTTCACATGAATTTCATATAATCAAACAAACTCCATCCTAATCAAATAAGGCATGGAAAACAAGGTATGCCTCATAGGTAACCTAGAGAAATGGTCATAAACAATAAATCAAGGGAATGATCACCCATGGTGTATCCCATAAATAAGGTATATAACATTAAGCATAAGAAAAACCATTTATCAATCAATAAAATCATAATAGGTAATAAACAGGTTTAAATTCAAAATCAAGAAATACCCCAAATTGGGGTAAGTGAAAATTTTATCATATAAAATTAAAAGATGAGCAAAAAAAGGCATAACCACTTACCTTGTTGTCGTATGATCTATATACTTGATATTTATCCCATGAATCGTCCTATATTGTCATAGATCAACAAAAAGTTGAAAAAACACAATCCTTTAATAACTCAAAAGAGAGGTTGAATTAGGAATAGAGGCTCTATGGGTTTTGAGAACTCACCATTTGGATTACAAAGTACCCGAAAATGTCTCAATCAGAGTTCAGATGGATAATCGGGAGGGGTTCGGAGTTCATCGTCCATTCTATCGCACTCCTATACGTAACAAGACTAGAAGAAGATAATTCCAAAAATTAGATGTGTGACACCCCAAAATGATAAAGGGTTAAATTAATAAATGATATGACTCATGTCAACTAGTTGAACCTTCCTTTTAGAGAGCCTACCTGAGTAGAACTCCATAGTTAAGCGTTCTTGGTCTGGAGTAGTGATCGGGATGGGTGACCTTCTAGAAAGTTTCCCAGGGTGTGTGGGAATGTCGACAAAACATAATGGAAAGACCTGTGTTGGAATGTGGGGAAAGTCATTAGTTAGATGACCCATTCGGGCATGTTGGTGTGCCCCAGGGGGGCCATGTGTCTACAGGGAAAATGGTGGTTCCTGGTGGTCGAGGACCCGATGGTCATGTTATGGCGAGGTGTTTGTGCTGTCACTAGGACCAAGTTTTCACATTTCGAATCCGAGGTGGTACCTAGCCATAAGTCTGGTAAACAACATAGGTTGAGATTTAGGGCCCACAACAAGGACGATGTGCTCTAAATAGGGGTGATTGTAACACCCTAGAATGATAAATGGTAAAATGACTAAATGATATGACTCATGTCAACAAGGAGAACCTTCTTTTTCGGGAGCCAACCAGATTAGAACTCCACACTTTAGCATGTTTGGCCTAGATTAGTGATTAGGATGGCGGATCTTTGGTAACATTTCCCTGGGGGTGTGTGAGTGAGGACAAAACACACTTGAAATGACATGTGTTGGCCTGTGGCGACAGATATTAGTCAGATGACCCGTTCGGGCACGTGGGTGTCCCCCAGGTTGGGGACCGGATGTCTGTGGGGCAATTGGTGGAACCTGGAAGGCCTAGACCTGACAGCCATGTTAAGGAGGGGTGTTTGTACAATCACTCGGACCCAGTTGTCACAAGATGCAACCATGCTCTGATTTATCAAATAAAATCAAAACTACACTATGTGTTCTTTAAAATATAAAACCATGTAGAATCCTTAATCGAACCTCAACTTAAGTGGTCTACGAGGTCACCACCCCGCCATGTACTCAACTATTACCTGGTCTGTATGGGGCATTATAGGTACATGATGTGTAGACATAAGAACACGGTGTGTACATAGAATGCCGCATACTTACCATGTAAATGTTGAGTACATGGTTGGGTGGTGACCTGGTAGACCACTTATGTCTGGGTTCGATTAAGGATACTACATGGTTTTTTGTTTTAAATAACACATAGTGTAGTTTTGATTTTATTTGAAAAATCAGTGCAAGGTTGTGTCTTGTGAAAACTGGGTCCTGGTGACAGCACAGACACCCCGCCTTAACATGACCGTCGGGTCCGGGCCTGCCAGGTACCACCAGTTTCCCCAAAAACTTGTGGTCCCCACACGAACATGTACATAACTATTACATGGTCAGTACACGACATTTTAGGTACACGCCATGTACACATAAGTACATGGTGTGTACTTATAAAATACCCATTTCTTTCTTTTTTTAAAAAAATTACCCAAAATCAATATCCATACATGAAAAGAAGATATGGGTCCTTACAAACATCCCCCGTTAAAGAAATTCATCACTAAATTTCCTTTATATGGGTGGTGAAGAAGAATCTTTGAAAAACTCTAGGCGTTGTGATTGTACATCAGCCTCCCTCTCCCAAGTCTCATCCAACACTCACATGTGCTTCCATAACACCCAAAAAATGAATATACCAGCCATGGAGAACAATCGTGTTGTGATACACAATTCAAATAGGGTGCTTCTAAAAGGATGCATCCAGCTCCAACTCAACCTCCTCAGGTTGAAAAACAAGAGATTGGTCTGAAAAGTAACATTATAGATCATATTCATGATAGAAATGGTGAAAATATTGGTACCTTTAAGGTAACTATAACTAATATGTAACTAGCCCAACTCTCACCAAAACCCCGTATGGCCCTACGTATCTCGGTGAGAGCTTACTCGGTCTCATAATTCTTCTGTGTCCCAACCTCATTGAGACACAATGGAAAAATTGATCTCCGACCTAAAAGTGTAGAGGTCTTCTATATTGATGAGCATAATATTTCATCTGTTATTGTGTATTATTCATCCTCTTTCAAGTAAACTCCACATTCTCAATGGTCTCTTGGACATGATGTGGTCCCGAAGTAGCTTCCACTCTTACCTCCATCCAGGTAGGGGTGGTTGGTATTCATTACCATAAAAATACACATAATTTTCCTTATAAATCATTGTATGAAAGATATTATTGTATAAAAACTCCACCTGGGGTATGTGTCTCTCCCAGGAGCCCCCAAAATCCAAGACTCATGCTCAAAGTGTGTCCCCAAAACCTAAGTCATGTACTCAGGCTGGCCATTTGTTTGTGAATGGTAACTTGTACTCAAAAGTCTCTGTGTACCAAATGCTATATGTATTCCCTTATAGACATGAGAATAAAACTAGTCATCCTTGTCTAAAATTATGGAGTGAGTAATCCCATGTAATTGTATAATCTCTCATATGCACAGCATTCCAATATCATCAACACTAATTGTTTCCTTGATCAATAAGAAATTTAAACCCTTCGTGATCCTATCAATAACAACCCAAAACACATAATTTCCTCGATGATACCTTGGTAAAATAGTCATGAAATCCATCATGGAATCATTCCAGATCCACTCAATAATGTGTAACTATTGTAAAAGAACTACTAGTCACTGATGCTCCTCCTTCGCCAACTGACAGGTGAAATATCTCATAACAAAACTAGCTACATCCCTATTCATGATTTTCCACCAATAAAAACTATATAAATCTCGATACATCTTGGGGAAACTATGATGAACTTACCATTCTAGGGAATAAAAATCACACATCAACTCCTCATGTACGTCTTTTGACACCCATATGCATCCTTGAAAACAGAAAACATCATCCTCACCTACAGTCCACCATGGAGTATGGTCCTAACCTGACACACTCTCTCATAGAACTAGGCCTTTAGATTCTTATAGGTGCCTCATTTTCACTTGATCTAGTAGGGTAGAGTTAATAGATATAGAATAAGAAATCACCTTCCCTTTCTTTTTTATAACCTCAATATTTATCTCATAAAATAGATCCATAAGATGCCACACACTACTAGCCTCATAATCTACTAGTATCTGAGTCCTCCAACTCAATGAATCAGCCACTGTGTTTCCTTTCCTAGGAAAGTAGTCAAGATCAAAGTCAAAATGCTAAAGATACTCAACCCACTTTCACTGTCTCAAATTTAGATCTCGCTGAGTAAGTATATTTTTATGGATTTTTTGGTCTGTTCATACCACAATTCGCTCTCCTAAAATATAATGTATCCAATAACGCATAGCATGCACAACTACGGATAATTTGAGATCATACATCAGATAATTCCTCTCATGTGGCCACATCATTGAAGACCCATACTCAAAAACTCCATTGCCCAACATAAGAAAAACCACCTGATACATGATTCATCTCAGTAAATGATGTAACTCTTTCCAGGATCCCAAAAAATCTGGATTGATGATTAAGTCAATCTACCTTTCATCTCATTAGAGGCTAAATCACAATAATATTTCCAAAAGAACATCAAACCCTTCTTATTTACACATATAAATGGCACTTCAATGTTTGGAACGCCATGAATAAAGCCTTTGTAGTAACCGATCATCCCTAAAAAATTCTATACCTCAATGACATTCTTCAACTGCTCCTAGGAAAATTCCACTCTCACCTTCTCTTGTTCTACTAATACTATTGTCTCTAAGATTACCTAACTCATGATGTGTTTATAATCCGTCCAAAAGTGTCATTTTGTGAGCATAGAATATAACAAATACTCACTCAGTGTACTCTATACAATCTCAAAATGGATTTATTTGTTGTGTCGACTATGAGATTACACCAAGATATCATCAATGAAGACTAACACAAAATAATAAATGTAAGGATGGAACACTTTGTTCATTAGTTCCATGAAAACTTTGAGCACATTTGTGAGACCAAATGGTATAACCAAATACACATAAAGACCATACATGCTTCTAAAGGATCTATGAGGTCTATCTAATGGACTGACATGAAAATGATGATAACTAGATCTCATGTAAATATTCAAGAATGCTTGGGAACCTCAAAATTGATCAAAGATATCACCAATCCTCAGTAAGGGATATCGATGCTTGACTAAATTCTGGTAAATCTTCTGATAATCCACAAAAATTTTGAGGTTACCATTATTCTTCTTCGCAAAGTTGATAAAAGATCCCCTAGTTGAAGTTCTGGGTCAGATCAAACCCTTTTATTAAAACTCCTCTAACTACTTCTTGAGCTCCGATATCTCTGGTGTAGCCATCCTATAAGGGGGAATGAACACTGGTTCCACTCCTAGAATAAACTCAATGGAGAAATCCTCCTCTTTCTCTAGAGGTAAACCTATAAATTTTTTTGGAATGAAATCTCTGAAATAATTCACCATTAGAGGAGAGTATATCAGCGAAGTATCCTATATATCTTGATATAGAAAAGAAATCTGGGCTTTAAAACCACCTATCCCATGATTCTTGGGTCCATCTCTTCTCACATGCACATCCAATTATCCCTTGTGTATAAAATATCTTCCCTCTGGTGATTTGAAACTCACCATACAGTAATAGTAGTTTACAAAGTCCTGAAAAGAGACCAACCAGTCAACTTGGAGAATAACAACAAATCCTATCATCTCTAAGACATAGAGTTACCATAAGAAGTGGCAGACACAAACCACAAGAGGGAACTCCTTGCACTGTCGTACACTATAAATCCTAATCCCCAAAGATGTTTCTAGCATCATAACATCATATAAGTAAGTACAAAGAGACCAAGTCTCTCCAAAACCCAACTAGATATACAACGATAGTATCCCCAGTATCAAAAAGTGCATAAGATAAAACTAAGGAAACTAGAATTGTACCTCTAATGGTAGAGGGTTCGGGATCTTACTCTTGTAGGGTCTCCTCCATTGCAAAAGTCTGACCTGCATCGTAGCCATGTGACCCGATATGGCTACCCTGATCTAGTTCACTATTCTGTTACTGAAAACATGTCATCTGACTACCATGAACATGACCACCTCCTCGACCTAAATGTCCTCACGAACTCCAGTTCCCTAATAGATGATAAACTAGTGGTCCTTCCTCAAAATGTGGAGTCTTAATAGATCCCATCTCACTCATAGTTGGTGGGTATATCATGAAAAAACACTAAAGATGACCCATCATGCAACAAGATCAGAACTCAATGGGTCTCTCAGGCATGATGGTCTTTTGTTCCCACTCTTCCTAGACTAGTTGAACCTCACATGGATACCTGAAGAAACATCCTTGTGGTGCTTCATGCTATCGGTCAAAGGAGTACCAGTGCTGGATGTTAAACTGGCCTGGTTCACAGCTCCAAACACCCTTAGATAACGATTAGTAATCAATACATGGTTTACTATAGTTGTAACCAAATTCAACCTGAAAATATTCACCTTTGACCATATGTCTAATTTGAGACCATCCTCAAACCACCTAGCCAGTGATAACTGGCCACATCCCAAAAAAGGTGTGAAGTGTTGAAGCTCTATAAAGCGAGAAGAATAATCCATCACTGAATGAGAACCCTACTCTAAATGAATGAAATCATAGGTTTTTTTTCATCAACATCTTGTGGTAGATGTAATCACATAAGGCCCTATGAAACTTTTCCCAAGCCATATCATTATGAGTTCCATTTTGTGAAGCAATATCCCATCATCTCTTTGTGGAATCCCGTAGCATTTATGTTGAAATCTTAACCCTCTACTCAGTAGGTATCTCTAGATGCATTGAGATAGAAAACCTGGACTCTAACCAAGATTTTGTAGCCTTTGGTCCTCTATACCTTGAAAATGTTGGATGTTGATGCTGCTAAAACAGCTGCGTCAACATTGTTATAGTCAGGACAAGATGTGGTGCTCTCAGAATATTTGACATCACCCTCAAAAGGCCTTCATAGAACTTTTCATCCGCACCTATATTCAGTAAAAAATCTGATTCCAAAATGGGTACGATAAGAATATCTTCTGGTTGTCCATGATTTAACACTTCCTTTGTCTGATCACCACCCATTACCTAGTTTATAACTATAGGACGTCTTGGTGACTTAATTCTACATGGTCTGGTTCACACCTCTGTATGAGAGTATCAAAGACTGGAAGTTAGAATTTAATAGAAGGAAAAGAGATGGAAAACCTTAAAAAAAATTTCAAAAGAGGGTTACACAACATATATAACCACTACAGTCAAGTTCCATTAATCCTTAACATGGGCATGTATCTCTGCCAACCTGGTCATGCAACACCCCATACACAAGACATTTTCCTCCTGAGACACGACATGTACATGAATATTCCCTCTTTCCCAAGTATATATAAATGTCTATAAGTATACAGTTCTACTAGAATAATACTACATGGTGTGAAAACTCGAGACCCAACATGTACTACAAAATTTTATCCACCCATTTCATTAGTCACACAACAGGATACACAGTCGATTATAGCACAGTGTGTAGTCCTTGTACATGGTGCATTGTACAAAGAGTTTATCAATCTCGTGTCTCTACTCATATAGATAGTCAATTGGTCAACAGCTCCCTGATATGTACAAATGGTACACAACATGTACTTATGAAAAGTCATTTCTTCAAGACCAGAAGAACCCATGGCATGTGTTCATAACATCACATTCCCTTTTTTCAAGTTTTCCCATATAGTAAGCCTCAAAATCTTATCCGGAACCCCAAAATCATAAAATTTCACCTTGGCATTCCATGTTTTGATCCGTGAGATCCCATAATCCTCCAGAATAGAAGTTTATAACCCTTATTAAAATCATATCCTAACAGAATTCAATTAAATTGCATACTTGATCAATCAAATTGTAATCCATGAGGTCCCATAACACTTATGGTACAAAAGTATGATATCCATCCAAATGAAACTTTACATATACCAATACCCTATGAAAATAGTAGGTATTTCAATCATACACTCTACCACAATATCATGCATATCTAGCAGGACATTTATCACAACAACATGGAATCACTAATGCACTCTAAATGACATGGAAAGAATGCATGGAATGTGATTTCTAAAAAGTACCTACATAATGCATGAGATGGAATACCCTCGTCTCATTAGGTTGAAATAGAATAAAACCTCAAATAATATTAATGATAATAATGCAACACATATGTATCACCCAATGGTGAAATCAAATCAACTATAACAATTACAAAACCAGAAAAATTGAAATATTCAAAATAGCTTGGATTTTCCCTATACTCGGTGTAGCTACTCCAGAACATATCTAATTATAAAACTATATTTCTTTATGATCCCTTTATAATGTTGCTAAATAGTCAGACAAATAGTAAAATAAAACCTTGTTTGATACCACTTTATAACTTCTCAGATCCGGGTTCCACACAAAGGTTCCCAGAACCCGGTTCATCACCTGACCTCAAGTGAAAAGGTTCCCCAAACCCAGTTGGTCACATAACCTCAAGCGCATTTCCCAAAATTCTAGAGGTTGTTGACTAGCATCGGATTCCAAGGTGTGATAATTGGAAAACTATTCCCTCATTCGAAGATTATACACAACTGAAGATAAATAGTAAACAATAGTAGAAGTCATAATACAATACAAAAAAACTAAACAGATGAAGACTTATAATAATAAACAAATTGAATGCACACACACACACACATATATATATCAGTGATTCATGTCACATGTGTCAAAGAAAGAATCCAAAAAAGTCACAATTTAGGAAATACAATACAAAAACTAAATTACAGAAAATCAAGTAAACTCCAACAGCATCGCAAGCCACAGCTTCGTCCCATGCTCACCATATCCAAAAACAATCAAGTACCTAATTAAGAATGTATATTTTCCTTTTATACACCTACAATCATATAATCTTCTTGGGTCAAAAACATGACCCAAATAGGGTGTGAGATGAATCAGAGTAGACAACCACCAAAAGATCAGTGCCTAAATATCAGTGAATATATATATAGTAGGTAATATGAAAAAAATAAAGCAATAATATTTGAAGCACTATAAGGTAAACAATTCTACAGTTTTCAATTACATTCATTTAGCATTTATCAATTATTCATCTCTTTGAATCATGTACCCCAAGGGTCTATCCTAATCTCTATATCCCCCATCTATGTAACAAAAAAAAATATCTCAGAATACCATCTAACAATCAAGTAAGACTGAGTCCAAGATTGTTATTTATCTTAATAAACTCATCACAATCATTCAAATATTCATAAATAACCCCTTGGGAATGTTCTCATATTTTCACCACTTCGGACTACATAACATCAATTCATTAGATAAGGACCCTCTTGGAAGATCTCACGGTCTATCCCATTTGGTCTAACACAACATCCATCAATTAAATAATGACCCTTAGGGAAAGATCTAATGGTCTAACATTTTGATCAAATATAACATCAATTCATTTAAATAATGACCCTGTAGAAGGATCTCACATTCTAACCCATTTGGTCAAACATAGAATCAATTAAAAATATATAAACGAACACATGTGAAATCTCTCACAGTCTAATCCCCTAGGGTCAAAATATTCACCAAGGCTCTCACATTCCATTGTAAATAATCTAGAATCCCACTCTGTATCCTTGGTCCATACCTGTCAAATTCCATTGGAAAAAAAATACACATATCACATCAATAAGCTTATGTAATCTTAAACTACAACATGTATAAACATTCTCAATGCAAATCAGATTCACTTCATATAATAAAAAAACACCATCATAACTAAACAAAGAATGGAAAACAAGATACGC
Source organism: Viscum album (assembly GCA_963277665.1). NCBI lineage: Eukaryota > Viridiplantae > Streptophyta > Magnoliopsida > Santalales > Viscaceae > Viscum > Viscum album. Next base: position 1,578,359,098 of record OY728152.1, on the reverse strand, counting down.
CTCATAGGAAACCAAGGCCAATAATTCATAAACAATCAATAAATGGGAAACACATCCATAGGGTGTCCAATTAAAAAGTTATATAACCTTACACATAAGAAAAAACACTTTACCAATCAATAAAAACATAACAGGTAATAAAGAGGGTTAAATTACAAATCAAAAAATATCCCAAATAGGGTTATGTGGAACATTTATTATATATAATATAAAGGGAAACAATTAAAGGTAGAAAACCCCACCTCGAAGGCATACGATCGATATACTTAAACAGTAGCCCATGAATTGGCCTAGTTTGGAATAGATCTATAAAATGGTGAAAACACCAAACCTTGAATAAATCACAAGAGATTTTGAATTAGGATGAGAGGTTATAGAGGTTTTTGAGAACTCACTGGTTGGATTGCAACGCACCTGACGGTATCTCAATCAGAGTTCGGATGGAGAATCATGAGAGGTTCTGAATTTTTCGGTCATTCCATCGCACTCCTGTACGAACCATGGCCATAAGATGATATTTACAAATATGAGACCTGACCCCACTCTGATTTATCAAATAAAAATAAATCTATAGAGTGTTTTCTATAAAACATTATGTCATGTAGTAACCTTAATCAGCCCTTGACTTAAGTGGTCTACCAGGTCACCACATGGCCATGTACCCGGCCATTACACAGTTAGTACATGGATATACAGGGAATGATAGTCACATGACATGTACACAGAAGTACACGTTGTGTACTTAGAAATTACTAATTTCTTCCTTTTTCCTCAAAAAGAACCGAAAATCAAGATCCATACATATAAAGAATATTTGGTTTCTTACATCGGTGTCGTTACTAGGTATAGATCAATGCAGAATTATAAAACTATATGTGGAGGTAGTCCCAAAACAACCTCTAGAAAGTTGTCCTCATACCCATCCACCCCTGTAGGTAAATGTGGACTCATCTCTTCCATTTCACCAAGGGTCATGATTGAAAATTAAGGAGTGATCATTTTCACCCACCTATATATGAGTCCATCATGCGATTCTCTAGTTTCCTTTTCTCCAATAAAGGAATACCTAGTCCCATATCTACAGAAACGCCACACTATATGCCTAAAACAGTTAATTTGGTAATGAATTGTTGATATCCATTACTTTACTAGAATGATGTCATAAGGTCTCAATGCCACTACTAGGAGATCCTTGTAGAATCTCTCACCTCCAAGAGTAAGATCACACTTCCAGCACCAGTGTGTGACCTTCGAATCCCTTCTCATAGAAGTATCTAATTGTAAGGATTGATTCAATGGCTCAATCAGAATCTCTGAGCTATGAAAAATGTCCATGGTAAGGAAATAGTGACCCAAAACTATTTATATAAGAACTAAAGTTAAAGTGGAGAACACACATATTATACCTCATATCATCCATGGGATGTTGGGACTGTAGGACTTGTTTTGTTGAAGTCAAGCCCTCCCATGTTCACCTGCTCCTAGATCCCACAGTGGACCACCTAGGGGCGGTGGTGGTAGTACCCCATACATATTCCCAACTCTTGATGCTCCTCCTACTCCTCTACCACATCCTCCATCTAGAAGACCACCTTGTTACTATCTCTACCACTACCTTAACATTCCCTCAACTGTCTATCGATCCTTTGTGCTTTGAGTATGAATATCCCGATCCACGTTCCCCTTTTTTCCAAATCTGTATAATAGTTTTCTCCCATTACTAGTCCCTATTATATGGTAGCCTTGAACCATCGAACATGAGTCCAGGGATCGTCCTTTGAATGGTATGTTCTGTTTAGGGCTCTACGTAATTTGTCAGCTACCCACTATGGATTACTTGGTTGCACATTACACAATAGTAGCTCCCACCATTGGTTCCTACTCAGTGAGAAATCTCCCAATTAGTATAGCTCACACAAGCACCCAATGCTGCATAGGGATTCCATGGGAAATCATCAATTCTCTGATCTCTGATTGGAGTTCCTTCTCAAAGGATTGGGCCCTGAAGAAAGGCTCTCATACCATATCCTAGGGTAATGGGAGAGATCTATGAATCTCATAGACTACTCATCCACTGTCATGATTCTCTTTTGTAATTGAATAAACTCATGTATACGCACAGAGTGAACATTCAAAGGGAGAACTCCTCCCTAAAAAGTCACTAGATGTTAGACCACATGGGGGATGCCTCCTTGTGATTATGGATGCTCAAACTCCACCATCTCCCTACCAATCCCTATAAAAGGATACCTAGTAGAACCACCATCTGTTCAAGTGGTGTCCTCACTAAGTAGTAAACTCACTTCACTACCTCCATCCAATCCTTAACGACCTAAGGATATATCTCTCCCCTAAACCTGATATGTCTCTGTCGCTTGAACTCATGTAAGGTACTTAGCCTACATGCATCCTCTACTAGTAGTTTCAATAGTAAATTCTAACTAATGAGTGGTGGTATCATTGGGACATCGCCTAAAGGTTCCATCTCAACTAACGATAGTTGCACCAATGCCTCATCGATCTATGGACCATCCTCAGGGACATTCACTAGAATCATGGCTGGCTATTTGTGAGGAGGCCTCCTGAAAGAGATCAAGATGAATAATTTTTAATCGATTATACCTAGTGATCTTACTCTGAGTCAAAAATATCATGAGAAGACTCTCAAGGATGAATGAAATAAGTGTTTTCATGTTCTGAGCGGGAATGTATATTTCAAAGTCCTCAATTATAGTTTTGTCGACCACCACAGAAATAATGGACTCTCTAGCCTGAAATCCAAACTCGAAACACTTAACATCGTTTCCCCATCAAAATTTTAAGACTCTTAGTTCCTCTGGCTGAACCAACCTCCTTTGATACCACATTGTCATAACCCATCCTCTAGGGCCTGTGTCATGACTACCCCAAACCCACGTACCATAGGCCAGGGGATGGGAATTAGTACCAATAAAGCCATGACCCAAAAAAGGGAAAACATTTGAAATTAAACCTATACACACACAAAAAACTGAAAATGCATAATTTAAACAAAACATAGACCACAAATGTCTTTGAGACAACTATAGAGAGTACAGTACAACTGAATGTATAAACGATCCATAATACAAGCCCAAAACCACAAATTAATGTTAAGATTCCAAGATCCATCTGCTGAAGGCCCTTCCTACGGGGTAGGTGAAGGTATATACCTGTATACATATAAGTATGCTCGTCTTTCCCGTATCACTAAGCACAAAATTGTCCTACAACACCAAGGTCCATGCCAAAGAATTGATCACCTGCATGAGACCTGACACATGTGGGATAAGCCCATGTAGTGGTGAGTAACACAATACACATTAGGGGCCCAAATCCACAAATGAAATACCACAAAGAAGGACCACACATGAAGATCACACAACAAAAACAAACAAAAAATAATGCTCACACAAGGAATAACACAAAGTATAGAATGTAATATTATCAGTAATAGAGATGATTATTCTTGTAAAGCTGATGGACTCATCCTTGATGAGCCATGAGGTATATTCACTCAGTTTCTAGACCAATAAGGCACAGTCATATTCAGAACCACAGAGGTATGATCATCTGCTGAACCACTCAGGTATGCTCATATGTTGAACCATTAATTCATGGTCTTCTTCGGAACCACTAAGGCACGCTCGTCTGATGAACCATTAAGGTAAACTCATCTACCGAACCACTGAGGTACTCTCATCTACTGAATCCCTAAGGTACAATTTTATGTTGAACCACTAAAATACACTCATCTATAGAACCACTGAGGTATGCATGTCTACTAAACCACTACAGTACGCTTGTATTTTAAAACATTGAGGTACACTTGTCTGTTGAGCCACTTATGAACACTCTTCTTCTAAACCACTGAGGTAATATTGTCATAGTATTCAGGTAACAACCAGATGAAGAATTCCCACTCTCCAGAGCACTTGATTCCAGTAGAGTGTATTCCTAATGCAATGGGTTGTATCTCTACTATAATAGAATATCACTTGTATTATTCCAAAAGGATTTTCTTCTTTCAAGGGTCCCCACACCACAAATGGCATGTAAATCAGATTCACAGTCTGAAACAAATTTTTGTTATAGTAAATTGGGCCTGGTTGCATCTAGGTTCGGTCCAACCCAGTTTGACTAACCCGATCAACTCGGCCCGGGGGTCTCGCATGACCCAACTTGTTTCGGCAGACCAGATCTATTACATTTGGGTCTGAGAAAACTCGATCCAGTCTGGCTACTGTGATGGGCCCATTGGGACTTGTTGGACCTGGCCCGATTCATCTGTGGGTTTAGCCCTACAGGTTACCAGGCGACCCAGTTTCATTAGACCTTGACCAAAAAGGCAGGCTAGCTTTCTTGAAGCCCAAACGCCTGAGGAGCCCAGTGTGTTGCGCCATGTGGCCCTCAAACAATGTTCGCTCCTCCAACACAGTGCCTGAGAAGTCCCTCACTACCACACCATCATGGCCCTAGATGGAAATGACCTCCACCGCCCTGACACATCGTCAGTACGTGCCACTTCCCACTCATAACAACTGGTCACCAACACCGTCGCACCTACGGTGTCTTCCACAGTCCATAGAGTCTACTCTAGTGGTCAGATTCTCAAACCATTCATTCCCCAAATCTTCTTGGATCGCCATCGTCCCTACTACAGCCTTGAGGTCTCCTTGCCATCATTTCGGGGGTTCAGTCATGAAGAACACACAAATGCCCAAATTGAACAAACTGGACTTTGTTTTTGTCAGCTTGGATTTGTCCCTGCTAGTGGAAACATGAAGCATATAAATAAATCCGTAAGATTTTTAATCCCATTATCAACCAAAAGAAAAAATTTCCCACCCCATCAAGGAAATTCTTTCCACAAATCAACCTGTCAGATAGGTGATCTGCATTCATTGTTCTGAGAGGAGAATGGGGTAAAATCACACTAAATTTAAACCCCTACCTAGGAAAGGATTATTGTTCAAGGAAGAAGGGGATCTCATGCCTCTGTTCTCCATTAATGATACAAAACCCACCATTGCTAGCAATTCTTTGAATGGTGGAAGAAACTGTGTTTTCCATTCGTCGTCGCCACCTTCTACAACCTCAAAGTAATCCTAGGATTGTGCCAACAATCCTGCATTTCTAGTTTGGCTACAAATTGATGAAACTTGAATCATAATTTATGTTACACTATATTGAAGTGTCATCACATAGACTCATTAATGATGTTCGTTAATGATATTTAGAATAGCCTCGGTGCTACACCACAATGCTGACATTTTACTGCTCAACGATGAAGAAAACAACTAAAATAACTTTTTAGGTTATTTTATTTTTCTTCTAAAAAGGCCAACATTTAACTTTCACTTCGCCCCGTGTCGGTCAAGGTTAAGCTCTGCCTAATGGAAGAATTCCCTCCCAAGCATAACGATACTATTAAATTTTCAGTCTCAGTTACCATTATTGATTTTTTAGGATTTCAAAATTAAATAATCGATAATAAATTATTTTATTTAAGGCCAAAAAATACAATCTATTATTGGCCCGCACCATCAAATGTTATGACATTTCTATGAGAATATCAGTGCTCTGGGTTCAACACTGCCCTTTAATTTTTTATTTGGGAATCAGTTTGAATGATAGAAAACCCTGCTTTCATGCTTATTTAATAATCATTAAAAATAGTTCAAATATATGTTATAGCCACTCCAGGAATCAAAATTACGTGTCCTCTCAGATCCTCATCACAAAATAATCCCATTTAATTTCAAAAAAAATTACATGGAATTATGGGGTATTACATATCATAAAAACCATATTATTTCATTTAATACACATATACATATCATCCATTTTGTGTGGTGATGAAAATAGAGAGTCACATTGCTTCCTGATAGCAGTAATCTAAACATACATGAACTATGATATCATATTTCCGTTTGTGAAAATGTAGTAAATAAAATGTTTTATTAAAATTTAATAATTATAAATATGCCATTAATATCATAATTATTTCACGTGTATCAAATATATGTATATTTAATATAATCTAGGTACATCATTGAAGAAATTTTATTTCATAACTTCATGAGGCAGTAGTCTGTCATACACACGAGTGACCATATCACATCCCCTGGAAAATGGAATTTAAAAATTAAATATATCAAATAATGACTCAATATTTATAATTATGTTATAAATAATATATATATATTTTATATCCATCATCACAAACTAATGTGAAATATGGTAATGGAAAATAAATGGATGACATTAGTTCATTTGGTGGTAGTTCATCGTACACATGACTGATGATTTCATAACCCATCTTATGGATGTGGAGATTTGTTTTGTTAGTTAACATAAAAAAAGTGTATATCAAATAATAATTTAATTATATAACATTTTTATAATTATAATTAAAATAGGTTTATTACAAAATAAAACAAAAAACGTTATTGAGGAATGTTTCCTCTTTTTCGTGTATCCTCCTTAGGGTTACATAAAAATCCTTAAACTATTATATTTATGGCGAAAATATGTCTTCAATAATTATATGGGGTTATTTTGGTTGTTATTTGGGTAGGTAATGATAGAAAAAATGTTTTAAGTTTGAGAAAAAAGAAAGGATATTGTGAGTTCTTTTATAACTGAGGTGAGTGGAAGACTTGTAATTTTTTGAAAAGATTCATTCATAACCACATTTTTTATCATTAAAAAAGAATCCAAAAATGGAGCATTGAAGAAAATATAATGGATAATTTCTAAATATCATCATCCAATGTTTTTTGGACAATTTTTGGCTTATCAGTTTTCCTTATATTATTACTTTAACTCCTGGTATATCCATTTTTACATTAAACGTGGTAAATAATTATTAATGTTTTTTACTAATCATTACTGCCAAAGATTATTTTGAAATTATTAAATAATATAAATTTTTATTATTCCAAATAAAGAATCCATTTTTCCAGATCTCATTCTTAGATGTCGCAAAATTTAATTTAAAATTAATTACTCACACAACCCAGGAAAGCCAGTTTTCAAAAATAAAATGATCATAAGTTTAATACAATTTTATTTTTAAATTCAATTAAATGACAAAAATTTGTTTAATAGATGTATAATTTAAGTAATATAATTTTTAAAAAATTAAATAAAATTTTATATTTAGAAATATGTTAAACAAAAAGGAATGTTTCAATTAAAATAAAGTATTTTTTAATTATTCATAAAAAAATAACACTTTTTAGAAAATTACAAAATGTTCACCCTAATAAAATATTTTCATAAGGATGTAAAAAATTAAAATTAAAATTTATAGTTATTTTTTTTAAATTGTATAAATTTAAATTTAAAATACAACCCACATACACGATGAAAATGTGGGTTTTCAAAATTGTATTTTTCTAGCATAATAAGATTTTATAATAACTCTATTTCTAATAATCATCATCATATAAATATATATTTATAAGTTTGGATAAATAATATATACATTTTTATTAAAAGATTCCTCATTTGGGATTATTTTAGTAATTAATATAGATAAAAAATATTCACATTAAAACCCTGTAACACCCATAGCTTCCACGATATGCTTTTCTTTCAATAATGCAATAGCATGCATTGTACGCAAGTTTGAGATTCTAACACAACGCGACCAATCAAAATAGCCGTTATGAATAGTAATACCCACTTTTTGAAATTATATAAATTTTATATTTCAAAATGGAGTTCATTTTTGTATTCAGAATATCGAAATTATCCTAAGATGAATTTTTTGTAATTTTCTGAGAACTTCCATTTTTTATGAATAGTGAAAAATACTTAAAAACAACTTTTTTAATAAAAATAATTTATAGTGATAAATTATACTATTGAGTGGTTTTAAAGTATAATTAGAATATATTTTTACCATTTTATCCAATGGTGGTCATTATAATTAATTTCACTTTGAAATTGGACATAAACAATTGTCAATCTTTTGATATATATTGTTTCATAAAAACACGCTATTTGTTGTGACAACGGGAATTAATTATAAAATTAATTAATGAAACTTATATGTTGGGAATTTTGTAAAATAGACATCATTTTTGAATTCATAATATCAATTATATCTTAGGGTGAAATTTTGGCATTGTTCTGAAAAACTTCAATTTTGATGAATAGTGAAACCACTAAGTGGTAGTTAGAAAACTGATTTTTCGTTTAAATGAATCATTACCACTTCTGTGATTTGATTTTCAAAACTCTGACATACATGGTTGTCATTAAGAATTAAAATTTGGTTCAATGGGATTAAAATAATTTCTTGGTGAATAGTAACTTTTCAGTTTAATTGATCACGATTAGAGGTAATTAGTGAAATTTAAGGTAAAAATGATCTTATAAAAATATGAAATTACTTTTAAACTTGTACTACCCTTATTTTATGAGTCATGGCCGACCAAGACAATCCATGGGTCAACATGGGGACCTCATGGAGCCACTTGGGTAGGAAAATGACATTAATAACTTTTTATTTAAAGTAAAAATAAAATTGTCACAAACATGTGTTGTTTTACAAAAAACATATTTTACATAGGGTTATATAAGATGAATTTTAGACTATAAATATTAATTGGAAAGATAAAAATATTTACTACATTTGGATAGTTTATTAATAATTTTTAGACATTAAATAAATTAAATTTGTAATGACATCATGATGATGCAGTGATTACCTCATTAATTAAGGTTTTAAATAAAATGAAAAGATAATGTAAAATCTATGACTTACACTTGTAAAAAACCAATTGGATGGGTATATTTCGAACCCTTATCACCTAATCCTCGAAATATATGATTTTGGGACCTCTAATATCCGAAAATCATTTCATAATAATGTAATATTTCATTACTTTCCAAGAGTGCCCCTCCTATACTCTTATAAAAGGCCCCCACCTCTACCACCTTATTCACACCTTAAAGCCATTTGGATCGGCCAAAATCTGCCAAAATACTCTACCAACTTCCCTCTATTACTCCTATAAGCCTCACTTTGGGCATAAGTCTTCCCAAGGAAGCCTTTGGCTCAAATCAAAAAGAGTTACCTGATTATAAGGTAATGTCCTCTCTTGTGTTCTTTTGTTTTATTTTGCTTCTCCAGCCCCCTAAAATATTTTTATTACATTATTTTATAACAACACCAGTATCCTCAGTATACTTGGATGTTTTTATGAGAAGGATTTTATTTACACTTACACACACCTTCGACTAATGGTTAAAGAACATACTGTTTCTGTGGGTGGCGAATTACTGTCTCACGAAACAATGATTGTTCAATCCTCTTTTAACACCTCTCATGGTGGCCATTATGATGACACTATTTTTATATATGATTTATATTATGTTTTGGGTTGATTCTTTATTTTTCATTTATGACATACCTTTATGATTTCCATTATGGGTAAACACGATAATTTCATTTTAGGAAGTGCGGACTACTGCCCCCTCAAAGTGATTTGAATCATTAATGCCATATGGGGGATGTATAAAGGATTGAGTAAATGGTATTATAAATTATATTATACATTTAATTATGGTATACCCTTATATAATTATAATTTTATTCCATTCAATATGAAATAGAAATGAAATTAGCGTTCATGCGTACGTACAACTTACCGTCTCCATGAACGGTGCATTTCATTTCTTACCTCTAAATGTTATGTAATATTATAAATGCACATATATAATGGATATATAAGATATATATGATATCTAAATCATGAATATAATTCTGGATATAATGGATATTTCACCACATTAACAACTTGTAATTATAAGAAATTTATTTTTGACTCAAGTACCAAAGATCGGCAAAATGACCGTTATTAACTTAAATAATTACATAATGTTCATAACATGGAAATAAGTGATATAAAAGGAATAATGAACACCAAAAAGGTTCTTGAGAAAATATAAATTAACTATAGTTTATTATTCAGGAGATTAAGGAACGATCGAGTCAAGTCGGACATGAGGTAAGGGAACTTCTTAACCTAATTTCCATTCTTTGGGTTAATCTCCTACATTCAAATTATGTCATGATATTATTATGTCCTATCTTGTATTTATAGTTTCTTTATGTGTACATATAGTGAATACACATAATATATCATTTTCATTTAAAAACTTATCTTTTTAAGGGACTTCGTCTCAATCTCCATTCATTGAGGCATATTTTGTTTTATACACAAATTTCTTTTATACAGTGTGTAAACACCTTTGACTTTTACATTTATTCAAAAGAAATATTTTCATACGAAGCGTTTTACTAAAGAAAAAAAAGGAATGTTTTTCTTGTTGTACTTATGCGGTGACAACGACTTCTTCACCGCCGTGACCATTATTTTAGTTTCAGCATCCTCTACAAGCCATAACTTTTATAAATGAAAAATAAACACCAAGTATTAATTTTCTTTTATTTTGGTATTAAAAATGGATTTTATAATGTTTTTATTATACCAATGTTTTGTATTGATATCTTGTGATTTAAATGTGGAAATGTTATGTTTCCTTTATGCATGTTTTATGTGATACGATTATGTTATGGTTTATGATATATATAAACCTGTTCATATGAGGAATGCATTGGACTTAATAAGGGATGGGTGGAGCCCGCTATAGCTCCTCGATGCATCGTTAGGTCTCATGAGACAAACTAGTGTCTTGGCACGAGGCCTTGATAAAATAATATTTTTAGTCTTGGCACGAGACCTTGGCTATGTGGTTATGATAGTCTGGCATTATGCATTCCATCATTATGAAAGTGGTTATTGATATTGCATGTGATTATTCGACCAATAGAATATCCACATGAATATGTTAATAGAATTATCTCATTTTACTTTTTCCATATTATTTTGAAGTTGAAGTTTAAAAGGATTTTGTTTTATTCATACATTGCGTTAAAATTTTGTTTTTATTTATGAAAGCTTCCTCTATCTTGTTATCTTTATTGAGCATCTGATCTCACCCCTTTCAGTGTTTTATTTTTTCTACGATGTGAAGAAGTATATTATGAATGACCTGTAGGGATAGTATGAGGGGATATGAAGACAAGCTGTTGTTGTAGTTATGTTTTACTTTATGATGTAATGTAAGACTTATTAATGTATCTAATGTTTCCATGGATATTAAAATAATTTTTCTATCGAGACTTGATCTTTTGTGGTCATGCCAATGTTATGAAGTAATGCACCGACTCTGGGTAACTGGGGTCGGGGCGTTACAAACCCTTTTCAAATAACCATTTTTTAGAAAAAAAACTAATAATAAATTTCAGTATAAAATTGATTCCAAATTAATTAATTGGAATGAATATTTCTAAACAAAATTTATATTTGTTCAAAAAATAACTTTTCAGTTAAATTACATAATTTATTGAAAATAAATGATTGTTTTAAAAAATTGGAATTTTTAGTATTCACTGAAATTTGAATATTTTAAAAAAAATATGAAAAATTATCAATAGGTTAAATAAGATATTATTTTTTGGAAATTTAAATTAAATTATTTTTAAAAAAAAATTATAACATATATAAATTAATAATAATTTCTTCTCATAAAATCATTAAAATCATATATTGAAGAAAATATATTTTTATTAAAAAACATACTTTAAAAAAAATAATTTATTTTGAGAAATAAGTCTATATATATTTCATATAGTGGTCAATACAATTTAAACCCATCAGTTTAAAAGCTTTGTTATAACAGTCATATTTAAAATAGTAGTTTTTCATTGTTCACTAAACCTTGATATTTCATGTCATGCACTCTCTTAAAGAAAATATTTGTTGCATATAACGCAAGATAAAAATTCAGTAATCTATAATGAAAAATATATTTTTAGTTTTCTATGTAAAAAAATATATCAAAAATATTAAATTCATTTAAAAGAAAAATTTCTCAATATCTCGGGGTTTTACAGTGGTCACATTCATGCTTTATGAAAAATGATAGTATGAGAATTGATTAAAAATAAATTTTATAGGGTGATATGTTTCTTAAAATTTCATTATTATTTGATCTATGATTATTTACAAAAAAAATAACTTATGGAATAATAATTTTGATGAATTAAATTACTATTTTTATCAATGTTCACAAATAAATAACTAATTTAGATAAATAATTAATTAACGAATACATGAAACAAAAATTCATGAAAAATATGAAAACTTCATCCCCTTGTTCATCCCATGATAGAAATAAAATGTTACAAAAATAAACTAGCAATATCTAAGGAAAAATATAATCAAAGAAAAATATTAACTATTTTATGTACTGAGAAAACAAATTATTTTAATTATTTAATTTAATTTCCATTAAAAATAATTCATTACATTAGAAAAAAATCACAAATAATCAGATCTGTGTAATGAATATAAATTTTTCCAGTTATAAACATGTTTATTTTTCTTTCCTGGAGGAGAAAATAATAATTTAACAAATTATTCTTTTTTTGTAATTTCTTGATTTTGACATTATTCACATTGAAACATGTTCATTATGGGAAAATATTTGGATAATAAAATATATCAAAAGAAGCATATGTTAACATTTAAAACCATAAGAAAATATTTTCAATGGAACACTAAAAAAATCATATTTCAATCATTTGAGAACCCATATGAAATTAATTTCTAATAATTATTGATAAATTTTCCGTTAATATTAATTTTATTTTAAATCCCCCTTAAAATTATTTATTTTAACTTCATGGAAGTTATAAGATATTTCAAAATAAGGGGAATTGGATAAAACAACACAAAATAAATTATGTGAAAAGAAAAATAAGAAATATTTCATTAATGGAACGGTGTCTATGTTATATTATCAAGTCTTGTTCCTGATCATTTTTCTCATTGACACCATATTGAACACCAAAAATAAAAACTTAATTACTTATGAAAATATAAGAAATATTTAATTTCTGTTTCTAATTAAATCCCGCAATGGAGAATGAATTTCATCCATTCCCCTTTTGTAAAAAAGGTAGAAATCCAATTTTAAGAAGTTGATTATTATTACCATAGCATCCTTCATAATTTTTTAAAATAAATAACTATTATTTAAATTGAATTAAAATAAAACATCACGTCTTAGACATTCTAAAATTAAAAGGTTTAAAATTTATCCAATAAAACTATAAAATAGTAATGTCAATACCATATGAAACCCTATTTTTCATGCCATTGTGAAACATCCCCAAATCATAGTTACACATATATAATAAAAAATAATTAATCTTTGTTTAATTTTAATGGTGAAATCACAATCATGGGGTTTATTGAATTTATATGCTAATAATATAACTCTAACCCAAATATATGCATTACAAAAAAAGTTGGACTATCAGAACATTGATTATCAACTCTATATAAGAGCTAGTTAATGTTCACATACACACAATAGAATATAGTATATTTAATATATTATCTATTTCTAAAATCATGCAATGATAAATTAAAATTTACCAACATTATAGACACCTCCAAATATAACATTATTGATTTTAAAATGCATTTCTGTACAAATCATGGTTAACATATAATAATTTATATATCATTGGTATCTTATAAATATTTACTTATCTAATAAATATTAATTATCTCCAAGAATTAAACTAGATTTGGATTTCACCAAAACTCAACCCAAGGGTAAAAACTATATTTTTTTAATGGAGAGATCATAAATTTATTAGTGTACAACTACAATGAAAAATTTACACTTTTACCATTTTATGGGACCTTACCCATGAAGATCAATAAAAAATTATGTCTCATTTTTAAAAAATTTGATCACTACCTCCTAACTAACATTAAACCTTTTCATCCTAAAAAATACATCCTTAGTAATAACACAAAATCTCTTTATAGAATCCAATATAAAATACAACCTACCATCATGCATAAAAAATATACACTTAGTGGTACATGCCCTACATATACATAGGACATAACTACCAAGGGATAAATTATTCATTTATACATGGAAATTGTCCTCGTTATTCCATTCCCTGCAAGGACATTGAAATGTTTATAATCTTATATCAAATACAATTGTATAGATTCCACAATAATGAACATTCTAACCAAAGGTCATATAACTATAGAGGATGAACCAAAACACAAACTAGAATCATTAACCTTATATGAAACCACTAATAAAATCACCCTCATGGTGAGCATCATGCTCCCCAACATTAATGGGAAATGAAAAACCCAAATCTCACATTGATTATTTAAAGTCTCTTATTTGGGTAATTATTTCTCTTTGTGAAATAAAAAAATTATTATCCCAATACATACCATAGAATTTTTCAAACCCCCATCCAATAAATTCAAATCTCCTCGGTGACCTATTCTTCTAAAAACAATAGCAGATTTGTAGGAATATTCTGATAAACTTACTTTATTAACTCTAGACCCTAGAATAATTGTTTCAAAAATCAAGAATTTTAATCAATACTCTAAGGGAAACATGTTATAAATTCATGGAAAATGATATTTTTATCATCACCCATGTGAAAATTTTCAGGTTCTGATTACTTAACTCAAGAAACCCTTAGCATCACTATCCTAATTCTCAAACAAAAACATACAATTAAAATTACCTCCAACATTTTCCATAAGACATATACTACTCTAATACAATTCATTCAGGACCCGTCCAACAACGACCCATCCGAGTATGTAGTAAGCTTAGTGTTCCACCATAAACCCACCTCAATTTGGATGGGGGTAGGGACTATCACTAATATTACATATCATACATGAGAGTACATATCCTATAACAACATACATCATAAATGAAACTCTAATATAAAATAAAATCTTACACCACAATAAAAAAACATATAATAGATAAACTGTATATAGTGTGAGTGTAGAACCTCAATGAAAATTAAAACTCCCCAAAAGAAAAATCCATAACTAAAAATACATTCTCAAATTATATTATAAAACATAAAAAAACTAATTCTGAATATAGGGTCAACCATCCACTCTATAGTTTCATCTATAATGGAAAATATCTTAAATTATCTCCACAATTTGAAATAATCGGCATTTGGATATGACATATTTAAACTCTACTAACTTTATATCACCAATTTCATCTTTTAACTATGTAATGTATATAAAAATAAAACACACATGGGAAAGAATCTCATGAAATTTTTTGTATAATAATACATTCTAAGACTCATTGAAAACACAAAGTATAGATAATCTAATAAGCCAGCTATAACCCTTGATAATATAATTGGTGAAGGTATATCTTGTAAAGGTATATAAACTATAATTTTATTATAAACATTCAAAAAGGGAATAAACATAATTTTATTTCTCAAATTAACTAATTAGAGTGTGTGACCCTTCAACAATAAGGTCTATATATTCTCATTCTTATATGGAGAGTGGGTAATGATTCTCAAAAACCTAAGGACACTAGGGAAGAAACAAACATTTTTTCATGTGAATATTGAAGGGAATCACATAATAAAAATAGGTCTATTCTAAAAGATATTTATCCTTAGGGGTGATGGATTGGGTCTACCTCATACCACCCCCCACCCCCACTAATGAAGGGTTTTCAAAGAAATTATTTTCACCTTTTCAACATGAACATCCATGTTCTAATAGAAATACATTAAACTTCACATCCTCTACATTATTATCATATAATTTTAAACATTATGGTTATCATCCCCACCTCATGATGTTAAACTGCGAGATGAAATTCCATCATACATGATGTTAAAATTCTCAGAGTGAGCCACTAATTATGGATTCTTTATTCCTTATATGAGAAATTCATCCATTTATAAGTTCGTGGAATGCAATTGGATAGTTCCACGGGAAATTTGTTCCCCCTATTCCTCACATGTTTTCTAGATCTTCGTATGGAATTAACATTTGAAATAAATATATATAAGATTTATTTTCATCAATATGGGATTTCTAGTGATTTATAGGTTCTGTACCATGGAACCATCTACTATCCTCTAAATTAATATTTGAATACCCCTATATATTAATTGGATCTGGTTAGTAGTTTTAAACATGAGTTCTTTAATTTATGGGAATGTTCTCATAATAAAATATCACATCCAATTAATTTGATTCAGATATGTATAGGGGACCATTTTTTCAACTATAAATGTTTGACTTGAAACCTATCCATAAATAATATAGACTAACAGTAGGATTCCATATCCCAGGCCAAGCTGTAATGTCAAAAAAAAATTTCCCATTCATATGAAGCTAAATATGTTGATAGTAAATTTAATAAAATATCTACGTTTTTCTTAATTCATTACCATTTAGGATATATAGTGATTCCAAAGAATATTATCCAAGGACAGTAGTAGATTCATCACCATAATATCCCTTTATAATTCATTGTGTGTCTCAAAAGATGTCACCCATGTTTGGTTGTATGATTGTGATTATTCCCCCACAAGTAAAATCCTCTCTAAAAATAAGATCCCTTCACCTTCACCATATAATCAATAGTTAGAGACAACGTACCAAAATAATGGAGGTTGACTTTTATTTAATGAAAAAACACCCATTTTCACATCATATGATCTATATCGGTGTAAGAGTCCATTTTTATAAAAATTACATGTAAATATATTCTTTTCAATATCGTTTATATAGTGATGCCTTGATTTTCCACATTGAGAACTTACACAATCCAAATAATACTAATTCCTCATTTCCCTACTTATGAGATAAATCTATATAGGGGATCGTTTATATATTCAAATAATCACCTTATTAATTATCAAAAATATAAACTGTCACAATTTCCCCTTTCACCTTGATGTATTCTCCTTTTCCACCTCCCTGAATGACCATGTACTATGGGAAAACCTTATTAATGTCACCTTTATATGAGATATATATATATATATTAGAATCTATGACAAATAACTTAACATGGATTTATTTCTATCAATATAAGATATTTAGTGATAGTAAAACATTATATCAAGAGGCCAGTAAAAAAATTAAAAATAGTGGTGGCTCATACAATAGTGTTGGAACTCGTACGATGATACTTCACTTCCCAGATGGAATTTCAATAATGTAGGGATTAATTAATTTTCCCTCTACATGATTCAAATATGTGTAGAGGAAGCCTAAAATAATTGTGTGTGGCTCAATAGAAATTACCCTCTACCAATATATGAGTTTTATATATATCGAGATCCTTACAAGAATTACGTGTGGATTGATTCAAGTTATCAAAAGATACATAGTGACACGAGGATTATCAATAATATTACCAACAAAATAATCAAACAAAAATTATTTATATCCACCATATATGACTTAGATTTTTTGAAGGGACCTTGAATATATGAACTAAGTATTTCATGATTCTTGTACCTATAAGATACATTGTAACACTTTGATCTCCTATCATGGGACTAGTCTCAATATTTAACTAAAACACATTTTACTCATTGAATGATCTACATCTAGATAGGGGGTTTTTTAGTAATATTCATGTATCTAGATTCATTTCTTTATAATCTGTATAGAGACACCAAGATGGGCCCATCTATAGAAATCATAAATTCCCCCCAACGAATCTTATTATGACCCATGATTTATAAATAACGTTTTTTTATTGAAATAAATCTTTATTATATTATATTATATAGTATTATCTATATATAAAAATAAATATTATGAAAAAAATTTATTTCATTAATGGATATTGTTAAATTAATCAGTAAAAAAACCCACGAATATGAAAATTATTATAATGGGGAAAATATTTAAATTAAAAAAATATAATGGGAAAATTTGAATCCTTCTAGTCATCTAAAATCATCACATTCATTTCTAGCACTTTATAAATAAATAAAATACTATAAAACTAATCGACATCATAGAAAATGAAAATATCTAATTCTTAGAGGAATTGTAGTTAATGTTGAATGAATGAATGAAGTAGTATTTATAGGAGTTAATATAAAAATTAAAATTATAATATGAACATTAAAATAATTACCTTCCAATTGGTAAAAGTAAACTCACAATTTAGAATAGTAACCATGCCATTGGAATAGTAATATTATTCATAGAATAATAACCAGACCATTAAGAATTTTAACCAAAAAATTATAAAGAGTAACATAACCGTTGTAATGGTAATATTACCTCAAATTAATAAAATATAATATTAATAATATTTTTCATGTTTAATTTAAGTAAATATAAACTTTTATATTTCAATAAAATAAATATCCTGATTAAAAAATAGAATAAAAATATATTTTTAATTTAAATAAACAATATTTCATAAAAACATAAATTTGTATATTGAAAATTAAAATTAACTATGATTTAATTTTATTTAGATAAAATTAATATCATTTTTAATCTAGATTATCACATTTCTACAAGGTTTATTTTTTTTTTCTTCAAAATATTTCAATTCATTAATCAACAGTAAAAATACAATTTTTCAAATACCACATATTTTATGAAATAATGATGATTACATAATAACTTGATAAATAATAAATTGCTCATTCCAGATAAAAATTAATTTACTAAGATAAATTGTCCATTTAAAATAAATAAAAATATATAAAACTAAAAATCATTTTCCTACGTCAACAGTCAGAAGTATTCCATTAAAATAATTGTTTTTCCATTTTTCAACTTTTTATTTTTATAGACTAGTGAATTTAAATTATAATGTGTTTTAAAGAACTAAAACCATTGTGTTATATTTATTTATGATTCATTTTGTAAAAAATATGACAATTACATGGTTTACCATTGATATATTATTTTATTCAATATTAGAACTCAAAAATAACCCTATCCTAAATAATAGATAACCCCTCTCCCACTTCTAAGAATACCAATCCTGACTCATTTAAAAAAATAAAAATACATCCAAATTCTTTTCTTAAAAACCCCTTTGCATCCTTATTGAGGATTTCGATTAATAAAACTCCAACCTTTCAAGATGATAAAGTTTGTATAAAAGGAACCACTTAAAGGGATAGGTAAGGTTCTTTCATCATTTTATTTCATTTCCCTTTTATAATATTAAATCCACCTTATATTTTATAATTAAAATAATAAAAAATTATACATCATGTTAAAATGATCTTGAATATTAAAATACACTATAAATTTTTTATTTTAAATATAATAAATTATTACATATCTCACACATCCTCCATAGGAAATGTCTCATTAACTTCCAGTTTACCACCAGAGATGAAATTTCAAAATTTAATCTTATATCTAACCTTATTTATGGTTATTTTAAATTATTTATGATTTTTAAATGAATAAATATATTTATTTTATTCTTTTGTAAATAATTCTAAAAATATATAAATGAACTTGTAAAAAATTGAAAAAATGAAGAAAAACTTAAAATATTTAAGGAACACAGGACAGTAAACAATTTTTCCTTTAACCAAGTAAAATAAGTATAAAAATACAATTATTATAATTGATTAATAGTGACAAAAATTACAAAAATTCACTTTTTTTTCTAATTTCAAAAAAAACGTATTTATATTATTCAGTAGACAAAAAATAAATAAAATAAATTGGGATTTAAGTTAAGGGGATTAGAAAACTGAACCTATTTTTGGGTTATATCCTATTTCACATTGATTTAAATATGCATGTTTCAATAATATCCATAATATATTCTTTAAATATTATTTCTGTTTTTTAGGGATATACATGTTTCGACCCTTCAAAAATGGCTCTTATTCCATTTAAAATGATTTTTCAAAAAGGCATCAGTTTCTAAAAAAATTATCAGTACTCTTGAGTTATTTCAATTTTTAAATAAAAAAATTATATTTTATTATAATGATTTTCATTCTTATTAATTTGGGAACAATTAATTTTATTTCATGAGGTATTATATATGAAATATTTTAAAATAATCATTTCCTTCCATGGGTTATTTCATAGTAATGATTAATATCTATCCATGAAACATAAAAGATTGTGAGCACTTTTGGATATAATAGGTGGGCTAGAAATTATATATCCCTAAAATTAATTGGGTAAAGTATCATATCTAATGATATAATTTTTATTATGTGTCTAGATTATTATTTATTTGTTTGGATTTATGATTCTATGATATAATCACATATTTTACGCATGAACATGTTTCTAGCAATGTTCGCACCCTGGTGACATATTTGACCACTATGTTACGTTTTTAATTATTATTCATATTCCACATTCAATTAATTTATAAAAAATTTCCATCATTATTATGTTGATGATCCTATTCTTCTAATGTGATGATGAATATTCTTCTCACTAACTTATTGTTGATTCATGTCCCTTTTCCACATCTTACTGTGTCCTGATCTCACCCCTTTCATTGATGTATATCCTAACATAATTAAATTTACTATGTATATCATGAGATATTTATATGGATAATGAATAATATCATACCTAATTTTTACTATTTATTATATATAATTGATGTTTTACCCTAATTTTACCAATACACTAAACATTTGGATCTTGAATTATGTAACAATTATATTGTTTATTTAAAAAATTATATTATAGTAAATAAGGAAACATTGGGTCACTATAGTTTTTATAAGATCATAGTTTTATAAATTTTTGAATTACTATTAGAAAAAAATAGAGAAATCTATACATATATGTATATGTATTTGTAATCATCCGTGAAAAAATCATTTTTGAGAAAGGGAAAACATATGGAGCCCATAAGAAATTCCTTTAGAGTTAATTTTCATAAAATAATAAATTATTTATTCATTCCTTATAGACTAATATTTTGTTCAAATATTTCCTATTTTTAAAAATGGTAGTAACTATGAAAAATTAGACCAACAGAATGTGTAAGGGACAATTAAATTATTGTCTAAATGGCATTCTTATTTAAATGGGTGGTGGAGATCAAAATATTACTTTGATTCCTACCCAATTATATCACATTATAAATAATATCCTAAACCATGTGAAACATTTGTGTTTTCCCATGAAATATATACTAGGTATTGATTATTTTATGTTGTAATTACAATACACATTTATTGGGTCTTCGAATTCACATGTATCAGAATATTTGGTGAACTCATTAGAGGAGATCATTTCTATTCTCCACTATTATAAGAAAGAGAATTTTACTCTAGATGATATGTGTTTAGATTAAGAAGTTTATCAGTAGTGGTTTTTGATAAATAATGCCTTGATGTGTAATGAAATGGAAGAGATAAAGTGGGAAGAATTTAGGAAAAAATTTCTTATAAACTATATCCCTCAAGCTATCTAAAGAATGATTGAGGTATAATTATAATATCAATAAAAAATGAGAGTGAATAGGTCATGGATTATGATGAAAAAATTACTAGGATTTCAATATATTACATTGGTTTCATTGTCAACAATAATAGAAATGAAGATATATTATTTAGTTGGTAAAAAAATTCCTTCAAAAGGCTCCATCTATTAATGAATTCATATGTTAGGAAGAAGTATATGATGTTCCCTAAATGTGTAGATAGTATTTTGTGAATAGTTCAATATTTATGGAGGTAAGAAACAAAATATGGAGTTTCATGTTGGTAGATCAAATTTTAAGGGTGGAAAGAAGATCTGATAACCCCATGTACAAAATGTGGGAAGATTAATAATTATAATTTACTCAAAGGTATAGAAAAATGATAAGTGTGGGATACAGGGCCACCAATATGATGAATTTCAAAGTGATATAAAAGGCTGACCAATGTGATAGAGTAAGGGAAGTATCCACCTATGGTTCAATGATTATGGTATAAGGAGAAGTGAGCTATGTAATCCAATTCACTAAACTAAGGCTCCTTGAGGGTAATCTGCATTAGAAACTAAAAAATCCAATAGAAAAAAGAAAATCATATTCCAATATCAATACAAAAGTGGAACTTGGAAATGAATCCATAACAAGGTACACATCATATTCTCTCAATAATTGAAATGGATTTATTCGATTCTAGATCAATAAATTTGTTTATATCCTACAAGTTTACTAGAACCATTGAATCAAAGAACCTATACATTAAAATAGATATAACTATATAAATAACCTAGTAGTGAAATAATTAAAACTGAAGTGTTTTACTCTTCTCCTGTTAGTTTATATGGGATATTTCTTCTTGTTAATCTCATAATCCTTCACCTGGGATAATTTTTCACTATAATGTTCATGGATTAGATCTTTTTATATTGATAACACATCTATATCTTGGCAAATGAAATATATTTCTATATTTTGAACAATTCATTAATTTTATAAGAATGAAATGAAGATCTGGAATATCAATTGTAGATTCTAACAATGGAGGGTGTGATTAATAACTACAATTAAGAATACCTTTCCCAAATGGTTGAGTCAAAGAAAATCATTAACCTTGAGTAAATTTCCATTAATACAGAATACATATTTGTATTTCCCAAATATTTTATAGGAATAACACAATATTAAGTAATGAGATATATATCACAATTTATATAATTACTAGATCCAATCAAATATCTAAATTCCCATAGAGTATGGCCTTGATCGAACATGAGGATTTAAAAAAAAGATGCTAGAGAATTTAAATTTTTTGTTAATTTTCCCTAGTGTTTCTCTATGTGGCAGGATAGAAATATTTCTAAAGAGAACATATGGATAAATTTAGATATTTATTGATTTCTATGACCTCAATGAGATCACTATAGGGAAAACATTTTCTTATCTAAGGATTGATGACTTACTCAACCAACTAAGATGAACTTCATGCATCTCAAAAGTGGATATTCATTCGTGATATCCTAAGATAAATGTATAGAAGGAATATATTCATAAAAAAGTCCCTCAATTTAAGGTTTGGACCTATGATTTCATATTTATTACATTAAAACATACTAATTCCCATTCAATCATCATATATTTGAAGATGGATTCTTTAGAGACTCATTCAACAAATATGTTGATGTATTTATGAATGATATTATCATTTACTCTAGGGTAATTGATGGATAAGAAGAATATCTAAGGATTATACTAAAAACATTAAGTATTGATAAAATATATGATATCTTTCTGTAATTGTGACATTTAGATGTATAATGACACATTCTTGGGGAACTAAATCACAACTGATGGAATTTATATGGAACATTAATAGAAAAAGGTAATTTAGTGACTGTCCAAAACCATTAGTTTCATATAAATTCATTGATTTCTTATATTATCAAAGAACTAATGAAATTATTTGAGATATTCAACAATATTTTCTACCCACTAACTATATTAACATACTAAGGGGTAAATTATGTCCAGACATAAGAATGTGATGAATTCTTTATGGATCTCTTAAAGTGGGTAGTCACTATGATGGTACTCCCCCTACCATTAAGTGGAGATGTTTTTTTTAAATATAGTGATAAATAATATAATATATTTGGTTCTCTACTTGTGTTGAATAATAAATTAAAATAATATTCCCCATGATAGTTGAAGATCCCTAATAAAAACTTCCACAGACGTGATTTAAGGATAGAAAATGTGATTTCTACTCTGAATATTTTGTGCTAATAGATATAACTCAAGACTTTTGACACATATATATATATATAAGTAAAAATATTCTAATGAATATATTCATTGGTATATAGGGTTTGATATGATCAAGTACTATGATTTATCTATTCACTATTATCTTGGAATGGTAAAGAAGGAAGATAATTCTCTTGACATAAAAGAGCATATTACTCTTTCCATGTTGTAGATTGAGAAAGAGACTATATAGAATGATATGAGAAGGATAGATAATAAAATACTAATGTTATGTAATATATCCATCCTTTATTAAAATATTTTCTAGCAATCTATCGAGGATATGATCAACTGGGCACAAAGGGATGATTAGGAATTTCAATATTAGGTGAAAGTAGTTAAGAAAGGATAGCATCGTGAACTTCATATTGATGAAGATGGTGTCATTCGGTTCAGAAATAGATTGTGTCTCCACATATCACTTGAGATATAGAGATATATATAGGATAGTGTAAATAGTTAATTATTCTCTATCCATTATATTTTTTTCAAGATGTACAATGATTATCTAGAGAACATTTGGTTGGACAACATTAAGAAGGATATCATTGAGTATACCACAAAGGGCATAATGTGTAACAATGTAAAAGTATAATGATGAATGTACAAGGGTATTATGAAACCATGTACTATAACCACATATAAATTGGAGAACATAACCTTTCATTTTTTCATTGTTATGCCAAATACATCAAATGAAAACACTGTGAATGGATTTTGGTGGATCGATTCACCATGACTTCCTAATTCATTGCAATGTAGGTATATAATTCACTTGAAAAACATGAAATTATATATGTTAAATATGTGGTGAAGATTTATTGGGTACTAAGTTTTATCATCTTGGATCATTATTCATGGTTTACATCTCTATTTTTGTGATGTATGCAACATTATATTAACACCAAACAATTGTTTTTCTAAAGAATTTCACGCCCAAACTGATTTCCAACCTTAAAGTTCTATTCAGACACAGATTTAAATACATAGAACATTATAAATGGATATTTATGGAGGATTGAATAAGAATCTACTATTATTTGAGTTTTCATTAAAAAAATATTCCACATATGAATTCAGTTGGATCAATCTGATGCTATGTATAAGAAGAACTATAGAACTCTAAAATATTATTATTATGTTGTCAATTTAATTATACTTAATATTGATCCTATAAAAGTGATTATAGATTAGTTTAAATCCAACCAGAAGTATATAATGACTTGATGGATTTGGAAAAACATTAATGTTGACAACTGATGATGGGATTTGGAGTTTGAATTTTGGGGCAAGGTTTTCCTTTAAAAATAACCATGAAAGAGAGAAGTGATGTCTGACAAAAGGGAACCAATTCCCTAGGAACATTATACCCTTTGAGATCCTTGATCACAAAGAATTAGCGGCCCATTGTATTTCATGTTAATAAAATATGGATTATTTTAATGATATTTTCTACATATCAGTCCGGAGGAAGCACATATCGGGCCTTTATCATGTACTAAATTTGAAAGGGGTAGAATTGGATAATTACATGTCATATGAGGAGTATCCAGTTAAGATCTTAGACAAGAGAGAGAACTATTTATGTCATAAAACAACTTTGATTGTTACATTGTTGTGGTGAAACCATTAATATAAAGTGGATATGTGGGAATTAGAGGAAATAATAAAACTAAAGTACCCTCGACTATTCTCATCAGAGAATAAGATTTAAAATTTAATTAATGAAATTTTTAAATAATAAATATTGTAACAACATAGATGTTATAAAAGAAGTATTTATTAAAATAAATATATATTATACAATATTATATATTACTATACACATAGAGAACATAAATAAAATAAAAAAAATTATTCCATCAATGGGGACCATTACATTATTCAGAAACTAAACACATGAAAATTCTAAACATTATAGTGGGAATATAATATATTAATAAAAGTAGAATGGGAAAATTTCAGATTCAACTGATCTTATATAATCATCATCCACACAATGGAATAAAATTTTAGTAAATAAATCAATATCATGGAAAATGAATATAGTAAACTAGGGGAGTAATTATTTTTATTTTTGAATAAATTAATAATATTGTATTTATAGAATATAATATGACCATTGAAAAATAATATGATAGTTGTGATAGTAACCATAATTTTGAATAATAACCTAATTATTCGAAATAGTGAGCTCAAATTAGAAAAGTAATATGACCATTGGAAGAGTAATATGAAATCAAAATAATAAAATTTATTTTTAATAATATATATAATGAGTAATTAAGGTTAATATAAAAAATATAACACCATAAAATAAATATCATGGATTAAAACTAATATAATATATAAGGTGGTATTTTTAATAAACTTTATTTCATAAAAATATAATTTTTTAAAATGTAGATTATAATTACCTATTATAGAAAAATAATTATAAAATTATTTTCATTTTTTAAATCATAAATTCTCTATTTTTTTAGGATTATATACTTATTAATTTTTTAAAATACATTAATTTATATATAAATTTTGAAAACATTGTTTTTATAATAATGCATATATTATGAAATAAATAGGATATAATAATGGATTTATATATAAAAAATTGTTTTAATAATTCCCAAATAAATTTAGAAATAATAAAGTCTCATTAAAAAATACATAATTTCCAAACAAGAAAATTATTTTCCATTTTCTAAAGTGAAATGTATTCATTTAAAATAAAAAATATCATTTTTCCAGAATCCTTTTTGTATAATTGTTTATTAGATTTTTAATTTGTTTCAATGTCTTAAATTCATTCTATTATATTTTTATATGAATAATTATTTCTAGAATATCACTATTATAGTATTTACCATCAATATACTATTTTATTCAATATTTTATCTAATTAATACCCCTCTACCCAAGATTTAAAAACCCTCCTTCTTCCTCTTATAAAACCACTCCTCCCTCACCTAGAAAATACAACCACTATAATCTAGTGATTATAACTGATAAATATTTACTAAAATTAAAATTATAAAATTTTCCTTCAATTTTTTAATAATAGTATGTTAATTATTTTGTAGTGGAAAAGTGATGATATAATGCGGGATTTAAGATAAGGGGATTTTCAACCCCTAACACTTTCTTTTGGGTTATCTCTGATTATAAATTAATTTTAGTATGAATGTTCCTCTAATATAAAGTATATTTACATTGACCATTATTTATCTTTTATTATAGGGATATACAAGTTTATATGATTATATAATGTCATCTAATCCATTTATAATGGTTACCTAAAAATACAACAATTTCAAAATCATCAATTGAATATTCTTGAGTTGTTTCTAATTTCAGAGAAGAAATTATCTTATATTCAAAAATAGTATGTAAAATGTTCTATTTCGATTACTAATGTTTATTTATTAATGTGTTGTATATGAAATAATTTATGAAACTTAGCCTTTTCCATAGTTTATTTCTAGACTTTGATTATTATCCTTCCTTTTGGAATTCATGATTATGAAAATTTTAGGATGTGGTGGGTGGGCCTATAATTATATATCTATCCAATTTATTTTGAAATTTGATATATCT
The DNA here is from genome assembly GCA_963277665.1 of Viscum album. Classification (NCBI taxonomy): domain Eukaryota; kingdom Viridiplantae; phylum Streptophyta; class Magnoliopsida; order Santalales; family Viscaceae; genus Viscum; species Viscum album. Next base: position 1,578,331,804 of record OY728152.1, on the reverse strand, counting down.
CATGATATAATATGTTTTACATGAAACATGGTTTTATATTTATTGATTTATGATGTTACAATTTACCAACATATGTTAATCATGAGGGTGATGTTATCTTTCTTCAAAACTATGTGTGGTATTTTACCACTACGTCATGAACATTCATTATGATGCATATACCAAAATCCATTCCATACCAAACTTTTCTCTCAATATTGTGTTTTCAATCTTATTATTATTTTTTGATGATGCGGATTATGTTCACCCATGTGCTTCTGATTATTGTCCCTTATTCATCCTCTTTTTGAGCAATAGCTCACTACACTATTTGATATATATCACCATTTAACTACATGTACTAAAAAGATAATGATATATTTAGAAGGATAAATAACAATAATTAAAAAATATTTTTTTAATCATAATTTTCCCAATACACTAAAACTATGGATCCTTGATTGTATCAATATTATGTTTTTTATTTTAGAAATAATGTAATAATAATGTATGGAGAATATGGGTCACTATAATTTTGGTACCACATTAAATCAGGTTTCTTCCGTAGTGTATCTCATTGGTTTCCAGCACTATGATATGCTTCTTTTTGCATACACATTCATAAAGTTTTTGTTTGGAATGAATCTAGAAAATGGTCTCCTTTTGGTTGTGAGCCAAATTTAGATAAGAATCTTCAACATGGCTTACCCAATTCAAATAACAATGATGTGAAATTATGTCCCTCATATTTATTTTCCCTCATTTTTATGAACCCCTATCCATCATAGAAGCAGTTATTCTTTGACCCCCGCTTGTTTTTTTTCACTTTGCATGGCCCACATGATCCTAGAGTTCTTGGTTGGTCACCCTATTATAAGTAACAAAAAGAATATTTTCTAATGATGGGACAAAAAATTTATCAACCTTTGATGATGTTAAACTATGAAAGAATGGTCCAGTCATAGTGACTCAATTTTCTTATGTAAGAGTCAGATCTATGGAAGGGATCCTAATATGTGGATATTTATCCACAACCTTATACAGTGATAAAAATTCTCTTGTATCTCATCCTTGATGTATTTCATTGAAATATATATAATAAGGTCCACATTACATGACTCAAAACTAGTGATCACAAAAATCATTTCACATGAACTTAATTTTCACACCAGTTGACTACTTCATGCATGATATTAAACTCCAAAGACCATCATCCATTATAACTCCTTATCAGAAAACCAAAATAGCCTAATTGGGATTAATCGATGTTTGTAATGCCTATACCATCTTTTCCAAACATATCTATCCATAAGATACACTTCAAGAAATTATTTTCTTTTATTTTAACTAACACTTTATGGCCCTTTAAATGATGTCTATATAGCTTCATTATACCCCTCATCTTGACTATGTATATAATCTCATATTTTCCCCAATATATTAGAATAAGGAATAAAATATAGAGGAATATTGTTCTTATAAATACATAATTTGGTCCTTGTGATGCCAAAAAATATGAAAATAATTTCTATATGTAACGCCCCATGATTTTAAAAGAGAACTGTGTTTTATAGCATCTAAAACATGCATCAGAAAAATTTAATTAACTATAAAATATTATTATTCAAATGATATTTTTTAACATAGCCATTAAATTGAGATATATGAATAGAATTAACCAAAATTATATATATATATATATATAGGTAAAGGTTATGTGCAATAGAAATGTACTGATTAAGTCATAGGAAAAAACGAAATAAATTTTTTGTAATGTAATTTTATTTTACAGAACAAAATTTTGGTACAAAATGGTTTTTTTTACAATTTGTGAGAAAATATTATGAATAATTTATATATTTTATCGAAATTAAATTTATTTAAATGATATATTTTATGAAATAATATTATCAAAATTATCCTAGAGTCAAATTTTATGGTTTTTTTTAAGAAATATAGATTTTTCAATGAATACTAAGAAAGGTATTTATGAAAATTTTCAATTTATTATCATTTAAACGTCTAATTATTCTTTAAATTTGATTTAAAATTAATATAATTCTCTTTTAGTTGTTTTTAATATATTTAGTTACATAATATTTATCTTTATACATGATTGTTGTATTAATTCATTTTTGGGATTAAAAGCGTAATTTTCTACATGTAGTTTTTCATGATGCTTTTCATATTAATGTTAAAATACTTTTACTTCACTTATATGAGTTGTTCATATGGAAATAGACATCATTTTTGACTTCTTGCACTCATATTTTTCATATTATATTTTTTTTGTTTTTTTGTACATGTTAAATGTTTTGTGGATCGTAAGAAAGATTATGAAATACTCTATATTTAATGAAAATGACACAATAGAAATGTTATCTAAAAATTTCTTAAATGTTTATAATGAATCATTAATGACAATAATATATATATAATAAAAAATAAATACATATAAATTATAATTTATTTCATGATAAATTTGACAGTTATTTTGATTTTCAGTGTAGTGCTTATGAAACACTAGAAAAAACAGAATTTTTTATCCTAAATATAATATTCTAGAATGAATATGTAATTTAAAAAACATTTTTGAACAATTTGAATTATCATTGGTGAATTTTATGGATAGAAATTAATTTTTTATTTATATAAAAAGTGACTTATCCAAATTCTAATAAGATGTTTACCAGAGACTACAAAATTCAAAATGAAATATCAAATGAGTTTTCATGAAATAGATTTGAATAAATAAACATATTAAAATAATTGAAATTTTTTTATTGAATATAATTTATTTTGGTTTTTTTTAAATTTTAAATTTTATTATTTATTATGAAATATATACTTTAATGTTTTATTTAATGACGACACAGTGCTTCAACAAGAAGAATAAAAATTATATAAAGGATTTTGAGAACTCTAAACATAACAATTTTTCGGTGACTTATAGCTCAACATGAATTTAATATTTTCATATAAAATATTATTGAAAATTTTAAATTTTATATTTAAATTTCGTTTTTATCATAATTACATAAAATTCAACTTAAATTAATTGCTCAAGAAATGACATTAATGAAAATTTATTATAAATAGTTTTATAAAAAAAATATTTAGAATTCACAAAAACCCAATATTTTTCATGTGAATGGGATATGGATGAAAATTTAAATCATGGTGTATTTATGGGTTTCATGTCATTTTGTAGTAAAATTATTGAACCCTAAATAGTAAAAAATTGGTATCATGATAATCATTAAATGGGTTAATATAGGGTTAAAATAAAAAGATAATGGTGAAAATGTACACAAATCATTTCTAAATTTAATTGGATGAGATAATTTAAACGAATAATATTCATATATTTTAAATATATGGATTTAGTTCCATTTTTTAGTAAAAATTAATTTATCTTAATTTAATACTTTATGTAATTCCTTGATTGCCCCACCCCACACTTATTAAGGGGAACCTTATATCCTCTCCTCCTAACATGTTTTGAGTATGAAGATTGTTATAATACATAACCAAACCCCTTATCAACATTCCCCACTATGAAATAGAGGATCTATTAAAATCAAAATACTATCATAGAAGTCATATGTTTAATTCTAGCAGTATTTTTCTGATGAAGAGGGATAACACCTTATTGTGTGTTTTAATTTTAGTTCATCTTCAAACTCCATAAAATCAAATTAAACTAAAATTTTAAATAACATCTGTATATCCTACTTACTAAAATATTATTAAGAATATTTATGTCCATTTAGTATCATTTTCCCTCAAATATATAAATCAAACATCATTCTTGTGTTATAATGGATTGCAACATCCATGACGTCATGTTTTTTGTTTTCCATCACTGCTTATCATTTATGGTAATAATGATTGATTTATTATATATATGATATTATGTTACTAATTATAATTATAAAAAATATTATATCAACAATTTTCACATTTATTACATATGTTGAATAATGATAACATCATTTATGCATACATGTTGATTACCTCATCTATGAAGCGATGGAATCATTTTTCATCACCACATCACATGGAATGTATTTATAAATTTATTTAAATAGTTAATGTGATATTTTTTATATAATTATGATTACTAGACAACTTTATCAATGGATTTTGATATTCAAAAATTTGAACAAAGGAAAATTTATTGAAAATAAAAGAAAATAGAGGTTTGATGATTAAAGCAACAGAAACCCAATGCTAGAAAAAAAATATAAAATAAACACCCCAGTTGATAGAGTAAAGAGTAAAAAAATAAGAGTTCCCATGAAAAAATGGAAGTAAACAATAATTTATAAAGAATAAAATTTCCAAACTGAAAAAAATATCCAAAATACACCTTCCAACAAAAAAGCACCTTCATCCAAACTACATTTACTATCATCTTGATAACCACATCTCCTCAAATCATGTTGTCCTACCATCCATAATACATATTTTATGCCCTAAACAATCATTACCATATGTGCATCCACCATGAATCATGACCTTCATTGAACAAAACATTAAAACAATACCATGATACATCACACTATCCATCGAAATAAAATCTAATACAAACTATTATTTACCAACATATAAAATGATCTCTAGTAAAAACTATTTCAATTACATGTGAAAAATCAAAATGACCAATAAAGATGAGTTCAATAACAAACATTCACTGAATTCCTTGGAAAAACACCTAGTAGAAGCTAGATAAACAAAAAAACCATTCAAATATGAAAAATGTTTGTATAATCGGCACTAATAGGTAAAAAACAAACCTATAATCAAAGATATTAATGTGACCATATGTGGTCATTGATATCCCATATTAATTGAAAAATGGAAATATTATTCACACATATGTTTAGTGTAATATCTCATTTTTTGAATAGTAGTTCATTTTTAATTACCATCTTTTGTTGTTAGTTTTAAATGTTAAATTGATATATAAAAAGAATAATTATTTCATGATTATTATTCTAGATATAATGTAATATTGAACTGTTTTACCATGTTCGCCCTACTAAAGCTGATTTTCATTTATGAATCGAATGTACTCAAAATATAGAATATAAACTTCATAGATAAATTAACTAATTAAAAAATGGTTATATGTGATATAAAATTTTTAATAATAATAATATAATTAATATGAAAAATTTTATTACTATAGAAAATAATCACCATAAGTTTATTATTTAGTAATATAAATAATTTATGTGATGGTTCGTAGTCACGATAAAGGAATCATTACCATTAAAAAATCATTTTAACTATTTTAATGATTTATTTTGAAAATATTATTCTTCCGTTTTTATTTTGTTAATAATTATTTTATGAATTTATTTATATATACAAAAATGAATTATAATAGTCATTTTATTTTACTTTGTACTATCATTAAAAGGTTTTGAAAAGAAATATTTTTTCAGATTCTTTAAGGATAGTTTCAAATTTCATTAAAGAAAGAGAAAATGGATGTTTTATTTCAACGTATTTGATGCCAGAATATTTTTCCACCACCACCATTATAATTTGATTTCTGGACTCCATTATAATCATCTATGTTTTTTGAAAAAATAGTTTATATTCATATGAGCTTCTTGATTTAAATATAATATATTATGTGTTTCATACAGGTTATAGACCCTAGACATTATTTGTGATTATGTGTGAGCCTAATATATCACTAAAATGAAATGGGTAATGATTTTGTTCTAAAAATAATTATGTACGAAGTTATTCAGTTATGTTATTCCACGTGTATGTGTTCATATAGGGGTTCTACGATGATAATTTCTAAATGATCCTACATGAAATTTTAATTCTTTTTATTGTGTTATCATGAATTTAATTTGATTTATTATGGTAAAAAATTTCATTTAAAGGAATCATTACACTCTTAATGGTAAAAATTTGTGTATCTAAGAAAAAAAATTTCATGTTTTTTCCATATTTTCTAAGAAATTATCTTGATTATGATTTTACTATCAACTTTTATTTTAATGTTTTTATATAAAACTATGGGTTGTAAAGATGATTTCATGTGTAAGTTAATGATTATTTAACCTCAAATATTATGGTATCATGGTTTTATAGTGGATTAATTAGTTTATTTATTCTATTAATAGGTCATTTACTAGTATTTTTTATAATGATCCTTGATTTTGAAATGTTTTTTGTATGTTTTGAATATTATTTGGAATAATAGTGAATATATAATTTTGAAAATATAATGTTGTGAGTAGTGGGAGAAATGATCACAAATACTTTTCGATGTGGTTATGAATAATTTTTTTTGGATTCTCTAAAAATATAAACAAAAAATATAGTTGAAAATTATTGAAAATTAAATTTTTTATAAATATTCTATTTTTCATTTTATATGTTCTCGATGTCTAAAATTATGTCTTATTTATCATTATATACTCCAAAAATGTAAAGATAATTTTTAGCACTAGTTTCAGGAGTATGGGTTGAGGTTTTCTCTATTCGTAATTTGATTAAGGGTTTATATAAAATTAATTTTTAGGATTTTATTCGAGAATAAGATAAAAGTATTAAATAATTTCAATGTTTCTTATGTTAGGTAGAATTTTGATTTTAATTTTAAGCAGAATTATGGTAATTTTGGGAGTTGGAAAACAACATAAATCAACTAAGATATAAAATTCATGGAGGATTACATTATTGTAATATATATATATATATATGGAATTATCTTAATGATTATGGGATTTTTACCTTTTAGTAATTAATTAAATTTTTAAATTATAGTATATTATATACATTAAGGATCATATGTCATGATAGATGGAAACTTATCATACATAACCTTCTTATAACATCCACATGATTTGATCTTCACTATTTTTTTAATATAATGTTTAAATTAATAATATTTTTTATTGATTATTAAAATATCCTACAAGAAACAATTAAAATTATTATACACCATTTCATTTTTCTAAATATTTTGGTATTTTTTTGACAAAAATCCCTCAAGGAGTAATTTTTGTGTTTTTTGGTTTTTTTGTAGTTTTTTGTCAAAGAAAATTGAAAAAATTGTTTCATTTGTTTTCTAAACAATCTGTTTTCAAGGTGATGTTGTTTCCTAGTGTTTTTCATATGTTTCATCCACAACATCGGGATTTTCTTTTTGAAAAAATTAATTATTTATTCATAGCATAATTGGATAACATCATAGAATATATGTGGAATCACAAAGAAAAATTGGTTAGGGCATAGATTTCATATGAATAGCTATACTATGAGGATCGCAATGGATTCTCAATGTTATATAGTTGAAGGTGACGAATTATGAAAACTATAAAGGGTTATACACTATAAAATTCACAAATAATGATCATTCCATGAGAGGATCGTCATTTTTGGTAGAAGATAGTGAATTAAGGTCCCTAAAAAAGGATTTTTATTTGATGAAGTTGCAGGTGATTTAAAGGCCACCTCAAAGGAATTAGGCACAATGAGAACCACATAGAAACTAAATCATGCAGTGATGGACAATTATAAGTTTAGTTTTTGTTAATTATGATTAGAAATATTTTCATATTTTTTTTCCTATATAAAATACCACTAATAATGCCATCGAGAAGGAGAGTAAATTTTATAAGAGTGGATTACCACTGGAATAATTCAAATATTTCTAAACTTTGTTCTCAAATGAGGTTTTTTGTGAGGTAATTAGTTAGTAAATTATGTTTTTCATGAAGTACATCATCTCACAAAGGAGGAAATTTTCAAAATAACCTCAGGTTTGCCAAAGGAGTTTACAAAGAACAATAGTCTGAAAAGTAATCTAGTCTAAGGAAGAACTCAAACTATGATTTGTATGGAATTTTACAAAGTTATTATGGTATTCCATGATGTATAACAAATAATGTTCAAGAGGTATCTCTATAATAAAACTACATGTTAGAGAGTTCAGTTCATCTTTTGGGTGAAAACAGAGTATCAGGGAAAAATCATGTTGAATCTTTTATGTGGTTTTTCAGATAAATGGAAGAATGTTTTAAAAGATAAGTTCAGAGACATAATTTAAGAGTTGAAGGATATTCAATGTTGTTAATAGTTTAAAATTAGCAGGGACATTAAATCTTCTATGAACTTTGTAATAGAAATTATATTAAGTGGATTCGGTACATCTATACATTTCTGTTGTATACTACTTTGATGTATTCTAGTGATGGTTAGCCAAGTAAAAATATATGTTTCCTTATAAAATATTTATTACCATAAATTATATTCATCATCATCAGAGTATTTTAAAAGGATAATATCAATATGATGATTAAAGAGAAAATTAATTGACCCATGTATTAAGGAGGTCATGTTCCAAAGGGGAATGAAGAATTTTCAAATGCATATACTTACCCAGATACACCCAAACCCCCTCGGGGTATATATGATCCATTTTAACCTTTCATGGGTCATAGTATCTTCCTTATTTTTATTCAAATTATCAACTATTAAATATATCTTGAAAATAGAAATACCATCTAGGAGATAACCATTTATAATATGGATGTTGGGGATCTAGCCGAAAGACGAAGGGAATATTTTTAAAATCCCAATGTCTATATTAAATTTATGAATTATTCTTTTTTGATTAAATTATGAAAATAAATTGGTTGATATTTATGAATTATAGTCAAATAACTCATATCTCTAATGTTTTCGATGGAGGTATTAAGGAATAACATAAATATGCATCGATAAAGGTTTAATATAGAATTTGAATATATGATGTATTTATCTATTAAAATTTTATAATTCGGAAGTTGTGTTATTGTATCAATGATATTATAAAATATTATATATATTATGATAATTATGAGACATATGGGGATTATTCTATTGTATATTTGGTTTTCAAAATTTTGGATCTTTTATTAAACGGAATTGTTTCCTTTGAGAAGTGGTGTACGGATGAGGAGATATTTTTAGAGACATTATTTTAATAAAATATATTTTAGGGTAAACAAACATGTGTGTTCATATTTTCATGATGTTATAGTAATAATAGTCAATTAATATTATCTAATTTTTTGGAAATAGAATAATGTGTATAGAAAACCTCAGAGGTTAATCATTGATTTGATGAATAATGATATTCATTAAAAAAAATTCATATTTTTGGGAACATAATAAGATAAAGGTAAATTATACCGAGGAATATCAAATAAAAAATTTCATTAATAATGGGACTATATAAATACGTTTTATGAAAAATGAAAACTTACAGGCGAGCGATGACCTATCACATATAGCAAGGTCAAGGCATGAACACCTAATAGAATAGTGATAAGGGTATAATTCCTACCATTTTTCTATGTGTTTTCCATGTTAGTATGAATTTTCTATTTAAATTATTTTATGGATAAAAATTACATTTATTTTGGTATGCATATAAAATTAGGCATTATTCATGTTATTTTATAGAAAATATTTTCATATTTTTTTCAAATTATATGATTAAGTTAAATAAATATTTGGTATGTGAAGATGATAAAGCTCATTATTTTAAATATATTATTATTTAATTCATTTTTTAATCCCACTAAATTTTTTTATGGGTAATTGTCACAATTTGTGGTTTTATTAATAATTTAATCTTAAATTTGAAAAGGTAATAATCATGTAATTTTATTACTTTTATATCCTAATGGTATTTGAGATATAACACCTTCTACTTTATACCAAAAGTGAAAATTTTTTTTGTAGGCTTAATTATTAATTTCTATTTATCTTAACCAATAAGATTCAAATAACATTCAAAAATTTTGAGGAAAAAAAATCTCACAAGGTAGGAATTTCAATCTATGCATAGATCTATACAATTTTGAATATGGGAATATATCTCAAAAAATACTTTACCAAAGAATATTATCATTATGATGGAGATATATATGACGCAGAAGAAATTATTCATTAAATGTTTCCATAATAAATTAATCATCCCACATTGTAATAAATGCATTGGATGCCATAGAATGGTTATATGAACAGAATTCCATGCCTAAAAATGTTTTATAAATTATTTATCCATAACTCATTCGTTACGCCTCCAATTTAGCTTAACTATATTCAGATCACATAGAGGAAAATATGAACAACTATTTATTAAACACCTTTCTAAAATTATGCCACTATTTAGACTTAAATGAATCATTCCTTAATAGGTAAATCTGGACACTCATATTTCTATACATTTCTCTTCCAATCCTTTCTAAAGGGAAGCTTATTTCGGCAGTCCATTTTGAGTATATTTCTTAGGGTCATTATTCTAAAATAATAAATTTTATTTTAAATATACATTAGTTATGTTTTTATCTTATTATTTATTTTTTTTACTATTTTTCCCCCACCATGATCCTTCAAATATCCATGAAAATTAATAAAAAAAACTATCACTATTGTATATGGGGTAGAGTAGTGAGTGTTTCAATTTTTTGTGCTTCAGTTTCATTTTTTATTATATTTTATGAATTTAAATAGTGTTGAAAATTATTTTGGGGTATAGATAACCCAAATTTCACTACTATTGTATTCTTCTTCTTAATAATTTTTATTTATCTTCTTCACCATCATAATGTTGTTAATATGGTGGATTAGTATTATGGTGATCAAGTTAGGGAGAATTATACACTTTTCATGGGTAAGATTAGGATAATAAAAATTAAATGGAAATTTATTTAGTGATATGTTTGATCTCAAAATTTAATATAATATTTAGAATTAATATTTTAAATAAAAATGATAACATCCCCATGATCTCCCAAGAAAATAAAAATTTCATCGATAACTTCATCGTATTTCATTTTCATCATTGTGTGTTTCATTTATTCAGATATTTATAAAATTAAAACTTATATTTGATAAAACAAACAATATATTATTTTATCATTATAATATGATTAGTTAGTTTATAAATAATGACAATAGAGAAACCGTGTTTGTGAGTGGCATCCTCAAGAGAACAGGCTTAGGGTTCCCACTATGTTGTATTCATAAGAAAATAAGCTTTAATTACTTATGTATTCATCATAAATATGAACGAAAAATTTGAATGCATTTCTAGGGACCCCAAACCCTTGAACTCACTTATTCTTCAAAAAAAACACAGAAAGAAATAAATTACAAAATTTAAAAAATAAGAAATATATTCATTGCTGATGAAAAATACACTAATTTGAGTCATATTATTGGAATTTTATCAAGAAAACTATTTGGTGTTCTTATTCCCAAAAGAGATTAATTCTAAGAGTTGATATAATACCTAAATGATGATATTGGGAAATAAATTTTGGATTCCATAGACAAGCTTATCAAGGAATTCACACAATGCATTCTAGTGTTCCCTCAACAGGAGTTGGAGGAAAATAATTATCTTATCCTTGAAATTTTTTATGAAGACATAATGAATGAGTAAATAAAACTATACCATAAAATCCATATTGATTCCTTGCAATATGATCGAACACCTGAAGCAGATCAAATCAGTTGAGTAGACATAACACTAGATTCTCTTTCTTTATTTTACATAGTTATCAATGACAATTGACTACAATTATTCTTCATTTACCAAATCATCACTAATTTACTCCCACTGTATTGATGATTCTGAGGATAAAGTGGAAACCATTGAGGATAATATAGTGTTGGAATTTGATAAAAAAGATGAATAAATGATCAAGGATAATTTTCTGATGTGACTTACTCCTCTAAATTGAAAATTCTATCACAAAGTATATGAAACTATATTATTGTATATAGATCAAAAATATATTCATTCTCACCCACCACTATATATTAAATTATATCTTCCTTCCCTTCTTGGAATTGAGACATTGTTTATTTATTATGTGGGTTTCCCACTCAATAAATCCACATATAAATGTTGGGAGAAATAACAAATGGTAATTTATTTTGAAGATCACCCATTTACTATTTGTAATTGGATAATGTTATGAAACTAATTATAAAGGGGTAATAAAAACCTAGCACCCACATTGGGATTAAACCCTAATTTATCTTCTTTTATGATATTATTTTTCAATATTTTTCATAAGTTTTTTTCTAATGATTAATATCTTTATATTGATGAATTTAGTGGAATAACTCATGGATACTAATTGAAATTAAATTTTGGATGTATCCTTCCTTGTATTTGGTTTTAATCCTAGAATTGTTTTAGTTTAATTGATATATAGTACATTTTAAGTGTAAGGGGTCTGTTAATTTATTGAAGAGTATTTTGTATTTTTTATTCATTATTCGGATCATTAAACATATATGAGTATTTATTTTCATTTGTATCACTTTGATTTATTTTGAGAGATTTCTCATGATTTTATATTATATGGATTTAAAACAATTGATGATGTGGATGCATTTTCTCCTATTTTTATTTTCAATCATATTTATGAAATTTGAAATTTTTTTAAACCCTTGGACATGAAACAATGACTCGCATTTTTTCCATCCTATAAGGCATTATGAAATTTTTTGACATATTAATCATAATACATAGACTTTATTAAATGAATCATATATTTTTTGTACAAACTAGAATATTTATTATAAAAAATTTATTCATTTGGGTTTTTAAAATGTTATTGAAGTGATTGAGAATATATTTCTAAAAATTTATATTTCAAATTGAGGAAAAACTTAAATTAACCACATTTAGACCCTATAGGTATTTATTTTTCTTATCGGTTCAAGCCACATTACATTTCATTGTTAATTAACTCTATTCACTAATAATATTATTCATGAATATTTAGTGTTTCAGTGTGGAGGAAGGTCCTAACATGACATTTCCATAGGATTCAACTCCTTATTGGGTGTGTGACATCTAGGTCAATATTCTAGGAAATTGAACAGTGGAATGGAATTAAATTTATTCATTGTATATCATTTCTAACATCTGGATCATTAAAGAAAAATAAGATAAAAATTAAGATGTTATTAAATTAATCATTATTCTATATTTCATGGCTAATGTACCACATATAATGTTGAGGGTTTAATTTTCATTCATTCATTTTATTTTATATACATCGCATAAAAAAATAATAAAAAGAAAAAATAACAACAAATAACTGAAAATTGAAAAAAAAAGATTTAGGTTGAAATAATTTATTATATTCATTTATTAACTCATGACCCAAGAAAAATGGGTGTGTTTTTTTTTATTAGGGGAGTTGAGTAATTTATATTTCCTATTTTTCACTTGAATACTGATGCATTTTTCATTTAAAGTCCAACCTCCTCTATCTATCCTCTAATTTTAAAATATTTTGTTCCTTAATCCATTACCCTATATTTGAAATTAATAAGAACCACACGAAAAATAAGATTTATATTTATTATTTTGTGGATGATTTTTAATTTTTAAAATGATATAGTGAAACAAACAATTTCATTATATAAGAATAACTCTATATTTAATTTCTCTTGAGGGAAGAGAGACCTAATTTGAAATATGAGTTTGGATTTATTGGTCTATTAATGGATTTTAAATGTCAAATTAATTTACATGTGAGAGGTTAAGATAAAAGGGAAATATTTTTCATAGATAATACATGATAAAAACCCATTTTGGAAAGTATCATAGAAATTTTCTCACTTTTTTAGTGTGGCCTTGGATAAGATATTTGGTGATTCCCTAGGAGTTAAATTTTTATATGTGGGGGATTTGATAATGCTAATAAACTAAGTATATTATTCATTAATTAACTGGTTTAATCCAACTAATTTCATATATTAATGATAATTATAAAAATATAATATTTTATTAACTTTTTTTTTAATTATAAAAACAACTTTATTTTGGAATTTAAATACTTTTATGTGCGATCGGAATTTTGGTCTGGAATTAAACTACACTAATCCAAAATTTAAACCTCATTTGTTTAGATTCAATATTCATTTTTCATCATTTCATTAAACAGTATCTAATGCTCAATTCATCAATTTCAGATAGAAATCATTCCCATAAGTAGGGACATGGAATCTATTCCCATATATGGAGAATTTTGAATATCATCCTATATCTCATAAAATAAGAACCCAAATAAACATAAATTTCTCATGGAGATATATATTATTCCATGAAATAATGTCAGTCACTATTTTCATGATAAATGTTTCCTCGCTCATGGTCATAATTTCTTTAGAATTTTTGGAAAGGTAATATAAATTGACTTCCATAATTGAAATGTTTTTATTAATTATTCATATTTAATTCATTAAATAACTTTCCAATAAAGATAATATTTTTTCATTTATTCTAAATATAATGTTTATAAATTTCAGTTGAAAAATTCCAATATATGTTGAATAATTGGGAAGAAATGAAGCCATCTTTCAGAGGATAATTTTTTAGTGAAATGAGTACGCTTGTTTTTATGTGATTAATGACATTTTGGATGATGTTTTATTAGTTGAGGTATAAAAAACCCTTAGGTTTAATGTAAAAAAATATTTCAGATGAATTTTATTCTATTTATATGGAGGTTAGGAAAAAGTATGAAAAACCCATTGAAATATAAAAAATATTTAAAGTTGATTTTCTTAAGGTTAATTCGGATATAGGGTTATTTATTTAGAGAATGATATATTTTGAAACTTTTGTTTCATTATTGAGTTTTTTTGTATTAATATATTATTTATTCAAATGATGGTTTATTTATGTTTGGTATTATCGTACCCTCTCCCAAAAATATTGGCTTTGGTTAATGAATACATATAATAAGAATAACATATTATCCATTTATTGATTATGTAATCCATTAAAAGAACATTTTAGTGCTTTAACAATGAAAAATAAACTTGATTACTCATCATTTGAATGAAAAGATGAAATTGTGGAGGAAATTAATTGTAGGATTATTTTTTACTTTTGATATATGTATATTTCATAGTGTATTTAATAAATATAATAAAGGAACTCCTCAAATCTATTAATAGGGCATTAAAACAAAACTATTTTCCTATTAACTTATTTTCCACACCATAATATCCAATGAATTATTTTGTCCATTAACTTTATCATTAGCTTTCACATTATTCTTATCAATGTTCTCAAACACCCAATATCATTATTTAAATATTAATCATTATATCCATTTCTAAATATTCACAAATCACTATTTTTATCTTATTTAGAAACCAAGTTAGTTGTTTTTCTAGACTAACATTGTACTTCTTTTTCCCTCTTTCCCAAATAATGTTTTATTAACCCTTTATACAATGTAGATTTTACAAAAATGTATTTTAAAATGTTAAATTCTTAATTACACAACTCAAGTTGAAATTGGTAGGATTAAATTTGTAAAATAGTGTAGAATGTAACACTCTAATATTTTTAAAAGGACATTATGATCAAAATTGTATATAACACACAAAACTGAGCTAAAATAATTTTATTCCCATTGTAAAATATATTTATTCCTCAAATAATGTGTTTTTAAAAAAAAGTTATTTCTTATGGCTGGAGAATATTATAATTAATATCCAAAACATTTATAACTTTTATTTTAAAACATTTTCATTTATTAAATCATCATATAAAAATTTTCTTATGTTGAAATTTTTGGACTTTTCTGAAAATATTGAATTTTAGTGAATAGTTAAAAATAATAATTTTTGTAAATAATTAATTTATTTTCATTAATAATTCACATTATTAATTTAATTTTACTTTAAATTATGATAATTTAACAATATTTATAAATATTCAAATTAATTTCATTGGAATCGCCATTATCATTGATTTTGGTATGACATCATATTTGGGATTAAAAATACATTTTTTTAATACCTTTTTTTAGTTCTTTGAAATTAGTTTATATTTAGTTAATATAAGTTATAGGAATTTTATTTTATTTATTGTAATTGATTTTTTGGATTAAAGAATTCAAATTTACCAATGGATTAAATTTTTGGATTTTTCAGAGGATAATTCTTTTTTGAATGGTAAAAAAAAGATAATATGAAATAAAATATATTTTTTCATATAACCGAGACATAAATATAATTGAAAATTATTAAATTTAATTAATTAATAATATATGATAATAATTTAAAAAATTATTATAAAATTATTAGAATAATATAAATTAGTATTTCATTCATGATAAACATGAAAATCAATTTTAATGTCGATGTAGTGCTGGAATGACACTAAAAAAGTGAGAATTGAAACCCTAAAGATATTATTTGAAATTTTTTAAATTTTTATATAATAATTTAATAAATTTTAATTTTTAGTGGTAATTTTTAGGAACATATTTCATAATCATAGTCATATTACAAATGATTTATCCACTTGGTTTTGTAATGCTTGTGTAAGGCTAGAAAAGTTAAAAAGAACATATTAAGTATCCCTTAATAGAATATAAGTTATTAAATTTACATGGTAAATTAATATAAAATTTTTTATTAATTAAAATATATTTTTTAATTATGGTATATTAACTTTTTTAAAAAAATAATTAAATTAAATTGTTATGCAATACTAACATTATTATATTGAATGTTGTAGAAAAATCAGGTAAATGATTTTAAAAACTCTAAAGGTAATATTTTTTGGGAGATTTGTAGTATGCAAAAAAAAATTATTGTTATATAGAGCTTAATATATATGACTAAGTATTTTATTTTATAATTACATTATTTTCCTGACGACATTAAATTAAAATTAAATGAATAGTTCTAAAAATGACATTACTGATATTTTATAATAAACAATAATATATTAAATGATTTAAAATTCATAAAATCCTATATTGAAAGATTTTAATTGGATATGTAAATAATATTACTCATTTTCCATTAATTATTCACTTTTCCATTTATATTAACTTTATTGACCCTAAATGGTAAAAATATCAAAATCTTGGTATTCATCAGAACTGTTAATGGGGATTAGGAAAATAGATTAGGGTGAAAAACTAAAATAAACTCATCTAAATTTAATTTGATGAGATAATTTAGACAAATAAACATCCTATATTCAGAGAAAAAATATTTTTTCCATTATTCATTAAAGATTAATTTAAATTTATTTAATTTTTTATATAATTCCTAGGGTTCCCCACCCTTTACATGTAAAAGGGGACCTTATATCCACTCTTCCTCAAACCATTAAAAACATTATTTCCTATAATAATTGATCAAGTAACATCATAAACATCCTATAAATGTTTTGAAGTCTATGTTTCCATCTAAAAACGATGCTTTAATAAAAAAGGTGCATGAAAAAATGGTTTTGTTGAAAAAGAGGTATAACTCTTAATTTCACATTTTCATTTATTTTTTATTTTTCCTTCCTAAAAACTTCTTAAATAATGATTATAAAATAAATTAATTATATCATATAAATTTAAATGTTATTAAAACTACGGTACAACCATTTTTCATCTCATTTTCCATCAAATAGTGTAAAAAAATATTTTTTCTGTGTAGGTGTGGATTACTACCTCCACAAAGTAATGTGTTTCATTTTCGATCCCCACATCTCTTAACTATTTATAATGATGGTTTTAATGTATATATATGATTTTAATAAAATAATTATAATTATTTAAAGATAAAATATTATATATATTATTACCTTTCTATCCATTGAAAAATTATAACATCATTTGTGTGTACATGTGGATTACCAAATCCACAAATCGAGGTGATTTGTTTTTCATCACTACATCACATGAATGGTTTATATATGTTAAATTAATAATATAATATGTAATTTATCATATAAATATAATTATTTATTGTTAAGTGATATTTACCTCCAATATTGCATGTCTATTGAAAAACGGTAACATTACTAATGCCTATATAGGGCCCATCATCTCTATGATTGAAGAATATTTTATTTTTCATACAATAAATAATTTTTTTTTTAGATATTATTATTAATTTTTAGAAATGATAATTTTTTATGATTATTATTCTTTTTATGAGGTAATAATGACTACATTTGCAATGTTTTTCTGACAAAAGTTGTTTTTCGTTTATGTATCAGTCATCATCAAAACATCTAGCATAAACATAAATTATGAAGTAACAGAATAAAAAATGGTCATAAATGACATAAAAGGGTTAATAATAATCTAATTAACTTGATAAATGTTCTTATTCTTGTCAACAATTAACATATGTTTATTATTTAGGAAGATAAAGAATGTATGTGATGAGTCTGACTCGAAGTAACAGACACTTTAACTTAATAACCTGTAATAAATTTATTAAAGATTTATTTGTTAAATATTTTTATAACATGTAAATGTTCATAAAATTTAAATTATCGATTAATTTATATGGAAATAAATTTTTAAATATATTTTTACCACTCTTTACATTATTTCAAGTGTTTTTAAAAGGAATCTTTTTCAAATTTTATATGAAATTTTTTTACATACTTTACTAATAAAAAAATGAACACTCTATATTAATGTATATTATTTAAATGGATTTTTCTTCCCAAGTATATTATTTTAGTTTTTTCCATTCTTTATAATGCTACCAAATTTATTCAATGAAAAAACATCCTCCTCATTTTTCAGGTATTTTAGTTTTAAAAATTGGATTTAAAGGGATAGATAAATATATATAAATGTTTTCTTTATGTGTCAAAAATTATATTATTATGAGTTTTATAATTTAAATGGTGTATTTTATATGTTTAATTCATGTAATGGTCTATCTATATTATTTATTATGATGGGTGATATTGATAAAGTACTTCAACACATTGGGTAATGATTATGATCTCTGGATAATTAAACTGGAAGTTGACCTTCATGGTTATTAAATATATAAGTGTTCTAAAAACGGGTATATAAAGATAATTTCCCAAGGAACCAACATGAATTTTCTATGATTACTAAGAATTTTTATGAAAATATTTGGATTTCCTAATGTTTGATATTTTTTTAGATGAACGATTTTTCCCTTTAAGTGATAAAACCAATGTTTATAAGAAATTTTATTTCATGAGATGTCATGTTTTATAAGAAACTACAATGACTATAATTTTTTCATTATTATTTTCTATATTGTGTTATATAAAAACACATTTTTTATTACATCTTATTTCATGTGTAATTGAATGATTATTTAAGCTCTAATATTATGATCTCATGGTTTTGAAATATACTGTCATGTTTCCTTCAAATTTTTATATTCCCCTTAATAATATTTTTATTCTCATCCCACAATTTCAAATGTTTTTATAGACTTTAATTATTATTTTGGAAAATGATGATGACTTAATTTTGAAAATAAAAATATTGTAATTTTCAGGGGAATTATTACTTAAATTCATGATGATTTTTTGTAATATTTTTAGCTAATTATATAAAACACTAACTAGAAAACATATTTGCGAAAGAAATAATGCAATATACATTATAAAGACAATAATATTTTTGGTTTCTATTTTAGGTATATAAAATTGGCTCAAATTATCCCTTATAAATTCCAAAAAAGTCATTTTTTGAATCAGATCTGGGCATATGGGTTCAGGGAAGTTATAACATCACCCCAGAGTGATTCTAAATCATCTTTTACATGTTTGTATCATACAATTACCCATGATTTGAGATTTGTAATTGAATATTTGATGCATCTTAATACCTTGTTAAAAGGTTTTTTGATTATTCATAGTCACAGGAATCTGAAGTAGGAATATTTTTTTATAGATTTCCATCTTCCAATCCACACATCATGAGTCTAAACTATGTAGACTTTAGTAAATTTGTATAACCAAAGTATTTTTCAATTTATGGTCAAACTTTTATGACCATAATGTACTTGTGAAAAAAGACTTATAACTTGTCAGGATTAAATCTTGAAATTTTAAGTCTAAAAAAAGTTAATTTAGCCACTCACTATGCTTTACTCTCCATGCACATAAAAAGAAGTATAAGTAAAAATAAAAGTGGAATAACACTCATGGGTATTGGTATGAGATGTTAAAAAATGTTAATCCATGCTCAAAGGATCCAATAGTCTATGAAAAAATTAAAGAAATTATTTTTCATAACCCTAAACATTAATATCATATTTTCATAGATGGATACACAACATTAAATTTATATCAATCTCTAATAAAGAACTAGGTTGTACCTTAAACATTTTAGAGATCCTATGATTCCATCTTGCACTGGACATCAATCTTCAATATGGTATTTATCCTCCAATGAAATCTTTTCCAACGGGTCTGGTGGATCTCATCAATTTACAAGGTTATCTAGATATCCCTAAAAATATTCCATTATCTAGTATCTGAATAAGGAAAATTTGGTTGCTACATTAATGATGAAATGAACCAATTTATTTAATTATTTTTTGAACACAATCCTCAAGAATAATATTTTCACAAACTGCCTGCACCAATAGTGGTTATGTCATGCCTAGGGTAAAACCCATGTTCTGAACTCAATGGGCCCATATTTTTTTGATCCCCCCATATAGATGTTACTAAACATTTTTAGACATTTTAATATATTAAATACATTTTAGACATTTTTAAGGAACACTGGGCCTCAAAATCACACATTGTCTTAGTGCCTAGTCTTGAAAATAATACATTCAACATCAAAAAATAATAAATAGAAAATATGATTCATTAAATTATCACCAACTTGGGGATTTACATCCCTAAAATTCTAATAGATGTTTTTCACAATGTTATGTGGGTTCGAGGTAAATATCTAATCCTCAATATCCCATGTTATCTTCTAAAGTTTCTCATTCTATCACCAGACTTTCACTAGAAAAATAATTCACCCATATTTTATCCTATACTAGTAATCCTCAACCTTCTATGGGGACTCATTAATGGGTTCTCCATCCTTGATATACATCTCATCCCAGTCGATAACGTGTGATGGGTCATGCACATACCACCTCAATTGTGACATGAGGAAAAGATCGTGTACCCAGTCTTACTACGGTGGTTGAGCTAAATGGTATTCCACATCACAAAATCTATGCATTATTTAAATGGTTAAATGATTCTTAGAGATATATTTCAATGCCAACCAAACCTCAAAAATACACATTGAGGTGAAACCCATAAGAAGATTGGGACTCCCTCCTCAAATTCAAAAGGACTCCATTATTTTTCTGTATATGACTTTTGAGGACTCTGTGTAGTCCAAATAAACTCATGGATGACTTGAAACATATCATTATTCTCTTGTACCAACTCTAGGCCCCTTAGTGTTGAATCTATGGGGTTTGTCTATAAATGTGATGACCTATAAGTACACATGTACAAAGAAGATAATGGTTCCATACTAATGGGGGTATGGTAGAAATTATTGAATAAAAACCCCACCAAAGGTTGGTGTTCCTCCAAACTATGGACAAAGTCCAACATGCAAGATCACCCCATTTCCTCTTGAATCTAAATGGTCCACTAAAACTATCCATAATTTTGGGGGTGAATTATTCTCCTAAAGTTAAACTGACTCATAAACACCTCTTAGAATACCTTCCATAACTGGAATGTGAAGAGAACATCATGGTCATAAATAATTGTAAAGGTAACTCCACCGAGCCAGACTATCTCCTGCATGTAGAGGCT
The DNA here is from genome assembly GCA_963277665.1 of Viscum album. Taxonomy (NCBI): domain Eukaryota; kingdom Viridiplantae; phylum Streptophyta; class Magnoliopsida; order Santalales; family Viscaceae; genus Viscum; species Viscum album. Next base: position 1,578,310,173 of record OY728152.1, on the reverse strand, counting down.
TCACATGATCTCTTCTAAACTCTACTCTATAATATCTAAGAATATGGTTGACTTGGTGATATGGTCATAGACTATCCATGTGTCATTGTGTCCCTTGGATGTACTTGGAATTCTCATTATGAAGTAAATGGATGTCCCATCTCACATACACTCTGGAACCTCAGGGAATTGATTTTAACTAGATAGAACATAGTTCTGATACGACTATAATTGTTCTTCATGAGAACCTAGTTTTACCATCTATAGTCTAAAAAAACCTCATACGACTATATGCCTTCCTTTAAAACAATACTATGGCTACCTAGTATGAAACACTAGGTCTGACATACCCCTTCCCCAAAATGTACTCCAACTACATCATTAGCTCATAATGAGAAAAATAGCCATATGATATACTGGCATGGTAATCTGTTTCATCCCATGGTGTAGATAAATTAAAAAGTATATCTGTTGGTGAGAAGTTAACCCTGGGACATCCTCAAGGAAGACATCTTAATACTCAACATCAACTATAGGGAATAGAAAACTCATAACATCCACTACACTATCTTATAAATGAGTTCATCATACACTCTCTGGCTTTCCTAATCACCCACAATGGAAAACCTGGTTCCATCACAACAGACTCACTGCATCCTCTTCCAAAAATATTCAATCAAGTAATGAACTTTATTTAACCATTATAAACCTAATATGACATAATAAGGCCTCATAAATGTAAAAAAGAGATCCCAATATAAAATATCTCCTTCAAAAGTAAAGTCACACTATCAACACAGGTGTCTAATCACCCAGTCATGTCTAGTAGGAGTCTCCAAGTGTAAGGTTCGATCCATGAGATTAACTATAATATCTAATTATTAAATAAAATATGTTGAAATAATTTAATTAATAAAACCTATGTTTATCATCACTGAATATATGGTATAAAAGACACAGATTCTACCTCATATCATTCTAGGAGCCTCTGGGCCATAAGACTCGACCGCCTGCAGTTATCCTATCCCCCGTCCTCCAGCTCCATAATATTGGCATTCCACCTAGGGATGGTGGTGTTAAAAATTCAAATCATCATCCACCTCTATATTCTCTTCACTATCCTCTACCACATCCACAACCTAGCATACCATTATGATACTTTAGTTACCTCTACCTCAGTTGTCCATCCATGGTCTAATAGTCAACTATATGGAAGTTCAAACAATATTGTGGTAGATGTACACATTCCTGACATGAGTAGAACCTCCAATCCAAAGGATACATGGACCCATATTGTGAGACATAAATCCCCTGAACTCTATCATGGGACCTCCTTTTTAAATTTTTCACAAAACTAGGTCCCTAAGGCTGACATCGTCTCCCTACTTCTGCGGTCTCTACTCCTATGTACCCACTAATATAACCCAATGTATACTTCTTCTCATTTAAGAAACTCACAACCACCAAATACCACTCTATAACCCGAATGTATATAATAATTCATATAAATATATCTTTGGACCTGATTCCTTTTGGAGTGATCATTTGATTTTATGATCCCAAAAGAACTGATATGAAACTATATATATCAAGTATCTAGAGAGTTAGTGAACAATGATAAATACTAATCTACTATATTTTTCTCATTATGGATATGTAAAAGCTCCTAGATATGTATATCCCTAAATATAGCTGGAGAGAACTCTTCTATGAAATAAAACATAAAATATGTCCATACTAGGGATGCCTCATCATAAGACTATGTTACTTAGCCCCACCATCATCCTACTAACCCATGGGGAAGCCTTAATTCCATGAACACCATCTGATCTTCTAGTTTCTTGACTAGATCCAAAAATCATGTCACCACATAGATATATTATTCATTCACCTGTGTTTCAGGCTTTTTTCAGATCATTAGGGGTCTCTATCACTGAATCTCATATAGTGAACTCAGTCTGTGCACCTCATTAGCTGATACTGTAGGTAAAATATTGTATTATACATGTGGTGGTTTAAATGGGGAACCACCTGTAGGTGACACATATGGAACTAGTATTTTTATTGATTCATCTTCACTAAGGTGGTCATCCTTGAAATCCTGATTTTCAACCCTAGCTATCATTTGTTGCAGACGCATCTATAAATAAAGAAGAGATACCATAATCAATTACATTAGCTGGAGATTTGACTCAAGAAGTACATGGAAACAAAAAACCATTCATATATGATTCATGTACCACTGATTTCCTTGAAACCATGTTTTTAATGTGCTGAGTCAAATGGTTAGTAATCTATATCTTGTTGTATGGATACCTCATACACCACACCAACACAAGGGTCCCTTGATAGAAATGTAATATCATAAAACATAACATTATCTTCCCAAGACAATGTCATAGACTCCAGTACTATGGTTGAACTGAATAACCTAATACCACTCTTTACCATCCCATCCCAATGGGGGACCATTCGATTACTCCCCATGACCACTGCTAACAGACCAGGGGTGGAGACTAGGAATGAGTAGGAATATCACAAACATGGGAGGACTTAGCTGATGTACCTCTACATAGGCACATATCTCCAATATGATACAATAATAGAATGTAACAGTGACTGAAGAAAATGAAATTATACATTTAAATACCCTAAAAAGAGTACGGTAGGATTTATTAGACTGTAATGGGAACAAATATAATCCCACCACAAAGTGTTTTAAAACAAGTCCAACGTGATTATAAATATGGGGACTAATTTGAAGACACCACATGATCAACCCTCAATCTTCCCAGTCTTGCTAAGAACTGTCTCATCTTGGTCCTTCAAGGACCCGGTCAAAATGTCAATCTTCTACACAAGACCAAAAATGTTTAGGAAAATATAATTTCGGAGTGAGTATAACAGTACCTATTAGGAAAACCTAAAACCAAAAATCATGGAAAATAGTTTTAATAGTTGTCTATATAGTGGTATATTTTCATAATTTGTGTAACAAAAATACACAGTTATACTCAACAAAGACACAATGTCTCAATGTAATCTCATGACCATAATGCTAGAAAAATAATTTATATTGAAGACTCCACATAGCACTTCTCCTAGAGAACACACTCTATGAGTCTAATAGTATGGATGAGGTTCATCTGAGAGGCAGTGATCGTCAGGTATTTTCATTGGATGTATACTCTAGAAGTGTAAATATATATGATACATAGATGAGGATCCATCCCAAGGACATGAGGTATTCCAAAAACTCAATATATAATAACAAACTAAGTAGAGAATCGATTCTCATAATGTGATGATCTTGATGATACCATGAACTTCACCAAGGCTAGTAAGATGATAGTGTATCTCACTTTGGGTCTCACAAAAGGATTCCACCAAATCTATCCAAAAAATCATGAAGAAGGTATCGCGTTGTAAGGTGTAGTATGTGATTCGATAATTACCATCATGGAATGGATTTGGGGAACACAATCTAATGAACTTCTCCATGATATTGTGGGAATGGTATTCAAGACAAAATTTAAAAATTACATGGTATGTAGTATGTTGCACGTCATATCCCTTCAAACTTGCATCCTAAAGATTTAAATGTCTTGTATCCAGGCCCATGTAGATGTAAATAGTGTGTTGCTACCTATGTACCCCATCATGTGTCCTAGTACATGTCTATACTCATATATCCTTGGTAGGGTCTTCTCTATGTAAAATTACATGGTGTACCTATATCTGTTCAATCTCATCCGGTGTCCATGTAACCTCTGAGGTAAGCGATGAGATCACAAAAAGAGAACACACACCATATAATAATAACACACAACATGTGACCATTATATTTATATAAAAACTATATCCCATACTAACTGGGTCCCACATAGTGTGTTCCACTACAACACACGTAGTGTATTGCCTAATTTCATAGATCCCATTGGTTTTCCTCAGTATTTTAATCTTGTCATATAATGCATGGATCTGACATTGTTGCACCATTTCACTTATGTGGAAATTGTATCAAGGTCAATTGGGGATGATCATCACATGATAGATGATTTCATGTTATCTCTTCTACTCATGAATTGTTCTAGACCACCACCATCATCATGCATCCAAGAATAGAACCTGGGTGTGGAAATTCGGTATTGATCAAGATGCTATTTTCATAGTGGCATGATCCATATTGTATAATGAGTCTGGATTTTCTATATTGTATTTTTGTGAAAGGAAATGGGTGGAAACATTCAACTCATTGATATTTGGGTCATATACCAATGAAAACAAAACCCAATTGATGAATTCACAAAGAACAATAAGATATATCCACACAACACACAAAATAAAATTAACATAGATCGTATGTGGATAGAATCAATTCATTTCCTTTGGAATAAAAAATGATGAACCTTAATAAATAAATAAAATTCCCAATAGAATTCGTGTACAATATTCTTTTCCTACAATACAATTAATATTTAGAGAAATCTATTGGTTGATAGATCATTTTTCATTATATTTATTTAAAATTGGTAATGAATCCGAATAAAAAACAATCATATCTCACTTTAAATCGATTTTAGATTAATAATGGGTTTTCTCTAAGGGAATTTGTGAGATCCATGGTTTTTATCTCACACTAGTTGTCAATCATATATCTCACCTTCATCAGCGAGTGGAATCTCCTCTATCAGCTCTTATGGATCTCATCAATTTGTAGGGTTATATATAAAACACTATAAATTTTCAATAAGTGAATTTTTAAAGAAGGAAAATTCAGTCACTACATTAATGAATAAATAAAACAATTTAATTAATTATTTTACTCATTTAATTCCCATGATGACATTTTACACAAACAACTCATGTTGATAATTATTATGGCATACCTATGGTAAAACCCACATTCATAACACAATGATGCCCTCAGATTATTTAACCTAGGTACATATTTAAAAGTTATTAAAAATTTTTAGGGAAACATTATGTTCATGATAATTAATATATTTTGTATATTTCAATCATTTATTATAGGTACACTGAGCCCCAGAATCACACAATTCCTCAGTTCTTGGTTTAAAAAATAAACCATATCATATATAAAAAAATATAAGAAAAATATGAGTCATTACAACCCAAAAAACCATACTCATACCCTAATGTAATATATATATATATATACATTAACTACTCAAAACTACAAATTATTGAACTCTATTGTACAAGGGAACATACCCCCAATCTCTATATGGGGAAATACTCTAAAGAGATTTCTACTACATATAAAACCACTATCTGGGTGAGAAATTATTAAGAACATTGTAAATATACTAGTAAAATATATATCCAATATGGTAAATGGTTTTTAGGAATCCTAATAAAATATGTTCATGTACTATCACTACTTCAATCATGTCAATTCTTTATACATATCATCTACACTAGGGTTCATCACTAAAAGGATAATAGGTATATGATATAATTTTATGTTTACTAAAATAATTCCATCATATCATTAAGAATAATTTATGGTTTCTGATTAAGTACATGAAATTTTGCAAGATACACATGGTGTATCAATTTAATATTAATCATGTAATTCAAAGGAATAATATCACAAACAAAAAAAGAACCTCAAGCTATTTAAATAGAAAAATAGTTACATAGAGTGGATAGTTGGTGTTCATTTCATGTTTCTCTTTCCATGTCGTCTATGGTAATACATAAGGTACACTACAATACACTAACTATAGTGATATATATCATGTGATCTAGAAGCACATGATTTTTGGTATTCAAAATAAAATTTATGAACAATTCAAATAAAATGGGGACATATATAGTGATATTAATAATGTTGACACTCCATGTGGTATTCATTTCATGTGGAATATATGTTTGGAGTAATGCATGTAATATGGACTCAGATGATTTTCCATGTAGTTATGAATATTCAAAACGCACCATTTTCTTGGTCATTGTTGTTATTGTCACCCTCGCCTTCGGTCATGCCTCTGTTTTTCCAAAGATGGACACCTCTAAACACATCATTAGACCACTCTAGAAAAATTAATATGGATCAATTGTTATATTTTATTCTTTTTTTCCATATGTAGAACTCCACCAAAAAGTTTCATAATTTCCCTAGAACACAGCTTAATCTAAGATTATTTGGTTTTCTTTTGGTGTAACATCTCAAATAAAAATTTAATGTCCATCATGGATAATGTCAAAATAATATTCAAGATATTGAAATATCAGAGATACCAGACAACTCACAAGGTGGTTATAGTGACCCATAATTTTCATACAAAGATATTATATAAATTTAGATGAATATTGATCACATTATACAAACACCCACTCGAGGATAATAGTAGTTTAGTTTCATTAGAAACATGGAACGTATTCTTCGTATTTCAGGAAGGATTATTAATTTCTCCCATAAATATCTTCCTCTTTAGTACTCCTACTTAAAAATGTTCTTCATAACCTAGGGAAATCATACAAAAGAAAGGGTGGTCTCATATGCCCTGAATGGGTAAAAAATTAGATATGTAACATTAAGATAAACATAAGTTTATAAACACATGATAATAATATTATAAAACCATACCCTCCATATACAATTTCAAAATATTATAAAAGTAAAAAATATTGGTAGTTCAAAATACATGAAGCATAAGATAATGAAATATCATGTTCTATGTGTTCTTAACATTGGCATAATACATAGAATCATGACTTACATAAATGTATAGAAAATCATTTCCTTAGTATTCATGGATCCTTTTCAAAACATATAATTGAACTCTAAGGGTGTATACACCTCTTTGGAGGGACACACCCTCATATATAGTGGAATAAATTTCATTGAAGTGCAATGGGTTCACTCACAATATCATTATAGTAGTCAAGGTTCACTCCTAAGATAATCAAAATATAAAAAGTACCTTACTGAGCTGAGTTCACACCCCATTTTAGGAATGTATACATCCTGAGAAATAAATATTGTTCGAATAAATTTTTGGTTGATATAGGTCCCACCCATATTTTTTTATAACATAATCATCGTCCTTTTTATATCAGAACACTATTATAAATCTAGGCTTCTATGCATGTAAGCATTAGTGACTGCTTTTGGTGGTCGCAAAAAGGGGTATTAGCAGTCACCAATGGTATCCGCTAATTCCATAAAAAATGTAGTGGGATTATTCCCACTTCTAGTTGTCTTATTCTCAGATTTCCTATTACAGAACGTCGTCGCAACCCCCTACCACCTCCTTCATCTCCCATATAACCACGGGTGACCTCCAAATGACCATGGAAGTCTGTTGTTTTACCTAATGGGTCCTTGCATCACTTTGGAAACATTACCCGACCTCCCCATGGTATCTTCCGATATACCTTTATCAATCCGACCACCGTGAATTCTCTATGGATGGAAACCGAAGGTTTTGGGGTCCCTCCCCGCCACCCACTATGTCTCCTTATATAATTGACAACAATCCACACACACAAAGCAGCTATTTTCATGGGGGAGTTTTAGCGGTCGCCATTAGAGGCTGCTGTTGAGCTTCACCGATGAAGCAACTATGACCACCAAATGCGGTCACAGAGAGGCCACTAAAGGCCTTTAGCGTCCGCTTTGGGGGTCGCTAATGGAAATTATTCTAGTAGTGAACCACTATCTCAAAATAAAAATCATACATATGTGTTCCAATAGATAATAAAACCTGAATCATATTATAACCCATGAAATTGAAAGGGTTTAATAATATTATTATCATATCATAACCTATGTAAAATAGGTATGTTTTGTGATCATTTCATCATAGAATAACCCTTGAAAATAAGTGGGTTTCTTAAGAGTTCATTCATGGTATTACCCCTGGAATACAAATGGGTTTCAAAAATATATTTTAATCAAAAATATAAACCATTTAGGGAATTAATAATAATGGTATCCTTGGTCCATATCCCCTGTAAATAATAAATAATATCAAATAATTTTATCATAAATTGGGAATGATTTTTAATGATCACATGGGACATTTTTTAAGGAAATAAACAAAGATTTGAATATCAATTTTATTAAAATAAAAAACATTTTAAAAATAAATTTATTTTAATGTAACATTGAAAACATGTAAATTATTTTTTTTAAAAATCATTTGAAACAATTATTGAGGAATATTTTCTTTAATATTTTGAGAAAAAAAAACTAAAATATAAAACATTATAAAAAATAATATATTTAAAAATATCCTTGAAAAAATATAATGTAATATTTAAAAATCATATAAATATTTTTATTAGTAAATAATGATTTCATCTATAAAGAATATTTAAAAAATTGAATCTTTTTTTTGAAAACATGGTATTGGAGAAAAAAGAGTTTTGGACTAATGAGATAAATTTTGATAAAATAAATATTTACTTCTTAAGATTACATAAAAAGATTAAAATAATGGTGACCCATGTATTAACATCACATAACTGTAATAGAATAGAATTCATGAGTTTCATTATTGATATATCATAAAATTTAATCATTTAAATCATAATAAAAAATAATCTTGATAAACGATGACATTGTAAGAAAACTCTTACCAAATTGGTAACATTGAATCATAAGCCCCATGAAATATTGTAATTAAATTAATCATAAAATATAATTTGGATAAATAAATTCAAGATATTATATGTCAAATTGGTTGTATATACACCTTGTGAGATAATATAGGTGCATAAGAAAATGTGTGTTCCAAAGAAGTAAAGTTGAGATAAAAACCCCTTACTGTTATTGTGAATTTTTTAAATCATAATAAATAATAAAAAATAAAATCAAAAGAAACATTAAATATAATTAATATAAAGGTATTAATTACATAAAATTTCCAATTGTTTTTATATTCACCCCTCAAAAAAAGAGAAGTGAAATTTCATTCCTCTCAATGAAATACAAGAGATACTATAAATACCATATATATTTTGTAACATTAGACCCATAAACCCACTAAAAGTGAAATACCAAAATGGTTATTTCAGTCCCAATAATTTTAAAAATAATAACTAAAAATAAATTCATCGTCATTATATAAACCATATAAATAAAACATGTGGTTAATATGGAATTTTTTTCATAAAAAATAAAATTGAGAAAGAAAACCATTACTGTAAATTTTAAATTCATTCCCGCTTGTTAAAACCTACTTCATAATAAATATACTTTTATTTAAAATTTATTTAAAAACTAATTATATATATCATATCATATATTATTTAGTTATTTTTTTTATTACCTTTTTATTTACAATTCCATGTTGAAGTCACATTTTGTGTAATAAGCTCATTTTTTTGTATATGTTTTGAGTTTTTATTTCAATTGTAGTACCCCTGGTTTAGGGTACATAACCCCATTTCCCCATGTATTTTTTAATTGTTGTGTCTTTAATTGGGTTACCATAAAATAGAGATTTTCCATAAAATAGATAGTTTCCATAAAATTGGGAGTTTCCATAAAATAGAGAGTTTCTAAAAAATAAAGAGTTTCTATAAAATAGATAATTCCCATAAAATAGAGAGTTTTAATAAAATAGAGTTTTTCCAAAAAGTGGGGTGTTTCTATAAGGTGGGGTGTTTCCATAATGTGGGTTTTTCTATAAATTGGGGTGTTTCAATAAATTTGTATGTTTCCATAAAAAGTGGTAAAGGTGAAGTATGTAATAATTTGGGTTTTTTAGGGAGTTTTGGGACCAAAAGGAAGGTTGTATGATCCATACACAGTTGGTACAAACCGTGTAGTCAAATCTTGCGCAGAGGTCAAATCTATAAACTATTTTCTATGATCTTACTCTTTTTTTTTCTATTTATTTTTTTGGCTTCAAAAAACCCCTAATTTGATATTACTCTCCCTAGATAGCTATAGAACCCTCCCTATATGATTTTATGCTATTCAGGATCCTTCCCTTAGTGATTTCTGGTCTGATTCTTGAGGTATGTCACCATTGTTTTCGGATTTGTCGTGTTTTCTTAGATCTCCTTAGATATAGATCTTCAATATGAATTCTTTCTCATATATGAACCTATAGTGGGTAGATCTACGTTTTTGGATGCCTAATATTTCAATTTTGTGTCGTGATCTTGCTAGGATTAGAGATCTAAGGCCACTCTTGGAGAATCGACCAGCTTCCTTGTGGGATCTTCGTCTGTTGTTAATGTTTTGTCAAAACCTTTGAGGTAGGTGGCTTCACTCTCATCTCCTATAGCTATAATTCATTGTCTTGTATTCAAATTGGTTTATATGAAGGAACTTTATTATGAAAATCATGAAATAATTCTTCTTTATTGATGATTTATGGTTTTTGTGAAATTGTGTGATCTTGGTAAATTGTTGTTCAAAGGGATTTAGTTTCTTGAATTTAATATGATAATTTTAAATTATAGAATTTCTGGAATTTATAAATGGTTTATGAAAAAGGGGTTTCCAATAAAAAAGTTGTTTTATTGAAATGTTTTGACATTGAAATCATTTTTCATTGAAATGGTTTTGACAGAAACAGTTTTTAATAAAAATGGTGTTTTGTTGAAATGTTTTGGCATTAAAATGGTTTTGATTTTAATGGTTTTCAATAAAAATGGTTTTTTATTGAAATGTTTTGAAATTTAGATGGGTTGGCATTGAAATAGTTTTGATGGAAATGGTTTTCAATAAAATGGTGTTTTAATTGAAAGGGTTGTTTTGGCATGATCGTTGGGAATATGTGGTGTGTGTTCATGTTGTATATACGGGGATTGGTTGAAATATGAAATTGTGCTTTGTGACAATGTTTTAATGTCACATGGTAATTGCATATATGGGTCTTGGTTGAAATATGACCTTGTGCTTGGTTCCAAATGAGTAATGGAACATATGAAACAATTACCTTGTGACGATTTGGTAGATCGATGATAAACTGCTCATGAGTATGGAATTTTCATAACATAGCATGAAGGGTTGGTGGCATGGTTTTGAGTAATGGTTGGGAATGCCAATATTGGGATATTGGGAAATGGTTGTATTGAATGTTTGGTAATTTTTCTTGAAAAAAATCTTCCTAGAAAAATTGGTTTCAATTTCACTTGAATGGTTTGGGTAATGTAAGGTTTTTGAAACTTTTTTATATTTATTTAATAACTACTTTTGAAAAATAGTTTTATATAAACCATTTTTATAATTGTTTCTAACCCTTATATAAAAGTTGAGTGAGTATGGAAGTCATTGGGAAAAACCTACTGAGTTTTATACTCACCCTTGTTGTGGAACTTTGGTGATTTTGCAGATGCTATCTTTCGAGATAGGGGCAAAGGTAATGATTCACACGTGCTTAGCACTACCCCATGATTGTGGGATTTTCGGAGATTTTGTAGTTTGGAGCATGTGAATCATGGATTCTTATGGCCTTTTCAGATTCTTATGTAGTTTATCCGCGGTGTACTTTGCTTCTTGGTTATACATTCGTTGTTGCTTACATTGATGTGGTTTTGAGTGCATGATGTTGTTGAGTTGTCTTTCATGTGTTCATGCATCATATAGTGAATATTTGGTTAGGGTTGGTAGGTTTATTGGTTTAATTATTAAAGGTTAAATCATCCCCAAATTGTTTTTGAAACCCTTTTGCATTTATTTCCAGCCATTGGCATCTTGGGGGTGTCACTTAAGGCCTAATAATGACTCATTATACTCTCAATCCAATGAGAATTGGTGGGTCATTACAAATGGTATCAGCTTGTTCGGTCCTTGCCTAACAAGTAGCCATCAATGATATTAGTTTTGGAGCTGAAATCCCTTATTTTCTATTCCTTGGGTTGGAATCATAGAAAGAATTACGATTGTCGGAACTTGAAATATATAGCATAAAAGGAAGTAGCGAACCATATTATGTTGAACTTCAGGTTACCAGGGAATTGGGTAAATAAGTGTTTGGAGACACTTCTCGGATTTTGAAATCTCATTGTCATGGGTTTAGCCAATGAGACGAGCATGACAAGTATTATAGAAGAATGAATTCCTACTATCAGTTCATATATCAATTTGTGAAATGATCATTTTTTAAAAGTATGGAATTTGTTTTCAAATGAGTGATTTTAAAAAAGAGAATTATTATTGTGTTTTGAAAATGGATTAATTTTCAAAATAAAGTAATGTGGTTTCAAAAATAGTTGAACATGGGAAAAATGATGATTTGGAAAAAAATGTTGTGATAGTTTATGTGAAGGAATTCAAAATTCTAAGTCAACAGTTTCTAGATTGTGAGATTAACGGAGTTTGTTGTCAGTATAAAAAATGAAACCTGGTAGGTGTCGTCAAAACAAACCTAAATAAGTTGTAGATAATGTGGTTGCACCTGAACCAATTGTATACCAAGAGCTGGTTCATTGTATTGTCCTTGATCTTCTTGTTATCAACACAAGGAAACAGAGGAATGAGCCACGACATGTGGATCATACCATCCTGTTCATGAAGTAGAATACACCTAATTTCTGAGGTGATTCTGAACCTGATATGGTGTAGGTGTGGCTATGTAGGATGAATTGTATCTTCGACTTCATCAGCACACTAGTAGAGCTAATGGTCAAAATGGTGATGCATTTTCTCTAGGATGTTGCATGTTAGGGGTGGGATTTAGCGGTGCAGGCTAAATTGGATGAAGTAATTACATGGGAGGATTTTGAGGAGTTGTTCAACAAACAATTCTATCCTAAAAAATTTAAGTTCCCGAAAACAATGGAATTATTCAGCCTAAAACAAGAGAGTCTATCTATCACAGAGTATGCAGATATCTCCATAAACATAGTACGCTTTTCACCAAAAGTCACAGCAAGTGCCTCTTTGAAGGCACGCATCTTCGAATCAAGGTGACAACAAGAGATTTGATCAAAGATTGCAGTACTTTCTATTACAGACTATACAGAGATGGTGAATAGAGTGACTATGGTTGAATGTGATGTCTGAGGATCTATGGGAGAAGGCATGATACGTACAGGAAATGTTGGGAACTCAACTGCCGGGAACAAGAGGAAAAGGGACACATATTTCCATAGTGCATGTAGAAATCAGAACCCTATGGATGGATCAGTAAACCATCCTCCATGACCCCAAAGTAAAGAAGGTTGTTTTTAATGTTGTTTTCTTGACCATATAAATCAAGATTGTATGGAACAACCTAGATCATGTCATAATTGTAATGAGGTGGGGCATCTTTAGTTCTATTGCCGCAGTGCTCCATGGTCAGGTTCTTGAGACACTTCTCACCTATCACAAACATCATATGCTTCGACGGGATGTGGACAGCTGAATTAGTCGCATCAACAGAGCATAGCTATCCATGGTGATTCTAGAAATACCATGACTCCTAAACAAGGGTAACCTCATCCAGGAAATAAGGAGAATTGTATAGTGAAGAAGTAATTGTATGAAGTGGAGTAGATTATTGTATATGATCAGGGGGAACCGTATATTGTAAGCGGTATGATTATTTTGAATTCTAATGTTGTGCAAGTGTTGTTTGATACAAGTGAGTCACACTCCTTTATTTCATCCCGTTCTGTTGACTTTCTATGTTTAAAACTAGAAATAATACCTTCTGTTTTAAAATTGCAAACTCTTCTTGGTGAAAGGTAATGTCAAGCCTTTTTGTATAGAGCATGTGATGTAAATATTGATGGATCTGAGCTAAAATGGGACTTATCGATGTTGGATATATATTTCTATTATTTAATCCTTGGTATGGATTGGCTGACAATGTTCAAGTCTCAAGTTGACTATTATAGGAGTACAATTAGTTTCATGAATAAGGACGTCATCGAGCATCTCTTTAGAGGAGAGATGATGGTAATGAAAGGTGCAAAGAGATTTTTGGCCCCAATGGTGGGAACAATATCTAACCAATTGGTAGAATTGTATTTGGTGTCAATGGAATAAATCAAAGAAAAATAATTTTCCAACTGTTATGGATCAATTTCCAGATGTCTTTCCCAAGAACTTCTTAGGGTTACCACCTCTAAGGGTAGTGGAGTTTAGGATTGATCTCTTTCTGGGGAATAGTCATATTTCCCTTACATCTTATAGGATGAAACCAATAGAGTAATGAGGATTTAATGTGAAGTTAGAGGAGCTGGAATGCAAGGGTTTCATTTGACCAAGTACGTCCCCATGTGCAGCACCCGTTTTGTTTGTAAAGAAGGAAGATGGAACTCTTCCGCTGTGTGATGATTATCGTAATCTTAACTAAGTTACAATAAAGAATATGTATCCACTTCCATGAATTTATGATCTATTAGATCAATTAAGGGGAGATCTGTGGTTTTCTAAGATTGACTTGAGATCAGGATATCACCAATTGATAGTTCGGGTAGAGGATATCCCAAACACAGTTTTCTGAAGTACATATGGACACTATGAATATGTAGTAATGCCTTTCGGTCTAACAAAAACACCAGTAGTATTCATGGAATTGATGAATCATATATTTCAAAAATATTTGGATTCTTTTGTTGTGCTATTTGTGGACGACATTTTGTTTTATTCAAAGACATGGGTTGATCATGAGGTGCACCTTCAAACAGTGTTACAAATCTTGAGAGATCATCATTTCTATGAAAAATTATCAAAGTGTGATTTTTGGATATAGGAAGTATGTTTCCATGGTCATGTCATTTCGAAGAAAGGTGTTTCTATTGATCTTGAAAATATAGAAGTGATTATCTCTTGGCAACCACCAAATAATATGTTTGAGATACGAAGTTTTCTTGGTGTAGTTGGTCACTTGCAACGCTTTTTCTGTGATTTATCATTTCTAGTGTCACCAATTTCATCTCTAACAAAGTTTAATTCTCCATTCCAATGGACAGAGGAATATCAGAAGTCTTTACAGGAACTAAAAGTTTTGCATACATCGGCTCCTATCTTGATCTTTCCAGAATCAGGACAGGGGTATGTGGTGTATTGTGATGCTTCAAGAAGAGGGTTGGGATGTGTGCTCATGAAAATAGATCACGTGGTTGATTATGGTTCAAGGTAGTTGAGGGTGCATGAGAATAATTACCCAACACATGATTTTGAGTTAGCTGCAGTCATCCATGATTTGAAAAAATGGATACATTATCTCTTTGGTGAGAAATGTATTGTGTTTACAGATCACAAAATCTTGAAACACTTTTTCTCACAGTGAAATTTGAATCTGAGGAAAAGGTGATTGATGGAGTATCTCCAAAAGTTTGACTTTGACTTGATATACATGCCAGGGAAAGTAAATTCTGTATTGGATGCATTGAGTATAAATTCATATGATTAGTTGGCGAAAGAAGCATCAGATGAATGTCAGATGATGTCAGTCATAAATGATATACATGTGAAATGTGAAGATAGAGGTGATCTTGTGTTTTTATTTTCTACTATGCTGGTTCCTGATTTACGAAAAATGATAAAAGAGTCACAAACATCTGATGGAGAATGTCTGGATGTATGTTCAAAACTCAATGTTGGGGAGACCATTGAGGTCTAGAATCTTGGTGGGGGTTCATTTTTGTGTTTCATATATCTGATGGTTGTACCAATGGTTTTTTTAGGAACAACCCTTTCATGCTTAGCACCATTCAAGTTGGTTTGTACATCTAGGTACATAAAAGATGTATAAGGCATTGAAGGCACAATTTTGGTGGAGTGGCATGAAATGGAAGGTGGTTGAGTTCATCTTTCGCTACTTAACTTTTCTGCAGGTTAAAGAAGGACCTTAGAGACCAGCTGGTATGTTAAAATCTTTTCCCCTTCCAGTGTAGAAATAGGATCACATAGAAATGGATTTTTTTACAGGTCGTCCAAGAACGGTCCAGAAACATGATGTTATATGGGTGATAGTGGATCATCTAACCAAGTCGTCCCGTTTCATGCCTATTTGTGAAACTCAGACGGAGGAGGATCTTTGAAAAATATATATCCTATAAGTGGTAAATATTCATTTGGTACTAGTGTTAATAGTCTCATATAGAGATCTGAGGTTCATATCTCATTTCTAGAAATAATTACAATAATCCCTTGGAACTCAGTAGACTATGATCACTGCGTGTCATCCTAAAATGGTTGGGAAATCCAAGTAGATGATACAAATGTTGGAAGACATGTTTCAGGATTATGTAATGGAATTTACTGGCTCATAGGAGGAGCATATACCCTTATTTGATTTCTCATACAATAACATCTATAAAGCCTCAAAACGCATGGTTCTGTTTGAAGCATTGTATGGTAGCCCTTGTCATTCTCCACTATGATGGGTGGAAAGAGGTGAAACATCACTTGTCATGCCAAGAATTGTCCACAAAACAACATAGAAGATCTAGTTGATTAGAAATATGATGGAGATAGCTCAGAGTCATCAGAAATCTTATTCATCTCATCATTGAAGGCCATTGTCGTTCGTTGTGGGTGATCATGTCTTCTTGAGGATCTCTCCAAGGATTGGACATCATTGTTTTGGGAAGTAAGGAAAATTATCTCCTAGATATATTGGCCCTTTTGAGATACTTTGATGGGTTGGAGAGGTGTCATATCGGTTGGCATTACCACCACGATTTAATTCAGTGCATAATGTTTTCTATGTATCCCAGTTGAAAAAGTATCACCCTGATCCTAACCATGTGATCATATTTGATCACATTGAGCTAGAACCGGATGCATAATTGGTAAATATTCTAGTGTGGATCATAGATATACAATAGAAAGTCATATATGGGAAAAGCGTCATCCTAGTGTGGGTTTTATGGCAACATGGTCAGATTCCAGAAAGGACGTGGGAGTATGGAAAAGAAATGAAAGAGCAGTAGCCGAAACCCGTTTTTTCCAGTAAGGGTTTTCTACTTTCCGAGTACTGAAAGGCTAATGGTGGGGAGAATGTAGTACCCTAGTTTTTAGGAATATAACCCCTTTCCTGATGTTTTTTTTAATTATTGTGTTTTTGATGGGGTTTCCATAAAATAGAGAGTTTCCATAAAATAGAGAGTTTCCATAAAATACTGAGTTTCCATAAAATAGTGACTTTCCATAAAATATAGAGTTTCCATAAAATAGAGAGATTCCATAAAATAAAGAGTTTCTATAAAGTGAGGTGTTTCCATAACGTGGGGTGTTTCCATAAAGTGGGTTTTTTCCTTAAATGTTGGTGTTTCCATAAATTGAATGTTTCCATAAAAAGGGGTAAAAGTTAAGTATGGAGTAATTTGGGTGTTTTAGGGAGTGTTGGTACCAAATTTAAGGTTTCATGATCCATAAACAGTTAGCACAAACCCTGTGGTCAAATCTTGCGCAGAGGTCAAATCTAGATCCTATTTTCTAGGTGCTTACTCATTTTTTCTCTATTTAACTCATTTGTGCTTCAAAACGACCCTAATTTGAGATTACTCTCCCTATAAGGCTGGGAAACTCTCCCTACACGAGTTGAAGCCATTCCGAAGACTTCCCTTGGTGATTTCGATTCCGATTCTTGAGGTATGTCACTATTCTTTACGTATTCCTCATGTTTTCATAGATCTTCTTAGATCTAATTCTTTGATCTGCATTTTTTCCCATATCTGAACCTATAATGGGTATATGTACATTTTTGGATGCCAGATATTTCAATTTTGAGTCGTGATCTTGATAGGATAAGATATTTTTTCCCGCTCTTGAAGAATTGACCCACTTCCTTATGCGTTATTCATCTATTATTAAAGAATCATCAAAATCCTTGAGGTAGGTGGCTTCACTCTCATATCCTCTTGACAGAATTGATTGACATATCTTCAAATTTGTTTATTTTAATGAAATTTATTGTGAAAATCATGAAATAAATCTTTTATAGTGACGATTCATGGTTTTTTTGAAATTGTGTGATTTTGGTAAATTGTTGTTCAAAGGGATTTAGTTTCTTGAATATAAAATGATAATTTAAAGTTTAGGATTTTATGGAATTGTTAAATGGTTGATGAAAAATGTGTTTTCAATAAAAATGGTGTTTTATTGAAATAGTTTGACATTGAGATGGTTTTTCCTTGAAATCATTTTGACGGAAATGGTTTTCAATACAAATGGTGTTTTATTAGAATGGTTTGGAATTGAAATGGTTATGATGGAAATGGTTTTCAATAAAAATCATATTTTATTGAAATGGTCTGACATTTAGAAGGTTTGTAATTGAAATGGTTTTCAATAAAAATGTGTTTTTATTGAAAGGGTTGGTTTGGTATGATCGTTGGGAATATGTGGTGGGTGTTCATGTTGCATATATGGGGGTTGGTTGAAATATGACCTTGTGCTCGGTGCCAAAGGTTTAATGGAACATGGGAATTTCATATATGGGTCATGGTTGAAATATGACCTTGTTCTTGGTGCCAAATTATTAATGACACATGGCGAAGAATTACCTTGTGAGGACTTGGTAGATTGAAGAGAAACTACTCATGATAATGGAACTATCATAACGTAGCATGCATGGTTGGTTTCATGGGTTAGATTAATGGTTGGTAATTTTGATATAGGGATATTAGGAAATGTTTTAAATATTGTTTGGTTATTTTTATGGAACTATATCTTTCTTGAAAAAAAATTTCGATTTCACTTGTATGGTTTTGGAAATGAATGGTTTTGGAACCTTGTTTATATTTAGTTATAACTTACTTTTGAGAAATAGTTTTATATAAACCATTTTATATAATTGTTGCTAAATCTTATATCTTAGTGGAATAAGTAGGGAATTCATTGGGGAAAACCTATTGAGTTTTATACTCACCCTTGGATTGGAACTTTGGTTCTTTTGAAGATGCTATCTTCCAGGACAAGGGAAAAAGTATTGTTTCACATATGTTTAGCACTACCTTGTGATGTTGGGATGTTTAGAGATTTTAGAGCATGGAGAATGTGGATCATGGAGTCTTGAGGTCTTTGGAGAGTCTTATGTAGTTTATCTTCTATGTACTCTAATACTTGGTTACCCTTCTGTTTTTTTTACATTGATGTGGTTTTGCGTACATTAAGTTGTTCAGTTGTCTTTCATTTGTTCATGAATCATATAGAGATTTTTTGGTTATGGTTGGTAGGTTTATTTGTTTATTTAATAAAGTTTAAATCTTCACCCACTTGTATTTGAAACCCTTTGGCATTTATTTCCAGCCTTTTGCTTCTTGTGGATATCACTTAAGGCCTAGTAATGACTCATTGTACTCTCAAGCCAATGACAATTGGTGGGTCATTTCATCAGTACTCTTACATTTATAATGGTTCAATAATATTAATTATATCATTCAGGAAATAATTATACTATTTATACATAATATATACTAATCAGGCCAACTATGAAGTATTATTTTGATATATTGAGTACATTATGATCGTGGAGACGGTAGGTCGTACATACACATGGTTAATGTTTTTTTCTTTTCAAAGATAATTATCGAATGAAGGTATGTAATATATTGTCCTTAAAAATAATAATACATTCATAAATACCAATTTATGACATTAAATATACCTATATATATCTTTCATGTGGTGTGTTAATAAAGGAAATTAGTCACATCGCTTCGTGATGGTGGTAGTCCACACGTACATGAATGATGTTATCAACGTTCAGTGGGTGAAAAGGTAATAAATAAAATGATATATTGACATTAAAAATTATAAATATATAATTAATATTATATTCATTTAGCATATATAACATATATTTATCCTTCATATATTCTATGTAATGCGATTATGAAATTGAACCCCTTCTGTTTGGGAGGTTGTGGTCTACCGTACAGATAAACGACATTATCCTATCCCATACGGAATAGAAGGTAAAAAGGTATATATATGATATAATAAATACATATGTATAATTAGGTAATAAATATAATATATATATACATATAATATCCACCACAATTAACAATAGTTACAGGTGGTAATGGTAAAAAAAGAATGGCATTGTTTTGTGAGGCAGTAGTTTGTTGTACACAAGAACATTGATTTTGTAACTCATTTGATAGAAGGAGGGATTTTTATATGTAAATGAACTAAACATAAAAAAAATATCAATATATGAGAGTAAATAATGATATTTTATTTGAATTTTATAATAAGAATTTATGGATTTGGAGGAATAAATATATCAAAAAGGCCTTTTCACTACTGGAAAAATACCCTATACCAACGGTTTGGAACTGTTGGTATAGGCCTCCAAACCATTGGTATAGCCTATACCAACGGTTTGGAGAACATCGGACAAGTAAGTAGTGAGGATAGCTTTATACAAATGGTTTTCCCAAAACAGTTGGTATAGTCCTATACCAATGGTTTTCAAAACCGTTGGTATAAGTAATATGAAAAATACATACAAATGGTTACATAAAACAATTGATATATGTGTTTCAAAAAAGAATCATTCGATGGGTTTTGATCCCAGTACCTATAGCTTATTATAGAAAAACCTAACCACTAACCTAACTTGAATTTGTGAACATGATTTCATAAATATATATATTCATTATCATAATTATTTTATATTTTTATTTAATTAATGTTCTTGGTAAGTAGATTCCATAAAAAAATACATTCAATTATACAAACGGTTCTCAAAACCGTTGGTATAGACCTATAAAAATAGTTTTGAGAACTTTTGGTATAGTTCCGTTGATTTTTGGACCTATACAAATAGTTTTGGAAAAACCGTTGGTATAGGGGGGGGGACCTATACCCACAGTTTGGCCAAATCGTCGGTATAGGGTCTCTATAGTGGACCTATACCAATGGTTTTGGCCAAACTATTGGTATAGGTCCCCCCAATACCAGTGGTTTGTCCAAAACCAGTGTAATAGGTCCATATAAGTGACCTATACCAAAGTTTTTGTCTAAACTGTAACACCCCGAGCTTCCACAGTACGATTCTCTTTGAATAATACAGTAGCGTGTATTGTATGCAACTTCGAGTTCTAACAAACACTACAACCAATCAAAGTAGCCATTATGAATAGTAATACCTACTTTTTAAAATTTTAGAAATTTTACCTCTCAAAATGGAATTCATTTTTGGATTCGGATTATCGAATATATCCTAAGGTGAAATTTTTGTACTTTTCGGATAACATTAATATTTTGATGAATAGTGAAAATTACGAAATTTTAATTAAAAACCACTTTTTTAATCAAAATAATTAATAGTGATAAATTATAAATTTGAGTGGTTTTAAAGTATATTTAGAATATATTTTTACCATTTAATACAATTTTGGTCATTGGACATAATTTCACAATTAAAACAGACATAAACAAGTATCAATGTTTTGATAGTTATTATATCTTAAAAACACAATTTTTGTTTTGACAGCGGGAATTAATTTTAAATTAATTTCTTCCACTTCTTTGTTTTGAATTTGGAAAAATGGATTCCATATTTGGAATCAGGATGTCCAAATTGTGTAAATAGGTAACTTTTATTTTTAGACATTTTGAATAATTACTTCGGTAAATATTTTATTTTCCATGGTTAACGGGTAAATCTGGTAAATAAGGGTTAACAAATAATATTATAATAATACTAAATTACCCTAAAACGTATCCTAACCTTATTGGTGGATATATTTCTGACCATGGGAATCTTTGGGTCGATTTTGGGACCCCATGGAGCCACTTGTAAGTGATAGGGACACTTTATTTTAAGTAAGTTAAAATAAAGACAAAAATCACGTAAGCATATATCTTTTAGAAAAACAATTTTTACATAGGGTTATATATGTTTTATTTTCAACTATAAATATTAATTAGAAATATGAAAAGATTTCCTACATATTTATATTTTATTTATAATTTTTAGACATTAAATAATATAATTTATTTATGACACAATGATGATACAGTAATTACCATAATAGTGAAAAATTGAAATAATTGATATTATAAATATCAAAATAAATATAATTTGAGACTTTTATGAATTAAACTAATTTTATATGATAATATGACATATTATTATTGATTTAATTAACTTTTTTATAAGTAATCATTCTGTTATGATTTTTACAAAAGTCAATTATTGAATATTGTCAAAATTGACATAAAAGAGTTTTTAAAACAAATATTATATTATTAATTGATATTAAATTTCTAAAAATCTAAGGATCATCCAAGAGACTTATATCATGATATTTGTATCATTAATGGACCACTTTGGGGGTCTCTTGGAAGTATATAGTATGTTTATAAACTATATAATATAAAAATACAAATGACATGGTAAGTGTCAAACTAATTAACTAAGAGTTAATACATAAAGATAAGGTTAATATAGTAACCCAAACCTGTCTAAATCATATTGGTTGAGTGGTTTTTGACATATCCTCACCATAAACTTTACATAATATACATTGGATCCATTAGAAAACAAGTATATATTTATTATAAAATAATATTTCTAGCTTTTCCAAAGGTCCCCCTCACCCCTCTTATAAAAGGGCACTCCCCATTCTCACTATTTCACACATTCAAAGCCTTTTTGTTCGGCCAACCCCAGCCCAAATAATCGCTCAACTTCCCTCACTACAACCTAGAGGCCATAGTTCGATCATAAATCCAACCTATGGAGTTCTTTTGATCAAATCAAATGGAAGAACCCGAAGAAGAGGTAATAATTTCACCACCCTTTTTCAAGTTCCTTTCTTCTTCAACCTCTTCTTTATTTGTTATTACCATTATAAAATAATAAATCCAGTATCTTATATATACTTTGATGTTATTATAAATATGTTACAACCATATTCAGTATTCTATCCACCCTTTTAATAACATGTCACCATACGTGCGTACGTACGGCTTACCGTCTCCACGTCGTGGTGTAATTGTTATTCAATATATTATTATTTGGATGGGTATAATAATGATTTATAATTCATGTAAATAATAAAAATAACATGATAATTATTCTGTATATATGATATAAAATCCATTTATATATTATTTTAATATCAAAAGAATGATGTTGTCGCTCATGCGTACGTACGGACTACCGTCTCCACGAACACGATGAGATTCATTCCCAATCGTATCCATTAAAGTCTAATTCTCATTTTATGATTAATAATAGAATATAAGGACTTGATATCATTCTGGATATAAATAATATACAACCTATCCATGACAAACACGGCTTACGTAACAAAACATTGAAACGAAAACGAGTAAGTTAACACCCGAAACAAAGATAATACTAAGATATTATTAACAAATCAATGTCAAAATATCATATATGATATCATTTAAATTTATATGACTCTTGTATAATTTAATAACAATTATTTCACAATTATACAGGAGTTTATCCTACCCCCATCCAAGGAAAATTACAAGGTAAGGGTTTATTTCGCAATCTCTTCATTATCTGAGGTTGTTTTTACGTAATTATCTACTGGGATCACTTTATCATCCACATCCATGTTCCTTAAAAATTTATTTAAAAACATTTTTACTATTTACTAGACAATGGGTTAATGTAATTTATAAACTTATGTGTTTTGAAAGGAATCTTTCCGTCATTTTCCAAACAAGGTACATTTATCCTTTTCGACAAATTTAAGGTAAGAATGTATTTTTTAAACTTATACGGTGGGTGTGGCTATTTACCGCTGTTATAAAATCGTCAAAGCTTCCCCTGCAAGCTTATAAGAATATTTTCAGAGTAAATTTTTTATTTTATAATTATGTGACTTTTATATGATTTCAAAATGAATATTTTAAGAATTTTTGAAACGTACTCTTTATCAAGATCATAATTTTAAATGTTTTAAAGATTTATCTTTCTAAATCTTTTAATTAATGTCCATGTTTTCATAATGATATTAAGGATTTATTTATATGGACATGAATGTTTTGAAATGATATTTCCTTTCAAAATTTTCATTGTGGTATGGGACACTTTGATTCAAAACTCTCTTTTAAATTACTTGCTTTATAAATGTGTGAATTTTCAATGATTTTGAGAAAAGAGATATTTCTCTCAAATTGTTTTGATTTCATCTATGTCAACATCCTTTGAGGGATTTTAAGCTTATTTGAAGTTGATATATTATGATACAAAAAATTTTTATTGTATTGATGGTTTTGTGATATGTTTTACTGTGGATGTGTTATTTTTACACCATTCATGGTTTATGGAGAAAGTATTGACATTTCTTATGCTAGTTTTAATACGAATGTTTATGTTATGTTTAATACTTTTCATATGGGAATGCATTGGAGTTAGTAAGTGATGGGTGGAGCCCGCTATAGCTTCTCGATGCATCGGTAGGTCTAATGAGACAAACTAGTGTCTTGGCACAAGGTCTTGGAAAAATCTTATTTTTAGTCCTGGCATGAGGCCTTGGCTATGTGGTTATGATTATCTGGAATTATGCATTCAATCATTATGAAAGTGGTTTTTGATATTGCATGTGATTATTCGATTAGTAGAATATCCATGTGAATAAGTAAATGTCAATTATTTCATTTTATTTTTGCCATGCTATGTTGAAGTTAAAGTTTAAAAGGCTTTTGTTTTAGTTATACATTGTCTTGAATGTTTATGCTTATTTATGAAAGTTTCCACTGTATTGATTACCCTTATGAAGTGTTTTAGCTCACCCCTTTCTATGATTTATTTTTCCCAAGATTTCAAGAAGTATATTGTGATTGATATGCAGGGTTAAGACAAGAGAATAATGGCATTCATAAAGAATTATTTATGTTGTTTTGTATGTTATGAAGTGTAATGTAACATTCATGTATGTAATCTATTTTCCAAGAATTATAAACTGATCGGTCCTTCGGGATTTGATTCCTTGTAATCATGCCAATGTATTAAAATAATGCACCAAATTTGGGTAACTGGGGTTGGGGCATTATAGTTGGTATCAGAGGAAGTTTAGTAATAACCTTAGAAACTAGATTTAGATAAACTCTGATTAGAACACATAGCCCTAAGATAGACTTTGAGGATTAGTTTAGAAGAACTTCCTAGAATTTTGGTATTGTAGAGATTTTGTGAGTTTTCCGAGCAATACATCCCTGTCTGGATACGAGTAGGTAGAGGCAGCTCTGGCACAGATATAACTAGGGGTAAAACCCAAAAACACCGCTTTGAGCTAGACTCAAACGGGAACTGGTGCACGACAACGGGCCTTGCTTCACTCTTGGTTATGACACTCCCGGGAGATATGCTTAGGATAATTCTCATTTTCTTTACAAAACATTATTAAGGGCTTATGAGTATATATATACTCAAAGAAAATATTTTTATTATTATGGATTATATCCATAAACTATTTAATTTGTGTTAGGTATTTTACAAGTTTGGTAATTATTCATTGCACTTCATAAACTGAACTAGTTTAGGCTATTGTATATAAATGGCGCCCAGTAGAAGGAATGTGAACTCCCGTAATACGTATGATCCAAAGAGTAAGAAGGATCATATCTTTCATGGTCCTAAGCCAGAATTTAGAAGGGAAATAGTTTCCCACTTATTATCATCATATTAAGAATTAGTATCATGTGTTGATAAGATGAGTAAAGAATTCTCAGAGTCCAATGTCTATGAAGGGAAGAAAGAGAAGAAAATGATGGTAGAGAGAAATATGGATAAAGGGAAAAAGGGAATAGAATAATTTTCCTATATGTGATAACTGTGGGAAGAAACACCCTAGAACTTGCCTGAAAGGAATGGGAGTTTGTTATAAGTTTGGAGGAAAAGGGCACAAAGTACGTGACTGCAAGGGTAAGAAAATGGTTTCAAATGTACAATGCTTCATTTTCAAGGAGTTTGGAAACTACGCGAACCAATGTCCCAGTCATCATACTATGCCGCAAATGATTCTATTGGATTATAATAAAGTTATGATAATACCACATATGAAGAAGAATGACTAGTGTTCTTATGTTGTTATTTTAGAATTATTTCATTTAAGTGTTGTATCAATGATGTTCTTGAAATAAATAAGGATTGTACTGCAGTACTATTTTATTAAGGATTTGAGATTTTATGGTACTAAGAAAAGTGACTCTATAGCGAGTTAATTTTTTTGGAAGTTAAATTTTTGAAGGAAAGATAAACCTTAATATGGTCCTAATTTTGAGGTAGTGATTTTGGAATAAGAGATGGTTAATTTTGGTAATTCAGGATGTTGTGGTGTGGTAAAAGAATATACGAGGAAGGCATTCACATGTTATTAGCTGGAAAAAAGGATCCTCCTTATGTTTAACTTACTTGTAAATTTTGGACTGTGAGTTTGGATAATAGTATTTTGGATAAGTCTAATGGTCGGAATGGATTAATTTT
Source organism: Viscum album (assembly GCA_963277665.1). NCBI lineage: Eukaryota > Viridiplantae > Streptophyta > Magnoliopsida > Santalales > Viscaceae > Viscum > Viscum album. The sequence continues at coordinate 1,578,283,837 of OY728152.1, read as the reverse complement.
GAAAGGTTGTTTTTTGGATTTTTATAAAAGGACAAAATGCATACTGTGTGATGACCCGTCGTGTCGGACAAAGCTACAGGAATCGAACCCACAACCATAGTGCAGTTGGGATTTATCGCCTACCATTGTTCTACATGAAGTTCTTGGATGTTATAATGTAGTTTCTTTACATAAAGGTTCTGATATGTAAATTATAAATTCATTATATTTGGAACCCTATAGGATTAGGATAAATAGATTTTTTTTTTGAGTTGTATTATGTTTTGGGATGAAAGATGAGTTTGTGGTAGAAATTTTTTAATGGATACAACTCTAATTATAATGTAAGTATATCTCCTTATGATCTTAGCCAATCTCATAAATAAATTCCTCAACATTATGAAAAGTAACTTAAAACAAAAATGTTATCCTAGATGGTACCTTAGATCATCAATAATTTATGTCTTTGGCATTGTTGGCCTTTTCATATCCATGTTCTCTACCACTCTCCATCAGATAATTGATGGTTAGTTTTCTCTTCCATATCCATATTTTCCTAAATGGAACCCTAGTATGTGTTATTTTTGGTAATCTTCATAATTTCCACCCATTATTTTAAATAGAGGCCTCATTAATTCATTTTTTGATGTGGGATTTCAACTAAGATATTTTGAAATGTCAAAAATGTGTTATCCTAATACCTTATGAACCAATGGTATTTTAAATCATCATATATTGATGAATTTAAGGACCTCAATTTTAAACTTTTTTGTGATTGATGACCTCAATCAATACCTATAAATATTTAAGTTTTCCCTCCAATTATATGTCTATAATTTCCACTAATGTTCTCCTAATCGAGATCATAATTTTGTGGTGACCCTTTCATTTCTCTTTTCATCTCGTTAAGACTAAATTTTATTAACCAAATTTCCAATGTGGGTTTTTCCACAAAGATATTTTATATTTTCAACCTTTATTTTCAAAGAAAAATATCAAATTGCGAGGACACAATTTATTGAAGTAGGGGAGAATGTAACACCCCGAGCTTCCATGGTACGCTTATCTTTGAATAATACAGTAGCGTGTGTTGTACGGAACATCGAGTTCTAACACACACCAAGACCAATCAAAGTAGCCGTTATGAATTTTAATACCTACTTTTTAAATTTTTTGAAATTTTTTCTCTCAAAATGAACTTCATTTTTGGATTTCGAGTATCGAATTTAGCCTAAGGTGAAGTTTTGGTACTTTTCGGATAACTTTAATATTTTGATGAATAGTGAAAATTATTAGATTTTAATTAAAAACAACTTTTTAAATCAAAATAATTAATAGTGATAAATTATGAATTTGAGTGGTTTTATAGTATATTTATAATATATTTTTACCATTTAATACAATTTTTGTCATTGGACATAATTTCACAATTAAACCAGACATAAACCAGTATCAATCTTTTGATAGTTATTATATCTTAAAAACACGCTTTTTGTTTTGACAGCGGGAATTAATTTTAAATTATTTTTTGCCACTTATGTTTTTTGAATTTGGAAAAATGGATTCCATATTTGAAATCAGGATTTCCAAATTCTGTAAATAGGTATCTTTTATTTTTAGACATTTTGAATAATTATTTCGGTAAATATTTTATTTACCATGGTTAAAGGGTAAATCTGGTAAATAAGGTTTAAAAAATAATATTATAATAATACTAAATTACCCTATAACGTGTCCTAACCTTATTGGTGGATACATTTCCGACCATGGGAATCTTTGGCTCGATTTTGGGATGCCATGGAGCCACTTGTAGGTGATAGGGACACTATATTTTAATTAAGTTAAAATAAATACAAAAATGACATAAGCATATATCTTTTAGAAAAACAAATATTACATAGGTTTATATATGTTGGATTTTCAAATATAAATATTCATTAGAAATATAAAATAATTTCCTACATATTCATATTTTATTTATAATTTTTAGACCTTAAATTATTTAATTTATTTATGACACAATGATGATGCAGTAATTACCATAATAGTGAAAAATTTAAATAATTGAGACTATAAATACCCAAATAAATATAATTTGAGACTTTTAATGAATTAAAATAATTTTATAGGATAATATGACATATTAGGATTGATTTAATTAACTTTTTTCGAAGTAATAAGTCTGTTATGATTTTTACAAAAGTCAATTATTGAATAATTTCAAAATTGACATAAAAGAGTTTTTAAAACAAATATTATATTATTAATTGATATTAAATTCCTAAAATCTAAGGATAGGACAAAAGGCTTATATAATGATATTTTTATCATTAATGGACCACTTGGGGGTATCTTGGATTTATATAGTATGTTTGTTAACTATATAATATAAAAATAAAAATTGACATGGTAAATGTCAAACTAATTAACTAAGAGTTAATACTTTAAGATAAGGTTAATATAGTTACCCAAACTTGTCTAAATACAATTGGTTGAGTTGTTTTAGACCTATACCCACCTTAAAAATTAAATAATCCACTTTGGATCCATTAGAAACAGAATATTAATTTATTATAAAATAATATTTCTAGCTTTTTCAAAGGTGCCCCTCACCCCACTTATAAAAGGGCACTCCCCCTTATCACTAATTCACACATTAAAAGCCTTTGGGTTTGGCCAAACCCTACCCAAATACTCTCTAAAATTCCATCACTACAACCTAGAGGCCTTATTTTGATCAGAAATCCATCTGAAGGAGTCCTTTTGATCAAATCAAAAGGAAGAACCCGAAGAAGAGGTAATAATTTCACCACCCTTTTCAAGTTCCTTTCTTCTTCCACTTCTTCTTTATTTGTTATTACCATTCTAAAATAATAACTCCAGAATCTTATATATACTGTAATTTTATTATAAATATGTTAAAACCATATTAAGTATTCTATCCACCCTTTGAATAATATGTCATCATACGTGTGTACGTATGGCTTACCATCTCCACGTCATGGTGTAATTGTTATTCAATATATTATTATTTGGATGGGTATAATAATGATTTATAATTCATCTAAATAATAAATATAACATTATAATGATTCTTTATATATGATATACCTTCCAATTATATATTATTTTAATATAAAAATAATGATATTGTCGCTTGTGCGTACGTACGGACTACCGTCTCCACGAACGCGATTAGATTCATTCCCCATCGTATCCATTAAAGTCTAATCCTCATTTGATGATTAATAATATTATATAAGGACTTGATATCATTCTGGATATGAATAATATACAACCTATCCATGACAAACACAGATTACGTAACAAAACATATAAAACAAAACGATTAAGTCAACACCCGAAACAACGATAATACTAAGATATTATTAACAAATCAATGTTAAAAGATCATATATGATATCATATTAATGTATATGAGTCTTGTATAATTTAAAAAAAATTATTTCAGCATTATACAGGAGGTTAAACAACCCCCATCAAAGGAAAATTACATGGTAAGGGTTTATTTCTCAATCTCTTCATTATCTGAGGTTGTTTATATGTAATTATCTACTGGGATTTCTTTATCATCCACATCCATGTTCCTTAAAAATGTATTTAATTTTTTTTACTATTTACTAGAAAATGGGTAAAGTTCATTTATACCCTTATTTGTTTTGAAAGGAATCATTCCGTCATTTTCCAAACAAGGCACTTTTAACCTTTTCGACAAATTTAAGGTAAGAATGTCTTTTTTTAACTTATACGACGGGTGTGGCTATTTACCGTCGTTATAAAATCATCAAAGCTTCCCTTGAAAGATTATAAGAATATTTTCAATGTAAATGTTTTATTTTATAATTATGTGTCTTTTAAATGATTTCAAAATGAATATTTTAAGAATTTGTGAAAGGTACTCTTTATCAAGATTATAATTTTAAATTTTTTAAAGATTTATCTTTATAAATCTTTTAATTAATGTCCATGTTTTCAAAATGATTTTAAGGATTTTTTTATATGGACATGAATGTTTTGAAATGATATTTATTTTCAAAAGTTTCAAAGTGGTATGGGACAGATTGATTCAGAAATATATTTTAAATTACTTCCTTTATAAATATGTGACTTTTCAATGATTTCGAGGAAAGAGATATTTCTATCAAATTGTATTTATTTCATCTATGTCAACATCATTTGATGGATTTTATGCATATTTGAAGTTGATTTATTATGATACAAAAGTTTTGTATTGTATTGAAGGTTTTGTGATATGTTTTACTGTGGATGTGTTATTTTTATACCATTCATGGTTTATAGAGAAAGTATTGACATTTTGTATGCTAGTTTTAATACAAATGTTTATGTTATGTTTAAACCTTTTCATATGGGAATGCATTGGAATTTTTAAGTGATGGGTGGAGCCCGCTATAGCTCCTCGATGCATCGGTAGGTCTCATGATACAAACCAGTGTCTTGGCATAAGGCCTTGGAAAAATATTATTTGTAGTCTTGGCACGAGACCTTGGCTATGTGGTTATGATAGTCTGGAATTATGCATTCCATCATTATGAATGTGGTTATTGATATTGCATGTGATTATTCGATTAGTAGAATATCCATGTGAATAAGTAAATGGAAATTATTTCATTTTATTTTTGTCAAGCTATGTTGAAGTTCAAGTTTAAAAAGATTTTGTTTTAATTATACTTTGCCTTGAGTATTTATGCTTATTTATGAAAGTTTCCACTGTATTGCTTAACCTTACAGAGCATTTCAGCTCACCCCTTTCTATGTTTTATTTTTCCCAGGATTCCAAGAAGTATATTGTGATTGATATGCAGGGTTAAGACAAAGGAATAATGGCATTCATAAAGAATTATTTATGTTGTTTTGTATGTTATGAAGTGTAATGTAACATTCATGTATGTAATCTATTTTACAAGACTGTTAAACTGATCGGTCCTTCGGGACTTGATTCCTTGTAATCATGCCAATGTATTAAAATAATGCACCGACTCTGGGTAACTGGGGTCGGGGAATTACATAAACCGTTGCTATAGGTCCAAATAAGTAACATATACCAACAGTTTTCCAAAAACCATTGGTATAGGTCATATTTCCAGTAGTGTTTTATGAACAGTGCTTCTTCTTCATTTATTTTCCTTATGTTTGGACCAAATTAATTACTAAGATGGATTTATGTCTAAAATAAATCATAAAGGATAATAGTAGGGATGTTTTTATGTAATTAGTTTTTTAATTTTATGATCGAAAAATCTTTTATGTTGTAATGAATAGAAGATAGTGGGTGGTCTTTTATAAGTATGGGGAATGGAAAACGTGTAATTTTCTGAAAATATTAGATCATTACCACATTTTTATAGTAAAAAATTTTCCATTATGGAAATGTAATTATTATATAATTTACGAGGTCTAAATATGGCCATAAAATGTGTTTTTGAAAAAAATTTGGATAATTTTATCCCTTATATTTTCTGTTTAACCACTTGATAAAAACGTTTTTACATTTATCATAAAAAATAATTTTTACTATTTTTACTATTAATGTCTTGATAAAATTAATTTGAATATATTATATAATATAAATTATACTTATTTCAAATATTTAATCCATTTTTCCAAATTATATTCCTAAAAGTGGATAATTTATATTCAAAATTAATTATGCAGACGTAATGAGAAAACATGTATTTAAAGGGAAATTTTCCAAATGTTTACAAAGTGTTTGTATCTAAATTCAATATATGATTGATTAAAATGACTTAAATTGGATTAATAGATACATTTTTAACCTAATATTAATTTAAACCCAATTTATAATATAATTTCAATTTAAAAAATAAATATATGAAAGGGAATTATTCAATTAAAATTCAGAATATTTCACTATTCAAAAAATAAAAATCATTTCATAAAGTTATCATAAATTAAATTGAATATAATATTCAAGTAAATATTTCAACAATTATTTTTATTTATTAAAATAAATTTTTTTAAATTATTAAATTAAATAAATCATAAAAACCTATGATTATGAAGAAAAACTCAGTTTTTTTAAAGTGAATTTTTAATGCGCCAAATGATTTTATATTAACACTAGGTCCAGAAATAATTCTCATATGAGAAAGGATTAAAATTTATCAACATATAATCTATAAATTTAATTTAAAAAAATAATAAATTTGTGATTATTTTTATTTATTACAGCAGAGAAACATTATGTACTTAAAAATAGCTTTTAGAAATATCATTTTTTAACCATAACAAAAACTTAAACTAAAACCCATTATAGAGTGGATTAAAATTTAATTAAGATGACAAAATATTAAAAAATAGTAATTATGTTACCTAAAATTATATTTAGACATTTAATGTACTTTATATATTGAAAAGTAATGATAGTTTTACAAAAATCTACATTTTTCACTATTCACTAAAAATCTAATATTTTCTGAAAAATATAAAACATTCATCATGGGTTTATTCTGATGCATTGATTAAAAAATTTAATCTAATCTAATAAAATAAATTTTCTAAAATATCAATAAATTTATTATATTATATTCTTATAAAATACACTGAAAATCAGTTTTTGAGGAAAACAAATTTTTAAGAATATAACTACAACACCAAAAATTGATTGATTATTTACTAAGAAATTATAAAAAATTTTAAATTGATTATGAAATTTTAGGTATATTTCATAAACTAGATATTATTATTCATACCCTCCAATCTAATGGCTTAGTTTTAATGGTCATGTTTAAAATAATATTACTTCGTGGTTCATTGAAGATTAGTTTTAGTTGTCATGCACACTCTTGTAGAAACACATTACTTCATGTAACATAAGATAAACATGGTGTTACATATAACACAAGATATACTAACTTTTGTGTGTGACACAAAATATCAAAATGACTAAATCTATTTGATATAAATCATTAAAAAAATCATGGTGTGGTATATTCTACCCCCTATAAAATTAATTTCTCCCTTAAAATTCATCTCAGTCATCAAAGGATAAACATTGGAAAAACACTTTATAGAAAACCACAACAACAAATATAATTAATAAAAAATCCAAATGAAAAATTATAAATGGATTTTAATATTTCAACTCGAATAAAACATACTAGGTTTCTAAATTGGAGAATTGGAAGTGTAAACATGGACACAAAAGTGAAAAATAACACCTAAAAACCAATGGCGAGTGATATAAAACAGTAATCATAAAAATTTTTGCCATTCATATATGGTTAATGACGAAAAATACATAAACAAAAGATTCCTTACTAATGTGAATTAAATCCTAAATAATTATGATAATAGTACAACATTTTATTTTAACATCCATTTCCTAATATTGAATAATATTTAGAAAAAGACATACTTAATTGATTCTATTCCACTTCATAAGCACAATCTCATTTTTTTGTTGTGAATTGATCAGTTTAGAATTCATATCTTACTCCATGAAATTAAGGAAAAACTTTTATTACTAAAAAAACTAACTATCATAAAATCCATAACAATAAAGATCACAATTTCATATATATTTACTTATAATAATAACATAATGGTTAGTACATGTTATGCGTTAATTTAATGTGTTGAAATAACACATTAATCTCTAAACCCCCATAAAATTTTCTTAATAAAATATTACATAAATGGTTAACCATGTTTCCCTGCAAAAATAAACAAAATTATAAATAAGGTCACTAAATCAACATCACATTAATCCCCCATAAATCACAGTATCCCTTTATAGTCACATACCAATTGTGAATACCTCCATCATCTATTGTCTGGAAACATGGTAATAACATGAATTACCCTAAAACCTCAATGAAAAAATTTATTCTTCATTATACATTGAATAAAACCATATAATACCGAATATATTCCATAGATTCTATGAATTTGGATATACCCTCAATGATAACATAAAAAACTTTGTCAACAAAATCCTTTATCAATTATATGGTCATAAATACAATACAATGTCCATTATTCATATAAGTCATCTCATTATCCAAACTAGACATTCATTTTTCAAAATCATAAAAATAATGAGGGTTACTTATACATAATCAAAGTATAACTTTTCAATTAAATAAAAAATATATAGAATCAGTTTCATTTAACATACTGTTGAATCTCTTTAATAAAAAACTATTTTTCAATAATCCATTGATGTTTTATGATTCTAATAACCGAAATAACACTTATAAAAATACAAATTTTTTATCCCAATTCAGAAATTCATCAATCACTACACATTCACCATGCTCTATTTAAACAATTCCTATATCTTATTTCATAACACTTCTACCTTTCATATGTCATTTGTAGTCACTTTATTATAAACAATTTCACCATTACACATAAAAAAATGATTATATTTTTCATCACCCATCCCATTAGGATATATATTTTCATAATTACCATTTTCTCCACATTTTAAACATTAAACAATCAATTATAAGTTATTTAAAAACATTATTCCTATCAATTTATTTAATAAAACATTTTATTTTTTTCCTTTATATTTACGTAAATTGGGTCTTTTTCTTATTAAAACATTATTGATAGATTAAAAACTAAATCTTATATACTCCATTTTCTCTACCATAAGTAAAATTATAAAAATTTATCCTTATCTTCTTTAGTGATTCAGAGTGTATCATAAGGTTTACATTGTTAATCTTGTTTCCTGATAGCTTATTATGCCTAACCACTACATCATTTACTCCATTAATCATCCCATTTAACTTCTCATAAGTAAATTTTCAATCAAATTCAATTTTATCCCACTTCCTTCTAGTTTCCACCATCGGAATATACCAAAAATCATAGTGTGATCAAGGTTAATTATAGTATAAAACCACATAATAATGAAAATACACTTTTAGGATTTCTAAATTAAGACACAATATTTTAAATCTAGGGAATCATAAACTTAAATTATGTTATTCTTAATCATGATATGTATAAATCCATCATGATGTTTCATAACAAGTTTATATATTTCCATGCCCTAACCCCTAGGAGTGTCAAATCATGTGTACATCACAGATCTTTGTCATGTACCAGGTGACAATCCAGTTCAACTCAATGCCCCCAGTTTGGAGTTATTACCCCTGGATACCTCTATAATAGAGACAGAATAATATATAGTATCCATATATGGATGTAATTATTTCTAAACTACTCATTCTATTCGTTGCCAAAATTCTCGTATTTTTTCCCAGACATGGATTCATACATAAACTTATCCTAAGAAATATCCCTTTTCATATCCTCTAAAATATACCTAGGTATCTCAAAAATACTATCTTATCCAAGTTTTTAAAGGTTAAATAAACCATTCATTTTGTACCATCTATAGTGACCTTTTATTTTTATACATGGATGTTTCATCTTTTTAGATGTATATTCATTATATTATATAAATAAATGCCTAAGGATTGTAATTGATTAGTTCTATCAAAAAGTTGTAACATAATAATCTTAATTCCTGAAAGATCTTCAATTTATCCCATAAATATCTTCCCCTTTAGTAATAAAACAAAAATTCAATCTTCATAACCTAGGGAAATGATACATAAGAAAAGGTGACCTCAGGTGCTCAGTGAGGGTAAACAAAAAATATAAATAAAAATAACATAACACAATGGTATGAAAACATGAGCATAAAATTTGAAAACAACACCATTCATATCAAATTTAGTAATCCAAATTCATTAAATAAATATTAGTAGTTAATAATAAATGAATAATATTACAAGGACACTCTATGGGTAATATTAGCATAAGAAATGGAATTTTTACACACACATATGTATGGAAAATAATATCCTTAGTAGTAATGTCTCAATGAAATAATTATATTGTCACTCTAAGGATTTATAAACCTCTTTAGTAGAACACACCATGATCCCTAGTTTTATACCTATCCATATAGTGTAATGGTTATCCACCAAACATGATATTAATCAATATTCCCTCCCAATACTATCAAAGCTAAAAATCTCCCCTATAAAACTGAGTTCCCTCCCCATTCAAGTCATGTAAAACTCATTGGATATAAATCATTACACAATAAATTATAGGGGGATATAGGATTCACCCATCAAGTACTTTAAAGTGACTTCTATATATGGTTATAAAAAAACTACTATCATTGGTTATTATGTCACCACCATCACATAATGATAATCATACATATGTGTTCCATATGGTTATTAAACATTCATCATATCATGACCCATGAAATGAAAAGAGTGTCACAAAAATTTAATCATATCATAAACCATGTAAAGTAATAGGTTTCATATTAATTTCATCATATTATCATAGAAAAACTTTTGGTTAGAATTGGTCTCTATATAATAATAAAATAATATATTTTAATAACATAACATATGTCTCAAAGATGAAAAAATGAGATATAAATCCCATATCGCATTAGTAATTATTTGAATCTAGATTATAAGGAAAAAATGAAACCATATGAAACATAAAATATCATTAAAATAATTTTATTCATGATATAAATGTAAAAGTTGTAGTATATATACCAAGAAAAAAATGAGTGGTGAATTTGCGTATTTCCCTCTAAAATAAAAGACAAACTTGAAATCCCAAAATGATTTGGTAACTTTTGAAATGAAAACCCCATGAAAGAGAGGCCATACAATAGATATTAAAATTCATATAATTTTAATTATTATAATTATAAAATATATTCATGGGAAGAATATGCACAATATAAAAGTAACATGTGGAAAATATGAAATTTGTCACTTAAAAAATAATTGTGACAGAAATAAATATACTATAAGTCTCGACATACATCACTCTTTTTAGAAAATAATTTATAAAAAATATAACTTTATTATAAATTTATTAAAGAACCATACATATTTTTATATTGAACTATATATGATTTAATTTTGTCGTTATATTTCCCATTCATTAATGGTTCCATATTGAAGTTGTATTTTGGTAATAAACGCTTTGTTTTTCAAATATGTTTTGATTTTCTATTTAAGGACCAATAACATTGATCGGGATTCCATAATATCAAGAATAATAATCGTGAAAAATTAACATATTTATACATAAATTATAATTTAAATACTAATAATAAAACATGATTTTTGAGAAATGAAGGATGTTATGATTATGGAGATGTTAGGTCATACTTACAAATGACTAACTTTTATTTTTTTCTCAAAAATAATTATAAGTTAAGTAAAATATTTTATTCAAATAATGGTAAAATTATAATTTCACAACCCATCCCCCTTGGCTCGTGCCATGACTACCCCAATCCCACCTTTTATAAGTCACTAAATGACAACTATCACCAAAAAGGAATATCCCATAAAACGGAAGGTAATTACCTTTAATCTTTTACACATCCACAAAGCTCAAACTGTGGAAAGAAAAAAATGTAAATAGCAAATTTCAAAGAGGAAACTACTTATATTATAGTATAGTAGAAATTATATAAGCATCAAAATACAAGCCCAAAATAGAAAAAGAAAGTATTACATGCATGGTCCAGCAACTCAAGACCCTACCTGAAGGGTAGGTGAAAGTATATGCCTGTAGTTGTAGAAGTACGCTCGTCTGTCCCATGTCATTGAGAACCACCTAGTCTTGGACAACCAAGGTCTCCATTGAAGCATCGATAACCTGCAAGAGATACAACAGGTGCGAGCGAAGCCTATGTAGGTTTGAGTGACACAATACTCCGTAAGTATCCCAAACCACAAAGGAAAGACCACAAATGAGGACCACATAACAAAAACAAACAAGAAAGACTTCTCACTCTAGTTATAACTCAAATTATAGAAATTAATATTATCATTCATAGAGATGTTTCTTCTTGTATTATTGAGGGACTCATCCTTGATGAGACACTAAGGTCACCTCACTTGACTACTGGACCACTAAGGTCTGCTCGTTTTCAGAACAACTAAGGTACTCTAATCTTCTGAACCACTCAGGAATGCTCTCATAATGAACCAATGAGACATGCTAATCTTGATAAACACAAAGTTACAGTCATCTACTAAAACAATGAGGTACGCTCGTCTGCTAAACCACTGAGGTATGAACGTCTGATGAACTACTAAGGTATGTTCGTGTGATGAACCATTATGTTATGCTCATCAATGGAACCTTTGAGGTATGCCTCTCTACTGAACCCCTATGTTACACTTGTCTGATGACCCACTAATGTACACATGCCTTTTGAACCAATATGGCATACTCGTCTACAAAACCACTGAGGTGCGCTCTTCATAGCCTTCGTGTCACAGCCAACTGTAGGATTCCTGCTCTCTGATGCCCTGGAAACATGGAGAATATACTCCTCAATCCATCATTATTATCTCTACAATCACAGAATATCACTTAGAGTATTCCTAATGGAAAATATTATTTCAAGGGTCTCCACTCCATATAAGGTGTGTTAATATGAAACCTGTTCTGAATGATATTGGCATTTTAGTGAATAGCGACTGGTTGCATATGGACCCAGTCAGACCAACCCGACCAACCTAGTCTGGGGGTCCTGCATTACTCAAACCAGTTCGGGTGACCCATACCAACCTATTTGGGTCTAGGCTGACTCAGTCTGGCCTGTCCACTAGGCCAGGATCATTGGTCCTTCCTAGATCCAGCATAGTTTGGTTGTGGGTCTAGCCTGCAGGGTCGCCAGGAGACCCAATTGTTTCCAGCTCAGCCTACAATTGTGGGTCGGTTCTTTCCATAGCCTAGTCTACCCAGAAGCCCCATCCACCCCATCAGCCCAGCCCTTAAATGTGGGACAATATTCTTCCATCCCGAATGCCCATGGAATCCAAGGTGTGCCGCCATGCAGCCAGCTGAGGTCGGGCACCTCCTACCCACAGGTAGTCCATCAGGGACTGCATACCACCTGCTCACGACAACCCGCATATTCTTTCCACTCCTCCGACACGGTGCTCAAGCGGTGCCACCCATCTTCACCCCCATGGTTCCAGCTGGTCGTGGCCTCTTCTACCTCAGCACACCGTCGGGGCGCGCTACCTCCCACCCGCGGCCGCCTCTGTGTGCCACCGGGTCCGCTCTTGTGGTTCAATTCTTGATCTTTCCATGCCCTAAAACATTTCAATTCACCACCATCCCTATTACATCCTCGAGGTCTCCTTTCCATCTATTTGGGTGTACGATCACAAAGAACACACAAATGCCCAAATGAAACAAACCATCCTCTGTTCGTGTTAGCTCTGATTTGTTCCTGTTAGCGGAAACATGAAGAATATAAATAAATCCATATGATTTTACTCCAATTGTCATCCCACAAAAAATTTTACCAACCCCACATGAAAATATATTCACTAATAAAATTTTTAGAGATTTTATATGCATTCTTTGTTTGGAGGGGATAATAGGGGAAAACAATTCACTAAGAATTTAAACCCCTTCATCAAAAGTGATTGTTGGTTGAGGAAGAATGGGATCCCATGCCATTTTTCATCATTCCTAATTCATATCCCACTATTTTTGGTGATTCATACAATGGTGGAGGAATATACGTTTGTTTATCCTCACTGCCACCCAACAAAGTCTTAGAGAAATCCCAGGATTGTTCTATCAATCTTACATTGGTTGTTTGGATATTAATTGATAAAACCTAAATTAGAATTTCTTTTAAGCTTTGTTGCATGGTCATTATGATGACTTATTAATGAGATTCATTTTCACCTCATTACTGCACCACAGTGCTGATGTTCCGTTGCACTACAATTATGAAAATATATAAAATAACTTTTTATTTTATTTTATTTTTATTTCGAACCATCCAAAAATTGATGTTAACCCTAGAACATCACCATTCAAGGTAAATCTATTCCTAAGGGAAGAACTCCCTCACGATCTCAATGGTACTCTCATATTTTCTATATGTTGTACCATTTTTGAGTTATAAGGAATTTGAAATTAAATAATTGGTACATAATTATTTTATTTACGGCCAAAAACAACTTTCTGATGTTGTCCCATGTGGGACAATGTTAGGCCTTTTCTAGGTGAATCCCAGTTCTCTAAGTTCAATAGTGCCTTCTGATTTTTGATCGGGGCACCAGTTTGAAAGATACCAAAACCTTCATTCACGTTTATTTAAAGAACATTAAAAATAGTCCAAAAATACATTCTATCCACTTAGGGCCTCATAATTACATGTCTTCTCTGATCTTGGTCTCAAAATAATCACATATAATTTAAAAAAATTAAATGAAATTATGGGGAAATTCCTCACTCCCCCTTTTAGGGTATTATGTCCTCATAATCCTACACAAGACCTAATCAAAAAAATTAGGGTGCTGAAAAAATAATTAATCTTCTCTCTCAAAGTTGCTCTCCTGAAGATTCCCTTTTTCTACCAATGAACATGCACAAAAGGAATCGATCATCCACGAAGGATCCTCTTCTATCGATCCTCTATCTAAACTGGTTAATCTGTGAATGTTTCCCAGTCGTCAATCTCTAAATCGTCGTTGTCGATGATGTGATAAGGGACATTAATGAAATTACTCAATTGGGATACTTATAAATCATAATGAAACTTTTATAACTATGGTGGTAGAGCCAAGCGGTACGCTACCTAACCCACTCTACATAGTATTAGGAAAGGCCTCATTAACCTCAAAGATAACATTCCACCCTGACCAATTCTATATATCCCTTGATGAGGAGAGACCCGTAAGAATACATGGTCCCCATCTTCTAACCCTAAGGGTTGTTGTTTCATATCATTATAGGAATTCCTTCGTGTCTCTATAGTCTTCATCTACTCTCAGATGACCTTCACCTTCTCAGTGGTAGCATGTACTATCTCTAGACCCATGAGTGATGACTCCCCTAGGTCTATCCATCAAAACAATTACCTACATGGTCATTGGTATTGTATCTTGAACAGTGTCATAAAAATGGTTGAGTGGTAGCTGTTGTTGTACGCAAACTCCACATGTGGTAGGTGGTACTCCCCACTAAGACCCAAATAAAGAATTCAAGCATATTCATGTCCTCCAAGGCTGGTATGGTCCAGTCCATCAATCCATTCGTCTGTGGGTGAAAGGTTGTTCCCAAGCATAGTTGTGTCCCAAAAACCTCCTATAATCCATTCCACAATTGGGACATAAAGCATGCCTCACAATCTATGACTATTTTAAATGGGACTCCATGGATTCGAACTATCTCTTGCACCTAGAGGCATCCCATGATCTCTACTGAACTATGCTCTCAAATGGGTTGGAAGTGGGATGACTTGGTTAGTCATTATACGATCACCTAGATGGTATTGTTCCCCTTGGATGTATAGGGTAATCCCATCATGATTTCCATTGATATCCCATCCCATTCCACTTTGGTACCTCGAGGGGTTGTTTCAAACTTTCTAGGACCTGGAACCCTTCCCATGCCAACAAGGGAGGCATTAAGAGGTAAACTATATGACTGCTTTCTTCATCCTCAGCCACCAATATTGATTTCGGCGGTCCTGTTACATCTTCAACACACCTGGATGTACTTCTAAAGGGGATGTATGGAAATCCCCCAATGCTTCATCCAAAAAATCAACAGGTACTATGGTTCATCCTGTGAAAAGGTTGATGTGCTCCCCACCTTTAGAATATCCATTAGGGGCATACCATGTGGACATATGGGCATGTGTAGTCTCACAACATGCATCTCTGTGTTGGGTCTCCGAGACTCACATTAAAAGTGGATGGGAAAACACTATCAACTAAATATAAGTTTCCTTATCTCTATACACAAGGGATATCTAATGTGAGGCTAGCTGCTCTGAGGCCTCGTTCAGAAGTTCTGAACTCGGTCTCCACCTGAGAGAATCTTCCACCACGTTATACTACCCATGAGTATAGACTATCTCGATGTCATAGTACTAGATTAAATATATCCCACATCATTGTCTCAGGTTAAGATCCTTCATAGAAATGATATACTTGAGACTCTTTTGGTCATATTAGATGAAGAATCATTCTCCCTTAAGGTAGTTTCACCACATCTTCAGAGTGAAGACTACTGCTTCCAACTTAACATTGTGAGACAAATAGTTCTACTCGTATAGTTTAAAATGTCTTGATCCATAAGAAATCACTTCATTCCCTTGCATCAGGACACAAGAAAGACTGGTTCCTGTTGCATCACAACACACCATGTAGTCGGCGAGCTCCTCAGGAAACCCTAATATAGGAACACTCTTCAAGATCATCCTCAGCTACTGAAAGATCTGATGGCATCCTTCGGTCCAAAGAATGGGTTTTACCTTCTTCATCAACGCTGTCATGGGTGCTGAAACTTTGGAGAAGTCTGGTACAAATCTCTAGTAGTACCCCTTCGACCCAAGGAAACTTATTACCTTAGTAATTCTCTTCTGAGGCTCCAAAGAAAGCACTGCCTTGATCTTAATTGAATCCACCACAAATCCATCCTCTGAGATGACAAGTCCACAAATATGACTTTTCTTATATAGAACTCATAGTTTGATATCTTTCTGTAAATATGGTGCTCTCAGAGTGTGTCCAGAACCATCCTCGGCTGTATCATGTGGTCCTCGTTGGACGTTGAATACAATAAGATGTCATCAATGAATACCACTACAACCTGGTATATATATGACTAGAAGATGCTATTCATTAGAATGATGAACACTGTTGGAGAATTTTCCACGTTAAAAGAAATCAATAATTACACGTAGTGGTAGTAGCTACATCTGAAAGTCATCTTCTAGATAAATTCATCTCATAATCCAATATGGTGATAGCACTATCTGAGGTCTATCTTAATGAACCATCTCCCTCCCCTCTGATGATCAAAGAGTTCATAAATCCTCAATAGTGGATTCTTGTTTTTCATGTTCACCTATTTTAGGTGTTGAAAGTCTACACATAACCTCAAGCATCTGTCTACCTTTTGGAAAACAACACATGGTATTCCAACGGTGAAACGTTGGGCCTTACAGACCCCTTCCTCTAAATCCTTCAATTGTATCCTCACCACCTGGAGCTATGAGGGAGCCATCATATATGTTGGGGTAGATATCAGTTGTAATGTCTAGGATCCAAGTGCTTCCCAATGGTGCCCCGAACCTGTCTAGTCACATAACCTCAAGTGCATTTACCCAAATTCCAGAGTCTACTGACTAGCAGTGAGGCCCAAGATATGAAAATGGTAAATCTATTCCCCCATTGGAAGAGTATACACAGTAGAAAATAAATAGTAAACAATAGAGGATTCAGTAATACAATACAACAGAAGAAAACAGTGGAAGAATGATATTAATAAAATAACTAGAGTATATATATATATATATATATATATATATATATATTAAGTGATTCATGTCACATGTTTCTAGGAAATTTTCCAAACAAGTAAAAATTATGTAAATTAAATAAAGAAACCAATGTATATAAAATAATGTAAACTCCAATAGTATCGCAAGCCTCATCATGGTCCCATTTTCTCCAGCTCCAACTGCAATCATGTACCTGATGAAGAAAGGATTTTTCCCTTATATACACCTACAATTAAATAATCATCATGGGTCCAAAACATGACCCAAATAGGGTGTGAGATGAATCTCAATATGCAACCAACAAAAGATATGTGCCTAACTATCAATGAATATATATACTAGGTAATATGAAAAATGATGCAATAAACTAGGTAGTAATAAATGGTAAACAATCCTACAATTTTATATTACATTGATTTAATATTTATAGATTATTCTACCCATTTAATCATGTAGCCTCAGAATATAGCCTAAGCTATGTATCCCCTATATATGTAACAAAACAGATGTCTTAGAAGACCATCTAAAAATCATGTAAGGCCGGGTCCAAGCTTGTGATTTGGATTGGTGGACTCATCATAATCATTTGAATATTCCTAAATGACTCCTTGGAAATGTTCTCTCAATCTAACCCCTCAAATATAACATAACATCAATTCATTTGATAACGACCCTCTGGGAATCTCTCACGGTCTATCCCATTTGGTCTAACATAGCATCAATCAATTAAATAACAGCCCACTTGGAAATATCTCATGTTCTAACCCTTTATTATAACCTAACATCAATTAATTTAAATGATGACCCTTTGAGATACCCTCATTGTTTAACCCCTTTGGTCCAACATATCATCAAGAAAAAATATAAACAAACACCTGGGGAAACTCTCATGGTCAAATCCCCCCAGGTCAAATATCTACACCAAGACTCTCACGACCCATTGTAAATAAAATGGATGCACCCTAAGTCTGCTTGGTCTGATGCTCTCATGGTATATTTGAAATATGGCCCATATATCATATCAACCGCCTCAAGTAATCAAAAACTACTACAAGGACAAAAATTCAAAATTAATTTCAAATGCATTTCATATAATCAAAAAAACTACATCCTAATCAAATAAGGCATGGAAAACAAGGTATGCCTCATAGGTAACCTAGAGAAACGGTCATAAACAATAAATCAAGGGAATGATCACCCATGGCGTATCCCATAAATAAGGTATATAAAATTAAGCATAAGCAAAACCATTTATCAATCAATAAAACCATAATTGGTAATAAACAGGTTTAAATTCCAAATCAAGAAATACCCCAAATGGGGGTAAGTGAAAATTTTATCATATATAATTCAAAGATGAACAAAAAAAGGCACAACCACCGACCTTGTTGTCGTATGATCTATATACTTGATATTTATCCCATGAATCATCCTATATTGTCATAGATCAATAAAAAGTTGAAAAAACCCAATCCTTTAATAACTAAAAAGAGAGGTTGAATTTGGAATAGAGGCTCTATGGGTTTTGAGAACTCACCATTTGGATTACAATGTACCTGAAAATGTCTCAATCATAGTTCAGATGGATAATCGAAAGGGGTTCATAGTTCATTGGCCATTCTATCGCACCCTTATACGTAACATGACTAGAAGAAGATATTTCCAAAAATTAGATGTGAAACACCCCAAAATGATAAAGGGTTAAATAAATAAATGATATGACTCATATCAGCTTGTTGAACCTTCATTTTAGGGAGCCTACCTGAGTAGAAATCCATAGTTAAGCATTCTTGGTCTGGAGTAGTGATCGGGATGGGTGACCTTCTAGAAAGTTTCCCAGGGTGTGTGGGAATGAGGACAAAACATAATGGAAAGACCTATGTTGGAATGTGGGGAAATTCATTTGTTAGATGACCCATTTGGGCATGCTGGTGGGCCCCAGGGGGGCCATGTGTCTACAGGGAAAATGGTGGTTCCTGGAGGTCCAATACCCGAAGGTCATGTTTTGGTGAGGTGTTTGTGTTTTCACCAGGACCATGTTTTCACATTTCGTATCCGAGGTGGTACCTAGCCATAAGTCTGGTACACTACGTGGGTTGAGATGTAGGGCCCACAACACGAACGATGTTCTCTAAATAGGGGTGATTGTAACACCCTAGAATGATAAATGGTTAAATGAGTAAATGATATGACTCATGTCAACAAGGAGAACCTTCCTTTTCAGGATCCAACCAGATTAAAACTCCACACTTTAGCAAGCTTGGCCTAGATTAGTGATTAGGATGGCGGACCTTCGGTAACATTTCCCAGGGGGTGTGTGAGTGATGACAAAACACACTGGAAATGAAATGTGTTGGCCTGTGGTGATAGTTATTAGTCAAATGACCCGTTCGGGCACGTGGGTGTCCCCCAGGTTGGGGACCACATGTCTGTGGGGAAATTAGTGGAACCTAGAAGGCCCAGACCTGACAGCCATGTTAAGGAGGGGTGTTTGTGCTATCACTGGGACCCAGTTGTCACAAGATGAAACCATGCTCTGATTTATCAAATAAAATCAAAAATACAATATGTGTTCTTTAAAACATAAAACCATATAGAATCCTTAATCGAACCTCGACTTAAGTGGTCTACCAGGTCACCACCCTGCCATGTACTCAACTATTACCTGGTCTGTATGGGGAATTATAGGTACACGATGTGTAGACATAAGAACACGGTGTGTACATAGAATTCCACATACTTACCATTTAAAAGTTGAGTACATGGTTGGGTGGTGACCTGGCAGACCACTTAAGTCTGGGTTCGATTAGGGATACTACATGGTTTTTTGTTTTAAATAACACATAGTGTAGTTTTGATTTTATTTGAAAAATCAGTGCAAGGTTGTGTCTTGTGAAAACTGGGTCCAGGTGATAGCACAGACACCCCTGCCTTAACATGCCCGCCGGGTCCGAGCCCGCCAGGTACCCCCAGTTTCCCCGCAAACTTGTGGTCCCCACATGGACATGTACACAAATGTTACATGGTCAGTACACGACATTTTAGGTACACGCCATGTACACATAAGTACATGGTGTGTACTTATAAAATACCAATTTCTTTCTTTTTTTGAAAAATTAACCCAAAATCAATATCCATACATGAAAAGAAGATATGGGTTCTCACAAACATCCCCCGTTAAAGAAATTCATCCCTGAATTTCCTTTATATGGGTAGTGAAGAATAATCTTTGAAAAACTCTAGGCGTTGTAATCGTACATCAGCCTCCCTCTCCCAAGTCTCATCCAACACTCACATGTGCTTCCATAACACCCAAAAAAATGAATAGACCAGCCATGGAGAATAATCTTGTTGTGATACACAATTCGAATAGGGTGCTTCTAAAAGGATGCATCCAGCTCCAACTCAACCTCCTCAGGTATAAAAACAAGAGATTTTTCTGAAAAGTAACATTATAGATCATATTCATGATAGAAATCGTAAAAATCTTGGTACCTTTAAGGTAACTATAACTGATAGGTAACTAGCCCAACTCACACCAAAACCCCATATGGCCCAACGTATCTCGGTGAGAGCTTACTCGGTCTCATAATTCTTCTGTGTCCCAACCTCAGTGAGACACAAAGGAAACATTCATCTCCGACCTCAAAGTATAGAGTTATTCTATATTAATGAGCATAATATTTCTTCTGATATTGTGTATTATTCATCCTATTTCAAGTAAAATCCACATTCTCAATGGTCTCCTAGACATGATGTGGTCCCGGAGTAGCTTCCTCTCCTACCTCCATCCAAGTAGGGGTGGTTGGTATTCATTACCATACAAATACACATACTTTTCCATCTAAATCATTGTATGAAAGATATTATTGTATAAAAACTCCACCTGGGGTATGTGTCTCTCCCAGGAGCCCCCAAAATCCAAGAATCATGCTCAAAGTGTGTCCCCAAAACCTAAATCATGTAATCGGGCTGCCCATTTGTTTGTGGATGGTAACTTGTACTCAAAAGTCTCTGTGTACTAAATGCTATCTGTAGTCCCTTATAGACATGAGAATAAAACCAGTCATCCTTGTCTAAAATGATGGAGTGAGTAATCCCATGTAAATGTACAATCTCTCATAGGCACAGCTTTCCAAGATCATCAACACTAATTGTTTCCTTGATCGATAAGAAATTTAAAACCATCGTGATCCTATCGATAACAACCCAAACCACATAATTTCCTCAAGGAGACCTTGGTAAAATAGTTATGAAATCCATCATGGCATCATTCCAGATCCACTCAAGAATGTGTAACTATTGTAAAAGAACTACTATTCACTGATGCTCCTCCTTCGCCTACTGACAGGTGAAATATCTCATAACAAAACTAGCTACATACCTATTCATGCTTGGCCACCAATAAAAACTATATAAATCTCGATACATCTTGGGGAAACTATGATGAACTTACCATACTAGGGAATAAAAATCACACATCAACTCTTCATGTATGTCTGTTGACACCCATATGCATCCTTGAAAATAGAAAACATCATCCTCACCTACAGTCCACCATAGAGTATGGTCCTAAACTAACACACTCTCTCATAGAACTAGGCCTTTATATTCTTATAGGTTCCACATTTTCACTTGATCTAGTATGGTAGAGTTAATAGATATAGAATAAGAAATCACCTTCCATTTCGTTTTATTAACCTCAAAATTTATCTCATAAAACAGATCCATAAGATGCCACACACTACTAGCCTCATAATCTACCGGTATCTAAGTCCTCCAACTCAATGAATCATCCATTGTGTTTCCTTTCCTAGGTAAGTAGTCAAGATCAAAGTAAAAATACTAAATATACTTAACCCACCTTCACTGTCTCAAATTCCGATCTCGCTGAGTAAGTATATATTTATGGATTGTTTGATCTGTGTATACCACAACTCGCTCTCCTAAAAGAAAATGTCTCCAATAATGCATAGCATGCACAACTACGGATAATTCGAGATCATACATCAGATAATTCCTCTCATGTGGCCGCAACATTGAAGACCCATACTCAGAAACTCCATCACCCAACATAAGAAAAACCCCCCTGATATCTGATTCATCTCAGTAAATGATATAACTCTTTCCAGGATCCCGAAAAATCTGGATTGATGATGAAGTCAATCTACCTTTCATCTCATTAAAGGCTAAATCAGAAGAATATTTCCAAAAGTACATCAAACCCTTATTATTTACACATATAAATGGAACTTCAATGTTTGGAACGTCATGAATAAAGCCTTTGTAGTAACCAAACATCCCCAAAAAATTCTATACCTCAAAGACATTCTTCGGCTGCTCCTAGGAAACTTCCACTCTCACCTTCTCTAGTTCTACTGATAATATTGTCTCTAATATTACCTAACTCATGATGTGTTTATAATCCATCCAAAATTGTCATTTTTCGAGCATAGAATATAACAAATACTCTCTTGGTGTACTCTATACGATCTCAAAATGGATTTCTTTGTTCTGTCGAGTATGAGATTACACCAAGATATCATCCATGAAGACTAACACAAAATAATAAATGTAAGTATGGGACACTTTGTTCATTAGTGCCATGAAAACTGTGAGCACATTTGTGATACCAAATGGCATAACCAAATACACATAAAGACCATACATGCTTCTAAAGGCTCTATAAGGTCTATCTAATGGACTGACATGAAAATGATGATAACTGGATCTCAAGTCAATATTCGAGAATGCTTGGGAACCTCAAAATTGATCAAAGATATCACCAATCCTCAGTAAGGGATATCGATGCTTGACTAACATCTGGTAAATCTTCTGATAATCCACAAAAATTCTGAGGTTACTATTCTTCTTCTTTGCAAAGTTGATAAAAGAACCCCTAGTCGAAGTTCTGGGTCAGATCAAACCCTTTTCCTACAACTCCTCTAACTACTTCTTGAGCTCTGATATCTCTGGTGTAGCCATCCTATAAGGTGGAATGAACACTGGTTCCACTCTTAGAATAAACTCAATAGAGAAATCCAATTCTTTCTCTAGAGGTAAACCTATAAATTTCTTTAGAATGAAATCTTTGAAACAATTCACCATTAGAGGAGAGTATATCAGCGAAGTATCCTATATATCTTGATATAGAACAGAAATCTAGGCTTTAAAACCACCTATCCCATGATTCTTGGGTCCATCTCTGCTCACAAGGACATCCAATTCTCCCTTGTGTATTAAAGATCTTCCCTCTGGTGATTTGAAACTCACCATACACTGATAGTAGTCTACAAAGACCTGAAAAGAGACCAACCAGTCAACTTGGTGAATAACAAAAAAGCCTATCATCTCTAAGACATAGAGTTACCATATGAAGTGGCAGACACAAACCACAAGAGGGAACTCCTTGCACTAACGTATACTAGTCATCTTAATCGCCAAAGAAGTTTATAGCATCATAACATCATATAAGTAAGTACAAAGAGATCAAGTCTCTCCAAAACCCAACCAGCTATACAATAATAGTATCCCCAGTATCAAAAAGTGCATAAGATAAAACTAAGGAAACTAGAATTGTACCTATAATGGTAGAGGGTTCGGGATCTTTCCCTTGTAGGGTCTCCTCTATTGCAAAAGTCTGACCTGCATCATAGCCTTGTGACCCGATATGGATACCCTGATCTAGTTCACTATTCTATTACTGAAAACATGTCATCTGACTACCATGACCATGACCACCTCCTCGACCTAAATGTCCTGACGAACTCCAGTTCCATAATAGATGATAAACTGGTGGTCCTTCCTCAAAATGTGGAGTCTTAATAGATCCCATCTCACTCATAGTTGGTTAGTACATCATGCAAAAACACTAAAGATGACCCATCATGCCACAAGATCAGAACTCAATGGGTCTCTCAGGCATCATGGTCTTTTGTTCCCACTCTTCCTAGACTAGTTGAACCTCACATGGATACCTGAAGAAACATCCTTGTAGTGCTTCATGCTATCGGTCGATGGAGTACTAGTGCTGGATGTCAAACTCGCATGGTTCACAACTCCAAACACCATTAGATAACAATCAGTAATCAATGCATGGTTAACTATAGTTGTAACCAAATTCAACCTGAAAATATTCACCTTTGACCATATGTCTAATTTTAGACAATCCTAAAACCACCTAGCTAGTGGTAACTGGTCACATTCCAAAACAGGTGTGAAGTGTTGAAGCTCTATAAAGCGAGAAGAATAATATATCACTGAATGAGCACCCTACTCTAAATGAATGAAATCACAGGTTTTTTCCATCAACATCTTGTTGTATATGTAATCACATGAGGCCCTCTAAAACTCTTCCCAAGCCATATCATTATGACTTCCTTTTTGTGAAGCAATATCCCATCATCTCTTTGTGGAATCTCGTAGCATGTATGTTGAAATCATCACCCTCTACTCAGTAGGTGTCTCTAGATGCATTGAGATAGAAAACCTGGACTCTAACCAATATTTTGTAGCCTTTGGTCCTCTATACCTTGAAAATGTTGGATTTTGATGCTGCTGAAATAGTTGCGTCAACATTGATATAGTCAGGACAGGATGTGGTGCTCTCAGAATATTTGGCATCATCCTCAAAAGTCCTTCATAGAACTGTGCATCCACACCTATATTCAGTATAAAATCTGATTCCAAAATGGGTACGACAAGAATATCTTTTGGTTGTCCATGATTTAACACTTCCTTTGTCTGATCACCACCCTATACCAAGTGTATAAATATAGAACGTCTTGGTGACTTAATTCTGCATGGTCTGGTTCACACCTCTGTATGAGAGTATCAAAGACTGAAAGTTAGAATTTAAAAGAAGGAAAAGAGATGTAAAACCTTCAAAATTTTTTCAAAAGAGGGTTACATGGAATATAGAACCACTACAGTCATGTTCTGTTAATCCTTAACGTGGGAATGTATCTCTGCCAACCTGGTCATGTAACACCCCATACACAAGACATTTTCCTCCAGAGACACGACATGTACATGAATATTCCCTCTTTCCCAAGTACATATAAATGTCTATAACTATACAGTTCTACTAGAATAATACTACATGGTGTGCACAATCGAGACCCAACATGTACTAAAAAATTTCATCCACCCATTTCATTAGTCACACAACAGAATACACAGTTGATTATTGGACAGTGTGTAGTCCTTGAACATGGTGCATTGTACAAAGCGATTACCAACCTCGTGTCTCTACTCATATAGTTAGTCAAATGGTCAAAAACTCCATGACAAGTACATATGGTACACAACATGTACTTATGAAAAGTAATTTCTTCATGAACAGAATAACACATGGCATGTGTTCATAACATCACATTCCATTTTTTCATGTTTTTCCAAATAGTAAGCCTCAAAATCTTATCTGGAAACCCAAAATCATAAAATTTCACCTTGGCATTCCATTTTTTGATCTGCGAGATCCCATAATCCTCTGGAATAAAAGTTTATAACCCTTATTCAAATCATATCCTAACAGAATTCAATTAAATTTCATACTTGATCAATAAAATTCTAATCCATGAGGTCCCATAACACTTCTGGGACAAAAGTATGATATCCATCCAAATAAAACATTACATATACCAATACCCTATGAAAATAGCAGGTATTTAAATCATACACTCTATCACAATATCATGCATATATAGCAGGAAATTTATCACAACAACATGGAATCACTAATGCACCCTAAATGACATGGAAAGAATGCATGGAATGTAATTTCTAAAAAGTACCTACATAATGCATGAGATGGAATACCCTCTTCTCATTAGGTTGAAATAGAATAAAACCTCAAATAATATTAATGATAATAATTCAACAGATTTGTATCACCCAATGGTGAAATCAAATCAACTATAACAATTACAAAACCAGAAAAATTGAAATATTCGAAATAGCTTGGATTTTCCCTATACTCGGTGTAGCTACTCCAGAACATATATAATTATAAAACTACATTTCTTTTTGATCCCTTTATAATGTTGCTAAATAGTCAGAAAAATAGTAAAATAAAACCTTGTTTGATACAACTTTATAACTTCTCAGATCCGGGTTCCACACAAAGGTTCCCAGAACTCGGTTCGTCACCTGACCTCAAGTGAAAAGGTTCCTCGAACCCAGTTTGTCACATAACCTCAAGCGCATTTCCAAATATTCTAGAGGTTGTTGACAAGCATCAGATGCCAAGGTGTGATAATTGGAAAACTATTCCCTCATTCAAAGATTATACACAACTGAAAATAAATAGTAAACAATAGTAGAAGTCTTAATACCATACAAAAAAACTAAACAGATGAAGACTTATAGTAATAAAAAAAAAATTCTCACACACATATATATATATATATATATAATTGATTCATGTCACATGTGTCAAAGAAAGAATCCAAAAAAGTCACAATTTAGGAAATACAATACAAAAACTAAATTACAGAAAATCAAGTAAACTCCAACAGCATCGCAAGCCACAGCTTCGTCCCATGGTCACCATCTCCAACAACAATCAAGTACCTAATTAAGAAGGTATATTTTCCTTTTATACACCTACAATCATATAATCTTCTTGGGTCAAAAACATGACCCAAATAGGGTTTGAGATGAATTAGAGTATGCAACCACCAAATGATCGGTGCCTAAATATCAGTGAATATATATATAGTAGGTAATATAAAAAAAATAAATCAATAATCATTGAAGCACTAAAAGGTAAACAATTATACAGTTTTCAATTACATTCATTTAGCATTTATCAATTATTCAACTCTTTGAATTATGTATCCCAAGGATCTATCCTAATCTCTATATCCCCCATCTATGTAACAAAAAAATATCTCAGGATACCATCTAACAATCAAGTAAGACTGAGTCCAAGATTGTTCTTTATCTTAATAAACTCATCACAATCATTAAAATATTCATAAATAACCCCTTCGGAATATTCTCATATTTTCACCACTTCGGACTACATAACATCAATTCATTAGATAAGGACCCTCTTGGAAGCTCTCACGGTCAATCCCATTTGGTCTAACACAACATCAGTCAATTAAATAATGACCCTTAGGGAAAGATCTAATGGTCTAACATTTTGATCAAACATAACATCAATTCATTTAAATAATGACCCTCTAGGAGGATCTCACATTCTAACACATTTGGTCAAACATAGAATCAATTAAAAATATATAAACGAACACATGTGAAATCTCTCACAGTCTAATCCCCTTGGGTCAAATATCTTCACCAAGGCTCTCAAATTCCAGTGTAAATAACCTAGAATCCCACTCTGTATCCTTGGTCCATGCCTCTCAAGGTCCATTGGAAAAACAATCCACAAATCACATCAAGAAGCTCATGTAATCTTAAACTACTACATGTATAAACATTCGCAATGCATATTGCATTCACTTCATATAATAAAAAAACACCATCATAACTAAACATGGAATGGAAAACAAGGTACGCCTCATAGGAAAAAAAGTCCAATCATTCATAAAAAATCAATAAATGGGAAACACATCCATAGGGTGTCCAATAAACAAGTTATATAAACTTACACATAAGAAAAAACACTTTATCAATCAATAAAAACATAACAGGTAATAAAGAGGGTTAAATTACAAATCAAAAAATATCCCAAATAGGGGTATGTGGCACATTTATTATATATAATATAAAGGGAAACAATTAAAGGTAGAAAAACCCACCTCGAAGGCTTACGATCGATATACTTAAACAGTGGCCCGTGAATTGGCCTAGATTGGAATAGATCTATAAAATGGTGAAAACACCAAACCTTGAATAAATCACAAGAGATTTTTAATTAGGATGAGAGGTTATAGAGGTTTTTTAGAACTCACTGGTTGGATTTCAATGCACCTGATGGTCTCTCAATCAGAGTTCGGATGGAGAATCAGGAGAGGTTCAGAATTTTTTCGTCATTCCATCGCACTCCTGTATGAACCATGGCCATAAGATGATATTTACCAATATGAGACCTGACCCCACTCTGATTTATCAAATAAAAATATATCTATAGATTGTGTTCTATAAAACATTATGTCTTGTAGTAGAATTAATCATCCCTTGACTTAAGTGGTCTACCAGGTCACCACACGGCCATGTACCCGGCCATTACACAGTTAATACATGGTTGTACGGGAAATGATAGTCACATGACATGTACACAGAAGTACACGGTGTGTACATAGAAATTACTAATTTCTTCTTTTTTCCTCAAAAGAACCCAAAATAAAGATCCATACATATAAAGAATATTTGTGTTCTTACATTGGTGTCATTACTAGGTATAAATCAATGCAGAAATCTACAACTATATGTGGAGGTAGTCCTAAAACAACCTCTAGAAAGTTTTCCTCATACCCATCCACCATTGTAGGTAAATGGGGACTCATCTCTTCCATTTCACCAAAGTTCATGATTGAAAATTAAGGAGTGATCATTTTCACCCACCTATATATGAGTCCATCCTACGATGCTCTAGTTTCCTTTTCTCCAATAAAGGAATACCTTGTCCCATATCTACAGACACACCAAACTGTATGCCTAAAACAGTTAATTTGGTAATGAATTGTTGATAGCCATTACATTACTAGAATGATGTCATAAGGTCTCAATGCCACTACTAGGAGATCCTAGTAGAAGCTCTCACCTCCAAGACTAAGATCACACTTCCAGCACCAGTGTGTGACCTTCGAATCCCTTCTCGTAGGAGTCTATAATTGTAAGGATTGAGCCAATGGCTCAATCAGAATCTCTGAGCTATGAACAATGTCTATGGTAAGGAAAGAGTGACCCAAACCTATTTATATAAGAACTAATGTTAAAGTGTAGAACACACATATTATACCTCATATCATCCTTGGGATGTTGGGATTGTAGGACTTGTTTTCTTTAAGTCAAGCCCTTACCTTGTTCACCTGCTCCTAGAGCCCACAGTTGACCACCTGGGGGTGGTGGTGGTAGTAACCCATGCATATTCCCAACTCTTGATGCTCCTCTTAATCCACTACCACATCCTCCATCTGGAAGACCACCTTGTTCCTATCACTACCACTACCTCAACAGTCCCTCAACTATCTATCAAACCTTTGTACTATGAGTATGAATATCCCGATCCACGTTCCCCTTTTTTCCAAATGTGTATAATAATTTTCTCCCATGACTAGTCCCTATTACATGGTAGCCTTGAACCATCGAACATGAGTCTAGGATCGTCCTCTGAATGGTATGTTCTGTTTAGGGCTCTACGTAATTTTTCAGCTACCCACCATGGATTACTTGGCTGCACATTACACAACGGTAGCTCCCACCATTGGTTCCTACTCAGTGAGAAATCTCTCAATTAGTATAGATCACATAAGCACCCAATGCTGCATAGGGATTCCATGGGAAATCATCAATTCTCTGATCTCTGATTGGAGTTCCTTCTCAAAGGATTGGGCCCTGAAGAAAGGGTCTCATACCATATCCCAGAGTAATGGGAGAGATCTATGAATCTCATAGAGTACTCAGCCACTGTCATGATTCTCTTTTGTAATTTAATAAACTCATGTATATGCACAGAGTGAGAATTCACAGGGAAGAACTCCTCCCTAAAAAGTTACTCGATGTTAGACCACATGGGGGATGTCCCCTTGTGATTATGGATGCTCAAACTCCACCATCTCCCTACCAATGCCTATAAAAGGATACATAGTAGAACCACCTTCTGTTCAAGTGGTGTCCTCACTAAGCAGTATACTCACTTCACTACCTCCATCCAATCCTTAGCGACCTGAGGATATATCTCTCCCCTAAACCGGATATGTCTCTGTCACTTGAACTCATGTAAGGTACTTAGCCTACATGCATCCTCTACCAGTAGTTTCAATAGTAAATTCTAACAAATGAGTGGTGGTATCATTTGGAAATCGCCTAAAGGTGGCATCTCAAGTAACGATACTTCCACCAATGCCTCATCGATCTATGGACCATCCTCATGGACACGCACTAGAATCATGGCTAGCTATTTGTGAGGAGGCCTCCTGAAAGAGATCAAGATGAATAATTTTTAATCGATTATACCTAGTGATCTTACTCTGAGTCAAATATATCATGAGAAGACTCTCAAGGATGAATGAAACAAGTGTTTTCATCTTCTAAGTTGGAAAGTATATTTCAAAGTCCTCGATTATAGTTTTGTCGACCACCACACAAATAATGGACTCTCTAGCCTGTAATCAAAACTCAAAACACTTAACATTCTTTCCCCATCAAAATTTTAAGACTCTTAGTTCCTCTGGATGAACCAAACTCCATTGATACCACATTGTCATAAACCATCCCCTAGGGGCTATGTCATGACTACTCCAAACCCACCTACCATAGGCTAGGGGATGGGAATTAGTACCAATAAAGACATGTCCCAAAAAAGGAAAAACATTTGAATTTAAACCTATACACACACAAAAAACTGAAAATGCAGAATTTGAACAAAACATAAACCACAAATGTCTCTAAGACAACTACAGAGAGTACAGTACAACTGAATGTACAAAGGATCCATAATACAAGCCCAAAACCGCAAAAAAATGTTCAAATTCCAAGATCCATCTTCTCAAGGCCCTTCCTACGGGGTAGGTGAAGGTATATACTTGTATATATATAATTATGCTCGTCTTTCCCGTATCACTGAGCACAAAATTTTCCCAGAACACCAAGGTCCCTGCCGAAGCTTTGATCACCTGCATGATACCTGGAACGTGTGGGAGAAACCCATGTATTGGTGAGTAACAGAATACACATTAGGGGACCAAATCCAAAAATGAAATACCAAAAAGAAGGACCACACAGGAAGATCACACAACAAAAACAAACAAAAAATAATGCTCACACAAGGCAAAACACAAAGTATAGAATGTAATATTATCAGTAATAGAGCTGATTATTCATGTAAAGCTGATAGAATCATCCTTGATGAGCCATGAGGTATATTCACCCAGTTTCTATACCACTGAGGCACAGTCATATTCAGAACTACTGAGGTATGATCATCAGCTGAACCACTCACGTATGCTCATCTGTTGAACCACTAAGTCATGGTCTTCTTCTGAACCACTAAGGCACGCTCGTCTGATGAACCACTAAGGTACACTCATCTAATGAACCAATGAGGTACGCTCATATACTGAATCACTGAGGTACACTTTTATGTTGAACCACTAAAGTACGCTCATCTGTTGAACCACTGAGGTATGCATGTCTACTAAACCACTATGGTACGCTTGTCTTTTAAAGCATTGAGGTACACTTGTCTGCTGAGCCACTTATGTACACTCTTCTTCTAAACCACTGAGGTAATATTGTCATAGTATTCATGTAACAACCAGATGATGAATTCCCACTCTCTAGAGAACTTGATTCCAGTAGATTCTACTCCTAATTCAATGAGTTGTATCTCTACTATAACAGAATATCACTTGTCTTATTCCAAAAGGATCGTCTTATCGCATGGGTCCCCACACCACAGATGGAATGTAAATCAGATTCACAGTCTAAATATATTCTTGTTATAGTAAATAGGGCCTGGTTGCATCTAGGTTTGGTCCAACCCAGTTTGACTAACTCAATCAACTCGACCCAGGGGTCTCGCATGACCCAACTTGTTTCGGCCGACCAGATCTAATAAATTTGGGTCTGAGAAAACTCGATCCAGTCTGGCTACTGTGATGGGCCCATTGGGACTTGTTGTACCCGACCTGATTCGTCTGTGGGTTTAGCCCTACAGGTTACCAAGTGACCCGGTTTCATCAGACCTTGACCAAAAAGGCAGGCTAGATTTCTTGAAGCCCAAATGCCTGAGGAGTCCAGTGTGTTGCGCCATGTGGCCCTAAAACAATGTTCGCTCCTCCAACACAGTGCCCGAGCAGTCCCTCACTACCACACCATCATGGCCCTAGATGGCAATGACCTCCACCGCCCTAACACATCGTCGGGACGTGCCACTTCCCACCCACAACAACTGGTCACAAACACTGCCGCACCGGCGGTGTCTTCCACGGTCCATAGAGTCTACTCTAGTGGTCAGATTCCCAAACCATTCATTCCCAAAATCTTCTTGGATCGCCATCGTCTCTGCTACGGCCTTGAGGTCGCCTTGACATCAATTTGGGGGTTCTGTCATGAAGAACACACAAATGCCCAAATTGAACAAACCAGACATTGTTTTTGTCATCTTGGATTTGACCCTGCTAGAGGAAACATGAAGCATATAAATAAATCCCTAAGATTTTTAATCCCATTATCAACCGAAAACAAACTTTTCCCACCCCCTCAAGGAAAATCTATCCACAAATCAACTTGTCAGATAGTTGATATGCATTCATTGTTCTGAGAGGAGAATGGGGGAAAATCACACTGAATTTAAACCCCTACCTAGGAAAGGATTGTTGTTCAAGGAAGAAGGAGATCTCATGCCTCTGTTCTCCATTCATGATACACAAGCCACTATTGCTAGCGATTCTTTGAATGGTGGAAGAATCTTTGTTTCTCATTCGTCGTCGCCACCTACTACAACCTCAAAGTAATCCTAGGATTGTGCCAACAATCCTGAATTTCTAGTTTGGCTACAAATTGATGAAACTAGAATCATAATTTATGTTACACTATATTGCAGTGTCATCACATAGACTCATTAATGAGGTTCGTTAATGATATTCAGAATTGCCTCGGTGCTACACCACAATGCTGACATTCCACTGTTCAATGATGAAGAAAACGAATAAAATAACTTTTTAGGTTATTTTATTTTTCTTCTGAAAAGGCCAAAATTTAACTTTCACTTCGACCCGTGTCGGTAGTGGTTATGCTCTGCCTAATGGAAGAATGCCCTCCCAAGCATAACAATACTATTAAATTTTCAGTCTCAGTTACCATTAATGAATTTTTAGGATTTCAAAATTAAATAATTGATAATAAATTATTTTATTTAAGGCCAAAAACTACATTCTATTATTGTGCCGCACCATCAAATGTTATGACATTTCTATGAGAATCTCAGTCCTCTGGGTTCAACACTTTCCTTTAGTTTTTTATTTGGGAATCAGTTTGAATGATAGAAAACCCTTCTTTCACGTTTATTTAATAATCATTAAAAATAGTTAAAAAATATGTTATAGCCACTCCAGGAATCAAAATTACGTGTCCTCTCAGATCCTCGTCACAAAATAATCCCATTTAATTTCAAAAAAAATTACATGGAATTATGGGGTATTTGATATCATAAAATCCATATTATTTTCATTTAATACACATATACATATCATCCATTTTGTGTGGTGATGAAAAAAGTGAGTCACATTGCTTCCTGATAGTGGTAATCTACACATACATGAACAATTATATCATATTTCCATTTGTGAAAATGTAGTAAATAAAATGTTTTATTAAAATTTAATAATTATAAATATGCCATTAATATCATAATTATTTCACATGTATAAAATATATGTATATTTAATATCATCTAGGTACATAATTGAAGAAATTTTATTGCATCACTTCATGAGGCAGTAGTCTGTCATACACACGAGTGACCTTATCACATCCCATGGAAAATGGAATTTAAAAATTAAATATATCAAATAATGACTCAATATTTATAATTATTTTATAAATAATTTATATATAATTTATATCCATCATCACAAACTAATGTGAAATATGGTAATGGAAAAGAAATGGATGACATTAGTTCATTAGGTGGTAGTTCTTCGTACACATGACTGATGATTTCATAACCCATCTAATGGATGTGGAGATTTGTTTTGTTAATTAACGTAAAAAAGTGTATCTCAGATAATAATTTAATTATATAACATTTTAATAATTAAATTAAAATAGGTTTATTACAAAATAAAACAAAAAATGTTATTGAGGAATGTTTCCTCTTTTTCATGTATCCTCCTTAGTGTTACATAAAAATCCTTAAACTATTATATTTATGTCAAAAATATGTCTTCAATAATTATATGGGGTTATTTTGGTTGTTATTTGGGTCGGTAATGATAGAAAAAATGTTTTTAATTTGAGAAAAAAGAAAGGATAGTGTGAGTTCTTTTATAACTGAGGTGAGTGGAAGACTTGTAATTTTTTGAAAAGATTCATTCATAACCACATTTTTTATCATTAAAAAAGAATCCAAAAATGGAAAATTCAAGAAAATATAATGGATAATTTCTAAATATCGTCATATAATGTTTTTTGGACAATTTTTGGCTTATCATTTTTCCTTATATTATTACTTTAACTCATGGTATATCCATTTTTACCTTAAACGTGGTAAATAATTTTTAATGTTTTTACTATTCATTACTGCCAAAGATTATTTTGAAATTATTAGACAATATAAATTTTTATTATTCCAAATACAGAATCCATTTTTCCAAATTTCATTCTTAGATTTCATAAAATTTAATTTAAAATTAATTACTCACACAACCTAGGAAAGCCAGTCTTCAAAAATAAAATGATCATAAGTTTAATACAATTTTATTTTTAAATACAATTAAATGAAAAAAATTTGTTTAATAGATGTATAATTTAAATAATATAATTTTTTAAAAGTTAAATAAAATATTATATTTAGAAATATGTTAAAAAACAAGGAATTTTTCAATTAAAATAAAGTATTTTTTAATTATTCATAAAAAAATAACACTTTTTAGAAAATTACAAAATATTCACCCTAATAAAATAGTTTCATAAGGATGTTAAAAATTAAAATTAAAATTTATAGTTATTTTTTTTAAATTGTATAAATTTAAATTTAAAATACAACCGACATACACGATGAAAATGCGGGTTTTCAAAATTGTATTTTTCTAGCATAATAAGATTTTATATTAACTTTATTTCTAATAATAATCGTCATATAAATATATATTTATAAGTTTGGATAAATAATATATACATTTTTATTAAAACATTCCTCATTTGGTATTATTTTAGTAATTAATATGGAGAAAAATATTCACATTAAAACCCTGTAACACCCAGAGCTTCCACGATATGCTTCTCTTTCAATAATGCAATAGCTTGCATTGTACACAAGTTCGAGATTCTAACACACCACGACCAATCAAAGTAGCCATTATGAATAGTAATACCCACTTTTTGAAATTATTTAAATTTTATATTTCAAAATTGACCTCATTTTTGTTTTTGGAATATTGAAATTATCCAAAGTAGAATTTTTTGTAATTTTCTGAGAACTTCCATTTTTTATGAATAGTGAAAAATACTTTAAAACAACTTTTTTAATAAAAATAATTTATAGTGATAAATTATAATATTGAGTGGTTTTAAAGTATAATTAGAATATATTTTTACCATTTTATCCAATGGTGGTCATTATAATTAATTTCTCTTTGAAATTGGACATAAACAATTGTCAATCGTTTGATATATATTGTTTCATAAAAACACGCTATTTGTTGTGACAACGGGAATTAATTATAAAATTAATTAATGAAAGTTATATTTTGGGAATTTTGTAAAATAGAAATCATTTTTGAATTTTTAATATCAATTATATCTTAGGGTGAAATTTTGGCATTGTTCTGAAAAACTACAATTTTGATGAATAGTGAAACCACTAAGTGGTAGTTAGAAAACTGATTTTTCGTTTAAATGAAACACTACCACTTCTGTGATTTGATTTTCAAAAATCCAACATACAAGGTTTTCATTATGAAGTAAAATGTGGTTCAATGGGATTAAAATAATTTTTTGGTGAGTAGTAACTTTTAAGTTTAATTAATCGCGATTAGAGGTAATTAGTGAAATTTAAGGTAAAAATGATATTATAAAAATATGAAATTACTTTTACACTTATCCTACCCTTATTTTATGAGTCATGGCCGACCACGAAAATCCATGGGTCAACTTGGGGATCTCATGGAGCCACTTGGGTAGGAAAATGACATTAATAACTTTTTATTTAAAGTAAAAAATAAAATTGTCACAAACATGTGTTGTTTTACTAAAACATTTATTACATAGGGTTATATAAGTTAAATTTTCGACTATAAATATTAATTAGAAAGATAAAAAGATTTACTACATAATGATATTTTTTTTATAATTTTTAGACATTAAATAAATTAAATTTGTAATGACATCATGATGATGCAGCGATTACCTCATTAATTAACGTTTTAAATAAAATGAAAAGATAATGTAAAATCTAAGACTTACACTTATAAAAAAACCTATTGGATGGGTATATTTCGAACCCTTATCACCTTAGCCTCGAAATATATGATTTGGGGACCTCTAAAATCGAAAATCATTTTATAATAATGTAATATTTCATTACATTCCAAGAGTTCCCCTCCTCTCCCCTTATAAAAGGCTCCCACCTCTACCACCTTATTCACACCTTAAAGCCATCTTGATCGGCCAAAATCTGCCAAAATACTCTACCAACTTCCCTCTATTACTCCTAGAAGCCTCACTTTGGGCAGAAGTTCCCAAGGAAGCCTTTGCCTCAAATCAAAGAGTTACCTGATTATAAGGTAATGTCTTCTCTTGTGTTCTTTTGTTTTATTTCGCTTCTCCAACCCCCTAAAATATTTTTATTACATTATTTTATAACAACACCAGTATCCTCAAAATACTTGGATATTTTTATGAGAAGTATTTTATTTACACTTACACACACGTTCGACTAATGGTTAAGGAACATACTGTTTCTGTGGGTGGCGAATTACTGCCTCACAAAACGATGATTGTTCAATCCTCTTTTAACACCTCTCCTGGTGGCCATTATGATGACAATATTTTTATATACGATATATATTATGTTTTTGTTTTCCTTATGATTCTGTATTTTTCATTTATGACATACCTTTTTTGTAACGCCCCAACCCCAGTTACCCAGAGTCGGTGCATTATTACATAACATTGGCATGATCACAAGAAAGATCAAATCTCGAAAGACCGATTGGTTTAGCAGCCTTGGAAACACTAGATATATTCATAGGTTTTACATTACATCATAAAATGAAAAACTACTACAAAAACATAAAGTATCCATAATCCACACTCATATCCCTGCAGGTCATTCATAATTTACTTCTTCACTTCCTGGGAAAAATAAAACATATAAAAGGCGTGAGCTCAAATGCCCAGTAAGGATAACAAAATAGCGGAAACATTAATAAATAAGAATAAACTTTTAAGGCAATGTATAACTAAAACAAAAGCCTTTCAAACATGAACTTTCAACATGGTATGGCATAAATAAAAAGAAATAATGCCATTTACTTATTCACAGGGATATTCTACTAATCGAATAATCACATGAAAAAATCAATAACCACTTTCATAATATTGGAATGCATAATGCCAGACTATCATAACCACATAGCCAAGGCATCGTGCCAAGACTACAAATAAGATTTTGTCAAGGCCTTGTGCCAAGACACTAGTTTGTCTCATGAGACCTACCGATGCAATTTTTTTAGAAGATACTTACATTTAAAATTACTCAAATATACTCCAGTGTGTTTATGAAAACATTATGCAAGCTTATGAAAACAAAATAACTAGTTCTGAGACTGCTCGACTAATTACAGGCCATGATGGGTCCACTCCCAATCCCTTCCTGTCTACCAAACTCGAGAGTCAGGTTTTCTGAAAACATTTTTAAGCTTGCGTTAAATACGTATACATTTGCACTGGATTTTCATATATTTGAGAGAAATATCTCTCTTTTGAAATCATTTAAAAATAAAATAAATATAAAAGAAAACCTTTTCTTTGAAAATATTCTTATAAGCATGTAAGGGAAGCTTCGAAGATTTTATAACGGCGGAAAATAGCCGCACCCGCCGTATAAGTTAAAAAACATTCTTACCTTAATTTTGTCGAAAAGGTTAAAAAGCACCTTGTTTGGAAAATGACGGAAATATTCCTTTATAAACCACTTATAAAAGTCAAAAAGGGTATAAATGACTTTAACTCATATTCTAGTAAATAGTAAAAATGTTTTGAAATACA
The DNA here is from genome assembly GCA_963277665.1 of Viscum album. NCBI lineage: Eukaryota > Viridiplantae > Streptophyta > Magnoliopsida > Santalales > Viscaceae > Viscum > Viscum album. The sequence continues at coordinate 1,578,245,328 of OY728152.1, read as the reverse complement.
TTTTTAAGAAACATGGATGTGGATGATAAAGAGACCCCAGTAGATTATTACATATAAACAACCTCGAATAATGAAGAGATTGTGAAATAACCCTTACCTTGTACTTTTCCTTGGTTGGGGTAGGTTAAACTCATGTATAATGGTGAAATAGTTGTTATTAAATTATACAAGAATCATATATATTAATATGATATCATATATGATCTTTTAACATTGATTTGTTAATAATATCTTAGAATTATCGTCGTTTCGGGAGTTAACTTACTCATTTTCTTTTATATGTTTTGTTACATAAGCCATGGTTGTTGTATCTTATTCATATCCAGAATGATATCCAGTCCTTAAAAATTATTTTTAAATCATCAAATGATAATTATACTTGAATGGATACGATGGAGAATGAATCTCATCGCGTTCGTGGAGACGGTAGTCCGTACGTACGCACGAGCGACAATATCATTCTTTTGATATTAAAATAATATATAAATGGATGGTATATCATATATACAGAATCATTAACATGTTATATTTATTATTTACATGAGTCACACATCATTATAATACCCATCCAAATAATATTATATTGAATAACAATTACACCACGACGTGGAGACGGTAGTCCGTACGTACGCACGTATGGTGACATGTTATTCAAAGGGTGGATAGAATACTGAATATGGTTGTACCATATTTATAATAACATCACATTATATGTGAGATACTTGAGTTATTATTTTAGAATGGTAAGAACAAAGGAAGAAGAAGTGGAAGAAGAAATGAACTTGGAGAAGGGTGGTGAAATCATTACCTCTTCTCCGGGTTCTTCCTTTTGATTTGATCAAAAGGGCTCCTTAGGTTGGCTTTCTGATCAAACTAAGGCCTCTAGGTTGTAGTGAGGGATGTTGGGAGAGTATTTGGGCAGAGTTTGGCCGAACCAAAAGGCTTTGAAGGTGTGAAGAAATGAGAAGGAGGAGTGCCCTTTTATAAGAGGGGTGAGGGGCACCTTTGGAAAAGCTAGAAATATTAATTTATAATAAATTCATATTCGGTTTCTAATGGCTCCAAAGTTGATTATTCAAAGGTTAAGGTGGGGATAGGTCGAAAACCACTCAACCAATAGAATTTAGACAGGTTTGGGTACTTATATTAACCTTATCTTTAAGTATTAACTCTAAGTTAATTAGTTTCACTTTTACAATGTCTCTTTGTATTTTTATATAATATGGTTAATAAACATACTATATACATCCAAGAGACCCCCAAGTGGTACATTAATGATGAACCTATCATGATATAAGTCTCTTGGCCGAACCTTAGATTTTTAGGAATTTAATATCAATTAATAATATAATATTTGTTTTTAAAAACTCTTTTATGTCAATTTTGACACTATTCAATAGTTGATTTTTTTGAAACTCATAACAGATTGATTACTTCGAACAAAGTCAATTAAATCAATACTAATATATCATATTATCCTATAAAATTATTTTAATTCATTAAAAGTTTCATATTATATTTTTTTGGGTATTTATAATATCAATTATTTTAATTTTTCACTATTATAGTAATTACTGCATCATCATTGTGTCATAAATAAAATAAATTATTTAATGTCTAAAAATTATAAATAAACTATCATTATGTAGGAAATCGTTTTATCTTTCTAATGAATATTTATAATCTAAAATCCAACTTATATAACTCTTTGTAACAATTGTTTTGCTAAACGATATATGCTTGTGTCATTTTTGTATTCATTTTGACTTAATTAAAATAAAGTGTCATTATCACTTACAAGTGGATCCATGGGGTCCCAAAATTGACACAAAGATGCCCATGGTCGACCATGTATCAACCAATAGGGTTAAGACACGTTTTAGGGTTATTTAGTATTATTATAATATTATTTTTTAACCCTTATTTACCGGATTTACCCTTAACCATGGTAAATAAAATATTTACCGCAGTAATTATTCAAAATGTCTAAAAATAAAAGTTACCTATTTACACAATTTGAACATCCTGATTCCAAATATGGAATCCATTTTCCTAAATTCAAAACACAGAAGTGGCAGAAATTAATTTAAAATTAATTCCCGCTGTCAAAACAAAAAGCGTGTTTTTAAGAGATAATAACTATCAAAAGATTGACACTTGTTTATGTTCGGTTTAATTGTAAAATTATGTCCAATGACCAACATTATATTAAATAGTAAAAATATATTCTAAATATACTTTAAAACCACTCAAATTCATAATTTATTACTATTAATTATTTTGATTTAAAAAGTTGTTTTTAATTAAAATTTAGTAATTTTCACTATTCATCAAAATATGAAAGTTATCCGAAAAGTACCAAAATTTCACCTTAGGCTAAATTTGATATTCCGAATCCAAAAATGAATTCCATTTTATAATATAATATATATATAACTTCAAAAATTAGGTATTACTATTCATAACAGCTAGTTTGATTGGTTACGGTGTGTTAGAACTCGAAGTTGCGTACAACACACGCTACTGTTTTATTCAAAGGAAAGCGTACCGTGGAAGCTTGGGATGTTTCATTTTAAATTTTTTGATGTCTCCATTTAGTCAAAAAGTTTAAAATATTTTATTTAAAAAGGTTTCACTATCAAAAGTTGATAAAAGTGCAATACTGAAAATGAATCTGTTCTTGCATTATGACTAAGAAACTCATAATATGGATTCTAAAATTATAAGGATTATATAAAGTTTAAAATTTAGTTAATACTATTCATGACCTCTTTTAATGGCTTTTTTTTTTGGTAAGTCATGGTGCAATTGAACTCAGTGTTGCGTGTAGTGCAAGTTATTGAATTATTTTGAAGAAATAACACACTATGAAATCATGGGGTGTTACATTCTCCCCTCCTTCAATAAATTGCGTCCTCGCAATTTGAAATTGTTCTTCAAAAATAAAAGGTTGAAAGTAGAAAATATATTTGTGGGAAAACCCACATCAGAAATTGGGTTACTAAAATTTAGTCTTAATATGAGGAAAAGAGAAATCAAAGGGTCACCACCAAATTATGATCTCGATTAGGAGAACATTGGTGGAAATTAGAGACATATAATCGGAGGAAAAACGTAAATATTTATAGGTAGTGATTGAGGTCATCAATCACAAACAAGTGTATAATTGAGGTCCTTAAATTCATCAATCTATGATGATTTGAAATACCATCGGTTCAACAAAATATAGGGTATTAGGATAACACATTTTTGACGTTTCAAAATATCTTAGTTGAAATCCCACATCGAAAAATGAATTAATGAGGCCTCTATTTAAAATAAAGAGTGGAAAGTATGAAGATTACCGAAAATAACACATACTAGGGTTCCATGTAGGAAAATATGGACATGGAAGAGAAATCTAACCATCAATTATCTGATGGATAGTGGTAGAGAACATGGCTATGAAAAGGCCAACAATCCCAAAGCCATAAATTAGTGATGATTTAAGGTACCATCTAGGACAACATTTTTGTTCTAAGTTGCTTTTCTTAATATTGAGGAATTTATTTATGAGATTGGCTAAGATCATAAGGAGATATACATACTTTATAATTAGAGTTTTGTCCATTAATAAATTTCTACCATAAACTCATCTTTCACTCGTAAAAAAAATTATATTTATTCGTACAGGGTTCCAAAATAAACGAATTTATAATTCATCTACCAGATCTTTTAAAAAAAACTACATTATTTAATCCAGGACATCTCTTGGGCCAGTGGTAGGTGATACACCCTTGTCGCCCTTCGGTTGCGGGTTCAAGTCTCACAGCCTTGCCGGACGCGACGGGTTGCCGCCCGACCTCCGGGTTGTCCTTTTATGGAAATCCAAAATAATCCAAACTAGAACTATCCAAAATAATTCTATCCAAACTCACAGTCCAACATTTATAAGGAAGTTAAACATAATATAGTTCTTTTTTACCCCGTAATAGCATATGAATACCTTCATCATGTATTACCATATTCCTTATTGATTACATTCATGTTCCCTTATTCCATATAGAATGCTGGATATACTTCATTAATCCAAAAATGTTTTAAAACCCAACAATGATGGAATATACAAATCATTAATCAGCTTCAAGGTAGTCAATAATATCCAATATAATTTATCTGAATCAATCATGTATTATTCTAAAATCACCACCTCGGTATTTGAACCATATTATGGTTTATCTTTCTCTCAACCATATATTTTCCAAACATTTAACCTGCTACTGAGTCACTTTTCTTTGTTCCACACCATCTCAAGTCCTTAATGAAATAGTACTGCAGTACAATCCTTATATACTCCATAATTATTATAACAAGTACATTTTTGATACAAAGCTCAATTGACATAATCAACATAAGAACTCTAATCATTCCTCTTCATATGTGGTAGTATCATAACTTGATTATTATCCAATAGCATCATTTGCGTCATAGTCTGATGACTAGGACATAGGTTCGCGTAGTGTCCAAACTCCTTGAAAATGAAGCATTGTACATTTGAAACCATTTTCTTACCCTTGTAGTCACGTACTTTTTGCCCTTTTCCTCCACACTTATAACAAACTCCCATTCCTTTCAGGCAAGTTCCAGGGTGTTTCTTTCCACAGTTACCACATATGGGAAAATTCCTCTTTTCCCTCTTCCCTTTATCCATCTTTCTCTCTTCTATCCTTTTCTTCTCTTGCTTCCCTTCAAAGCCATAGGACTCAGTAAACTCTTTACTTATCTTATCAACACATGATATTATTTCTTCATATGATGATAATACATGGGAGACTATTTCTCTTATCAATTCTAGTTTAAGACCATGAAAGATATGATCCTTCCTTCTCTTTGGATCATGTGCATTTCTGGAGTTCTCATTCCTTCTACTGGGTGCCATTTCTAAATAATGGCATTAACTAGATCAGTTTATGAATCAAAATACATAATCCCATACTTATAAAACACTTAACATAAATTGAACTATTTATGGATATAATCCATAATCATAAAAATATTTTCTTTGAGGAATTATATACTCATAAACCTTTCATAATGATTTGTAAAGAAAATGAGAGTTATCCTAAGCATATCCCCCGGGAGTGTCGTAACCAAGAGTGCAGCAAGGCCCGTTGTCGTGCACCAGTTCCCGTTCGAGTCTAGCTCAAAGCGGTGTTTTCAGGTTTTACCCCTAGGTACATCTGTGCCAGAGCCGCCTCTACCTGCTCGTATCCAGATAGGGATATATTGCTCGGAAAACTCACAAAATCTCTACAATACCAAAATTCTAGGAAGTTCTTCTATACTAATCCTTAAAGTTCATCTTAGGTCTACGTGCTCTAATCAGAGTTTATCTAAATCTAGCTTCCAAGGTTTGTACTAAACTTCCTCTGATACCAACTGTAACACCCCAACCCCAGTTACCCAGATTCGGTGCATTATTACATAACATTGGCATGATCACAAGAAAGATCAAATTTCTAAAGACCGATTTGTTTAGTAGCCTTGGAAACACTAAATATATTCATAGGTTTTACATTACATCATAAAATGAAAAACTACTACAACAACATAAAGTCTCCATAATACACACTCATATCCCTGCAGGTCATTCATAATTTACTTCTTCACTTCCTGGGAAAAATAAAACATATAGAAGGGGTGAGCTCAAATGCCCAGTAAGGATACCAAAATAGCGGAAACTTTCATAAATAATAATAAACTTTTAAGGCAATGTATAACTAAAACAAAAGCCTTTCAAACATGAACTTTCAACATGGTATGACATAAATAAAATGAAATAATGCCATTTACTTATTCACATGGATATTCTACTAATCGAATAATCACATGCAAAAATCAATAACCACTTTCATAATGTTGGAATGCATAATGCCAGACTATCATAACCACATAGCCAAGGCCTCGTGCCAAGACTACAAATAATATTTTGTCAAGGCCTTGTTCCAAGACACTAGTTTGTCTCATGAGACCTACCGATGCAATTTTTTTAGAAGATACTTACATTTAAAATTACTCAAATATACTCCAGTGTGTTTATGAAAACATTATGAAAGCTTATGAAAACAAAATAACTAGTTCTGAGACTGCTCGACTAATTATAGGCCATGATGGGTCCACTCCCAATCCCTTCCTGTCTACCAAACTCGAGAGTCAGGTTTTCTGAAAACATTTTTAAGCTCACGTTAAATACGTATACATTTGCACTGGATTTTCATATATTTGAGAGAAATATCTCTCTTTTGAAATCATTTAAAAATCAAATAATTATAAAAGAAAACCTTTTCTTTGAAAATATTCTTATAAGCATGTAAGGGAAGCTTCGACGATTTTATAACGGCGGAAAATAGCCGCACCCGCCGTATAAGTTAAAAAACATTCTTACCTTAATTTTGTCGAAAAGGTTAAAAAGCACCTTGTTTGGAAAATGACGGAAATATTCCTTTATAAACCACTTATAAAAGTCAAAAAGGGTATAAATGACTTTAACTCATATTCTAGTAAATAGTAAAAATGTTTTGAAATACATTTTTAAGAAACATGGATGTGGATGATAAAGAGACCCCAGTAGATTATTACATATAAACAACCTCGAATAATGAAGAGATTGTGAAATAACCCTTACCTTGTAATTTTCCTTGGTTGGGGTAGGTTAACCTCCTATATAATGGTGAAATAGTTGTTATTAAATTATACAAGAATCATATATATTAATATGATATCATATATGATCTTTTAACATTGATTTGTTAATAATATCTTAGAATTATCGTCGTTTCGGGAGTTAACTTACTCATTTTCTTTTATATGTTTTGTTACATAAGCCATGGTTGTTGTATCTTATTCATACCCAGAATGATATCCAGTCCCTAAACATCATTTTTAAATCATCAAACGATAATTATACTTGAATGGATACGATGGAGAATGAATCTCATCGCGTTCGTGGAGACGGTAGTCCGTACGTACGCACGAGCGACAATATCATTATTTTGATATTAAAATAATATATAAATGGATGGTATATCATATATACAGAATCATTAACATGTTATATTTATTATTTACATGAGTTACACATCATTATTATACCCATCCAAATAATATTATATTGAATAACAATTACACCACGACGTGGAGACGGTAGTCCGTACGTACGCACGTATGGTGACATGTTATTCAAAGGGTGGATAGAATACTGAATATGGTTGTACCATATTTATAATAACATCACAGTATATGTGAGATACTGGAGTTATTATTTTAGAATGGTAAGAACAAAGGAAGAAGAAGTGGAAGAAGAAATGAACTTGGAGAAGGGTGGTGAAATCATTACCTCTTCTTCGGGTTCTTCCTTTTATTTGATCAAAAGGGCTCGTTAGGTTGGCTTTCTGATCAAACTAAGGCCTCTAGGTTGTAGTGAGGGATGTTGGGAGAGTATTTGGGCAGAGTTTGGCCGAACCAAAAGGCTTTGAAGGTGTGAAGAAATGAGAAGGAGGAGTGCCCTTTTATAAGAGGGGTGAGGGGCACCTTTGGAAATGCTAGAAATATTAATTTATAATAAATTCATATTCGGTTTATAATGGCTCCAAAGATTATTATTCAAAGTTTAAGGTGGGGATAGGTCGAAAACCACTCAACCAATATAATTTAGACAGGTTTGGGTACTTATATTAACCTTATCTTTAAGTATTAACTCTAAGTTAATTAGTTTCACTTTTACAATGTCTCTTTGTATTTTTATATAATATGGTTAATAAACATACTATATACATCCAAGAGACCCCCAAGTGGTACATTAATGATGAACCTATCATGATATAAGTCTCTTGGCCGAACCTTAAATTTTTAGGAATTTAATATCAATTAATAATATAATATTTGTTTTAAAAACTCTTTTATGTCAATTTTGACACTATTCAATAGTTGATTTTTGTGAAACTCATAACAGATTGATTACTTAGAACAAAGTCAATTAAATCAATAATAATATATCATATTATCCTAGAAAATTAGTTTAATTCATTAGAAGTTTCATATTATATTTTTTGGGTATTTATAATATCAATTATTTTAATTTTTCACTATTATAGTAATTACTGCATCATCATTGTGTCATAAATAAAATAAATTATTTAATGTCTAAAAATTATAAATAAAATATCATTATGTAGGAAATAGTTTTATCTTTCTAATTAATATTTATAATCTAAAATCCAACTTATATAACCCTATGTAACAATTGTTTTTCTAAAAGATATATGCTTGTGTCATTTTTGTATTCATTTTGACTTAATTAAAATAAAGTGTCATTATCACTTACAAGTGGATCCATGGGGTCCCAAAATTGACACAAAGATGCCCATGGTCGACCATGTATCAACCAATAGGGTTAAGACACCTTTTAGGGTAATTTAGTATTATTATAATATTATTTTTTAACCCTTATTTACTGGATTTACCCTTAACCATGGTAAATAAAATATTTACCGCAGTAATTATTCAAAATGTCTAAAAATAAAAGTTACCTATTTACACAATTTGAACATCCTGATTCCAAATATGGAATTCATTTTCCTAAATTCAAAACACAGAAGTGGAAGAAATTAATTTAAAATTAATTCCCGCTGTCAAAACAAAAAGCGTGTTTTTAAGAGATAATAACTATCAAAAGATTGACACTTGTTTATGTTCGGTTTAATTGTAAAATTATGTCCAATGACCAACATTATATTAAATAGTAAAAATATATTCTAAATATACTTTAAAACCACTAAAATTCATAATTTATTACTATTAATTATTTTGATTAAAAAAGTTGTTTTTAATTAAAATTTAGTAATTTTCACTATTCATCAAAATATGAAAGTTATCCGAAAAGTACCAAAATTTCACCTTACGCTAAATTTGATATTCCGAATCCAAAAATGAAGTCCATTTTAAAATATAATATATATATAACTTCAAAAAGTAGGTATTACTATTCATAACAGCTAGTTTGATTGGTTACGGTGTGTTAGAACTCGACGTTGCGTACAACACACACTACTGTTTTATTCAAAGGAAAGCGTACCGTGGAAGCTTGGGATGTTTCATTTTAAATTTTATGATGTCTCCATTTAGTCAAAAAGTTTAAAATATTGTATTTAAAAAGGTTTCACTATCAAAAGTTGATAAAAGTGCAATACTGAAAATGAATCTGTTCTTGCATTATGACTAAGAAACTCATAATATGGATTCTAAAATTATAAGGATTATATAAAGTTTAAAATTTAGTTAATACTATTCATGACCTCTTTTAATGGCTTTTTTTTTGTAAGTCATGGTGCAATTGAACTCAGTGTTGCGTGTAGTGCATGTTATTGAATTATTTTGAAGAAATAACACACTATGAAATCTTGGGGTGTTACATTTTTGATTTCCATTATGGGTAAACGCGATAATTTCATTTTAGGAAGTGCGGACTACTGCCCCATCAAAGTGATTTGAATCGTTAATTCCATATGTGGGATGTATAAAGGATGGAGTAAATGGTAGTATACATTATATTATACTTTAATTATAGTATACCTTTATATAATTATAATTTTATTCCATTAAATATGAAATATAAATGAAAGCAGCGTTCATGCGTACGTACGACTTACCATCTCCACGAACGGTGCATTTCATTTCTTACCTCTAAATGTTATGTAATATTACAAATGGATGTATATAATGGATATATATGATATATATGATATCTAAATCATGAATATAATTCTAGATATAATGGATATTTCACCACATGAACAACTTGTAATTATAATAAGTTTATTTTTGACTCAAGTACCAAATATCGAAAAAATGACCGTTATTAACTTAAATAATTACATAATGTTCATAACATAGAAATAAGTGATATAAAAGGAATAATTAACACCAAAAAGTTTCTTGAGAAAATAGAAACTAACTCTAGTTTATTATTCAGGAGATTAAAGAACGATCGAGTCAAGTCGGACACGAGGTAAGGGAACTTCTTAACCCAATTTCCATTCTTTGGGTTAATCTCCTACTTTCAAATTATTTCATGATTTTATTATTTAATATCTTTTATTTATTGTTTATTTATGTGTATATATAGTGAATACACATAATATATCTTTTTCATTTAAAAAATGATCTTTGTAAGGGACTTCGTCTCAATCTCCATACATTGAGGCATATTTTGTTTTAAACACAAATTTATTTTATATGGTGTATAAACCCCATTGACTTTTATATTTTTTCAAAAGGAATATTTTCATAAGAAGTGTTTTACTAAAAGACAAAAAGGAATGTTTTTCTTGTTGTACTTATGCGGTGACAATGACTTCTTCACTGTTGTGACCATTATTTGAGTTTCGGCTTCCTCTACAAGCCATAACATTTCTAAATGAAAAATAAATACCAAGTTTTAATTTTATTTTATTTTGGTATTAAAAATGGTTTTGATAATGTTTTTATTATATCAATGTTTTGTATTGATATCTTGTGATTGAGATTTGGAAATGTTATGTTTCCTTTATGCATGTTTTATGTGATTCGATTATGTTATGGTTTATGATATGTTTAAACCAGTTCATATGAGGAATGCATTGGACTTAATAAGTGACAGGTGGAGCCCACTATAGCTCCTCGATGCATCGGTAGGTCTCATGAGACAAACTATTGTCTTGGCATGAGGCCTTGGCAAAATATTATTTGTAGTCTTGGCACGAGGCCTTGGCTACGTGGTTATGATAGTCTGGAATTATCCATTCCAACATTATGAAATTGGTTATTGATATTGCATGTGATTATTTGACCAGTAGAATCTCCATGTGAATAAGTAAATAGAATTATCTCATTTTACATTTTCCATATTATGTTGAAGTTCAAGTTTAAAAGGCTTTTGTTTTAGTCATACATTTCCTTAAATGTTTATGTTTATTTATGAAAGATTCTGCTATGTTGTTATCCTTACTGAGCATCTGAGCTCACCCCTTTCAATGTTTTATTTTTTCCAGGATGTGAAGAAGTTTATTATGAATGAACTGTAGAGATATTATGAGGGGATATGAAGAAAAGATGTTGTTTTAGTTATGTTTTACTTTATTATGTAATGTAAGACATATGAATGTATCTAGTGTTTCCATGGCTACTAAACTAATCGGTCTTTCGAGACTTGATCTTTTGTGATCATGCCAATGTTACTAAATAATGCACCGACTCTGGGTAACTGGGGTCGGGGAATTACAGTTGGTATCAGAGGCAGTTTAGTACTAACCTTGGAAGCTATATTTAGAAAAATCTTGATTAGAGCACATAGCCCAAATATAGACTTTGAGGATTAATATAGATAAACTTCCTAGAATTTTGGTATTATAGAGATTTTTTGAGTTTTCCGAGAAATACATCCATGTCTGGATACGAGCAGGTAGAGGTGTCTTTGACACAGATGTACCTAGGTGTAAAACTCGAAAACACTGCTTTTAGCTAGACTCGAACAGGAACTGGTGCATGACAACGGGACTTGCTGCACTCTTGGTTACGACACTCCTGGGGGATATGCTTAGGATAATTCTCATTTTCTTTAGAAACAATTATGAAGGGTTTATGAGTATATATTTCCTCAAAGAAAACATTTCTTTTTATGATTATAGATTATATCCATAAATCACTCAATTTATGTTATGTATTTTACAATTATTGAATTATGTATTTTTATTAATAAACTAATATAGTTTATTACATTGTTTAGAAATGGCTCATAGTGGGAGGAATGGAAACTGCATCAATGCACGCACTCCATGTAGGGATTTCCCTCCTGCTCAAGATAATTATTGTGGAGCTAGAGATGCAACTGGTGCTGATCAACTTATCACCATACTAGGACAACTCACATAGGTTATGAATAATAACCATACTTTTATAGAGAACCCTGATCTGCAACATGGAGGTTAAATGTTAGACCGCTTCATGAGTAAAAAACCACCATCATTAAATGGGGGTACAAATCCATTAGTAGCTGAGTAATCGATAAAATCCTTAGAGAAAATATTCCACACCTTGGGGAGTAGTGAAAGAGAAAAGGTTATCATGGAAGTTTACCACCTCACTGGAGATGCTGATCAATGGTGGTCATTGATTCAAAAAACAAAAGAAGATGAAGAAGTATCAATTATGGAATGGAGAGAGTTCAAAGAGCTTTTCTTAGAAAAATACTTTCCTCGTGACCATCAAGCAGATATGGAAAGGAAATTTTTGAGTTTGAGACAAAAGGAGGATGAGAATGTTGCATAGTATGAGGCCAACTTTACAAGGTTAGCAAGACATGCTGCATATTATATATTTAACCCAAGAAGTAATATTGATCGTTTATTTGATGGGTTAAAACCATTTCCCCATCGAGCCTTAGTCTCACAATCTTCCTCGTCATACGAAGATATAGTCTCATGTGCGATCAAGACAGAAAAGGAATTCTCTAAATCTTATGACAATAAAGTAAAGAAAGAGAAGAAGAGAACGGTGGAACAAGAGACAGATAAAGGGAAAAAGGGAAAGAAGGATTTTCCATTATGCGATAATAGTGGGAAGAATCACCACGGTACTTGCCTAAAAGGAATGGGTATTTTTTATTAATGTGGAGAAAAAGGTCATCAGGCTCATGATTACAAGGGAAAGAAAGAGGCTATCAATGTTGAATGCTACAATTGTAGAGAAATGGGGAATTATGCAAATTAATGTCCTAAGCATCAGGGAAACATACCATAGAAAAGGCCAAGGGATAAAGGACAATCTTATGTTGTTACTACAATTGAAGTGGAATAATTAATGTATTGGTGCTTTTGGACTCAAGGATTATATTTTGGTTATAAGGATAATGTGATATATATATATATATATATAAGGAATGTACTGCAGTACATGTTGTTTTCATTAAAGTTTTAATATGATGAAGGTAATCATATTTTTGTATGTGACAATAAGAGAAACTTTACTTTGTTTGAGGAATCTGATGATACAATTGATTTTTGGAATTTAGAGACCTTTTAGAGAAAGTCTGGATAGAGGTATTTTGGATAGCTATAACTGTTGAAATGAATTAAGTTGAACTTTGGATAGTATTGTTTAAGGTTAAAACAATTCTGAAGATTATTTTTTGAATATTATAATACTATACTTTTAGGAAAAGGACAAATCTGTAGGAATCGAACCCACAACCATAGTGCGACATGCCTTTATTAACTACCACTAGGCTACATTAAGTCCCTAGTTATTACAAAATAGTTTTCCTAATCTAAATGGTATGTGATAATATTTGGAACCTTATACAATTAGGATAAATAGAATATTTTTGAGTTCTGTTACCATTTGGAGTGAAGGATGAGTTCGTGGTAAAAATTTATTAAAGAATGAAAGCCTACTTGAAAAGTAAGTATATTTCCTTACGTTCTTAGTAAGTCTCTTAAATAAATTCCTCATCTTTATGAAAGGTAATTTAAAACAAAAACGTTGTCGGTTAGCTTTCCAATTGGGGATTCAATGACCGTTTAACCAATCACAAGTTTGTGATTTTCTTGTGGTTAACTTTCTCCTAATCTTTTTTTCTACAACTCTCCATCAGACCATGATGGTTTGTTTTTCCTCTATATCCAAATTTTCATATAATCCTAGTATGGGCTATCTCGGGTGACATTTGTACCTCTCTTTCTTTCTTTTAATGTTATATTTTTATTAACCTTATTTCCGGTGTGGGATTTCCACAAAGGTATTTTGTATTTTCAACCTTTTATTTTCGAAGAGAAATTTCAAATTGTGAGGACGCAATTTATTGAAGGAGGGGAGAATGTAACACCCTGAGCTTCCACGGTATGCTTCTCTTTCAATAATGCAATAGCTTGCATTGTACGCAAGTTCGAGATTCTAACACACCGCGACAAATCAAAGTAGCCATTATGAATAGTAATACCCACTTTTTTAAATTATATAAATTTAATATTTCAAAATGGACTTCATTTTTGTATTCGGAATATCGAAATTATCCTAAGTTTAATTTTTTGTAATTTTCTGAGAACTTCCAATTTTTATGAATAGTGAAAAATACTTAAAAAAACTTTTTTAATAAAAATAATTTATAGTGATAAATTATACTATTGAGTGGTTTTAAAGTATAATTAGAATATATTTTTACCATTTTATCCAATGGTGGTCATTATAATTAATTTCACTTTGAAATTGGACAAAAACAATTGTTAATCTTTTGATATATATTGTTTCTTAAAAACACGCAATTTGTTGTGACAGTGGGAATTAATTATAAAATTAATTAATGAAACTTTTATTTTTGGAATTTATTAAAATAGACTTCATTTTTGAATTCATAATATCAATTATATCTTAGGGTGATATTTTGGCATTGTTCGGAAAAACTTCAATTTTTGATGATTAGTGAAACCACTAAGTGGTAGTTAGAGAACTGATTTTTCGTTTAAATGAAACATTACCAATTCTATTATTTGATTTTAAAAAATCCTACATACATGGTTTTCATTATGAATAAAAATGTGGTTCAATGGGATTAAAATAATTTTTTGGTGAATAGTAACATTTACGTTTAATTAATCGCAATTAAAGGTAATTAGTGAAATTTAAGTAAAAAATGATATTATAAAAATATGAAATTACATTTACACTTGTCCTACACTTATTTTATGAGTCATGGACGACCAATAAAATCCATGGGTCAACTTGGGGACCCCATGGAGCCACTTGGGTAGGAAAATGACATTAATAACTTTTTATTTAAAGTAAAAATAAAATTGTCACAAACATGTGTTGTTTTACTAAAACAATTATTACATAGGATTATATAAGTTAAATTTTCGACAATAAATATTCATTTGAAATATAAAACGATTTAATACATCATGATATTTTTTTTATAATTTTTAGACATTAAATAAATTAAATTTTTTATGACACCATGATGATGCACTGATTACCTCATTAATTAATGATTTAAATAAAATGAAAAGATAATGTAAAATCTAAGACATAAACTTGTCAAAAACCTATTGGATTGGTATATTTCGAACCATTATCACCTTATCCTCTAAATATATGATTTTGGGGCCTCTAAAATCCGAAAATCATTTCATAATAATGTAATATTTCATTACTTTCCAAGAGTGCCCCTCCTCTCCTCTTATAAAAGGCCCCCACCTCTACCACCTTATTGACACTTTCAAGCCATTTTGCTCGGCTAACCTCTTCCAAAATACTCTCCCAACTTCCCTATATTACTCCTATATGCCTCACTTTGAGCAGAAGCCTTCCCAAGGAATCCTTTGGCTCAAATCAAAAAGAGTTACCCGATTATAAGGTAATGTCTTCTCTTGTGTTATTTTGTTTTATTTTGCTTCTCCAACCCCCTAAAATCATTTTATTACTTTATTTTATAACAAAAACAGTATCCTCAATATAATTTGATGTTTTTATGAGAATTATTTTATTTACACTTACATACACCTTCGTCTAATGGTTAGAGAATATACTGTTTCTGTGGGTGGTGAATTACTGCCTCACGAAATGATGATTGTTCAATCCTCTTTTAACACCTCTCATGGTGGCCATTATGATGAAACTATTTTTATATATGATATATATTATGTTTTTGTTTCACTTATGATTCTTTATTTTTAATTTATGGAATACCTTTATGATTTCCATTATGGGTAAACACGATAATTTCATTTTTGGAAGTGCGGACTACCGCCCCCTCAAAGTTATTTGAATCGTTAATGCCATATGTGGGATTTATAAAGGATATAGTAATGGTATTATACATTATATTATACTATAATTATAGTATACCTTTATATAATTATAATTTTATTCAATTAAATATGAAATATAAATGAAAGTAGTGTTCACGCGTACGTACGGCTTACCGTCTCCATGAACGGTGCATTTCATTTCTTACCTCTAAATGTTATGTAATATTATAAATACATGTATATACTGGATATATATGATATTTATGATATCTACATCAATAATATAATTATGTATATAATGGATATTTCACTACATGAACAACTTGTAATTATAAGAAGTTTATTTTTGACTCAAGTACCAAAGATCGGCAAAATGATCGTTATTAACTTAAATAATTACATAATGTTCATAACATGGAAATAAGTGATATAAAAGGAATAATTAACACCAAAATGGTTTTTGAGAAAATAGAAATTAACTCTAGTTTATTATTCAGGAGATTAAAGAATGATCGAGTCAATTCGGACACGAGGTAAGGGAACTTCTCAACCCTATTTCCATTCATTGGGTTAATCCCCTACATTCAAATTATGTCATGATATTATTATTTCCTATCTTGTATTTATAGTTTCATTATGTGTACATATAGTGAATACACATAATATATCTTGTTCATTTAAAAAATGATCTTTGTAAGGGACTTCATGTCAATCTCCATTCATTGAGGCATATTTTGTTTTATACACAAATTTCTTTTATACGGTGTGTAAACCCCTTTGACTTTTACATTTATTCAAAAGGAATATTTTCATATGAAGCATTTTACTAAACAACAAAAAGGAATGTTTTTCTTGTTGTACTTATGCGGTGACAACGACTTTTTCACCACCGTGACCATTATTTGAGTTTCATCTTCCTCTACAAGCCATAACTTTTTTAAATGAAAAATAAATACCAAGTTTTAATTTTCTTTTATTTTGGTATTAAAAATGGATTTTATACTGTTTTTATTATATCAATGTTTTGTATTGATATCTTGTTATTGAAATGTGGAAATTTTATGTCTCCTTTATGCATGTTTTATGTGATACGATTATGTTATGGTTTATGATATGTTTAAACCTGTTCATATGAGGAATGCATTGGACTTAATAAGTGATGGGTGGAGCCCGCTATAGCTTCTCGATGCATCGGTGGGTCTTATGAGACAAACTTGTGTCTTGGCATGAGGCCTTGACAAAATATTATTTGTAGCCTTGGCACGAGACCTTGGCTATGTGGTTATGATAGTTTGGCATTATGCATTCCATCATTATGAATGTCGTCATTGATATTGCATGTGATTATTCGACCAGTAGAATATCCACGTGAATAAGTAAATGGAATTATCTCATTTTACTTTTTCCATATTATGTTGATGTTTAAAAGGCTTTTGTTTTAGTCAAACATTGCCTTAAATGTTTATGTTTATTTATGAAAGCTTCCGCTATCTTGTTATCCTTACTGAGCATCTGAGCTCACCCCTTTCAGTGGTTTATATTTTCCAGGATGTGAATATGTATATTATGAATGACCTGTAGGGATAGTATGAGGGGATATGAAGACAAGATGTTATTGTAGTTATGTTTTACTTTATGATGTAATGCAAGACTTATGAATGTATCTAGTGTTTCCATGGCTACTAAAATAATCGGTCTTTCGTGACTTGATCTTTTGTGGTCATGCCAATGTTACGAAATAATGCACCAACTCTGGGTAATTGGGGTCGGGGCGTTACAAACCCTTTTCAAATAACCATTTTTTAGACAAAAAAAACTAATAATAAATTTCAGTATAAAATTGATTCCAAATTAATTAATTAGAATGAATATTTCTAAATAAAATTTATATTTGTTTAAAAAATAATTTTTCAGTAAAATTACTTAATTTATTGAAAATAAATGATTGTTTTAAAAAATTGGAATTTTTAGTATTCACTGCAATTTAAATATTTTTTAAAAAATATGATAAATTGACAATATGTTAATTGAGATATTATTTTTTGGAAATTTAAATTAAATTATTTTTAATAAAATTCTATAACATATATAAATTAATAATAATATATTCTCATAAAATCATTAAAATCATATTTTGAAGAAAATATATTTTTATTAAAAAACTTACTTTAAAAAACTAATTAGTTATTTTCTGAGCATTTATAAACTAATTTATTTTGAGAAAGAATTATATATATATTTTATGTAGTGTTCAATACAATTTATACCCACCAATTTAAAAGCTTCGTTATAACAGTCAAATTTAAAATAGTAATTTTTCATTGTTCACTAAACCTTACTATTACATGTCATGCACTCTGTTAAAGAAAATATTTGTTGCATATAACGCAAGATAAAAATTCAGTAATCTATAATGAAATATATAGTTAGTTTTCTGTGTAAAAAAAGATATCAAAAATATTAAATTCATTTAAAAGAAAACTTTCTCAAAATCTCAGGGTTTTACAGTGGTCACATTCAGGGTTTATGAAAAATGATAGTATGAGAATTGATTAAAAATCAATTTTATAGGATGATATGTTTCTTAAAATTTCATTATTACTTGATCTATGATTATTTACAAAAATAAATAACTTATGGAAAAATAATTTTGATGAATTAAATTACTATTTTTAACAATGTTCACAAATAAATAACTAATTTAGATAAATAATTAATTAACGAATACATGAAACAAAAATTCATCAAAAATATGAAAACTTCACCCCCTTGTTCATCCCATGATAGAAATAAAATGTTACAAAATAAACTAGAAATATCCAAGGAAAAATATAATCAAAGAAAAATATTAACTATTTTATGTACTGAGAAAACAAATTATTTTAATTATTTAATTTAATTTCCGTTAAAAAATCATTCATTACATTGGAAACAAATCACAAATATTCATATTTGTGTAATGAATATAAATTTTCCCAATTTTAAAACTGTTTATTTTTCTTTCCTGGAGGAGAAAATAATAATTTAACAAATTATTCTTTTTTTGAAATTTTATGATTCTGACATTATTCACATTGAAACATGTTCATTATGGGAGAATATATGGATAATAAAATATATCAAAAGAAGAATATGTTAACATCTACAACCATAAGAAAATATTTTCAATGGAAAATTAAAAAATCATATTTCAATCATTTGAAAATCCATATGAAATTAATTTCTAATAATTATTGATAAATTTTCCGTTAATATTAATTTTATTTTAAATCCCCCTTAAAATTATTTATTTTAACTTCATGGAAGTTATAAGATATTTTAAAATAAGGGTAATTGGATCAAAAACACAAAATAAATTATGTGAAAAGAAAAATAAGAAGTATTTCATTAATGGAACGATGTCTATGTTATATTATCAAGTCTTGTTCCTGATCATTTTTCCCATTGACACCATATTGAACACCAAGAATACAAACTTAATTACTTATTAAAATATAAGAAATATTTAATTTATGTTTATAATTAAATCCCGCAATAGAGAATGAATTTCATCCATTCCCCTTTTGTAAAAAAGGTATAAAGACAATTTTATGAAGTTGATTATTATTACCATAACATCCTTCATAATTTTTTAAAATAAATATTTATTATTTAAATTTATTTAAAATATAACATCACGTCTTAGACATTCTAAAATTAAAAGGTTTAAAATTTATCCAATAAAAATGTAAAATAGTAATGTCAATACCATATGAAACCTCATTTTTCACGCCATTGTGAAACATCCCCAAATAATAGGTACACATAGATAATAAAAAATAATTAATTTTTGTTTAATTTTAATGGTGAAATCACGATCATGGGGTTTATTGAATTTATATGCTAATAATATAACTCTAACCCAAATATATGCATTACAAAAACAGTTGTACTATCAGAACATTGATTATCGACTCTATATAAGTGCTAGTTAATGTTCACATACACACAATAGAATACAGTATATTTAATATATTATCTATTTCTAAAATCATGAAATGATAAATTAAAATTTACCCACATTATAGACACCTCCAAATATAACATTATTGATTTTAAAATGCATTCCTATAGAAATCCTAGTTAACATATAATAATTTATATATCATTGTTATCTTATAAATATTTAGTTATCTAATAAATATTAATTATCTCCAAGAATTAAACTAGATTTGGATTTCACCAAAACTCAACCCAAGGGTAAAAACTATATTTTTTGTATAATGGGGAGATCATAAATTTATTATTGTAAAACTACAATGAAAAATTTACACTTTTACCATTTTATGGGACCCTACCCATGAAGATCAATAATAAATTATGTCTCATTTTTTAAAAATTTTGATCACTTCCTCCTACCTAACATTAAACCTTTTCATCCTAAAAAATACATCCTTAGTAATAAAACAAAATCCCTTTATAGAACCCAATATAAAATACAACCTACCATAATGCATACAAAATATACACTTAGTGGTACATGCCCTACATATACATAGGACATAACTACCAAGGGATAAATTATTCATTTATACATGGAAATTGTCCTCGTTATTCCATTCCCTACAAGGACATTGAAATGTTTATAATCTTATATCAAATACAATTGTATAGATTCCACAATAATGAACATTCTAACCAAAGGTCATATAACTATATAAGATGAACCAAAACACAAACTAGAATCATTATCCTTATATGAAACCACTAATAAAATCACCCTCATGGTGAGCATCATGCTCCCCAACATTAATGGGAAATGAAAAACCCAAATCTCACATTGATTTTTGAAAGTCTCTTATTTGGGTAATTATTTCTCTTTGTGAAATAAAAAAATTATTATCCCAATACATACCATAGAATTTTTCAAACCAGCATCCAATAAATTCAAATCTCCTTAGTAACCTATTCTTCTAAAAACAATAGCGGATTTGTAGGAATATTCAGATAAACTTACTTTATTAACTCTAGACCCTAGAATCATTGTTTCAAAAATAAATAATATAAATCAATACTCTAAGGGAAACATGTTATAAATTCATGGAAAATGATATTTTTATCATCACCCATGTGAAAATTTTCAGGTTCTGATAACTGAACTCAAGAAACCCATAGCATCATTATCCTAAATCTCAAACAAAAGCAAATAATTAAAATTACCTCCAACATTTTCCATAAGACATATACTACTCTAATACAATTCTGTCAAGACCCGTCCAACAACGACCCATCCTGGTATATAGTAAGCTTAGTGTTCCGCCATAAACCCACCTCAATTTGGCTGGGGGTAGGGACTATCACTAATATTACATATCATACATGAGATTACATATCCTCTAACAACATACATCATAAATGAATCTATAATATAAAATAAAATCTTACACCACAATAAATAAACATATAATAGATAAATTTTATATAGTGTGAGTGTAGAACATCAATGAAAATTAGAACTCCCCAAAATAAAAATCCATAACTAAAAATACGTTTTAAAATTATATTATAAAACATAAAAAAACTAATTCTGAATATAGGGTCAACCATCCACTCTATAGTTTCATCTATAATGGAAACTATCTTAAATTTTCTCCACCATTTGAAATAATCAGCATTTGGATATGATATATTAAAACTCTACTAACTTTATATCAACAATTTCATCTTTTAACTATGTAATGTCTATAAAAAGAAAACACACGTGGGAAAGAATCTCATGAAATTTTGTGTATAATAATACATTATAAGACTCATTGAAAACAAAAAGTAAAGATAATCTAATAAGTCAGCTATAACCCTTGATAATATAATTGGAGAAGGTATATCTTATAAAGGTATATATACTATATTTTTTTATAAACATTCAAAAAGTGAATAAAAATAATTTTATTTCTCAAATTCACTAATTAGAGTGTGTGACCCTTCAACAATAAGGTCTATATATTCTCATTCTTATATGAAGGGTTTCCAAAGAAATTATTTTCACCGTTTGAACATGAACATCCATGTTCTAATAGAAATACCTTAAACTTCACATCCTCTATATTCTTATCATATAGTTTTAAACATTATGGTTATCATCCCCACCTCATGATGTTAAACTGTGAGCTGAAATTCCATCATACATGATGCTAAAATTCTCAGAGTGAGCCACTAATTATGGATTATTTATTCCTTACCTGAGAAATTCATCCATTTATATGTTTGTGGAATGAAATTGGATAGTTCCATGGGATATTTTTTCCCCCTATTCCTCACATGTTTTCTTGATCTTCGTATGGAATTAACATTTGAAATAAATATATATAAGATTTATTTTCATCAATATGGGATTTCTAGTGATTAATAGGTTCTGTACCATGGACCCATCTACTATCCTATAAATTAATATTTGAATACCCCTATATATTATTTGGATCTGGTTAGTAGTTTTAAACATGAGTTCTCGAATTTATGGGTATGTTCTCATAATAAAATATTACATCCAATTAATTTGATTCAGATATGTATAGGGGGCCATTTTTTCAACTATAAATGTTTGACTTGAAACCTATCCATAAATAATATAGACTAACAGTAGGATTCCATATCCCAGTCCAAGCTGTAATGTCAAAAAAAAAATTCCCATTCATATGAAGCTAAATATGTTGATAGTAAATTTAATAAAATATCTACGTTTTTCTTAATTCATTACCATTTAGGATATATAGTGATTCCAAAGAATATTATCCCCAGACAGTAGTAGATTCATCACCATAATATCCCTTTATAATTCATTGTCTGTCTCAAAATATGTCACCCATGTTTGGTTGTACGATTGTCATGATTCCCCCACAAGTAAAATCCTCTCTAAAAATAAGATCCCTTCACCTTCACCATATAATCAATAATTAGAGACAACGTACCCAAATAATGGAGGTTAGCTTTTATGTAATGAAAAAACACCCATTTTCACATAATGTGATCTATATCAGTGTAGGAGTCCATTTTTATAAAAATTATGTGTAAATATATTCTTTTCAATATTGTTTATATAGTGATGCCTTGATTTTCCACATTGGGAACTTACACAATCCAAATAATACTAATTCCTCATTTCCCTACTTACGAGATAAATCTATATAGGGGATCGTTTATATATTCACATAATCACCTTATTCATCATCAAAAATATAAACTATCACAATTTCCCCTTTCACCTTGATGTATTCTCCTTCTCCACCTCCCTGAATAACCATGTACTATGGGAAAAACATTATTAATATCACCTTTATATGAGATATATATATATATATATATATATTGGAATTTATGACAAATAACTTAACATGGATTTATTTCTATCAATATATTATATTTATTGATAGTAAAACATTATGACAAGAGGCCAGTAAAAAAATTAAAAACAGTGGTGGCTCATACAATAGTGTTGGAACTCGTACGATGATACTTCACTTCCCAGATGGAATTTCAATAATGTAGGGATTAATTAATTTTCCCTATACATGATTCAAATATGTGTAGAGGAAGCCTAAAATAATTGTGTGTGGCTCAATAGAAATTAAACTCTACCAATATATGAGTTTTATCTATATCGAGATCTTTACAATAACTACGTGTGGATTGATTCAAGTTATAAAAATATACGTAGTGGCACGAGGATTATCAATAATATTACCAACCAAATAATCAAACTAAAATTATTTATATCCACTATATATGACTTAGATTTTTCATAAGGGACCAAGAATATATAAACTAAGTATTTCATGATTCTTGTACCTATAAGATACATTGTAACACTTTGATCTCCTATCATGGGACTAGTCTCAATATTTAACTAAAACTCATTTTACTTATTGAATGATCTACATCTATATATGGGGTTTTTTAGTAATATTAATGTATCTTGATTCATTCCTTTATAATGTGTATAGAGACACCAAGATGGGCCCATCCATAGAAATCATAAATTCCCCCCAACGAATCTTATTATGACCCATGGTTTATAAATCACGTTTTTTTATTGAAATAAATCTTTGTTATATTATATTATATAGTATTATTTATATATATAAATAAATAATATGACAAGAATTTATTTCATTAATAGATATTGTTAAATTAATCAGTAACAAAACCCACGAATATGAAAATTATTATAATGGGGAAAATATTTAAATTAAAAAAAATTATAATGGGAAAATTTGAATCCTTCTAATCAACTAAAATCATCACATCCATTTCTATCACTTTATAAATAAATAAAATACTATAAAACTAATCGAAATCATAGAAAATGAAAATATCTAAATCTTAGAAAAATTATAGTTAATGTTGAATGAATGAATGAAGTAGTATTTATAGGAGTTAATATAAAAATTAAAATTATAATGTGAACATTAGAATAATTACCTTCCCATTGGTAATAGTAAACTCACTATTTAGAATAGTAACCATGCCATTGGAAAAGTAATATTATTCATAGAATAATAACCAGACCATTAAGAATTTTAACCAAAACATTATGAAGAGTAACATAACCGTTGTAATGGTAATATTACCTCAAATTAATAAAATATAATATTAATAATGTTTTTCATGTTTAATTTAAGTAAATATAAACTTTTATATTTCAATAAAATAAATATCCTGATTAAAAAACAGAATAAAAATATATGTATAATTTAAATAAACAATATTTCCTAAAAACATAAATTTTTATATTGAAAATTAAAATTAACTGTGATTGAATTTTATTTAGATAAAATTAATATCATTTTTTAATCTAGATCATCACATTTCTACAAGGATTATTTTTTAATTCTTTAAAATATTTCCATTATTTAATAAACAGTAAAAATACTATTTTTCAAATACCACATATTTTATGAAATAATGATGATTACATACTAACTTGATAAATAATAAATTGCTCATTCCAGATAAAAATTAATTTACTAAGATAAATTGTCCATTTAAAATATATAAAAATATATAAAACTAAAAATCATTTTCCTAAGTCAATAGTCAGAAGTATTCCATTAAAATAATTGTTTTTCCATTTTTCAACTTTTTATTTTTATAGACTAGTGAATTTAAGTTATAATGTGTTTTAAATACCTAAAACCATTGTATTATATTTATTTATGATTCATTTTGTAAAAAATATGACAATTACATGGTTTACCATTGATATATTATTTTATTCAATATTATAACTCAAAAATAACCCTATCCTAAATAATAGAAAACCCCTCTCCCACTTCTAGGAATTCCAATCCTCACTCATTTAATAAAATAAAAACACATCCAAATTCATTTCTTAAAAACCCCTTTGCATCCTTATTGATGATTTGGATTAATAAAACTCCAACCTTTCAAGATGATAAGGTTTGTATAAAAGGAACCACTTCAAGGGATAGGTAAGGTTCTTTCATCATTTTATTTCATTTCCCTTTTATAATATTAAATCCACCTTATATTTTATAATTAAAACAATAAAAAATTATACATCATGTTAAAATGTTCTTGAATATGAAAATACACTATAATGTTTTTATTTAAAATATAATAAATTATTACATATCTCACACATCCTCCATATGAAATGTCTCATTGACTACCAGTTTACCACCAGAGATGAAATTTCAAAATTTAATCTTCTATCTAACCTTATTTATGGTTATTGTAAATTATTTATGTTTTTTAAATGAATAAATTTATTTATTTTATTCTTATGGAAATTATTCTAAAAATATATAAATGAACATGTAAAAAATTGAAAAAAAAATGAAGAAAAACATAAAATATTTAAGGAACACAGGATAGTAAACCATTTTTCCTTTAACCAAGTAAAATAAGTATAAAAATAAAATTATTATAATTGATTAATAGTGACAAAAATTACAATAATTCACTTTTTATTCTAACTTCAAAAAAAAAATTTAAATTATTCGGTAGACAGAAAATCAATAAAATAAATTGGGATTTAAGTTAAAGAGATTAGAAAACTGAACCTCTTTTTGGGTTATATCCTATTTCACATTGATTTAAATATAAATGTTTCTATAATATCCAGAATATATTCTTTAAATATTATTTCTTTTTTTAGGGATATACATGTTTCGACCCTTCAAAAATGACTCTTATTCCATTTAAAATGCTTTTTCAAAAAGGCATCAGTTTCTAAAAAATTATCAGTACTCTTGAGTTATTTCAATTTTAAAATAAAAAAAATTATACTTTATTATAATTATTTTCATGATTATTAATTTCGGAACAATTAAGTTTATTTCATGAGGTTTTATATATGAAATATTTTAAAATACTCATTTCCTTCAATGGGTTATTTCATAGTAATGATTAATATCTATACATGAAACTTTCAAGATTGTGAGCACTTTTTTATATAATAGGTGGGTTGGAAATTATATATCCCCAAAATTCATTGGGTAAAGTATCATATCTAATGATATAATTTTCATTATGTGTCTAAATTATTCTTTATTTGTTTGGATTTATGATTCTATGGTATAATCACATATTTTACGCATGAACATTTTTCTAGAAATGTTCGCACCCTGGTGACGTATTTGACCACTATGATATGTTTTTAATTATTATTCATATTCCACATTCAATTAATTTATAAAAAATTTCCATCATTATTATGTTGATGATCCTATTCTTCTAATGTGATGATGAATATTCTTCTCACTAACTTATTGTTGATTCATGTCCCTTTTTCCACATCTTACTGTGTCCTGATCTCACCCCTTTCATTGATGTATATCCTAACATAACAAACTTTACTATGTATATCATGAGATATTTATATGGATAACGAATAATTTCATACCTAATTTTTACTATTTATTATATATAATTGAGGTATTACCCTAATTTTACCAATACACTAAACATTTGGATCTTGAATTATGTAATACTTTTATTGTTTATTTAAAAAATTATATTATAGTAAATAAGGAAACATTGGGTCACTATAGTTTTTATAAGATCATAGTTTTAAAAAAATTTGAATTACTATTAGAAAAAAATAGTGAAATCCATACATATATGTCTATGTATTTGAAATCATCCCTGAAAAAATCATTTTTGAGAAAGGGAAAACATATGGAGCCCGTAAGAAATTCCTTTAGAGTTAATTTTCATAAAATAATAAATTATTTATTCATTCCTTATAGACTAATTTTTTGTTCAAATATTTCCTATTTTTAAAAATGGCAGTAACTATGAAAAATTAGACCGATAGAATGTGTAAGGGACAATTAAATGATTTTTTAAATGGCATTCATTGTTAAATGGGTGGTGGAGATCAAAATATTACAGTGATTCCTACCCAATTATATCACATTATAAATAATATCCCAACCCATGTGAAACATTTGTGTTTTCCCATGAAATATATACTAGGTATTGATTATTTTATGTTGTAATTACAATACACATTTATTGGGTCTTCTAATTCACATGTATCGGAATAATTGGGGAACTCATTGGAGGAGATCATTTCTATTATCCACTATTATAAGAAAGAGAATTTGACTCTAAATGTTATGTGTTTAGATTAAGAAGTTTATCAGTAGTGTTTTTTGATAAATAATACCTTGATGTGTAATTAAATGGAAGAGATAAAGTGGGAATAATTGAAGAAAAAATTTCTTATAAACTATATCCCTCAAACTATCTATAGAATGATTGAAGTATAATTATAATATCATTAAAAAAGAGAGTGAATAGGTCATGGATTATGATGAAATAATTACTAGGATTTCAAGATATTACGTTGGTTTCATTGTCAACAATAATAAAAATGAAGATATATTATTTAGTTGGTAAAAAAACTCATTCAAAAGGCTCCATCTGTCAATGAATTTATATGATATGAAGAAGTATATGACGTTCCTTAAATGTATAGATAATATTTTGTGAATAGTCCAATATTTATGGAGGTAAGAAAAAGAATATGGAGTTTCATGTTGGTAGATCAAATTTTAAGGGTGGAAAGAAGATATGATAACCCACATGTACAAAATTTGGGAAGATTAATAATCATAATTTACTCATAGGTATAGAGAAATGATAAGTGTGGGATACAGGTCCACCAATATGATTAATTTCAAAGTGATATAAAAGTCTGACCAATGTGATAGAGTAAGGGAAGTATCCACCTATGGTTCAATGCTTATGGTATAAGGAGAAGGTGAGCTATGTAATCCAATTCCCTAAATTAAGGGTCCTTGAGGGTAATCTGCATTAGAAACTAAAAAATACAATAGAAAAAAGAAAATCATATTCCAATATCAATACAGAAGTGGAACTTGAAAATGAATCCATAACAAGGTACACATCATATTCTCTCAATAATAGAAATGGATTTATTTTATTCTAGATAAATAAATTTGTTTATATCCTACAAGTTTACTAGAACCATTGAATCAAAGAACCTATACATTGAAATAGATATAACTATATAAATAACCCAGTAGTTCAATCATTCAAACCGAAGTGTTTTACTCTTCTCTTGTCTGTTTATATGGGATATTTCTTCTACTTAATCTCATAATCCTTCACCTGGGAGAATTTTCCAATATAATGTTCATGGATTAGATCTTTTTATATTGAGAACACATCTATATCTTGGAAAATGAAATATATTTCTATATTTTGAACAATTTATTAATTTTAGAAGAATGAAATGAAGATCTGGAATATCAATTGTAGATTCTAACAATGGAGGGTGTGATTAAAAACTACAATTAAGAATACCTTTCCCAAATGGTTGAGTCAAAGAAAATCATTGAACTTGAGTAAATTTCCCTTAATACGGAATACATATTTGTATTTCCCAAATATTATTTAGGAATAACACAATATTAAGTAATGAGATATATATCACAATTTATATAATTACTAGATCCAATCAAATATCTAAATTCCCATAGAGTATGGCCTTGATCGAACATAAGGATTTAAAGGAAAAGATGCTAGAGAATTTAAAAATTTTGTTAATTTTCCCTAGTGTTTCTCTATGTGGCAGGATAATAATCTTTCTAAAGAAAACATATGGATAAATTTAGATATTTATTGATTACTATGACCTTAATGAGATCACTATAGGGAAAACATTTTCTTATCTAAGGATTGATGAATTATTCAACAAACTAAGATGAACTTCATGTATCTCAAAAGTGGATATTCATTCGTGATATCCTAAGATAAATGTATAGAAGAAATATATTCAGAAATAAATCCCTCAATTTAAGGGTTGGACTTATGATTTCATATTGATTACATTAAAACATACTAAGTCTCATTCAATCTTCATATATTTGAAGAAGGATTCTTTAGAGACTCATTCAACAAATGTGTTGATTTATTTATGAATGATATTATCAGTTACTATAGGATAATTGATGGATAAGAAGAATATCTAAGGATTATACTAGAAACATTAAGGAATGATAAAATATATGATATTTTTCTGAAATTGTGACATTTAGATGTATAATGACACATTCTTGGGGAACTAAATCACAACTGATGGAATTTATATGGTACATTAATAGAAAAAGGTAATTTAGTGACTGTCCAAATCCATTAGTTTCATATAAATTCATTGATTTCTTATATTATCAATGAACTAATGAAATTATTTGAGATATTCAACAAGATTTTCTACCCACTAACTATGTTAACATACTAAGGGGTAAATTATGTCAAGACATAAGAATGTGATGAATTCTTTATGGATCTCTTAAAGAGGGTAGTCACTATGCTGGTACTCTCCCTACTATTAAGTGGATATGTTTTTTTAAATATAGTGATAAATAATAGAATATATTGGGTTCTCTACTTGTTTTGAATAATAAATTAAAAGAATATTCCCCATGATAGTTGAAAATCCCTAAGAAAAACTTCCACATACGTGATTTAAGGATAGAAAATGTGATTTCTATTCTAAATATTTTGTGCTAATAGATCTATATCAAGACATTTGACATATATATATAAGTAAAAATATTATAATAAATATATTCATTGGTATAAAGGGTTTGATATGATCAAGTACTATGATTTATCTATTCACTATTATCTTGGAATGGTAAAGAAGGAAGATAATTCTCTTGACAGAAAAGAGCATATTACTCTTTCCATGTTGTAGATTGAGAAAGAGACTATATAAAATGATATGAGAAGGATAGATCATAAAATCCTAATTTTATGTAATATATATAACCTTTATTAAATTATTTTCTAACAATCTATCGAGGATATGATCAACTGGGCACATAGGGATGATTATGAATTTCAATATGAGGTGAAAGTAGTTAAGGAAGGATAACATCGTGAAGTTCATATTGGTGAAGATGGTGTCATTCGGTTCAGAACTAGATTTTGTCTCCACATATCACTTGAGATATAGAGAGATATATAGGATAGTGTAAATAGTTAATTATTCTCTATCCATTATATTTTTTTCAAGATGTACAATGATTATCTAGAGAACATTTTGTTGGAAAACATTAAGAAGGATATCATTGAGTATACCACAAAGTGCATAATGTGTAACCATGGAAAAGTATAATGATTAATGTACAAGGGTATGATGAAACCATGTACTATACCCACATATAAATTGGAGAACATAACCTTTCATTTTGTCATTGTTATACCAAATACATCAAATGAAAACACTGTGAATGGATTTTGGTGGATCAATTCACCATGACTTCCTAATTCATTACAATGTAAGAATATAATTCACTTGAAAAAAACGAAATTATATATGTTAAATATGTGGTGAAGATTTATAGGGTACTAATTTTTATCATCTTGGATCATTATTCATGGTTTACATCTCTATTTTTGTGATGTATGCAACATTATATTAACACCAAACAATTGTTTTTCTAAAGAATTTCACGCCCAAACTGATGTCCAACCTTAAAGTTCTATTTAGACACAGATGTAAAGACATAGAACATTAAAAATGGATATTTATGGAGGATTTAATAAGAATGTCCAATTATTTGAGTTTTAATTAAAAAAATATTCCACATATGAATTCAGTTGGATCAATCTGATGCTATGTATAAGAAGAACTATAGAACACTAAAATATTATTATTAAGTTGTCAAATTAATTATACTTAATCTTGATCCTATAAAAGTGATTTTAGATAAGTTTAAATCCAACCAGAATTATATAATTACTTGATGGATTTGGAAAAACATTAATGTTGACAACTGATGATGGGATTTGGAGTTTGAATTTTGGGGTAAGGTTTTCCTTTAAAAATAACCATGAAAGGGAGAAGTGATGTCTGACAAAAGGGAACCAATTCCCTAGGAACATTATACCTTTTGAGATCCTTCATCAGAAAGAATTAGCGGCCCATTGGATTTCATGTCAACAAAATATGGATCATTTTCATGATATTTTCTTCATATTAGTCATGAGGAAGCTCATATCGGGCCTTTATCATGTACTGAATTTGAAAGGGGTACAACGGGATAATTACCTGTCATATGAGGAGTATCCAGTTAAGATCTTAGACAAGAGAGAGAACTATTTATTTCATAAAACAACTTGGATTGTTAAATTGTTATGGTGTAACCATTAATATAAAGTGGATATGTGGGAATTAGAGGAAATAATAAAACTGAAGTACCCTCGACTATTCTCATCAGAGAATAAGATTTGAAATTTAATGGATGAAATTTTAAAATAATAAAGATTTTAACAACATATATGTTATAAAAAAAGTATTTATTGAAATAAATATATATTATACAATATTATATATTACTATACACATAGAGAACATAAATAAAATAAAAAAATTATTCCATCAATGGGGACCGTTACATTATTCAAAAAATAAACACATGAAAATTCTAAACATTATAGTGGGAATATAATATATTAATAAAAGTAGAATGAGAAAATTTCAGATTCAACTGATCTTATATAATCATCATCCACACAATGGAATAAAATTTTAGTAAATCAATCAATATAATGGAAAATGAAAATAGTAAACTAGGGGAGTAATTATTTTTATTTTTGAATAAATTAATAATATCGTATTTATAGAATATAATATGACCATTGAAAAATAATATGATAGTTGTGATAGTAACCATACTTTTGAATAATAACCTAATTATTCGAAATAGTGAGCTCAAATTAGAAAAGTAATATGATCATTGGAAGAGTAATATGAAATCAAAATAATAAAATTTAATGTTAATAATATATATCATGAGTAATTAAAGTTAATATAAAAAATATAACACCATAAAATAAATATCATGGATTAAAACTAATATAATATATAAGGTTGTATTTTTAATAAACTTTATTTCATAAAAATATAATTTTTTTAAAATGTAGATTATAATTACCTATTATAGAAAAATAATTATAAAATTAATTTCATTTTTTAAATCATAAATTCCCTATTTTTTTATGATTATATTCTTATTAATTTTTTGAAATACATTAATTTATATATAAATTTTAAAAAAATTGTTTTTATAATAAACAATATATTATGAAATAAATAGGATATAATAATGGATTTATAAATAAAAAATTGTTTTACTAATCCCCAAATAAATTTAGAAATAATAAAGTCTCATTAAAAAATACATAATTTCCAAACAAGAAAATTATTTTCCATTTTCTAAAGTGAAATGTATTCATTTAAAATAAAAAATATCATTTTTCCAGAATCCTTTTTGTATAATAGTTAATTAGATTTTTAATTTGTTTCAATGTCCAAAATTAATTCTATTATATTTTTATATGAATAATTATTTCTAGAATATCACTATTATAGTATTTACCATCAATATACTATTTTATTCAATATTTTATCTCATTAATACCCCTCTACCCAAGATTTAAAAACCCTCCTTCTTCCTCTTATAAAACCACTCCTCCCTCACCTAGAAAATCCAACCACTATAATCTAGTGATTATAACTGATATATATTTACTAAAATTAAAATTATAAAATTTTCCTTCAATTTTTTAATAATAGTATGTTAATTATTTTGTAGTGGAAAAGTGATGATATAATGCTGTATTTAAGATAAGGGGATTTTCAACCCCTAACACTTTCTTTTGGGTTATCTCTGATTATAAATTAATTTCAGAATGAATGTTCCTCTAATATAAAGTATATTTACATTGAACATTATTTATCTTTTATTATAGGGATATAGAAGTTTCTATGATTATATAATTTCATCTGATCCATTTATAATGGTTTCCTAAAAATAAAACAATTTCAAAATAATCACTTGAATATTCTTGAGTTGTTTCTACTTTCAGAGAAGAAATTATATTATATTCAAAAATATTATTTAAAATGTTCTATTTGGATTACTAATGTTTATTTATTAATGTGTTGTATATGAAATAATTTATGAAACCTAGTCTTTTCCATAGTTTATTTCTAGACATTGATTATTATCCTTCTTTTTGGAATGCATGATTATAAACATTTTAGGATGTGGTGGGTGGGCCTATAATTATATATCTATCCAATTTATTGTGAAATTTGATATATCTCATGATATAATATGTGTTATATGAAAACATGGTTTTATATTTATTGATTTATGATGTTACAATTTACCAACATATGTTAATCATGAGGGTGATGTTATCTTTCTTCAAAACTATGTGTGGTATTTTACCACTATGTCATGAACATTCATTATGATGCATATACCAAAATCCATTCCTTACCAAATTTTTCTCTCAATATTGTGTTTTCAATCTTATTATTATTATTTGATGATGCAGATTATGTCCACCCATGTGCTTCTGATTATTTTCCCTTATTCATTCTCTTTCTGAGCAATAGCTCACCCCACTATTTGATATATATCCCCATTTAACTACATGTACTACAAAGATAATGATATATTTAGAAGGATAAATAACAATAAATAAAAAATATTTTTTTTAATCATAATTTTCCCAATACACTAAAACTATAGATCCTTGATAGTATCAATATTATGTTTTTTATTTTAGAAATAATGTAATAATAATGTATGGAGAATATGGGTCACTGTAATTTTGGTACCATATTAAATCATGTTTCTTCCGTAGTGTATCTCATTGGTTTCCAGCACTATTATATGCTTCTTTTTGCATACACATTCATAAAGTTTGTGTTAGGAATGAATCTAGAAAAGGGTCTCCTTTTGGGAGTGAGCCAAATTTAGATAAGAATCTTCAACATGGCTTACCCAATTCAAATAAAAATGATGTGATCTTATGTCCCTCATATTTATTTTCCCTCATTTTTATGAACCCCTATCCATCATAGAAGTGGTTATTCTTTGACACCCGCTTGTTTTTTTCAATCTGCATGGCCCACATGATCCTAGAGTTCTTGGTTGGTCACCCTATTTGAAGTAAAAAAAGAATATTCTCTAATGATGGGATAGAAAATTAATCAACCTTTGATGATGTTAAACTATAAAAGAATGGTCCAGTCATAGTGACTCACTTTTATTATGTAAGAGTCATATATATGGAAGGCATCCTAATATGTGGATATTTATCCAAAACCTTATACAGTGATAAAAATTCTCTTGTATCTCATCCTTGATGTATTTCATCGAAATATATATAATAAGGTCCACATTACATGACTCAAAACTAGTGATCACAAAATTCATTTCACATGAACTTAATTTTCACACCAGTTGACTACTTCTTGCATGATATTAAACTCCAAAGACCATCATCCATTATAACTCCTTGTCAAAAAACCAAAATAGCCTAATTGGGATTAATCGATGTTTTTAATGCCTACACCATCTTTTCCAGACATCTCTAGCCATAAGATACACTTCAAGAAATTATTTTCTTTTATTTTAACTAACACTTTATGGCCCTTTAAATGATGTGTATATAGCTTCATTGTACCCCTCATCTTGACTATGTATATAATATCATATTTTCCCCAATATATGAGACTAAGGAATAAAATATAGAGGCATATTTTCCTTATAAATACATAATTTGAACCTTGTGATGCAAAAAAATATGAAAATAATGTCTATATGTAACTCCCCATGATTTTAAAAGAGAACTATGTTTTATAGAATCTACAACATGCATCAGTAAAATTTAATTAACTATAAAATATTATTATTCAAATGATATTTTTTTAACATAGCCATTAAATTGAGAGATATGAATATAATTAACCAAAATAATATATATATATATAGGTAATATTTATATGCAATAGAAATGTACTGATTAATTCATAGGAAAAAATGAAATAAATTTTTTTTAATGTAATTTTATTTTACAAAACAAAATTTTGGTACAAAATGGTTTTTATTACAATTTGTGAGAAAATATTATGATTAATTTATATATTTTATCGAAATTAAATTTATTTAAATGATATTTTTTATGAAATAATATTATCAAAATTATCCTAGAGTCAAATTTTATGGATTTTTTAAGAAATATTTATTTTTCAATGAATACTAAAAAAGGTATTTTTGAAAATTTTCCATTTATTATCATTTAAACTTATAATTATTATTTAAATTTGATTTAAAATTAATATAATTCTCTTTTAGTTGTTATTAATATATTTAGTTACATATTATTTATCTCTATACATGATTGTTTTATTAATTAATTTTTGGGATTAAAAGCGTAATTTTCTACATGTAGTTTTTCATTATACTTTTCATATTAATGTTAAAAGACTTTTACTTCACTTATATGAGTTGATCATGTGGAAATAGAATTCATTTTTTACTTCTTACAATCATATTTGTCATATTATATTTTTTTTGTAAATGTTAAATGTTTTGTGGATCGTAAGAAAGATTATGAAATACGCTATATTTAATGAAAATGCCACAATATAAATATGATCTAAAAATGTCTTAAATGTTTATAATGAATAAATAATGAAAATATAATATATATATATATATATATATAATAAAAATTAAATACATATAAATTATAATTTATTTCTTGATAAATTTGACAGTCCTTTTGATTGTCGGTGGGGTGCTTATGAAACACTAGAAAAAACATAATATTTTTATCCTAAATATAATATTCTAGAAAGAATAAGTAATTTAAAAAACATTTTTGAACAATTTTAATTATTATTGGTGAATTTTATGGATAAAAATTAATTTTTAATTTATATAAAAAGTGACTTATCCAAATTCTAATAAGATGTTTACCAGAGACTACCAAAGTCAAAATAAAATATCAAATGAGTTTTCATGAAATAGATTTGAATCAATAAACATATTAAAAAATAGAAAATTTTATATTGAATATAATTTATTTATGTTTTTTTTAAATTTTAAATTTTATTATTTAATATGAAATATATACTTTAATGTTTTATTTAATGATGACGCAATGCTTCAACAAGCAGAATAAAAATTATTTAAAGGATTTTGAGAACTCTAAACATAACAATTTTTGGGTGACTTATAGCTCACCATGAATTTAATATTTTCATATAAAATATTATTGAAAATTTTAAATTTTATATTTAAATTTCGTTGTTATCATAATTACATAAAATTCAACTTAAATTAATTGCTCAAAAAATGACATTAATGATAATTTATTATAAATAGTTTTATAAAAAAATATTTAGAATTCACAAAAACACAATATTTTTCATGTGAATGGGATATGGATGAAAATTTAAATCATGGTGTATTTATGGGTTTCATGTCATTTTGTAGTAAAATTATTGAACCCTAAATAGTAAAAAATTGGTATCATGATAATCATTAAATGGGATAATAGAGGGTTAAAATAAAAAGATAAGGGTGAAAATGTACACAAATCATTTCTAAATTTAATTGGATGAGATAATTTATACTAATAATATTCATATATTTGAAATATATGAATTTAGTTCCATTTTTTAGTAAAAATTAATTTATATTAATTTAATACTTTATGTAATTCCTTGATTGCCCCACCCCACACTTATTAAGGGGAACCTTATATCCTCTCCTCCTAACACGTTTTCAGCATGAAGATTGTCATAATAAATAACCAAACACCTTATCAGCATTCCCCACTATGAAATAGTGGATCTATTAAAATCAAAATACTATCTTAGAATTCATAAGTTTAATTCTAGCAGTATTTTTCTCATGAAGAGGGATAACACCTTATTGTGTGTTTTAATTTTAGTTCATCCTCAAACTCCATAAAATCATATTAAACTAAAATTTTAAATAAATTCTGTATATCCTACTTACTAAAATATTATTACGAATATTTATGTCCATTTAGTATCATTTTCCCTCAAATATATAAATCAAACATCATTCTTGTGTTATAATGGATTGAAAAATCCATGACGTAATGTTTTTTGTTTTCCATCACTGCTTCTCATTGATGGTAATAATGATTGATTTATTATATATGTGATATTAAGTTACTAATTATAATTATTAAAAATATTATATCCACTATTTTCACATTTATTTCATATGTTGAATAATGATAACATCATTTATGCATACATGTTGATTACCTCATCTATAAAGCGATGGAATCATTTTTCATCACTACATCAAATGGAATGTATGTGTAAGTTTATTAAAATAGTTAATGTGATATTTTTTATATAATTATGATTACTAGACAACTTTATCCATGGATTTTGATATTCAAAAATTTGAACAAAGTAAATTT
Source organism: Viscum album (assembly GCA_963277665.1). Taxonomy (NCBI): domain Eukaryota; kingdom Viridiplantae; phylum Streptophyta; class Magnoliopsida; order Santalales; family Viscaceae; genus Viscum; species Viscum album. The sequence continues at coordinate 1,578,207,706 of OY728152.1, read as the reverse complement.
TAATGAAAATAAAAGAAAACAGAGGTTTGATGATTAAAGCAATAGAAACCCAATGCTAGAAAAAAAAAGAAAATAAACACCCCAGTTGATAGAGGAAAGAATAAAAAATAAGAGTTACCATGAAAAAATGGAAGTAAACAATAATTTATAAAGAATAAAATTTCCAAACTGAAAAAAATATCCAAAATACACCTTCCAACAAAAAAGAACTTTCATCCAAACTACATTTACTGTCATCGTCATAACCACATCTCCTCACATCATGTTTTCCTACCATCCATAATACATATTTTATGCCCTGAACAATCATTATCATCTGTGCATCCACCATGAATCACGACCTTCATTGAACAAAACTTTAAAACAATACCATGATAAATCACACTATCCATCGAAATAAAATCTAATACAACCTATTATTTACCAACATATACACTGATTTCTAGTAAAAACTATTTCAATTACATGTAAAAAATCAAAATGACCAATAAAGAAGAGTTCAATAACAAACATTCACCGAATACCTTGGAAAAACACCTAGTAGAAGCTAGATAAACAAAAAAACCATTCAAATATGAAAAATGTTTGTACAATCGGTACTAATAGGTAAAAAACAAACCTATAATCAAAGATATTAATGTGACCATATGTGGTCATTGATATCTCATATTAATTGAAAAATGGAAATATTATTCACAAATATGTTTAGTGTAACATCTCACTTTTTGAATAGTAGTTAATTTTTCATTACCATCTTTTGTTGTTAGTTTTAAATGTTAAATTGATATATAAAAATAATAATTATTTCATGATTATTATTCTAGATATAATGGAATATTGAACTGTTTTACCATGTTCACCCTACTAAAGATGATTTTCATTTATGAATCGAATGTACTCAAAATATTGAATATAAACTTAATAGATAAAGTAAATTATTAAAAAATGGTTATATGTGATATAAAATTGTTAATAATAATAATATAATTAATCTGAATTTTTTTCTTATTATAGAAAATAATCACCATAAGTTTATTATTCAGTAATATAAAGAATTTATGTGATGGTTCGTAGTCACGATAAAGGAATCATTACCATTAGAAACTCATTTTAACTATTTTAATGATTTATTTTGAAAATATTTTTCTTCCATTTTTATTTTGATAATAATTTTTTTATGAATTTATTTATATATAAAAAAATGAATTATAATAGTCATTTTATTTTACTTTGTACTATCATTAAAAGGTTTCGAAAAGAAATATTTTTTCAGATTCTGTAAGGATAGTTTAAAATTTCATTAAAGAAAGAAAAAATGGATGTTTTATTTCAACGTATATGATTCCAGAATATTTTTCCACCACCACAATTATTATTTGATTTCTAGACTCCATTATAATCATCTATGTTTTCTAAAAAATTAGTTTATATTCATATGAGTTTCCTGAATGAAATATAATATATTATGTGTTTCATACAGGTTACAGACCCTAGACATTATTTGTGATTATGTGTGAGCCTAATATATCTCTAAAATGAAATGGGTAATGATCTTGTTCTAAAAATAATTATGTACGAAGTTTGTCAGGTATGTTATTTGATGTGTATGTGTTCATATAGGGGTTCTATGAAGATAATTTCTAAATGATCCTACGTGAAATTTTATTTATTTTTAATTAGTTATCATGAATTTAATTTTATTTATTATGGTAATCTATTTCATTTAAAGGAATGATTACACTTTTAATGGTAAAAATTTGAGAATATAAGAAAATGTTTTTCATGTTTTTTCCATATTTTCTAAGAAATTATCTTGATTATGATTTTACTATCAACTTTTATTTTAATGTTTTTATAGAAAACTATGGGTTGTAAAGATGATTTCATGTGTAAGTTAATGATTATTTAACCTCAAATATTATGGTATCATGGTTTTAAAGTGGATTAATTGGTTTATTTATTCTTTTAATAGTTCATTTACTAGTATTTTTTATAATGATCCTTGATTTTGAAATGTTTTTTATATGTTTTGAATATTTTTTGGTATAATAGTGAATATATAATTTTGAAAATATAATGTTGTGAGAAGTGGGAGAAATGATCACAAATACTTTTGGATGTTGTTATGAATAATTTTTTTTGGATTCTCTAAAAATATAAACAAAAAATATAGTTGAAAATTATTGAAAATTAAATTTTTTATAAATAATCTATTTTCCATTTTTTATGTTCTCGATGTCTAAAATTATGTATTATTTATCATTATATACTCCAAAAATGTAAATATAATTTTTAGCACTAGTTTCTGGAGTATGGGTTAAGCTTTTATCTAGTGGTAATTTGATAAAGGGTTTATATAAAATTTATTTTTTTGATTTTATTCGAGAATAAGATAAAAGTATTAAATAATTTCAATGTTTCTTATGTTATGAAGAATTTTGATTTTAATTTTAAGCATAATTATGGTAATTTTGGGAGTTGTAAAACAACATAAATCAACTAAGATATAAACTTCATGGAGGATTAAATTATTGTAATATATATATATGGGATTATCTTAATGATTATGGGATTTTTACCTTTTAAAAATTAATTTAATTTTTAAATTATGGTATATTATATACATTATGGATCATATGTTAAGATAGAAGAAAACATATCATACATAACCTTCTTATAACATCCACATGATTTTATCTTCACTATTTTTTTAATATAATGTTTAAATTATTAATATTTTTTATTAATTATTAAAATATCCTACAAGAAACAATTAAAATTATTATACACCATTTAATTTCTCTAAATATTTTGGTGTTTTTTTGATAAAAATCCCTCAATGTGTCATTTATGTGTTTTTTGGTTTTTTGTAGTTTTTTGTCAAAGAAAAATGAAAAAATTGTTTCATTATTTTTTTCTAAACAACATGTTTTCAAGGTGATGATGTTTCCTAGTGTTTTTCATATGTTTCATCCACAACATCGGGATTTTGTTTTAGAAAAAAGTAATTATTTATTCATAGCATAATTTGATAACATCATAGGATATATGTGGAATCACAATGAAAAATTGGTTAGGTCATAGATTTTATATGAATAGCTATACTATGAGGATCGCAATGGATTCTTAATGATATATAGTTGAAGGTAAAGAATTATGAAAACTATAAAGGGTTATGCACTATAAAACTCACAAATAAAGATCAGTTCATGAGAGGATCGTCATTTCTGGTAGAAGATAGTGAATTAAGGTCCCTAAAAAAGATTTTTATTTGATGAATTTGCAGGTGATTTAAAGGCCACCTCAAAGGAATTAGGCACAATGTGAACCACTTAGAAACTGAATCATGCAGTGATGGAAAATTTTAATTTCCGTTTTTGTTAATTATTATTAGAAAGATTTTCATATTTGTTTTTCCTATATAAAATACCACTAATAATGCCCTCGAGAAAGAGAGTAAATTTTATAAGATTGGATTACCACTGGAAGAATTAAACTATGTCTAAAATTTGTTCTCAAATGAGGTTTTCTGTGAGTTAATTAGTTAATAAAGTATTTTTTTTCATGAAGTACATCGTCTCACAATGGAGGAAATTTTCAAAATAACCTTAGGTTTGCTAAAGGATTTTACAAATAACAATAGTCTGAAAAGTAATCTGGTCTTAGGAAGAACTCAAACTATGATTTGTAAGGAATTTTACAAAGTTATTATGGTATTCCATGATGTATAAGAAATAATTTTCATGAGGTCTCTACATAATAAAACTACATGTTATAGAGTTCAGTTCATCTTTTGGGTGAAAACAGAGTATCAGGGAAAATTCATGTTGAAAATTTTATGTGGTTTTTCAGATAAATAGAAGAATATTTTGAAAGATATGTTCAGAGACATAATTTAAGAGATAAAGGATATTTCATTTTGTGAATAGTTTAAAATTAGGAGGGAAATTAAATCTTCTATGAACTTTGTAATAGAAATTATATTTAGTGGATTCGGTACATCGATACATTTCTGTTGTATACTACTTTGATGTATTCTAGTGATGGTTAACCAAGTAAAAATATATATTTCCTTATAAAATATTTATTACCTTAAATTATATTCATCATCATCAGAGTATTTTAAAAGGATAATATCAATATGAAGATTAAAGAGAAAATTAATTGACCCATATAATAAAGAGGTCAAGTTCCAAAGGGGAAGAAAGAATTTTAAAATTCATATACTAACCCAGATACACCCAAACCCCCTCGGGGTATCTATGATCCATTTTAACCTTTCATGGGTCATAGTATCTTCCTTATTTTTATTCAAATTATCCACTATTAAATATATCTTTAATAGAGAAATACCGTCTAGGACATAACCATTTATAATATGGATGTTGGGGATCTTCCCGAAAGACGAAGGGAATATTTTTAAAATCGCAATGTCTATATAAAATGTATGAATTATTCTTTTATGATTAAATTATGAAAATAAATTGGTTCATATTTATTAATTATAATTAAATAACTCATATCTCTAATTTTTTCGATGGAGGTATTAAGGAATAACAGAAATATGCATCGATAAAGGTTTAAGATAGAATTTTAAAAAATTATGTGTTTATCTATTAAAATTTTATAATTAGGAAGTTGTGTTATTGTATCAATGATATTCTAAAATAATATATATATTATGATAATTATGAGACATGTTGGGATTATTCTATTGTATATTTGGTTTTCAAAATTTTGGATCTTTTCTTAAATGGAATTGTTTCCTTTGAGAAGTGGTGTAGGGATGAGGAGATATTTTCGAAGACATTATTTTAATAAAATATATTTTTGGGTAAATAAACATGTGTGTTCATATTTTCATGATTTTATATTAATAATAGTCAATTAATCTTATCTAATTTTTTGGAAATAGAATAATTTGTATAGAAAACCTCAGAGGTTAATTATTGATTTGATGAATAATGATATTCTTTAAAAAAATTCATATTTTAGGGAACATAATAAGATAAAGGTTAATTATACTGAGGAATATCACATAAAAAATTACATTAATAATGGGACTATATAAATACATTTTATTAAAAATGAAAACTTACAGGCGAGCGATGACCTATCACATATAGCAAGGTCAAGGCATGAACACCTAATAGAATAGTGATAAGGGTACAATTCCTACCACTGGTCTATGTGTTTTCCATGTTTTTATGAATATTCTATTTAAATTATTTTATGGATAAAAATTACATTTATTTTGGTATGGATATAAAATAAGGCAATATTCATGTTATTTTATAGAAAATATTTTCATATTTTTTTTCAAATTATATGATTAAGTTAAATAAATATTTGGTATGTGAAGATGATGAACCTCATTATTTCAAATATATTATTATTTAATTCATTTTTTAATCCCACTAAATTTTTATTTTATGGGTAATTGTCACAATTTGTGGTTTTATTAATAATTTAATCTTAATTTTTAAAAGGTAATAATAATGGAATTTTATTACTTTTATATCATAATGGTATTTGGGATATAATATCATCTACATTATACCAAAAGTGAAATTTATTTTTTGTTGCCTTAATTATTAATTTCTATTTATCTTAACCAATAAGATTCAAATAACATTCAAAAACTTTGAGGAAAAAAAATCTCACAATGTAGGAATTTCAATCTATGCATAGATCTATAGAATTTTGAATATGGGAATATATCTCACAAAATACTTTCCCAAATAATATTATCATTATGATGGAGATATATAAGACGCAGAGGAAATTATTCATTAAATGTTTCCATAATAAATTAATCATCCCACATTATAATAAATGAATTGGATGCTAGAGAATGGTTATATGAACAGAATTCCATGCCTAAAAATGTTTTATAAATTATATATCCATAACTCATTCGTTACACCTCCAATTTATCTTAACTATATTCAGATCACATAGAGTAAAATATGAACAACTTTTTATTAAACACCTTTCCAAAATTATTCCACTGTTTAGACATAAATGAATCATTCCTTAATAGGTAAATCTGGACACTCATATTTCTATACATTTCTCTTCCACTCCTTTCTAAAGGGAAGCATATTTCGGTAGTCCATTTTGAGTATATTTCTTAGGGAAATTATTGTAAAATAATATATTTTATTTTAAATATACATTAGTTATGTTTTTATCTTCTTATTTATTATTTCACTATTTTCCCCCCACCATGATCCTTCAAATCTCCATGAAAATTAATAAAAAAAACTATCACTGTTGTCTGTGGGGTAGAGCAGTGAGTGTTTCAATTTTTTGTGCTTCAATTTCATTTTTTATTCTATTTTATGAATTTCAATAGTGTTGAAAATTATTTTGCGGTATGGATAACCCAAATTTCACTACTATTTTATTCTTCTTCTTAATAATTTTTATTTATCTTCTTCACCATCATAATGTTGTTAATATGGTGGATTAGTATTATGGTGATGAAGTTAGGGAGAATTATACACTTTTTCATGGGTAATATTAGGATAATAATAATTAAACGGAAATTTATTTATTGATATGTTTGATCTCAAAATTTAATAAAATATTTAGAATTAATATTTTAAAGAACAATGATAACATCCCAATGATCTCCCAAGAAAATAAAAATTTCTTTGATAACTTCATCGTATTTCATTTTCATCATTGTGTGTTTCATTAATTCAGATATTTATAAAATTAAAACTTATATTTGATAAAACACACAATATATTAGTTTATCATTATAATACGATTAGTTAGTTTATAAACAATGACAATAGAGAAACAGTGTTTATGAGTGGCCTCCTCAAGAGACCAGGTTTAGGGTTCCCACTATGTTGTTTTCATAAGAAAATAAGCTTTAATTAATTATGTATTCATCATAAATATAAACGAAAAATTTGAATCCATTTATAGGGACCCCAAACCATTGAACTCACTTATGTTTCAAAAAAAAACACAGAAAAACATAAATTACAAAATATAAAAAATAAAAAATAAAAAATATATTCTTTAATGATGAAAAATATACTAATTTGAGTGATATTATTAGAATTTTATCAAGAAAACTATTTGGGGTTCTTACTCCCAAAAGGGATTAATTCTAAGAGATGATATTATACCTAAATGATGATATTGGGAAACAAATTTTAGATTCCATAGACAAGCTTATCAAGGAATTCACACAATGCATTCTAGTGTTCCCTCAGAAAGAGTTGGAGGAAAATAATTATCTTATCCTTGAAATTTTTTATGAATACATAATGAATGAGTAAATAAAACTACACCATAAAATCCATATTGATTCCTTGCAATATGATCGAACACCTGAAGCAGATCAAATCAGTTGAGTAGACATAACACTGGATTCTATTTCTTTATTTTACATAGTTATCAATGACAATTCACTATAATTATTTTTCATTTACCAAATCATCACTAATTAATTCCCAAGGGATTGATGATTCGAATGATAAAGTGGAAACCATTGAGGATAATATAGTGTTGTAATTTGATAAAAAGGATAAATAAATGATCAAGGATAATTTTCTGACGAGACTTACTCCTCTAAATAGACAATTCTATCACAAAGTAAATGAAACCATAATATTGTATATGGATCACAAATATATTCATTGTCACCCCCCACACTATATATTAAATTATACCTTCCTTCCCTTCTTAGAATTGAGACATTGTTTATTTATTATGTGGGTTCCCACTCAATAAATCCACATATAAATGTTGGGAGAAATAACAAATTGAAATTTATTTGGAAGATCCCATATTTACTATTAGTAATTGGATAATGTTATGAAACTTCTTATAAAGGGGTACTAAAAACCTAGCACCCACATTGGGATTAAACCCTAATTTATCCTCTTTTATGATATTATTTTTCAATATTTTTCATATGGTTTTTGGTAATGATTAATATCTTTATATTTATGAATTTATGGGAATAACTCATGGATACTAATTGAAATTAAATTTGGTATGTATCCTTCCTTGTATTTGGTTTTCATCATAGAAATTTTTTAGTTTAATTGATATATAGTTCATTTTAAGTGTAAGGGGTCTGTTAATTTTTGAAGAGTATTTTGTATTTTTTATTCATTATTCGGATCATTAAACATCTCTGAGTTTTTATATTCATTTTTATCACTTTGATTTATTTTGAGAGAGTTCTCATGATTTTATATTATATGGATTTAAAACGATTGATGATGTGGATGCATTTTATCCTATTTTTATTTTCAATCATATTTATGAAATTTGAAATTTTTTTAAACCCTTGACCATGAAAACAATGATTCACATTTTTTCCCCATCCTATAAGGCATTATGAAATTTTTTGACATATTAATCATAATACATAGACTTTATTAAATGAATCATATATTTTTTGTACAAACTAGACAATTTATTATAAAAAATATATTAATTTGGGTTTTTAAAATGTTATTGAAGTGATTGAGAATATATTTTTAAAAATTCATATTTCAATTTGAGGAAAAACTTAAATTAACCACATTTAGACCCTATAGGTATTTATTTTTCTTATCGGTTCAAGCCACATTACATTTCATTGTTAATTAACTCTATTCACTAATAATATTCTTCATGAATATTTAGTGTTTCAGTGTGGAGAAAGGTCCTGACATGACTTTTCCTTAGGATTCAACTCCTTATTGGGTGTGTGACATCTAGGTCAATATTCTAGGAAATTTAATAGCGATATGGAATTAAATTTATTCATTGTATATCATTTCTAACATCTGGATCATCTAAGATAAATAAGATAAAAATTAAGATGTTATTAAATTAATCATTATTCTATCATTCATGGCTAATGTACCTCATAAAATTTTTAGGGTTTAATTTTCATTCATTCATTTTATTTTATATACATCGCATCAAAAAATAATAAAATGAAAAAATAACAACATATAACTGAAAAAATGAAAAGAAAAGATTTAGGTTGAAATAATTTATAATATTCATTTTTTAACTCATGACCCAAGACAAATGGGTGTGTTTTTCAGTTTATTAGGGGAGTTGAGTAATATATATTTCCTATTTTTCACTTGAATACTGATGCATTTTTCATTTAAAGTCCAACCTCCTCTATCTCTCCTCTAATTTTAAAATATTTTATTCCTTAATCCATTACCCTATATTTGACATTAAAAAGAACCACATGAAAAATAAGATTTATATTTATTATTTTGTGGATGAATTATAATTTTTAAAATGATATGGTGAAACAAACAATTTCATTATATGAGAATAACTCTATATTTAATTTCCCTTGAGGGAAGAGAGACCTGATTTTAAATATGAGTTTGGTTTTATTGGTCTATGAATGGATTTTAAAAGACAAATTAATTTACATGTGATAGGTTAAGATAAAAGGGAAATATTATTCATAGATGATACATGATAAAAACCAATTTTGGAAAGTATCATAGAAATGTTCTCACTTTTTTTAGTGTATCCTTGGATAAGATATTTGATGATTCCCTAGGAGTGAAATTTTTATATGTGGGGGATTTGAGAATGCTAATAAATTATGTTATATTATTCATTAATTAACTGGTTTAAACCAACTAATTTAATATATTAAGGGTAATTATAAAAATAATATATTTTATTAACATTTTTTTAATTGTGAAAAAAACATTATTTTGTAATATAAATACTTTTATGTGTGATCGGAGTTTTGGTCTGGAATTAAACTACACTAATCCAAAATTTAAACTTCATTTTTTTGGATTCAATATTCATTTTTCATTATTTCATTAAAAAGTATCTAAAGCTCAATTCATCAATTTTAGATAAAAATCATTCCCATAAGTAGGGACATGGAATCTATTCCCATATATGGAGAATTTTGAATATCATCCTATATCTCAAAAAATACGAACCCAAATAAACTTAAATTTCTCATGGAGATATATATTATTCCATAAAATAACTTCATTCACTATTTTCATGATAAATGTTTCCTCCCTCATGGTCATAATTTCTTTAGAATTTTTGGAAAGGGAATATAAATTGACATCCATGATTGAAATGTTTTTATTAATTATTAATATTTAATTCATTAAATAACTTTCCAATAAAGATAATATTTTTTTCATTTATGCGAAATATAATGTTTACAAATTTCAGTTAAAAAATTCCAATATATATAGAATAATTGGGAAGAAATAAAGCCATCATTTAGAGGATAATTTTTTAGTGAAATGAGTACGCTTGTTTTTATGTGATTAATGACATTTTGTATGATGTTTTATTGGTTGAGGTATCAAAAACCCTTAGGTTTGATGTAAAAAAATATTTTAGATGAATGTTATTCTATTTTTATGGAGGTTAGGAAAAAGTATGCAAAACCCATTGAAATATAAAAAATATTTAAAGTTGATGTTCTTAAGGTTAATTGGGATATAGGGTTATTTATTTAGAGAATGATATATTTTGAAACTTTTGTTTTATTATTGAGTTTTTTTGTATTAATATATTATTTATTTCAATGAAGGTTTATTTATGATTGGTATTACCGTACCCTCTCCCCAAAATATATGCTTTGGTTAATGAATACATATAATAAGAATAACATATTATCCATTTATTGATTATGTAATCCATTAAAAGAACATTTTAGTGCTTTAACAATGAAAAATAAACTTGATTACTCATCATTTGAATGAAAAGATGAAATTGTGGAGGAAATTAATTGTAGGATTATTTTTTTACTTTTGATGTATGTATATTTCCTAGTGTAATTAATAAATATAATAAAGGAACTCCTGAAATCTATTAAGAGGGCATTTAAACAAAACTATTTTCCTATTAACTTATTTTCCAGAACATAATAGCCAATGAATTCTGTTGTCCATTAACTTTATCATTAGATTTCACATTATTCTTATCAATGTTCTCAAACACCCAATATCATTATTTAAATATTAATGATTATATCCATTTCTAAATATTAACAAATCAATATTTTTATCTTATTTAGAAACCAAGTTATTTGTTTTTCTAGACTAACATTGTACTTCTATTTCCCTCTTTCCCAAATAATGTTTTATTAACCCTTTATACGATGTAGATTTTAAAAAAATGTATTTTAAAATATTAAATACTTAATGAAACAACTCAAGTTGAAATTAGTAGGATTAAATTTATAAAATAGTGGAGAATGTAACAATACAATATTTTTAACAGGACATTATGATCTAAATTGTATATAACACACAAAACTGAGCTTAAATAATTTTATTCACATTGTAAAATAGTTTTATTCTTAAAATAATGTGTTTAAAAAAAATTTATTTCTTATGGCTAGAGAATATTATAATTAATATCCATAACATTTATAAATTTTATTTCAAAACATTTTAATTTATTGAATCATCATATAAAAAGTTTCTTATGTTGAAATTTTTGGACTTTTCTTAAAATATTGAATTTTAGTGAATAATTAAAAATAAGAATTTTTTTGAATACTTAATTTATTTTCATGGATAATTCATATTATTAATTTAATTTTACTTTAAATTATGATAATTTACCAATATTTATAAATATTCAAATTAATTTCATAGGAATCGCCAGTATCATTGATTTTGGTATGACATCATATTTTGGATTAAAAATACATTTTTCTAATAACTTTCTTTTAGTTATTTGAAATTAGTTTATATTTAGTTAATATAACTTATAGGAATTTTATTTAATTTATTGTAATTGATTTTTTCGATTAAAGAATTCAAATTTACCAATGGTTGAACTTTTTGGATTTTTCGGAGGATAATTTTTTTTGAATGGTAAAAAAAGATAATATGAAATACAATATATTTTTTCATATCACCGAGACATAAATATAATTTAAAATTATTAAATTTATTTAATTAATAATATATGATAATAATTTAAAAAAAATATTATAAAATTATTACAATCATATAAATTAGTATTTAATTCATGATAAACATGAAAATCAATTTTAATGTCGATGTAGTGCAAGAATGACACTAAAAAAGTGAGAATTGAAACCCTAAAGATATTATTTGATACATTTTAAATTTTTATATAATAATTTAATAAATTTTAATTTTTAGTGGTAACTTTTTGGAATATATTTGATAATCATAGTCATATTACAAATGATTTATCCACATGGTTTTGTAATGCTTGTGTAAGGCTAGAAAAGTCAAAAAGAACATATTAAGTATCCCTTAATAGAATATATGTTATTAAATTTACATGTTAAATTAATATAAAATTTTTTATTAATTAAAATATATTTTTTAATTATGGTATATTAACTTTTTAAAAAAATAATTAAATTAAATTGTTATGCAATACTAATATTATTCTATTGAATGTTGTAGAAAAATCAGGTAAATGATTTTAAAAACTCTAAAGGTTTTATTTTTTGGGAGATTTGTAGTTTGCAAAAAAAATTATTGATATATAGAGCATAATATATATGACTAAGTATTTTATTTTATAATTACATTATTATCCTGATGATATTAAATTAAAATTAAATGAATAGTTCTAAAAATGACATTACTGATATTTTATAATAAACAGTAATATATTAAATGATTTAAAATTCATAAAATCCTATATTGAAATATTTGAATTAGATATGTAAATAATATTACTCATTTTCCATTCATTATTCACTTTTCCTTTTATATTAACTTTATTGACCCTAAATGGTAAAAATATCAATATCTTGGTATTCATGAGAATGGTTAATAGGGATTAGGAAAATAGATTAGGGTGAAAAACTAAAATAAACTCATCTAAAATTAATTTGATGAGATAACTTAGACAAATAAACATCCTATATTCAGAAAAAATATTTTTTCCATTATTCATTAAAGATTAATTTAAATTTAATTTAATTCTTTATATAATTCCTAGGGTTCCCCACCCTTTACATGTAAAAGGGGACCTTATATCCACTCTTCTTCAAACCATTTAAAACATCACGTCCTATAATAATTGATCAAGTAACATCATAAAAATCCTATAAATGTTTTGAAGTCTATGTTTCCATCTAAAAATGATGCTATAATAAATAAGGTGCATGAATAAATGGTTTTGTTGAAAAAGAGGTATAACTCTTAATTTCACATTTTCATTTAATTTTTATTTTTCCTTCCTAAAAACTTCTTAAATAATGATTATAAAATAAATTAATTATATTATATAAATTTAAATGTCATTAAAACTATGGTAAAACCATTTTTCATCTCATTTCCCATCAAATAGTGTAAAAAAATATTTTCTCTGTGTAGGTGTGGATTACCACCTCCACAAAGTAATGTGTTTCATTTTTCATCCCAACATCTCGTAAATATTTATAATGATGGTTTTAATGTATATATATGATTTTAATAAAATAATTATAATTATTTAAAGATAAAATATTATATATTTTATTACCTTTCTATCCATTGAAAAATTATAACGTCATTTGTGTGTACATGTGGATTACCAAATCCACAAATCGAGGTGATTTGTTTTTCATCACTTCATCACATGAATGGTTTATATATGTTACATTAATAATATAATATGTAATTTATCATATAAATAAAATTATTTTATTGTTAAGTGATATTCACCTCAAATATTTCATGTCTATTGAAAAATGGTAACATTACTAATGCCTATATAGGGCCCATCATCTCTATGATTGAAGAATATTTTATTTTTCAAAAAAAAATAATTTTTTGTTTAGATATTGTTATTAATTTGTAAAATTGATAATTTTTTATGATTATTATTCTTTTTATGAGGTAATAATGACCACATTGGAATTGTTTTTCTGACAAAATTTGTTTTTTGTTTATGTATCAGTCATCATCAAAACATCCAGCATAAACATAAATTATGAAGTAACAGAATAAATAATGGTCATAAATGACATCAAAGGGTTAATAATATTGTAATTAACTTGATAAATGTTCTTATTCTTTTCAACAATTAACATATGTTTATTATTTAGGAAGATAAAGAATGTATGTGATGAGTCTGACTCGAAGTAACGGACACTTTAACTTAATACCCTGTAATAAATTTATTAAAGATTTATTTTCTAAATATTTTTATAATATGTAAATTTTCATAAAAATTAAATTATCGATTAATTTATATGGAACTAAATTTTTAAAGATATTTTTACCACTCTTTACAATCTTTCAAGTGTTTTTAAGAGGAATCTTTTTCAAATTTTATATGAAATTTTTTTACATACTTTACAAATAGAAAAATGAATATTCTATATTAATGTATATTATTTAAATATATTTTTCTTCCCTACTATATTATTTTAGGTTTTTTCATTCTTTATAATGATACATGATTTATTCAATGAAAAAAGCTCCTCCTCGTTTTTCAGGTATTTTAGTTTTAAAAATTAGATTTAAAGGGATACATAAATATATAAAAATGTTTTCTTTATGGGATACAAATTATATTATTACGAGTTTTATAATTTAAATGGTGTATTTTATATGTTTAATTAATGTAATGGTCCATTTATATTATTTATTATGATGGGTGATATTGATAAAGTACTTCAACACATTGGGTAATGATTATGATCTCTGGATAATTAAATTGGAAGTTGACCGTCAAGGTTATTAAATATATAAGTGTTCATATAAGGGTTATATAAAGACAATTTCACAAGGAAAAAACATGAATTTTCTATTATTACTAAGAATTTTTATGAAAATATTTTGATTTCCTAATGTTTGATATTTTTTTAGACGAATGATTTTTCCCTTTAAGTGATAAAACCAATGTTTATAAGAAAATTTATTTCATGAGATATCATGTTTTATAAGAAACTATAATGACTATAATTTTTTCATTATTATTTTCTATATTGTGTTATATAAAAACACATTTTTATTACATCTTATTACATGTGTAATTGAATGATTATTTAAGCTCAAATATTATGATCTCATGGTTTTGAAATATACTATCACGTTTCCTTCAAATTTTTATATTCCCCTTAATAATATTTGTATTCTCATCCCAAAATTTCAAATGTTTTTTATGGAATTTAATGTTTATTTTAGAAAATGATGATGACTTAATTTTGAAAATAAAAATATTGTAATTTTCAGGGGAATTATTACTTCAATTCATGATTATTTTTTGTTATATTGTTAACTAATTCAATAAAACACTAACTAGAAAACATATTTGCGAAAGAAATAATGTAATATACATTATAAAGACAATAATATTTTTGGTTTCTATTTTAGATATATAAAATTAGCTCAAATTATCCCTTATCAATTCCAAAACGGTCATTTTTAGAATCAGATCTGGGTATATGGGTTCAGGGAAGTTATAACATCACCATAGAGTGATTCTAAATCATCTTTTACATGTTTGTATCATACCATTACCCATGATTTGAGAATTGCAATCGAATATTTGATGCATCTTAAAACATTGTTAAAAGGTTTTTTGATTATTCATAGTCGCAGGAATCTGAAGTAGGAATATTTTTTATAGATTTCCATCTTCCAATCCACACATCATGAGTCTAAACTATGTAGACTTCAGTAAAATCTTTATAACCAAAGTATTTTTCCAAGTATGGTCAATCTTTTATGACCTTAATCTACTTGTGAAAAAGTCTTATAACTTGTCAGGATTAAATCTTGAAATTTTAAGTCTAATAAAAGTTAATTTAGCCACTCACTATGCTTTACTCTCCTTTCACATAAGAAGAAGTATAAGTACAAATAAAAGTGGAATAACACTCGTGGGGATTGTTATGAGATGTTAAAAAATGTTAATCCACGCTCAAAGGATCCAATAGTCTATGAAAAAATTACAGAAATTATTTTTCATAACCCTAAACATTAATATCATTTTTCGTAGATGGATACACAACCTTTAGGGTCCAACAACCCTCCTTGGATAGAATTTTCCCCATAACCTAATTCATTTCTCAAATGTTGAAACCTCCAAAAAGATTCCATGTCCTTTGTAATGGAGGATTTCATGCTTAATAGAATCTATATTCTTTAATATTCCTGAGTTGATTCTTTATATGATCCTCTAGGAGTTCAAACAAAGGCACCTTCACATTCAAAAATGGACCTCAGGTTCCTCTAAGCCCTGAAAACATTGTAGAGGATCTCATCCCTCAATAGTGATTTGGGTGTATCTCATACATGTATTTCTCATATAATCATACTTATTTAAAAATCATTGATTAATGATTTACATTCTCGTAATTAAACTATTAATATGGAGTCAACATTATGGACATTATGTCTCCATGCATTATATATGTCCTGGAGGTTGGGATGTCATACCTCATTCTTAGACTGAGATTCATGACCATTAATTAGATGGACCTTTTTGAAGTAGTATATACGGTAAATTCAACTTATACTCATGATGTTATTTTCTCATTGTCACATAAAATATCTCCAGGGTTCTAAAACCATCTTTAGATAGGCTTTTATCCATACCAGGCATCATATCTCATGTTTTTGAATCTCCAAAAAATACTTCATATCCCTTAGTAAGGATCAATACTGGCTTCAAAGGATCCATATTCTTAACTATGAATGAGTTTGATAAGAATAAGAGCCTATGAACTATCAAATGGAGGCATATTTACCTTGTAAAATTACCTCTTTACAAAGTGATCCCTAACAACAATTTATATTATATTGGCGCACCATAGTGATTTTGCATCATCCCCGATATGTTTTTCTCAACACATTATCATTGGATAAAACTTATAAATGTTTAATTTAAATAACCCATAATCCATGTATCTTGGTGAATTCAACATCCTGGATGTTACATCACAATATATTTTATACGTTCATGAAGTAATGATTCATGGTTCCCAACCCCTTCTTCTATACTCATATTCTATGACTCAATTCATTCCTATAACACTTAAATCACACACAAATATTTCATATCCATAAACAATGGGAATCACCAGAATTAGGTGACTCTCCAATTGACTATGCATGTAATCACATATTTTCTGTATGAAAAGGGCTCCTAGACCATCAACCATGTGAGTATTTTCTAGGAAAATATCTATCTATTCTTTATGTTCCCTTAAAACATCACAGTGGTAATCTTCATCCCCAATGTGATTCATTACCATCCCTATAATTTATAGCACATATCATCTCAATGATTCATGATCTTTATAAAATTATTACACTTTTCTATGAGTCTATAATTCCAGACACATCATTTTTTTATCAATATATGATCCATGTTATATGACTTTAAACTACAATGACTTATGGTCTAAGATGTATTTCATTAAAAACAACAAAATAAGGTAAAATATATATGAAAAAATACATATACTCTATGATAATTGATCATAAACTATATAAACAATTGGCCAAAGATATATAACCATAAACATAAATAACATAACTAATATAATATAGATAAAAAACTAAAGACACATTAGGGAAAAATAATATTACATAAAGATAAATCTATATATAGTCAATTATATATGAGTTTAAAATATATCATTTCATTGGGATTAATCTTAGTGAAAAGAACTATATAATACTTTATAAAAGTATTGGGTCCCAGTCCATTAGCATAGGGATTTATTTATTAATGTTTCTATTACGTTATTTGGTAGTTCTCTAGAAACCATATTCACTAGATATTTTTCTTTCAATAAAATGAATCATCCTTTTGGGATATAAGGACTGTATGGTAGCCATGGGCCTTCCGTTCATATGGTCTATTTTCTATAAATATCCAATGCCTTTGTGCTATATTTTCACTACACCATGAATAATATAATGTTCATCATATCGGATAAACCACATATTGAGGGGTTAGAAAAGAAGCAATCACCAAGAAGAGAAAACAAGACCCATTACTGAAGGAGGGTTATGAATCCATCAAACAATCCATGAAGAGAAACATAGGGGAACTAAAACATGATATAAATTTCTACTATTGATTAAATGTGGACTTATAATGATTCTAGGGAGGGGTTTTTATAGATTATTTGAATCACAATGATATAAAGGATATGTTCATCTAAGATTCAGGTCCATATACTTTATGTTTTGTTCCACTTGGAATTTGATCCATGTAATGGTTTCAACTCAACCTTGTTAAATTAGGTATTATACCAAAATAAAATAAAATTAATAATTCCTTCGGTCCATTGCATGAATAAACTATTGAAAAATGTATGCCTAATCAATATGACCTTTAACTAAGGGAAGATATGGTCCAAGACATGTAATATTAAAACTATATCATTTTTGGATCAATTTTTTTTGAAATTAAATATAAAAACATCATTCGAAAATATTCATGAGTTGATATGTTTTTCAAATAAATTTTTTTTATAACATAAGATTGTGAGAAATATTCCAGATTGAAAATATTAGTGTATGTTAGATCAAACGTTTTTGAAACTATTGTATTTTTTCAATCACATTTGTGGAGAGTTCAATCAACCAAGGGTATTGTTTATTTATTCAGTCGTTTGGTAATGTCTTTAATTTAAAAAAATTCTCTATTGGGAATTGATCCCACCACCTTCTGCCTATACACCTATAACATTACCACTATACTACATCACATTTTGTGTTCTTATAATCAAAAAACATTATATATATCTATATAATAAATTATTATTTTTTTATTATTATTATGAAAAAATAATTTTCCAAAAAATACCCATGATTTGGTCAAAAAATGAGTAAAGGTTATTTATTAAAAAAACCAACTGGTGGGAATTGATCATGTCACCTTCCACAAATAATCTAATGCTTTAGCATTATCCTACGACACATTTTTGGTCTTATATTCATACATACATACATATATATATATAATTATTTATTATTCTAATTATTATTACTATTGAAAAATAATGGGCCAACCTATACATATGGTTTTATAAAATTGTGGATTTAGGTGACTTATAACAACATTTCACCAAAACGGTTTGTATAGGTGCCCAAAAACAATACTTATACCCACATTTTGGACAAAAAAATATATTAGAAAAAAATAAATGGATTATTAGATAATGAATATATAGTCATAACATAACCATTCAAAAAAATATTAATATTTTATTTGTATTATTTTAAACCTCATATTTTGGTTTAACAGTTTGGGTAACCAAATTTTACCTAAATTGTGGTAATGAATTTTTTATTATTAAAATGATATAATTTTACTTAAAAGGTAAAAATTGTCTCATAAATTATCTTGGTGTGATATTTTTGAAAAATTTTGATCATAGTTTTTCTATTTTAAATTTTTATGATTTTTTAATAATTATATGAAATATATTTATAATAAAATACTTTTAACTCAATTTTAAGAACTATTAACACAATTTGACATTGAAAAAAAATATATAAAATCAATTTAATTACAATATAAATCTATATAAAATATATAATATGTTATATTTATCTTCAAAATTCATGTAACTCTTTATATACTCTAAAAATATTACTTTTAGTGTTTTTTACTACATATTTCAAGTGTTTCCAAAAGTGTTGTATCGTCACTGAATATGGGTATAGGGTAATTATTTCATCCCAAAAATTTAAAAGTTACTTATCCTAATATGTAAATATATATTATAATTCATATAAAATTTATAACATAATATATATATTTTATACATGTCACAAAATATTATGGATATTAAAAGAAACCAAGTAACATTTATGACTTTATCAGCAAATGAAAAATTATAAAGGTAAAATTAATTGTTAAATGTAAAATGGACATATTTTAGAATTTTTTAGGATTACAGAGAAAATCCATGTGTTGTAATGAATTTTATGACTTAACACTTTAGTTTTATCCCTATTTGACCCATTTTACATTTACCATGGTAATAGAAACTTTTTATGGCTACTATTCACAATGAATAAAAATAAAAGGTATATACTTACTATATTAGCCCTTCATGATAAAAAGTAAAAAAATTAATTTTTCAATATTCAATTTTTTAAAGTGGTAGAAATTAATTTATGCTAAATATTTAAAACTTAATTAAAAAATTTTTTTTAGAAAAATTTCATTTATGTGGAAAATCAAATTTATAAATAATTCAACCATAATTTAATGAAAATGTTGAGAATTAGATTATTAATAATTTAATAAAAATAATTTTGCATTGAAAAAATATAAAAAAGGTAATCGTGTAAATTATTGAGGAAAAAATTCATTTTTTTAATAAAAAAATTATTTCTCACTATTTACATGAATATAAATATTTATAGTAAAAAACCAAAAAAAATTCCCTAAGGTAATTTTGATATTTTTATTTAAAAATAATATTTTTTAAGTGAAATTCATAAATTTTTTATAAATGGAATATAATATTTTTTTCACAAATATCAATAAAAACATTTTTTTAATGAAATAATTTGCTAAAAAATAATTTCTTAATTCTTAAGAATTAATCAATAAATTTTTTTTGAGTAGGGTCATTATATATATTTCGTAATTTGTTTTATATTATTCATGAATTTCCATTCAATGATTAGGAAATATCCATGAAATTTTAATAATAATATTTTGTTGTTTGTTTACGATCAGTGTTTTATGTTTTATATGTTATCCAACGTGGAATTTTTCAAATATTAGAATTTTATATTCTCCCCCATTAATAAATTTTTTCCGCATAATTTGAACATGATCATTGGGATTAATGGTTTGAAATTTTATAATACCATTGTAAAAAAGTCACATTATAAAAAGGGTTGATAAAACATCTTCTTGAGAAGAGGGAAACTGATGAAAAAATTTCATATAGAGTTGTACATAACTTGACTTTCAAAATAAGAGAAAAATGTATGATGTCAAAATATTGACATATAAGTCAAATTTATATCCAAATAATAATGGAGAGTGAAGTAAACATTAATCATAAGAATGTGAATGATCATGAGAAATTTAACGTCAAAAACACCACAAATCAGTGATGGATGAAAACAACATCAACTAATCATAAATGAAGGTCAACTGATGAATTTTTTTAACATATTTTTTCTAAATACGATGAATTACTTTACCATATATAAAATAAAAATAAATAATTATACTTACTTTCCTACTATAATTTCATCATTCGGTAAATTTCCACAATAATCTAATATTTTTCTACCAAATATGAGTATTCATGAGGAATATTTCATTATCTAAGAACTAAATTTATTTTATAATGGATCATATAATACATATAAGAGCTACACAATATTACTCTTATCTTTAATAAAAACAAAATGGTAATGATAATGTATGATAATACCCAAAATTAAAAAACCTTCATATGAAGAAATAATACAATAATCTCCAAAATTCAATATAAAAATCAAAATCATAAAATAGATCATTCCAAAAACAAATTACACCACATCCAAAATATTCTCAACAACCTCAAAATTGAAGAAACTTTTATCCTAAAATATCACCTCATACCCTTCAAGTTACACCTCCATATACAAAATATAATTCCTCCCAACTATTCATTTATACTAAACAAATTGTTATATATACCACCAACCAATAAGAAGTCTCATGAAATATCATCAGTCTCCTAAAATTCCTCAAAAATAAAATTGATTTTATCAAAAAAAATATTCCAAATAATTAACCGAGTCACTATTTGTATGATCCAAAACATAAGAGAGGTATTTCCTTATTTTAACTTTTCAATTAAATAATTATTTTAGTTAATAATGTTTTTATCAAAACATTGAGGTGCCTCAGGGGTGTTATGGGTGATCAAAACATGAAATAAGGGAAATCGAGCTAACCTATGCATGGTTCATGGTTGGATCATGATTTCTACACAACTAAGTGAACCATTTGAGTTGGGAAGCAAAATTGTGTATTTTTTTATAGTGGTATATCATATAGTTGTCTCATGGTTTTTAAACCCATCAGGCCTCCCTAGGTAACCATGCAACCCATATTTTAAAATATAATGTCTTGTTCATGGTTTTCACTCTATTTGGTAATCTACAAGGGTAAACCATGTTCCTTTATAACATTTAGAAAATTTACAAAAAATTCCACATCGTGACTTTAAGTTCCCACTCATTGTTCTTCCTCATTTCCTACCTTATAGGCCTAGGGTTGAAACCTAGAAACCCAATATTCCTAGAGGTTATTCTCCCTCGATCTTAGGCTGTTTAGAGCATTGTGGTTTATAGATTGGATATTAGGTTGAGTATAATCCCACACTTTCTTCCCTTATGGGATTAGGGCTTTCATTATTCACTTATCTCCATTTAAATATATAAGTACCTTTTTCTTGTGATATCTAGATTTTGGCTTCCAAGGGTGGTTGAATAGGGATCCAAGGATTTCATTAGGTGTTCCTTCAACAATGTATTTGAGGTAGGTGGTGTTGAGGTTATATCCAATTGTTTTTATATGTATTTGTGCGTGTGAAGTTGAGTTATTGTTTTCTTTTTGTTGTGTTCTGGGTGTTGTTAGTGAGATTTGATATAATGTGTGTCCAATTAAGAAATTTATCCCCTTTTGATCACTATGGGATTTATAGAGGATGACCTGACGAATTTAGGGCCACCGAAGTGGTGTGTTGGCCTTCGCAAACATAGTTAAGATAAATGTTCAGTGTGAAATAAACTTATTATTAAGTAGATCCCAAGGTAAAAATGTTAGTTCATTTTTGGTGATCAAGAAAGTAAAAAAGTTATTTGTTCATATATTTGGGTAATGGACAAGGGGTTTCATTTTTCGACGTAGAAATTGTAAAATAATATTAATTGTAACGTACCTAATGAATTTCGATGTGTACTTGAAATTCATAAGTGGGATAATACATAGTAAATGATAAATGTGTTAAATGAATTAACATATGTAAAGGGTAGGATATGTTAATTGGGTTAATATTAGATAACATAGGAATATTCATAGTGGGTTCAACATATGAAATGAGAATTGGGATAAATGGAAATTTACTGTGTGTCAGTGGGTTATAGCATAGTATTAATTCCCTTGTTAGTTGTTATAGATTGTGATTTCTATTGGAAGAGGTTATGTTTGGTTTGGGTTTGGTATATGTATGGTGAATGTTAAAATAAGAATATGAACATGTCTTGGTAGATTGGGGTATTGACATGAGGATCTACACCCATGGGTCGAGCTAGACTAAAGCTATAATCTCTACTACCAAATGCATGGATTGGGTAAGTGGATGAATTTATATTCCCCTAATGGTGGTATTCAATGAGATCACATGGGCCAAGGGTTCATAGAGAATCTTTATATATGTGATGATGTGATTATCTTGAGAGATATTGGGAAATGTATTTATTTCCCATATATATTGAGTAGATTAAAATGACAATCCAATTGATAGTATAATGAAAAAGACTTATTAATAAATAGAGTATAATTATTGAAATTAAGAATAATACTAGGAAAGAAATAATTGAACTTTGTAAACTAATGGAAACCAAAATTTATTTATTTACTTTATCTTTATATATAGCTTTCATGTTCTATCTAATGACTGAATATTTGGTAGACGTCATCGGTGGTGGCCTACAGAGTATTACTCACACCCTACTCAGGCATCGTGGGGTACTCGAGCAAACATCATGCTTGTAGGTCAAGACAAGGGAAATAAAATTTTTCTTGGGAGTGGTGTTAGGTATAGAAAATACATGGGTGAGGTTATGGACTTGGATTCAAGACTATCTTTGGGATTCTACTATAATATTTATTTTTGGTTTTGTTCATCTTTAATTGTTTTGAAAAACTTGACATATTTACTACTGTTTGTGGTTTGTACATAGTTTTGGGAGAGGGTTATTTATGTATATTCTTTGGTTATTAATTTTTTCTTCATTGATTATATTTCTTTTTTTCTATGAATTAGTTTGGAAAAGGGGGTATAGTCTCTCCACATGACTTATTTATTGTAACACCTGATGATTTCAAAGTACGTTATTTCTTCAAAATAATTCAATAACTTGCACTAAACGCAACATCGAGTACAAGCACACCACAACTTAATAATCTAGCTGTTCAAAAGCGGTTATGAATAGTATTAACTAAATTTTGAACTATATAAAACTTTTATAATTTTAGAATCCATATTAATAGTTTCTTAGACATAATGTAAGAACTAATTCATTTTTTTCAGATAAAAGAAGTATTTTTCAAAAAATTCACTTTTACTGCCTTTTAATGGTGAAACTTTTTTAAATCCAATATTTTATACTTTTATATATTAAATTTGAAGAAATAAACGTCTTCTTTAGAATCAGGACATAAGAATTTAGTTTCAATAAATTTTTGCTGTTTTTCTGATAACTTTTATATTTGGGTGAATAGTGAAAAATACTATATTTTAAATGAAAAAACATTTTTTAATCAAAATTATTTATAGTGTAAAATTATAAATTTTAATGGTTTGGAGGAATAAATAGATTATAGTTTTACCATATAATCTAATTCTGGTAATTTTAAGTAATTTCACTTTGAGATTAGACATAAAGAAGTGTCAATCTTTTGATATATACTATTTATATAAAATATTCATTTTGGTTTTGACAATGGAAATTAGTTTTAAATTAATAAATACAACTTTTATGTTTGTAATTTGGTAAAATAGACTTCATTTTTGGATTCAGAATATTGAAATTAGCCTAGGGTGAATTTTTGGTATTTTTCTAAAAATGATTAATTTTAGATGAATAATGAAAAAACACGGAGTTATTGTTTAAAAATGAATTTTTATTTAAATAAATATTTATTTTATTTAAATTTATTTTAGGTCAAAATAGATACATAATACCTATATAATTTCAATGTAATTCATTGGCGTCAGTTTATAATAATTTTAGATATATAAAAACTTTATTGAACTTTTCACCGTCTTTTACCCACCTCCTAGGAGAATTTGCAAATTTACATAAAACATAATTTTACCACTTCTGTGAGTTGAATTTCAAAAATAAGAGAGACACGGTTAATATCTAGGAGTAAAATTTGGTTCTATAAGATAAAAATAATTTTTGGTGAATAGTGACTTTTTACTTTTATTGCCCACGGTTAAAAGTAAATAGGGTAATTAAGGGTAAAAATGATATTTATATTACACTAACATACGTTATAATTCTATTGTACAAGTTTATCTCGACCAAAAACAGACTTAGAAATAAAATATTATCATTTAGGTCCATTTGGATTAGATTAGGACATTTATTATTATTTAATTCAAAGAAGAGTTAGAATAGGTAAAATTAAAGTTTAATAGCTAAAACATTTTTAATATAGGTTTATTCATAAAATAAATTTGATTATAAATATTCATTATAAAAATAAATAGATTTCCTACATTATGGTATTTTAGTTATATTTTTTAGACATTATATAAATAAATTTATTTATGACACAATGATGATGTAGTAATTACCTTATTCATGAAAGAATCAATTAAATGGTATTATAAATATTAAAATAAATATAATTTCAAAGTTTTTATGAAATAAACGAATTTTATAGGTGAATATGACATGATAGGGATGATTCAATGTATCTTTTTCCAAGTTATCAAGTTGTGATGACTTTTAAAAAACAAAATACCAAATAGTGTCAAAATTGACATAAATTAATATTTAAAACAAATACTATATTATTGGTTTGTATAATATTCCAAAAAATGTAAGGATCGGCCAAAGGGCTTAAATAATATTATATATGTAATTAATGATCCACCTGAGGTTCTCTTGGATGTTTATAGTATGTTTATTTTCCGTATAGAATAAGAATACAAGAAGACACCGTAAAAATTAAACTATTTAACTAAGAGTTACATCTAAAAGATAAGGTTAAATTGGTAAACTAAACTTGTCTAAAACATATTGGATCAGATTATTTAGACCCATAACCACCTAAGGCTCGAAATAAATTCGTTTTCAAAAATTATAAACAGAATATTATTGTATAATAATTTAATACTTTAATCATTTCCTAAAGTGACCGTCACCCCTCTTATAAAAGGGAACTTCCCCTTCTCTCATATTCAGACCTCCAACTACATTTGGCTCAGCCAAACCCTACCCAAATATCCTCCCATCTTCCCTAACAATATCTTAGATTCCTCATTTTTATCATAAAGCTAACTTAAGGATCCCTTATCATCAAATCAAAAGGAAGAACCCGAAGAGGAGGTAATGATTTCACCACCCTCTTTCAAGTTCTCTTATTCTTCAACTTACTCATTATTTGTTGTTTCCATTCTAAAATAATAAATCTAGTATATTATATATACTGTGATGTTATTATAAATATGGAACAACAATATTCATTATTCTATCCATCTTATAAATGATAATGTCAGCATGTGTGCGTACGTACAACTTACATCCTCCACGCCGTGGTGTAATTTTTTATTCAACACTATGTTATTTGGATGGGTATAATGATGAGTAATATGTATATAAATAATGAAATGAAAGTTCTAGTGTCTCGGTAAAATTAATATACCATCCAATTCCACATCTTTAAGGAAATGATATTGTCGCTCGTGTGTACGTTCAGATTTCCGTCTCCACAATGAGATGAGATTCATTTCACGTTCACTATTCATCAACAATTATAAAAATATATATTTCTAATAAGTATGTAATATATGACATAATAATTCTACTGGAGATATATATATATATATATATATATTTACTTTCATATAACTTATTCACTTAGTTCAGTTCAATAATATATGAAAATGGAAAAAACATTTATGTGTACGCACGGACTACCGTCTCCATAAATGGTGTTTTTTATTTCATATATATGTATATTATACATATTTATTTTCTAAATATATATGATATATAAATCATGTATTATATTCTGGATGTATATAAATCTTCATCTATATGATACAATCAAGAGTAACAAATTAAAACACGTACGATAAAGAATGTGATTATTACCCGAAATGTTAATTTAACATGGAGATTATTATTAATTGGGTAGTATAAATTCATAAATGAATCATGTATGATATCATAAATATTAATATGGTTCTGCTATAATTTAATAACAAACTAAAATTTTCCTATAGGAGGTTAAACTTACCCTCAACTAAATGAATGTTCAAGGTAAGGGTTAATTCCTCAATCTCATTATTATCCGAGATAGTTTATGTGTAGGTATTTACTGGGAAATTTTTATCATCCGTGTCCATTTTCATAAAAATGATTTAAAAATGAATATTTTAAGGATTTTTTAAAGGTAATCATTATCAAGATCCTAATTTTAAATGTTTTAAAGATTTATCTTTCTAAATCTTTTTAATTAATTTCCATGTTTTTAAAATGATTTTAAGGATTAATTTAGATGGACATGAATATTTTGAAATGATAATTATTTTCAAAAGTTTCAAAGTGGTATCGGACACTTTTATTCAAAAATATCTTTTAAATTACTTACATTATAAATTTGTTACTTTTAAATGAATTTACAAGAAATATATTTCTCTCCAAAGGTTTTACTCATCATTTTCAACTATGCCAGCATCCTTTACTGGATATTACTTTTGAATGAGGTTGATTTATTATAATACAATCTTCAAAAATGTATTGAATGAGTTATGATATGTTTGACTGTGGATGTTCTATTTTTATACCATTCAAGGTTTTTGGTTAGTGTATTGACATTTCATATGCTAGTTTTAATATGAATGTTTATGTTATGTTTCAACTATTCATATGAGGAATGCAGTGGACTTAATAAGTGGAAGGTGGAGCCCGCTATAGGTCCTCGATGCATCGGTATGTCTCATGAGACATACTAGTATCTTGGGAGAAGGCCATGGAAAAAAAATTATTTGTAGTCTTGGCATGAGGCCTCGACTATATGGTAATGATATCTTGAGTTAGGCATTCCCTCATTATGAAATTATTTATTACATGTGATTATTTGACTAGTAGAATATCCATGTGCATATTTATATGGTAATGTTTGATTTATTTTTTCTATATTATGTTAAATATTATGTTTAAACAGGCTGTTGTTTTTATCACACATCTTGACTTAAAAGTATAAAATCTTCCGCTATATTATTAACCATTACTGAGTATCTGAGCTCACCCCATTCTAATGTTTTATTTTCAGATGATTCCAAGAAGTGTATTATGATTGATAAGTAAGGTTAATCTTGGGGATTTATGGAATTCTCAATGGATCATTTATGTATTGTTTAATTTTCTAAATATGTAATTTAGCATTCATGTATGTAATATATTTTCCAGGACTTCTAAACTGATCGGTCCTTTAGGACTTGATTCCTTGTAATCTTGCCAATTTATTAAAATAATGCACCGACTCTGGGTAACTGGGGTCGGGTAATTACAGTTGGTATCAGAGGAAGTTTAACAATAACCTTGGAAACTAGATTTATATAAACTCTGATTAGAGAACATTACCCTTATATAGACTTTGAGGATTAGTATAGAAGAACATCTAATAATTTTGGTAATGTAGAGATTTTGTGAGTTTTCCAAGAAAATACATCCATGTCTGGATATGAGCAGGTAGAGGTGGCTCTGGCATAGATGTACCTAAGGGTAAAAACTGAAAACACCGCTTTGAGCTAGACTCAAATAGGAACTGGTGCATGACAACTGGCCTTGTTGCACTCTTGGTTACGACACTCCTGGGGGATATTCTTTGGATAATTCTCATTTTCTTTAAAAAATATTATGAAATATTTACGAGTATATATCTCCTTAAAGAAAATATTTTTATGGATTATATCTATAAACTGATCAATTTATGTTAGGTATTTTATAAGTTTGGAATTATCCATTTTAATTCATAAACTAACATAGTGTATGCCATTGTATAGAAATGGTTCCCAATAGAAGGAATGTGAACTCTAGCAATATGTATGATCCAAAGAGTAAGAAGGATCATATCTTTCATAGTATTAATCCAACATTTAGATGGGAAATAGTCTACCATGTATTCTCAACATATGAAGAAATAGTATATTGTGTTAATAAGATAGGTAAATAATTCTATAAGTCCTATGGCTTTGAAGGGAAGAAATAGAAGAAAATGATGGAAGAGAGAAATATGGATAAAGGGAAGAGGGAAAAGAAGGATTTCACAATATGAAATAAATGGAAAATGAATCACCTTGGTAAATTCTGTAAGGGAATGGGAGTTTATTATATGTGTGGAGAAAAAGGACACCATGTATGTGATTTTAAGGGTAATAAAAAGTTTTCAAATGTAAAATGATTCATCTGAAAGGCATTGAGACACTATGAAAATCCATGTCCCATTCCTAAGAGTATACTGAAAATGGTGTTATTATATAACAATCAAGTTATGATACTACCTTAGATGAAGAGGATTGACTATTGTTCTTATGATGTTATTATTGTATTATTTCATTTGAGTGTTGTATCAAGAGTATACTGGTTAAATGAATTATGGAGATAAATAAAGATTCTACTACAGTACTATTTTATTGAGGATTTGAGATTTTATGGTTCTACGAAAATTGACTTAATAGTAAGCTACACTTTCTGGACAATACATGGTTGAAGGAAAGGTAATCCTTAATATGGTCCTGATAATGAGGTAGTGATTTTGGAATAAGAGATGGTTGATTTTGGTAATTTAGGATGTTTTGGTGTTGTAAAAGAATACATGATGAAGGCGTTCACCTGTTATTACCCTGAAAAAAGGATCCTCATTATGTTTAACTTCCTTATATATTTTGGACTAAGAGTTTGGATATAAGTATTTTTGAAAATTCTAAAGGCTGGAATTGATTATGTTTGAAATTGGATACTATTTTTAAGATTATTTTTGGATTTCCATAAAAAGGACAACCCAGAGGTTGGGTGACAACCCGTCACGTCCGGCAAAGCCGCGAGACCTAAACCTGCCACCGAAGGGAGACAAAGGTGTATCAACTATCACTAACCCACGCGATGTCCTGGATTGAATAATGTAGTTTTTTTAAGGGTATGGTAAATGAATTATAAATTTTTTTTTGAACACCAAATGAATAGGATAAATAGAATATTTTTTTAAGTTCTATTATCTTTTAGAGTGAAAGATGAGTTTGTGGTAGAAATTAGTTGAAGGATGAAACTATACGTTTCATGTATATATAAACATATATATATATATATATATCTTATTTTGTGGATATATTAATTACTAAACTATAGGGAAGGGATCTTAAAACCAAAAATGTGTTATCTTAATACCTTGCGTTTTGTTGAACCGATTATATTTTAAATCACCATAGATTGGTGGATTTGAGGCCCACAATTCTACAATTGTTTGTGATTGATGACCTCAATCACTCCCTATAAATACTTATGTTTTCCCTCAAATTATGTGTCTCTAATTTCTACCAATGTTCTCCTAATCGAGATCATAACATTGTGGTGACTTTTTCATTCCTCTTTTCCTATTATTAAGACTAAATTTTGTTAACCCAATTTCCGATGTGGTTTTTCCCACAAAAGTATTTTCTATTTTCAACCTTTTATCTTTGAAGAACAATTTATAATTGCGAGGATGAAATTTATTGAAGGAGGGAAGAATGTAACACCCCAAGATTTCAAGGTATGTTATTTCTTCAAAATAATTCAATAACTTGTACTACACGCAACACCGAGTTCAAGCGCTCCAAAACTTACCAATGTAGTTGTTCAAAAGCGATTATGAATATTATTAACTAAATTTTGAGCTATATATAATCTTTATAATTTTATAATTCATATTATGAGTTTCTTAGACATAATGTAAGAACTAATGCATTTTTTTCAGATAAAAGAATAATTTTTCAAAAAATTCACTTTTACCACCTTTTAATGGTGAACCTTTTTTAAATCCAAATTTTGAAACTTTTATATATTAGATTTTAAAAAATAAACTTCTTTAGAATTGGGACATAAGAAGTTGGTTTCAATAAATTTTTGGTGTTTTTCTCATAACTTTCATATTTGGGTGAATAGTGAAAAATTCAATATTTTAACTGAAAACCACTTTTTTAATCCAAATAATTTATAGTGTTAAATTTTAAATTTTAATGGTTTGGAAGTATAAATAGATTATATTTTTACTATTTAATCCAATTCTGGTTATTTTATGTAATTCCACTTTGAGATTAAACATAAAGAAGTGTCAATCTTTTGATATATATTGTTTCTTAAAAATACCCCTTTTGGTTTTGAAAACGGAAATTAATTTTAAATTAATAAATACAACTTCTAAGATTTTAATTTGGTAAAAGAAGAATTCATTTTTGGATTCAGAATATTGAAATTAGCCTAGGGTGAACTTTTGGTATTTTTCTGAAAACGTTCAATTTTAGATGAATAGTGAAAAAACACTGAGTTATTGTTTAAAAACAAATTTTTATTTAAATAATTATTTATTTTATTTAAATTTATTTTAGGTAGAAATAGATACATAATACCTATATAAGTTCAATGTAATTCATTGGAGTCAGTTTACAATAATTTTAGATATATAAAAACTATATTGAACTTTTCACCATCTTTTACCCACCTCCTAGGAGAATTTGCAAATTTACATAAAACATAATTTTTCCGCTTTTGTGTGTTGAATTTCAAAAATCCAAGAGACTCGGTTAATATCAAGTAGTAAAATGTGGTTCAATAAGATAAAAATAATTTTTGGTGAATAGTAACTTTTTACTTTTATTTACCATAGTTAAAAGTAAATAGGGTAATTAGGGGTAAAAATGATATTAATATTACCCTAACACATGTTCTAATTCTATTGGACAAGTGTATCTCGACCAAAACATCCTTAGGAATAAAATATTATCATTTTGGTCCACATGGATTAGATTAGGAAATTTATTATTATTTAATTCAATGAAGAGTTAAAAAATTTAAAATCAATGTTTAATAACTAAAACATTTTATTATAGGGTTATTCATAAAATTAATTATATTATAAATATTTATTAGAAATATAAAAATATTTCTAACATCATGGTATTTTAGTTATAATTTATAGACGTTAAATAAATAAATTTATTTATGAAAAAATGATGATGCAGTAATTACCTTATTCATGAAAGAATCAAATAAATGGTGTTATAAATATTAAAATAAATATAATTTCAATGTTTTTATGACATACACGATTTTTATAGTTGAATATGACATTATATGGATGATTCAATGTATCGTTTTCAAAGTTATCAAGTTTGGATGACTTTTACAAAAACAAAATACCAAATAGTGTCAAAATTGACATAAATTAATATTTAAATCAAATACCATATTAGTGGTTTATATATTATTCATAAAAATGTAAGGTTCTTCCAACGGGATTAAATAATATTTTATATGTCATTAATGAGCCACTTGAGGTTCTCTTGGATGTTTAGAGTAAGTTTATTAACTATATAGAGTAAGAATACAAGAAGACACGATAAAAGTTAAACTATTTAACTAAAAGTTAAATCTAAATGATAAGGTTAAAATGGTAACAAAAAGTTATCTAAAACATATTGGTTGAGATTATTTAGACCCATATCCACATAAGGCTCTAAATAAATTCATTTTTAACCATTATAAACTGAATATGATTGTATAATAAATTAATACTTTAATCTTTTCCAAAAGTGACCCTCATACCTCTTATAAAAGGGAACTTCCCCTTATCTCAAATTCACACCTCAAAAGCCATTTAGCAAGACCAAAACCTGCCCAAATATCCTGAAAACTTCCCTCAATTGATCCTAGAGGCATTATTTTGATCATAATGCTATGTTAAGGAGCCCTTTTGATCAAATCAAAAGGAAGAACTTGAAGAAGAGGTAATGATTTCACCACCCTCATTCAAGTTCTCTTATACTTGCACTTACTCTTTCATTGTTGTTTCCATTATAAAATAATAACTCCTATATATTATATATACTTTGATGTTATTAGAAATATGGAACAACTATATTCATTATTTTATCCATCTTATGAATCATAATGTCACCATGCGTGCGTACGTATGACTTGCCGTCTCCACATCATGGTGTAATTTGTTATTCAACACTAAGTTATTTGGATGGGTATAATGTTGAGTAATATGTAAATAAATAACGAAAATAACATGCTAATGTCTCTGTATAATTAATATACTATCCAATTCCACATCTTTAAGGAAATGATATTGTCGCTCGTGCGTACGTACGGATTACAGTCTCCACGATGCGATGAGATTCATTTCCACGTTCACCATTCATTGAAGATTATAAATATATATTAATAATAAGTATGTAATATATGAAATAATAATTCTACTGGAGATATATATATAAATGTACTTAAATATATATTATTCACTTAGTTCTGTTCAATATGATATGAAAATGGGAACAGTGTTTATGCGTACGCACGGACTACCGTCTCCATAAACCGTGTTTTTCATTGCATATATATGTCTTGTATACATATTTATTTTCTAAATATATATGATATATAAATCATGAATTATATTCTGGAGGTATTTAAATCTTGATCTAAGTGATACAATCAAGAGTAACAAGTTAAAACATGTATGATAAAGAATGCGACTATTACCCAAAATGTTAATTTAACATGGAAATTATTATTAAATGGGTAGTATAATGTCATTAATGAATCATTTACGATATCAAAAATATTAATATGGTTTTGGTATAATTTTATATCATACTATTATTTTCATACAAGAGGGTAAACGTACCCTTGACTAAAGGAATGTTCAAGGTAAGGGTTAATTCCTCAATCTCATTATTATCCAAGATTGTTTGTCTGTAAGTATTTACTGGGACACTTTTATCATCCATGTCCACTTTCATAAAAATGATTTCAAAATGAATATTTAAAGGATTTTTGAATGGTATTCTTTATCAATATCATAATTTTAAATGTTTTAATGGGTTATCGTTCTAAATCTTTTTAATAAATGTCCATGTTTTCAAAATGATTTTAAGGATTTATTTATATGAACATGAATATTTTGAAATGATAATTCTTTTCAAAAGTTTCAAAGTATTATGCGACACTTTGATTCCAAAATATCTTTTAAATTACTTAATTTATAAATGGGTTACTTTTAAACTATTTTACAAAAAATATATTTCTCTTAAAAAGTTTTACTCGTCATTTTCAATTATGCCAGCATCCTTTACTGGATATTATTTTTGATTGAGGTTGATTTATTATAATACAATATTCCATATTGTATTGAATGAGTTATGATAGGTTTGACTATGGATGTTCTATTTTTATACCATTCAAGTTTTATGGTTAATGTATTGACATTTTGTATGCTAGTTTTAATAGGAATGTTTATGTTATGTTTCAACTATTCATATGAGGAATGCAGTGGACTTAGTAAGTGGTAGGTGGATCCCTCTATAGCTCCTCGATGCATCGTTAGGTCTCATGATAAAAACTACTATCTTGGAACTATGCCATGATAAAAAAAAAATTTAGTCTTGGCACAAGGACTTGACTATATGGTAATGATGTTCGGCGTTAGGCATTCCCTCATTATGAAATTAGTTATTACATGTGATTATTTGACCAGTAGAATATCCATGTTCATGTTTATATGGTAATGTCTCATTTATTTTTTCCATATTATGTTCAATTTTATGTTTAAAAAGGCTGTTTTTATCACACATCTTGCCTTAAATGTTTATAGCTTCCACTAAATTATTTACCCTTATTGAGCATCTGAGCTCACCCCTTTCTTATGTTTTATTTTCCCAGGATTCCAAGAAGTGTATTATAATTGATAAGAAGGGCTAAGCTTGGGGATTTATGGCATTATCAATTGATTATTTATGTTGTGTTTTATTTTCTAAATGTGTAATTTAACATTCATGTATGTAATCTATTTTCCCGGACTTCTAAACTGATCTGTCCTTCAGGACTTGATTCCTTGTAATCTTTTCAATGTATTAAAATAATGCTCCGACTCTAGGTAACTAGGGTAGGGGCGTTACATTTATATTGTGGCTTTTAGTCGGTAACCTCCAGTATATGGGGAGGTTCACATGAGTTCATGTGGTGACTCAGCCTAAGACACTATTTGGTGGATTTTAAGATGGGGATATTATAATTTGTTATTAGATGAGGTAATTTTTGGGACACAATGTTAGGGGATTTTAGATTGAATATTAGGAAGGAGACATATATTGGTAATGAGGTCATGCCAAGGAGTATTTGACCCATGTTCGAGGGAAATACTAAGTTCTCTGTGGTGGGAATTGTTATTATTTTTGATTGTTACTACATTTGATGATATTTCACCATTGTGTGATGAAATATTTTTATGATGAGATTATTTTATAATACTTTGATCATGGTTGTGATGGAATGAGAATGTTCATTCATGAATCATTGTGGGAACCATTTTATTTAGGTGACATATATTATCATAGGCCCACATTGGATGGGTGTGTGGGGTATATAAGGTATAATATGTTACACTTCCTTGAAAATTTAAACAAAATGGTGTATAATGAATTTCTAAACATGTTAAAAATGATATAAATTAATGAAAATTATTTAAAGGATGATTCATAATGTAATACATGGTATCAAGCGAGTTATTTACACTATGTTACCTATAACACATTGTAGGGATGGTCAGGGGTAGTGTTCTAAATGTGGTAAGGTGAGTTTTGGTAGTGTTTTGAAATTGATTTATGAGTCTAGTGGAGAGAAATATGTGCGAAATATGGGAATGTTATATGTTATGTGTTTGGAAGCTCATGTTTGGATTCTAGAGAAACTCTACCATGACATTGAGTGTCGGTTGGGTGATAAGAGGATGATGTCAAGAATGCTCTTAGAGATGAGTATTTATATGAGAATCCTTCTCTCTTTATGAAAATAATGGAGTTATAATAAGGGTGGGTCGTGCCAAGCATGTTTTAGCAGACTAGGTAGTTCCAAATAAATCACCCGCTGGCCATTACCGAAGATGGTGGGTAAGAGTTATTTGAGTTCTTGATAGATTTCATCCATAGGATTCCTAATAAACTGCATTATACTTATGAAAAATGACTCCAGTTAGCAGATTATATATTTATAGGAAAAGTAAAAAATTGGTTGGACATCACGGTGTAGACCAAGTAGGAAGAGGGAATGTTATGGAAATTATTTTAGGAAATGATTCTAGATAATTTCTATCCAGATTCCTTGGGGGGAAGAAAAGTTTACAGATTTTATGATTTTGACCCTAAGGGAACGGTTATTATACAATTCTTCAAGTATTTTCATGAATTTGGGATGCTTCATCCCAAAATTATCTGGAGCTGAGGCAGTTGTGGAGAAACATTTCTCGGATGGGTTGAGACATGAGATCAGGTTTAAGGTAAATTTCATCCTATTAAAGAGGTTTTTAAAAGTAGTGGATCAAGAACTTATCTCGGAATAGAACCTGAATGGGGATTTAGGTAGTGTACTTGTGGTTCTATTTTGATGGGAGAGTGGTGTAACTTCTAATGGAAGGAAATTTTATTTTGGACGTTTTTATCCGGTTAGAAGTGCTCATAGTAGTCATAAAAACGTTTTAGCCTCTCTGGGTGGAGATCAGGTTCTCTATTATCATTGTAGCCTGTCAGGGAACATGCATGTTCCGTGTTCCCAACCACCATTTGAGTGTTGAGAATTCATCATAATGGGTCATTTGAAAATGTTCTATAGGAACCCTCGATGGTTGGACATAGATTAATGTTTTAG
Source organism: Viscum album (assembly GCA_963277665.1). Taxonomy (NCBI): domain Eukaryota; kingdom Viridiplantae; phylum Streptophyta; class Magnoliopsida; order Santalales; family Viscaceae; genus Viscum; species Viscum album. The sequence goes on along the minus strand of OY728152.1, from coordinate 1,578,170,837 downwards.
GTAGGTACCCAGTGGGGATAGGGAGTTGGCATCCTCTATCTGGAAGGTAGTTGGAGTTCTACAGGTTGTAATGGATGAGGAGGTAGTCATGGTACTCCAAGGTGAGATCATCCATATCATTACGATAGTTTAATACTACGAACTTGGTATATATATTAGGGTAGAGGGGCAAGTCAGCTTCAAGAAGATCAGTCTACACCAAGCCATGGTGAGCCTAGGAAATATACATTTCATAGTAAGATTCTTATAGAATACTCCCATTATAGTGTGTTATTTGACATAGGTTCCACAGACTCTATCATTTATTTTCAGTTTGTGTCAATTATGGGTCTATTAGTGGAGAGTGTGCATGGGATTTTGTCAATTGATACTCCATTGGGGTGTGAGTTGAGATTTCAAACAGTGTAAATTTTACGCTTTATAGGCTGATGGTAACCATTTTCTGTGGGAATTGTTAATTCTTTATATTTTAGGTTTTGACCTAATTCTAGTTATGGATTGGCCAGTGACATATCATTTTGGCATTTACTATTACCATCACAGGGTAACTTCCTTGTATCCTAAGGGAGACACGTATGTCCAACCTGAAGAATGGGATATTCAAGCAGGATGGGGAGGGCCAGCTGAAAATAGTTGGATGAACTGATATCCCAAGTGGCATGCCTTATGGATGAGGACGGAGTGGTGTAGTAGCATTTCATTTCACCTCTTGTAGTTCAGTTTCAGGATGTGTGTTCTGAGGATTTCTCAAGGATACCCCCTAAGAGGAATGTGGAGTTCATGATAATGTTACTATCTGGGGGGAAAATTCCATTTTTTTGTACCAACTTGCACTAACATAACTCAAGGACCATAAGTTTCAGTTTGAGGAGTTGGAGATTAAACGATCCATCCATCCATTAATGTCTCATTTGGAATATTTAGTGTTATATTCCTATAAGGATGATTAATCATCGAATTTTTGTTTCAACTATAGAAGTTTGTATTAGATTTCAGTTAGGAACTAGTGCCTTATTCCCCAAATTGATGATCTCTTTGACAATATAATAGTGTCATCAATGTTTTACAAAATTTATTGGATTTTAATTTATCGTCGGCTAAGGGTGAGACCTTCTGACATACCGCAAACTAATTTTAGGAGATGTGTGATTCGTATGCGTTGGTCGGGATGCTTCTAATATTAACCAAAACACTGACTGTGTTCATGGATTTAATGAACCAAATAATTCACCCCTATCTGGATCAGTTAATATTTATCTTTTTTGATGACATCTTGGTGTACTCTAGAACTCATGAAAATCAGGAAAAACATATTTACATTATTATGGGTAGAATTAGATGTATTGGATTTATGGTATGCTATCCAAATTTCAATTATGGATTGATAAAGTTCATTTCTTGAGTCACATCATCTCTAACGAAGGTGTGTGGGTGGATCCAGAGAACATGTAGAATATCGTGTCTTGAGAGTATCCCAAGAATGCTTATGATGTTTAGAGTTTTATTGGTTTGGCTGGTTATTACTGCAGGTTCATTAAATATTCATCACATTTCGTAGCATCATGTTCATGCTTAACAACAAAGGGTGTTATGTATGACTGTTTTATTCAAGAAAGAATTTTTTTTGGAGTTAAAGAAGTGGTTGATGTCTGCACTGATCTTTATCTTACCTGAGCTAGGTAAAAAAGTAAACCCGGTTTAATGATGCATCTAATGTCGGACATGGGGAATTGTTGATGCAGGATGATTGGGATGTATCTTGTGATTCAAGGTTGTTGAAGTATCATAAGAGGAATTACCCTAATAATGAACATTAGTTATCCATTGTGGTTTATTCCCCAATGTCTTGGATTTATTACTTGTTGGGAGATAAGTTTATTGTGTATACTAGTCACAAAATTCTTAAGTACATCTTCTCTCAATGTGATTTGAATCTTTGTTAGTGAAAGTGGGCCTAGTACCTATAGTCCTTTGATTTGAAGATCTTTTAAAGACCAGGAATGTGGATTAATGTTAAGGATTCTCTGAGTCTTGAGACTCGGGATTAGATGGTTCAAGATTCCAACTTTGAGTGGGGAATGATGGACTTGTTTGATAAGATGCAACACGACGTGCAGTTCGGGAATGGGTAGATGACTGTCACATCCCTATAAGTTTAGTCTTTTATTTTGAATTGATTTAAAGAGAGTCACCTTGAAGATGAAAAGTGTTTGGATATGAAATAAATTTTTAATGGTGGGGTGTCACCTTCTAGTATGGCTACTGGGACTGATGGGGTTGTTTTGGTTTGTGGTCATGTTGTGGTGCCAATAGGTGTGTGAGAAGATTTGATGTGTGAGTCTCATACATTGAAGTGGTAAATGTATCCCAGTTTGAATAATATGTAACATGATATTAATTGGTAGTATTTTTTTCCAAGAATCAAGAAAGTGGTTGTGGGTTTTATAGTGCAATTCCATAGCATTCAGTAGGTGAATGGTGAGCATCACCACCCAGTTTGGTTGTTACAGCCATTTCCCATTCTAGAATGGACATGGGGTGATGTAAGGATGGATTTTCTAGTGGAACATAAGTGGAATCCCTGGAATAATGATGCAATCTTAGTGGTTGTGGATCTTTGAATAAGGTGGCTCATTTCGTTCCAATCTAAGAGACTATAACTATTGATCAGTTGGGTGAGCTATATGTTTGAGAGATGGTTTGGTTTCAGGGAATAATGAGTACTATAGTTTCATATCAAGATTCTTCATTCATGTTGTGCTTCTATAAAAGGTTATAAAAGGAACTTCATAGACTTTTGTATTTGAGAAAGGATTTTCACCCATAGAGATATAGGAATTCATATCATATGATTTAAGTGTTACAGGACTTGTAGACATCTTATGCCCTTGATTTCAGTATTTCATGGTAAAAACACTAGCTGATTGTTGAGTTTTCATAAAACAACATATTTCATGATACAATTTAGATGGAACCATTTGGGGAACTCTATGGGAGTATCTATAGATATCTTTTGTTTTTGTTCGAAGTAGCAGAGTCTTAGTTTTTAGGGCTGAGTATCATCTAGGAGATATCCAAAAAAGATCATTTTGATTCATAAATGTATGGAAATGACTCAATGTTGGAAGAATTAATAATCAGATCATTTTCATAGACCACTTGATTTTATAGTGGGTAATAATGTATTTCAAAAGGTGTATCTAGGTTTGGGTGACCATCAGATCTGGAAATAGGGTAGTTGGTTCCTAGGAATGTAGAACTAGTTGAGATTATGGAGAGGATCAGACTTTTGGATTACCAATTCTCTCTTCCACAATTCTATAGTTGAATGAAAGATTTTTTTCATGTTTTTCAGCTTCTCTAGTATCACCCTGATGCATATCATGTGTTTAAAGTTGTGGATGTTGAGTTGGATTATGAGGCATCCTTTGAGGATAATTCGGTTTGTATTGTTGATCATAGAGGGAAGTTCTTGTGGGTCTGGGTTGTGCCTTTGGTTCCTGTTCTATGGTAGCATAGAAATGTTCAAGAAAAACAATGGGAGAGGGAGTCAGATATATGGGCCAGTGGCATGATCTCTTGGCATCATAAGCTCAATTATTCATGGTAATGTGAATCGAGGAAGAGAAGTTATAATGTGGTGAGGTTGTAAAATCCTAAATATCATGGAGTTATTTTATTGTGTAAAATTTCGGTTTAAATATCTTGTTTTATTTAATGAAGTTTTTCTTCATAGTTTGAGGGACCTATGGGGTGTTCTGGGGGTTTGGAAAACAAAATAAGGAGAAACTGGGAAAAACTATGAATGGTGTGAGGCTAGTGCACACCTGGCATATGGTAAAGTAAATCATGCGATGTGGGAATCCAAATTGTGAAATTTGGGATAGTAGCAGGTCGCATGGTCAACACACAATTTATACACCTTACAGGTATCCCAAATTAACTGTGTGACCCAACATTCCTTGGAAAATGGCTTGTACATAGTTTTTGCATGGTTTGATATATTGTACTTGTCAATCTTATGCACCTGTAAATGTTTTAAAATTTTAAAATTACCAATTTGGTATTTTATGTTCCCAATCATTTTTCTTCACCATTTCCTCCCTTTCAACACTAGTTACAAACCCTAGTGACCCAAGCTTCAAAGATGTGAATATACTTAAATCCAAAGTTGTTTGGAGTTCTGTTCATTATGGACCAAAGCTCTAGGTGAGTCTAATCTATCTATTGATCCTCTTTTTGGATAAGGCTTTTCATATTTCTCTTATCTCTATCCAAATATCTAAATACATTTTTTTCTAATTGTATCTTGGTTGAGGCTTCAAAAGGGGAATTGAATTTGTAACATCCCAAGTAAGTAATGAATAATAGATATTTTTATCTATGTCAATTAATGATTAAGATAGTGTTATAGAGGCTTAAAATGAAAATAAATACAATCTTATGCATGGAATACACTAATATTCTTAAAAGATTGTTTTACTGCCTTTTGATGGAAAACCATCTTTGAATCTATATTTTGAAAATTTTAAAAACTATTTTTGTCAAAATAAACTTGTTCTTTATGATTGGGACATAAAAATTTACCTTGTGTGAATTTTTGGTATTTTTCTGACAATGTTCATTTTTTAATGAATAGTGAAAAATACTGCATTTTATATCAAAACTTCTTTTTTATCTAATTTATTTATATGATTAAATTATCTTTTGAATTGGTCTTAATGTGTAATATGAATATATTTTTACCATTTAATCCAATGTTGGTCATTGTAATCAATTTCACTTGGAAATTTGACTTAAACTGGTGTCAATCTTTTGATACTTATTGTTTCATAAAAACACGCTATTTGTCATAACAGCGGGAAATAATTATTAAATTAATTAATGTGACTTATATGATTTGAATTTTGTAAAATAGACATAATTTTTGAATTCGGAATATCAAATATAGCTTAGGGTGAATTTTTGGTAATTTTCTGAAAAACTTCAATTTTTGATGAATAGTGAAACCACTAAGTGGTAATCAAGCAAACTGATTTTTCAGTTAAATGAAAGTTTACCACTAATGTGTATTGAATTTTGAAAATCCGACATACATGGTTGTAATTAAGAAGTAAAATGTGGTTCAATAAGATTAAAATAATTTTTTGGTGAATAGTAACTTATTAAGTTTTTAATCGCGATTAATGGTAATTAGGGTAGTTTAAGGTATAAATAATGCTTTAATAATATGAAATGACCTAGACACATGTCCCAACCTTATTGGTTGTGTCATGGCCGACCAAGACAAGCCATGGGTCAACTTGGGGACCCCATGGGGACATTTTGGTTGGGAAATGACATAAATAACTTTTTATTTAATGTAAAAGTAAAAATGACACAAACATAATACGTTTTACGAAAACAATTTTTACATGGGGTTATAAAGATCAGATTTTTTATTATAAATAGTCATTGGAAAGCTAAAAAGATTTCCTACATCATAGTATTTGTTTTATAATTTTTAGACATTAAATAAATTAAATTATTAATGACATAATAATGATGCAGCGATGACATCATTATTTGACGATTTAAATAAAATGGAAGGATAATGTAATATCTATGATCTACACATGTCCAAAACTTATTGGATTAGTGGATTTAGAAGACTTATCACCTTATCCACGAATTATATCAATGTGGGACCTTTTAAAACCGAAACACATTTTCAAATAAAGTAATACTTCTTTACTTTCCAAAAGTGCCCCTCCTCTCCTCTTATAAAAGGCCCCCACCTCTACCTCATTTCACACACACCTCAAGCCTTTGGCTCGGCCAACCCCTGCCCATTTACTCTCTCCACATCCCTCTCCTCACCCTAGAGTATTCCCTTTGGGCATAATCCTTTCAAAGGAAGCCTTTAGGCTCAAATCAAAAGGAGTTACACTTTTAAAGGAGATTAAAGAACGGTCGGGTCAAGTCGGATACGAGGAATGGGACTTCGTCTCAATCTCCTTTCATTGAGGCATATTGTATTTTATACACAACTTTATTTTATACGGTGTATAAACCACTTTGACTTTTACGTTTATTCAAAAGGAATCTTTTTTATACGAAGCATTTACTAAACGACAAAAGGGAATGTTTTTGTCGTACGTATGCGGCGACAACGACTTCTCCGCCGTCGTGACCGTTATTTGAGTTTCGACTTCCTCTACAAGCCATACCTTCTTTTTAAAAGAAAAATAAATACCGTGTTTTAATTTTCTTTTATTTTGGTATTGAAAATGGTTTTCATAATGTTTTTATATCAATGTGTTGTATTGATATCTCGTGATTGAAATGTGGAAATTTTCTGTTTCCTTTATGCATGTTTTATGTGATATGATTATGTTATGGTTCTTGGGCATTATTATGAAGACGGGTGGTTCCGTGATAAACTAAGGGTGGGTGAGCCCTTTATATCTCTCCAATGCATTGGGTAACGCGAAGGAGTGAAACGTTAAGGTTTATCCGAAGAGATTTAGGGAATATACTGTGATGGGTATTCCAAACGTAACCAAGAGGGTTACTCCCAACGTAAGAATGTTATGAATGCCTCAAGTTACCTTTATGCCTTATGATTTATATGATTTATTCATGATTTGATGAGGTATGATAAATTGCTTATGTTTTATGGGTAAAGTATGATCTCATCCTTATGTACATATGTACCCATGTTTCCTTTCCATATTTTTATAACCCATACTGAGCTTTTTATGCTCATCCCAAGTTTTTTTGAAATGTTTTCACAGGTCAAGGGAAAGGTACATGATATGATGATAGTGTCAAGGAAGTGTCAACAATGAATCCATGTTTTATTTTAAATATGTTTCCTTTGATGGGAATGAAGAATACTATCTTTATGTAACCACTTTGTTTATATGTGGAATGTAATGCAAGTTTTATGATCTAATTCTCTAAAACTCTAAACCCGAAAAGATCCTCAATGCGTAATCTTGTAATAACTCAAGATTAAGTAAGGTTTAAGGCTGGGGACTTATAGTTGGTATCAAAGGTCGGTTTATATAACTTTAGGAGTTATAATTCTATTAAATGGTTATCCAAAAAAATTTCTTTGAAATGATATAGAATTTGAAGATTACCATGTTGCTTCATCTAAGACATGTTTGTTCAGAATGGTTTTCCGTAGAGGAAACAGGGAAGTAGTGCTAGGAAGGCATACAGAAGGAAATAACCTTCCGAATCAGCATCCCGAGATGGTCTGAATTGGAACTGAACAGTTTGTTGCAGTAATGGCACAGTTGACTCAAGCGATAAATGGTGGTGGTATTCATGCACGAGATCAGCCAGACCAACCGCAGAGGAAAATGTCAGTGGTGGAACATTTCATGAGGCAACATCCACCATCATTTAGAGGATCATCTGACCCTGTGCTAGCTGAAGGGTGGATTAAAGCACTGGAGAAGATTTTTGATGTCATGGGGTGTTCAGACAATCAAAAGGTTAGTCTTGCTATTTACCGTTTGGAGGGTGAAGCAGATTAGTGGTGGTCTATGGTTAAAAATATCCGGGACGCCGATGAGATTGATGCTCTTGACTGGGATGAATTCAAAGGTATGTTTCTTGAGAAGTATTTTCCTAAGGCTGTTCGACTTAGGATGGAAAAGAAATTCTTGGAATTGAGGCAAGAGGAAGACTCAGTGGCTGCCTATGAAGAAAGGTTCACTCTATTGGCAAGGTATGCTCCAAATTTTATCCGGGACCTTGACAGAAAAATAAATCGTTTTTACTCAGGATTAAAGCCAAAATATCGAAGGGAATTAGATTCTCATGAGTTTAAAAGTTATTAAAAGCTTGTTCGATGTGCTGAGAAGGTGGAAATGGAGTTTGCTGATGACTAAGTTTTCTATAACAACCAGCAGAAGAAGAGACCGAGGTGGCAGGAGAAAGGTAAGAATTCTTCAAAAAAGTCTGATGGTAAGAGAACTAAGTTTCCAGTTTGTGATAGATGTGGCAAAAGGCATGCTGGGGAATGTCTTCTGAATTCTGGAAAGTGCTACCGATGTGGTAAGATGGGACATAAGGCTCGTGATTGCACTGAAAAGGATCAAGGTGAAGGTAAGAACAAATTTGATTTACAGTTAGTGAAATGTTTTAAGTGCAATGAGATGGGTCACTATGCATATGAGTGTCCGAAAAAGAGCTTGAGTGATGGGAAGCAGTTAGACTACAGGCAGAAAGGGGTGGTGAAATCCTTTGCAACAACTTCAGCAGATGTCGGGCCATCAAATGAAGTTGTATCAGGTACTTTGTTTGTTTTTTCAGATTATGCCAGTGTGTTGTTTGATTCGGGGTCTACACATTCTTTCATCTCTGAAACCTGTTCTAGTAAAATGGGAATACCATCTCAAGAAATGACTCCTGAACTTTTGGTAAAAACACTTGGGGGAAATGTTGAGGCAAAAAGAATTTATAAGAATCTTCCTATCCTTATCTGTGGAAAGAACCTACTTGCAAACCTTATTGTTCTACCTCTAGTAGAGTTTGATGTTATCCTGGGTATGGATTGGCTCTCTATCTACCATGCTAAGATTGACTGTAGAGCTAAAGAAGTTTCTTTTCAGAAAGACTTTCAGTTTGTTTACAAGAATGAACCCTTACTTTTGATAACATATCAAGAGGCCGAGAAACTTGTGAAAGATGGAAATGAATGATACCTTGCACACGTCGTTGAAAATAAAGGAACTGTTCAGTTTAATGATGTTCCAGTGGTAAATGAGTATCCTGATGTTTTTCCCGATGAGTTTCCTGGAATAATACTAGATCGGGCAGTTGAGTTTACTGTTGACTTAGTTCCTGATGCTAATCCAATTTCAAAACCCCCTTATCGAATGGCACAAATTGAACTTTTAGAGTTGAAGGAGCAATTACAAGATTTATTAGAGAAAGGTTTCATTAGACCGAGCACATCACCATGGGGTGCTCCTGTTTTATTTGTTAAAAAGAAATATGGTTCTATGAGACTTTGCATTGATTATAGAGTCTTGAATAATATCACTATTAAGAACAAATATCCTTTGCCTCATATCGATGATTTGTTTGATCAGCTCCAGGGAGCTCAGTTTTTTTCAAAGATTGACTTGAGATCGGGGTACCATCAGCTGAAGGTAAAGGAGGCAAATTTTCCGAAGACCGCGTTCCGTATGAGATATGGCCATTATGAATTTGTAGTAATTCCTTTTGGGCTAACCAATGCACCTTCTGTATTCATGGACTTAATGAATAGAATTTTCCATGAGTTCTTGGATAAGTTTATGGTGGTTTTCATTGATGATATTTTTCTGTTTTCTAAAAGTAAAGGGGAGAATGAAAGACATTTAAGGGTTATCTTTCAAACCTTAAAAGAAAAGAAACTGTATGGGAAATTCAGCAAGTGTGAGTTTTGGTTGCAACAAATTTCTTTCCTTGGTCACATTGTTTCTAAAGATGGAATAACTATTGATCCCGCAAAAACAAAAGTTGTGGAAGAGTGGCCAAGACCCACAAATGTAACCGAGATTTGTAGCTTCCTTGGTTTGGCGGGCTATTACCGAAGGTTTTTTAGAAATTTTTAACGGTTATCTAGTCCAATGACTAAGCTAACTCGGAAGGGTGTTAAGTTTATCTGGACAAAAGAATGTGATGATTGTTTTCAGGAATTGAAAAGAAGATTGGTGAATACTCCAGTTTTGGCACTACCTTCTAGGAATGGTGAGTTTGTTATATACATTGATGCTTCATTGAAAGGACTTCGTTGCGTCCTAATGCAGAATGATCAGGTAATTGCTTATGCTTCACAACAGTTGAAAACTCATGAGGTAAATTACCCTACACATGATTTGGAATTAGATGCTGTTGTTTTTGCTTTAAAAATTTGGAGGCATCATTTGTATGGAGTAAAGTGTGAAATATATACTGATCACAAAAGTTTAAAGTATATATTCACTCAGAAAGAGTTAAACATGAGACAAAGGAGATGGCTGGAATTAATCAAGGATTATGATTGTACAATTCATTACCATCTGGGAAAAGCAAATAAAGTGGCTGATGCTTTGAGTCGAAAAAGTAATGCTTCATTAACAATGTTTCGTTTGGAACGTGATCCTTTGGTTAAGGATTTGATGAACTTTGGCATAGAAGTTTTTGGTGCAGGAAGTCCTTCTATTTTTTTCAGGTATCAGTGAGATCATCTCTATCAGATAGAATCAAGCAAGCATAGAAGCAAGATAGTGAGTTGCAGAAAAAGGTAGAGCTGGTTCAGAAAGGTATGTTGCCTGAATTCAACATTGATAATGATTGCGTTTTGAGATTTGGTAAGAGATTGTGTGTGCCTTGTGATTCACAGTTGAAGAGAGAGTTGTTATGTGAAGCTCATAGTTCTCCGTTTTCAGTTCATCCGGGCAGTACTAAGATGTATAGAGATCTGCAGGAGTATTACTAGTGGGATGGAATGAAAATAGACATTGCTGATTTTACTGTGAAGTGTTTGACTTGTCAGCAGGTTAAAGTAGAGCGGCAGTTTCCAAAAGGGATGCTTCAGCCTTTACCAGTTCCAGAGTGGAAATGGGAGAATATATCCATGGACTTTGTTGTTGGATTACCGAAGACATCTCGAGGTAATAATGCAATCTGGGTTATTGTTGATCGCTTGACCAAATCTGCTCATTTCCTTGCTATACGAGATACTTTCTCTCTTGATCAACTTTCCCATTTGTATCTTAAAGAGATAGTCAGGTTACATGGAGTTCCTCTCTCCATTGTATCGGATCGTGATCCCAGGTTTACTTCTAACTTTTGGAAAGGCCTTCAGAAGTCATTGGGTACTGAATTAAATTTTAGTACGGCTTTTCATCCTAAATCAGATGGGCAGTCAGAACGAACAATTCAGACCTTGGAGGATATGCTACGAGCTTGTTCTATGGATTATCAGGGAAGTTGGGACCAACATCTTTCTTTGTTTGAGTTTTCATATAATAACAGTTTTCGTTCCAGTATACAGATGGCACCATTTCAGGCATTATATGGGAAGCGGTGTCGAACTCCAGCTTTCTGGGATGAAGTGGGTGAAAGGAAGTTGATGGGACCAGAATTGGTAGAAGAGATGGCAGAAAAAGTTCAGCTGATTCAGAAACACATGAGAACAGCTCAGAGCAGGCAGAAGAGTTATGCGGATAACCGGAGGAAGGATCTATCTTTCGAGGTAGGTGATCATATTTTTCTCAAGGTTTCTCCTTGGAAAATTTTGATGAGATTTGGTAAGAAAGGAAAGTTCAGTCCAAGTTTCATTGGACCATACGAAATTCTGGAGAGAGTTGGATCAGTTGCATACCGAGTGGCTTTACCTCCGAGTTTATCTCAGGTACACAATGTTTTTCACGTTTCGATATTGAGAAAGTATATGCCAGATCCATCTCATGTTTTGAGTCTAGAGGTAGTTCAGCTGGAAGAGAACCTATCTTATGAGGAACAACCAGTCCAGATTCTTGACCACAGGGAGCAAGTGTTACGGAATAAGGTGATTAAGCAGGTAAAGGTTTTGTGGAAAAACCACACGATTGAAGATGCAACATGGGAATCCGAAAATGCAATGAGGGATAAGTACCCTCATTTATTTGATAAGTAAATAAATTGCGGGGACACAATTTTCTAAAGGGGGGAAGGATGTAACATCCCAAGTAAGTAATGAATAATAGATATTTTTATCTATGTCTATTAATGATTAAGATAGTGTTATAGAGGCTTAAAATGAAAATAAATACAATCTTATGCATGGAATACACTAATATTCTTAAAAGATTGTTTTACTGCCTTTTGATGGAAAACCATTTTTGAATCTATATTTTGAAAATTTTAAAAACTATGTTTGTCAAAATAAACTTTTTCTTTATGATTGGGACATCAAAATTTACCTTGTGTGAATTTTTGGTAATTTTCTGACAATGTTTATTTTTTAATGAATAGTGAAAAATACTGCATTTTACATCAAAACTGCTTTTTTATCTAATTTATTTATATGAATAAGTTATCTTTTTAATTGTTCTTAATGTGTAATATGAATATATTTTTACCATTTAATCCAATGGTGGTCATTGGAAACAATTTCACTTTGAAATTGGACTTAAACTGGTGTCAATCTTTTGATACTTATTGTTTCATAAAAACACGCTATTTGTCATAACAGCGGGAAATAATTATTAAATTAATTAATGTGACTTAGGTGATTTGAATTTTGTAAAATAAACTTCATTTTTGAATTCGGAATATCAAATATAGCTTAGGGTGAATTTTTGGTAATTTTCTGAAAAACTTCAATTTTTGATGAATAGTGAAACCACTAAGTGGTAATCAAGCAAACTGATTTTTCAGTTAAATGAAAGTTTACCACTAATGTGTATTGAATTTTGAAAATCCGACATACATGGTTGTCATTAAGAAGTAAAATGTGGTTCAATAATATTAAAATAATTTTTTGGTGAATAGTAACTTATTAAGTTTTTAATCGCGATTAGTGGTAATTATGGTAGTTTAAGGTATAAATAATGATTTAATAATATTAAATGACCTAGACACATGTCCCAACCTTATTGGTTGTGTCATGTCCGACCAAGACAAGCCATGGGTCAACTTGGGGACCCCATGGGGACATTTTGGTTGGGAAATGACATAAATAACATTTTATTTAATGTAAAAGTAAAAATGACACAAACATAATACGTTTTACGAAAACAATTTTTACATGGGGTTATAAAGATCAGATTTTTGATTATAAATAGTCATTGGAAAGCTAAAAAAAATTCCTACATCATAGTATTTGTTTTATAATTTTTAGACATTAAATAAATTAAATTATTAATGACATAATAATGATGCAGTGATGACATCATTATTTGACGATTTAAATAAAATGGAAAGATAATATAATATCTATGATCTAAACATGTCAAAAACTTATTGGATGAGTGGATTTAGAAGACTTATCACCTTATCCACGAATTATATCAATGTGGGACCTTTTAAAACCGAAACACATTTTCAAATAAAGTAATATTTCTTCACTTTCCAAAAGTGCCCCTCCCCTCCTCTTATAAAAGGCCCCCACCTCTACCTCATTCCACACACACCTCAAGCCTTTGTCTCGGCAAACCCCTGACCATTTACTCTCTCCACATCCCTCTCCTCACCCTAGAGGATTCCCTTTGGGCAGAATCCTTTCAAAGGAAGCCTTTAGTCTCAAATCAAAAGGAGTTACACTTTTAAAGGAGATTAAAGAACGGTCGGGTCAAGTCGGATACGAGGTATGGGACATCGTCTCAATCTCCTTTCGTTGAGGCATATTTTATTTTATACACAACTTTCTTTTATACGGTGTATAAACCACTTTTACTTTTACGTTTATTCAAAAGGAATCTTTTTTATACGAAGCATTTACTAAACGACAAAAGGGAATGTTTTTGTCATACGTATGCGGCGACAACGACTTCTCCGCCGTCGTGACCGTTATTTGAGTTTCGGCTTCCTCTACAAGCCATACCTTCTTTTTAAAAGAAAAATAAATACCATGTTTTACTTTTCTTTTATTTTGGTATTGAAAATGGTTTTCATAATGTTTTTATATCAATGTGTTGTATTGATATCTCGTGATTGAAATGTGGAAATTTTCTGTTTCCTTTATGCATGTTTTATGTGATATGATTATGTTATGGTTCTTGGGCATTATTATGAAGACGGGTGGTTCCGTGATAAACTAAGGGCGGGTGAGCCCGTTATAGCTCTCCAATGCATTGGGTAACGTGAAGGAGTGAAACGTTAAGGTTTCTCCGAAGAGATTTAGGGAATATACTGTGATGGGTATTCCAAACGTAACCAAGAGGGTTACTCCCTACGTAAGAATGTTATGAATGCCTCAAGTTACCTTTATGCCTTATGATTTATATGATTTATTCATGATTTGATGAGGTATGATAAAGTGCTTCTATTTTATGGGTAAAGTATGATCTCATCCTTATGTACATATGTACCCATGTTTCCTTTCCATATTTTTATAACCCATACTGAGATTTTTATGCTCATCCCAAGTTTTTTTGAAATGTTTTCACAGGTCAAGGGAAAGGTACATGATATGATGATAGTGTCAAGGAAGTTTCAAGAATGAATCCATGTTTTATTTTAAATATGTTTCCTTTGATGGGAATGAAGAATACTATCTTTATGTAACCACTTTGTTTATATGTGGAATGTAATGCAAGTTTTATGATCTATTTCTCTAAAACTCTAAACCCGAAAAGATCCTCAACGCGTAATCTTGTAATAACTCAAGATTAAGTAAGGTTTAAGGCTGGGTCCTTATAGAATTGGTATCTAAGGCTTCTATTGGGAGTGTGTTTGTCAAAGGTTTCAGTATAGGTGATCAACAAGTTATATAACATTTTTTTATATGGATTTGTTCATACAAAGTTATGTTCATATTTTACCATTTTTTTCTATTGGTATTGTTATTGATATTTAATATAATTTGGGTTCAAATGAAAAATTGAACCCCTCATGATCCTTATGGGAAGTATGGTGAATAAATTTACAAATTTATCTCCAATAATTTGGTGCACCAGCCATCTCAAACATGGTTAATAGAAATGTTAAATGTGAAATAGGATTATAATTAAGAAGAGCCCAATGTAAACAGTTTAATTGAATTTTGATAACTCAGATGGGAAAATGGTCATATTTTCTTAGATGTGGGTAATGGAAAAGGGGTTTCTTGGCTTGCCCTAAAAATGGTCAAATAAAGTTAATGGAAAGGTATCAAATGAAGTGTGATTAGTACCTGAAATTCATAAGTTGGATACTACATGGGAAACGATAAATGTGTTAAATTTATTAGCATATAAAAAGTGCAGGATATATTAATTTGGTTTATATATGGGCAATTAGTGAATACGAATAGTATGTTAGGCATAAAAAATATGAATTGGGATAAATGTAAAGGTAATGTAATTTGTAAATTTTTTAAGGGGTTATTTCAAAATATTAAATCCCACATTGGTTATTATAGTTTGTGTTTTCTATTGGTAGTGGGTATGTTTGGTTTTGGTATGGTATATGAGTGGTGAATGGACAAATAAACATGTGCACATGGATTGGTAGTGTGGGTTATTGATATTAGGATATACACCCACATGTCTAATTATATTGAGGCTCTAAACTACAACCTAAAATTTACAGATTAATTATGAGGTAGAGTTATAGTCACCTAGTGGTTACATTTGATGAGACCACCTGGACTAGGGTATCAAGGTGAGTGTGCTGTATATGTGATAATTTGATTATCCCTATTGAGATAGGGAAATTGATTTATTTCCCCTATGCATTGAGTTGATGAAAATTCCATACCCCTTGATAGTGTGATGAAATAGAACTAAGTAATGAAGATGGTATAAGTATTGAAATTAAGAATAATGTTAAGAAGGACTAAAGTGAAATTTTTTTTCTAATGGAACCTGACTTGTATTTATTTACAATTTCATTATATATCCCTTGAATTCACTATATAATGACTAGATATTTTGAAGTCATTGTTGGTGGGGGCATATTTAGTTATACTCACACCCTTCTTGGGTGTTGTTGGGTACCCTAGTAGACCTCATGCTTGCAGGTCATGATAAGGGAAAATGCCCTACACCAGGGAGATGGTTTGGGCATGTGAAATGTAATGATGAGGTTACAAACATAGATTCTAGACCATTTTGGGGATTCTATTGTTATCATTATTTTGGGGATTAATCCCTTGGAAATGTATAACGTAATATGATATATTTAATATTGGTTATGGTTTGTACCCAATTTTGGGAGAGGGTTTTTTATTCTTTTTCTTTTTTATAATATTTTTCTTCTATGATTCTATTTATTTTTTATGTGTTACATAGATAAAGAGGGTATAGTCTTTCCATGAGTCATATTTACACCCTTAGTTCTAGTTGGAAACCTCTGACGTAGAGGGAGGCATGATTGAGTTCATGTGGTGACTCGGCCTAGGGAACCATTAAGTGGCTTCCTGGATGGGGATGTTATATTTTATATCAGATCATTTAATTAAATTTCATAGTATCCCATACATAACAAAATATAGTGTTTGGATTTAAACCATGGTCGACCTTCAGTGTTGGGTTCAATCCATGTTGCCTTTCTGTATATGATGTTTTGTCACCTAATATATACGATATAATTTTTTAATATATAATAATAAAATTCCTATAACATTCCCAAAAATATTTTGAACATACACAAAAATAATATTAATCAAAAAATCACTTTTTAACCCCTGTGTTTTTTCATACAACTTAATTTTTTCCAAAAAATAAAATAATTTTAATTTATTATTATTACCTTAATATCAATTAACATGTTTACCCTAAATATTATAAAACTTTAAAATCATTTATAAAAAATATAAAAGTATTATTGCTCAAATAACATTCTCACTAAAACATATAGTAATCCAAATGGTTGTATTAAAATAAATTTATCAAAAATAATCCTTAATCGTGTTAAAATCCCATCACATAAAACCTAAAAATATGTATCTATACCTTTAAAAGTTTGGTTAAACTTATACTTATAAAATAATGATTCATTAGGTTTATCACATATCACTATTTCATATCATCAGTTTCCATATTTCGAAATAAATCATTCATCATAATGGTTTATATAGAAAATATGAATTAAGCCAACCATATACCCCGGGAGTGTAAAACCCGGTGTGTAATAAGGAAACACTCCCCATGCACTATAATTAAGGTTGATGTATATTCGACTAAATCCTTCGGGGTTATTACCCATAGATTTATTTTTTCTAAAACCATGTCCACTTATAGGATTTAAACAAGGACATATTGATATTAATAGCCTATAATCTCTACCTTAATGGAAAAATTAGGATATTTTCAAATTATTAGTCATATACTTAATGTATTACATAGTTTTATGTTCAGAAATAAATTTTTAACTAAATCTTTTTAACAAGGTTTCTAGAAAACTTTATCAGATACCAATTATAAAGACCCTACCATTAGTATCCTAAATCCAATAATTACATTATTATACCGGTACTGAATACATGTAGTCATATCCCAAAGGATCAAATAGTTTAGTAGTCTGTGAAAATATGATATATACATGAATGTCACATTGCATTTGAAAAAATATAATAAAAATATTATTTTTTTAGATGACATCATTATTTCCTCTATAAGATAATTTTATATCAGTCATAATACACTTCAGGACATCCTAGAGTATGAAAATAAAATATGTGTGAGATCAAATCCTCTATTAGGTTTACATACTATGGAATAAATCATGAGTAAATGTCAAATAAACAATATGGAAAGTAAAATAACAGAAAACATATTCCATTTGACCTATAACTTGAGTATTAAGATTAATTTGGTAGGAATAAATGCTGATCAAATAATTTAATTTAATTAATTAATGAGAATAAATGTTAACCATGGATACCATAACAATAAATATAATCAAATAGGAAACAAAACATTATTTCACAATAATGTAATGATTAATTACAAAAAAATTAATCTTACTAAGGAGGAATTGTGTGAAGACATCATAATCACACAACCAAGGCCTCAAACCAAGATATCATAAATAAATGTGTAAGGTGTATTCTAAATTTCCAAACTAGTTTTTCGTGTGATACCTACAACTTAATCAAGAAAATATAATAATTTACACCAATTACTTAATAAGTACAATACAAGATTCATATAAATAAATAATAAAACTTAATCAATAAGCCATAAAAACTAAAAACTATCTATATAAGAAGAACTAGTATAAAAAACATCATTACATACCAAGTAAAACATATCATAAACCATATGAAAAAATAATTAGGATAGTATCATTATAATATATCACTATTGAATAATTAGTGAAATAACGGGTTTTTGTTTTGATAAATAGAAATATTATAAAAATTTCATTGTATAATTCATTAGAAAAACCCCATTTCACATTAAAATTAACATATAAAATTTAAAAAAAATAAAAATATTAGGGAAATAGTTTTCTTTTAAAATAATCATGAAAAAACATATGGAATATTTAAATAATAGTTTTTTCCTCATAGAATTAAATTCTATTGATTTCGAGTACATAAAAATAATTATTACATTCACATTTTTGGTAGAAAGTACAAAATCACGGCATTCAAAAAATGACAACAGTATTCAATGGAAACATTTCGATAGAAATAAAAACATGAATAAACATACTTCAAACATCATAATATAATATTAATAATATTCCAATAATCAATTTAATGAATATCATGACATGAAATAAAAATATTTCTAGCGGTATAGAAAATAAAGTGGGGTTTTCCTTAAAAATAATATATTGATATCTTGATTCCAGAAAATTGGAAAATGCAATGAAATCAATATGTTTTCATAAATAACTATACAATAATAAAATAAATTTTGCTTTAGGTTTAAATATTATATAATTCCCCCAATGGATACATAAACAAGAAAATCCCGACTAATGATGAGATTATGAAATAAAATCTTACCACTTTGGTAACTTAAGAATCATAATCCCCATGAAATAAATAATATCCAATAAAACATTAAATACCATGAATATGAATTTAATAGTTATATATTATATTCAAGGGTAATTATAAACAATAAATTAAAGTATATATATTCATAATACCAAATATATTTCAAAGGATTGGAATTAGAGATGAAATCCCTTACAATGATCGTACCACAAAAATAATAATTAATAAAGGAAGAGATTATGTGTAAAAAATTCAATATACATATGATAGATTTAAATAAAACATAAATAAGGCAATGTTAATTTTTCACATAACCTTTACATAATATAATCAATACGGAAATGATATAACCCAATGAAACAAAATTGAGCTATGAAACCCCTTACCACAGGTCCCACATGATTTGTAAATGATTTTAACCTCAAGTATAATAAAGTTAAATTTATTATAGTTATGTAAATGATTAATTTGAAAACTTATAATATCATATGTGATACAATTTAAATATTTTTAATACCCATTTCATTAAAATTACAAATAATAAATCACCATTTCCGGGAGTTAACTGTTCTATTTTTCATGGATGTTTGGGATCAAATGTTATAGACCTTGTATTTTTATCCTGATTTCATAATTTATATAATTACATTAATTACATTAATATTATATATATTCATTAAATAAATATTTATAATCATACATGAAACATAGATATAAAAAATTCAATCACACTATTTGTGGAGATAGTAAGTTGTATGTATTCATGGAGGTTGTTTACAGTTTTTAAAAGATGGAAATAATATAGGTAAATATTGATTAAAATTTAGAAAAACATTATAATATCATATGTATAATTTCTATTCATTAAATATATCCTTATTACCATCCATGAATCATGGAATTGAGAAAACATAACATAGCTTCAGGGATGTGGTAGTCCATATACACACACAAGAGATATTATTGTCTTCTAATTAAGAGAAAGGTAAAAAGTTAGTTGATATATTATATTTAAATAACCATAATTACATAATTAATATTATATATAGTCATTAGTAACAAATTTATAACCATACAATTAATATGGTGATGAATAATAGATTGTATTACTATGAGGAGACGGTAAGTCGTATGAACATAAGGGAATTGTTTTCACTTTTCATAGGATTAAAAAGGGGATGAAAATGGTGGTCATAAAAACAATATATTTATTTTTGAATAATTTTTTTCATTTCAATTTTAAAACATGTGAAACCCTTACTTCTCCTTTTATCTATAAATAATTATTATTCACATTTGGAGGGGATGGTTCATGGATTAGGGAGTTCATGGAAAGTTAGATATTATGATTTTCCAAATTTATTTTATTATTTCTCTCACAAGGTAATTATTTCTTTGTCTTGTTTAATAATAATTTCTTATTATTTACTTCTCTACATACTCCCACCCCTATCTCCCTCCATCACTCTTTCTCTATCCATCTATCTTATTTCATTGATCTATGCCATTATGATCTAAAATACTTAAAATAAATAGGAACTAACCCAAGGAATATCCTGAGAAATAATTTTTATATAGAAAAAAAGTATATATACATATATATATATATATATCTCAAATCTACATAGGATTATTCTATGAGTGGTTAATATTAATGGTTTGTGATTTTTCTCTCTATAGAGACTAATAAATTTCTTATACAGATATCACATCTTGATAGATGAATATTGATTACATAATAGAATGATCAATACCATAATCATTTATGTCTAGTTCCTTTGGATACAATGATACACAAAAAAAATGCATCATAATTGAACAACACCATCTCCCACATATTTATTTATAACTATAACCCTTCTTTGACATATCATAAATAATACCTTACTCTATAAATTTTGGAATAAAACATAATGAAGGTTTATTGGAAATGCTTAGTATGGTTAAAAAAAGGTGATATCTACATAACATGAGTATACAGGTATGATAACATGAGAATAATATTTCAAAAATATACACTTCATATTCAATATCATAAATTGTTTCATGAAATAAGTCTTGGAAGTTCATGATACATGAATCATGAAAGGATCAAAGAACATAATCAATGATTGCATAACATTTTATTAAGACAAAGATTTTTGGAATATACAAAATAAAATAAAATCTTATGTCTTGAATACCCAACAAGGCACTTATAACATTTTGGGATTGGGAAAACCACACCTGCACCTGCTTTGGGCTTGGGATAACCTATCATGTGCCCTCTTTGGGGTTTCAAATAACTCAAGTGCACCCTCTTGTTATTATATTTGGATAACCTCTCATGTACCCTCTTGTTTTGGGATTGAGATTACCTATCATATAGCCTATTTTATTGGTCATTGGAAAAACTCCCATATACTCTCTTGTTTCAGGCTTGAGATAACCTCTTATATATACTCTTATTTTCATCTTGTGATAACATCCCTTGTACCCTTTTAGGTCATAAAACATTAATCATTACTCAATGCATTAGAAGGTTGTATAAGTCCCACCCATCACATAATCCATAATTGTTTTATCTCAATATCATATAATATTAACTCTGTCATAAACCATTAAAAATTAATGGGTCTTATAATAATTTAACCATATAATAACCTATTAAAAGAGATGAGTTTCATAAACATAACCCGTGGAAAATAAATGGGTTTCATAAACATATTATCATCATAATGATAAATCGTGTAGAGAAATAATAATGATTGTATCATTAGATTATATCCCCATTAATTTTTATGTAAAAATAAATGATGTCATCATAGATAGAGAATTATTTTGAAACATCACATTGAACATTTCATCAGAAAAATACCCTTTCATTTTTGAAATAAATTATTTAAAATCATAAAATTTCAAAAACATTGAAGAAATTATTTTCATTGAAAATAAATTTCAAAAAATATAATGTAATATTTAAAACATTTATTGGTCATGGTGGTATAATCATTTTTTGAGGACGTAACAAATATGGCTTTCACATTTTCAGCAAAATTCAAAAGTATATGTGAAAAAAACATGAAAATTCTATTAAAAACATATTTTAAAATAAAAAAATGGTTAAAAAATTATTTACTCAATATTTGGATAATAGTAAAAATATTAATTAAAATATTTTTAGAAAACATGGTAATGGATGAAAAAATATTTTCAACTGAATAGAGAAATAATGTTGATTTTATTCTTAAAAAAATTATTTCCATCTCATTAATCTATTAAAAGAGGAAAATGAAATTGAATCATGAATTATATATTTATTAACATTGGAGATTAAAATTAATTATTTTTTTATGATATATGTTATAATATTTCATCATTTGAATCATAATCATAAACAATCCCATAAACAATGAGATTGTAACATGAAATCATTACTACTTTTAGAAACTTTTTAATCATAATCCCTATGAAAGAAATAAACATATATGGATATGTAAATCAAAATTAAATTTTTAATAATAATAATAATAAAATCATTATAATTATATAAACCACATAAATTAAACCAGTGGTTGACAAGGAATTTTTCTCATAGAAAAAAAAATGAGTTGAAAATATACTAACATATTTAGAGATATTTCAATTAAAATAAACACTAAATAAAACATCAAATTAAACTTTTAGTATAATTAATTTAATTATATTAATGATATTAAATGTAAATTGGGTAGTTTATATACCCCAAAAAAAGAAATTTGTGGTGAATATGGCATTTTTCTCCCACAAATAATAGAGACACCAAAAATCATTTACCACAATTGTAAAATTTCATCATAAACATTAGAAAATAATTAATAATAGATACAGGTTTATTTTTCCTATATTAAATAATAATACTCATATATATAATACCGTATATGATTTATTTATAACCTTTTACCACCCATTTATCGATAATTATTTACTAAAATCATTTTTCTATGTGATAATTGCTTCATTATTCAAGTATGTTATGGTTCAATTTTCTTGTACTTATAATTTTATTATGTTTCAATAATTTCTTGATTGATAATAATGATTAAAATATCATATATAATCAATATATATATACATATTTATTTTTAGTCATCCCAAAAAATGGATATAGAAAAATGAATTACATGGTTCGTCGACTCGTTAGGCCATATGTACATATAAACAGAGTTTCAATTTTCTCGATGGAGGAAATGAAAGAATGGTAAATATTTTTACCAAATTAAAGAATATTTTTTATATAATATATATAATATATATTCATTATATCGATTCCTATTATAATCCATTCTAAAATAAAATGAAAAACATATCACATCTAATCATGGAGGTGGTAATCCAAACATACACACAAGAGATGTTATCATTTTCAAATAGATGGGAAGGTAAAAAAGTTTATGTGATATTAATATTTAAAAAGAATAATTATATAATTATTATTATATATATTATTTAAATCCAATATTATTTCCAACTGTGATAGGTGTTTATTGAGAACTGATTACATTACTTCGTGTGGTAGTAGTCTGACACACACATGATCGACAGTTCCATTTCTCATTTGATGGAAAGGGAGATGGATAAAGGTTATTAAATTAATATATAAAATATTATTATAATCTAGATACAAATTTTACTGTAACAATTTAATTGAATATTTTTTAAATTATGTTGAAGAAGAAATAAATCGAAAATGCAAGGTTTAGAACTATACCTCTTCTCCAGAAAACTTCCTCTAGTTTACACCAAAAGGCATCATAGGAAGCCTTACTAATAAAAATAATTAACCTATGGAGTAGTTAAGTAAAAAATGAAGGGATTTTGTTAGTTATTGTATGAATATAATTTTTTTAATGGTTTAATAGAATATGAGAGAAGATTTCATTTTATTAGTGGGTAAAGGTACCACTTTGAAAATTCTTTGAAATTTTCTAAAAGAATCTAAAAATATAATTTCATTCCTATGAAAAAAGATTCAAAATTTCCATGTATTCTAATTTTTTATAGGATAATGTTGATATATGGAAATAAAATAAGATTTATATATGTTTTATTAGAAAAAAATCATTATATTTATATTTTTTCCTCAAAAAACCTTGTTTAACCCTAATAATGTTATTTGGTTTTTAATGTTTTTACTATTAATTATGAAAAAAACAAACATGAAATTATAATATATTATTAAATATGTTTATCCAAAATATGGAATAGATTTTTTAATATTAAATTCAAAAAAATTAGACATTTAATTTAACATTAAACCCACAAATGTGAGGGAAAATTGGTTTTCCAATGAAAATGTATTCATTAGTGTAAAAACGTTTTTATATAAAATTAAAAAATAAAATAGATTAAAATGACCTAAATTGATTTAATAATAGTATTATTGAACTAAATTTACTTTTAATGAAATATAAAAACAAAATTGAACTATAAATTCATTAAAAAAATAAATATTTTTTAATAAAAAACTGTATGTTCAGAAATCAATGATAAATTAACCTTTTAAGAATAATCTAAAAAATTTAGTCAAAGATAATTTTGAAAATTAAATAATGTAATTGAAGTTAATTTTAATTTCAAATATTTTTCTAAAAGTGTATTAAATTATTATTTGATCAGAAAAAGGAACAGAAATCAATTTTTCAAGGAAAACAAATTTTTGTTGCATATAAAGACTTTACTAAATATTAACAAGATTATCACTCATAAATTTTTTTATATAAAACCATTATACTTAAAAAAATTAAAAAAATTATTCATATTCATTCCAATAAATATAAATACTATGTTATATTGTTTATAATCAAATAATAATATTAATAGTATCTCACAGTTCGTTAAAACCTGGTGTAAAATGTTCCACAAGATATCAAAGAAATTAAATTTATTTGAAAAAATATATCGTATAAAATATCAATTATTTCATTACAACACATTATAATGAAATTATCCCACAAAATTTCAACACATTGATACAACACACTAAGGATACTTTCACTCATCATTTCTTCAGTTTCCTATGTTTCATCCTCAAGTTGTCGTTTTCTCTATAAAACCATGACTAGTTGAATAGTCTTTTTCATAGAACATTCCTCCCTATGAAATAAAATATTTGTAATCTATTCTAGATATGAATTATCATGATATAAAAGTGAAACATTTGATTTTATTACATTTGAAGGTCTAGGTATTTAAATATTTAAGAAAGATATATGGAACAAATCATGGATTTGGGAGAGGGTCTGTGGATGCAAGAGTTGATAAGAAACTATCCCTAATTAATCAATAATCTAAAAGGAGAAAATAAAACTAAGAATAAAAATTCATTAAATAATAATTATCATATAATTATTTCATAGATAAATTAGTAGAATCAACTTCTCACTAACATCAAATTCTATATCATTTTGATTATTGTCAGCATAACTTTTTTATCGACATTGAGCTAAATTGATCTGCTATTGAATGGATCTAACATTATATACCTTTTATTTATCTATATCAGGTCCCAATAGATTTACTTCACTAACTTAATCACATAATTTTTTACAAATTCACTTTTCTATAAAGTAGTTCATAAGGAGACATCGTAATGGGTTAGTCAATGTTATTTTTGTACACAAACTCAACTCGATGAAAGTGCTCATGTAAAACACCTTCGAAATACATATAACATGATCTCAACATATACTCTAGAGGTTTAATTCTTCCCTTTGAGATGGCATCTATATAAGGATAACACACTGTTCTGAAACTCAATTCTGTATGAAGGGCTTGCTGAAGGCTTCACCATAAATTTAAGGTAAACCTCAGATCCCAATCAGATATAGTAGAATTTTGTACTCCATGAAACCATTCCATTTATTTAATGTATATACTATATATAATATACTTAGATATCTTTTCCCTCATAGTGATAATATTTGATGAATTCAAAAGTATATCAACTACTTACCATATAAAATTATTCCCTTAATAAGTTTTAGGGAGTCTAATGAAAAAACCATGGTGCAGTTTACCCATTAAAATTCTGGTATGGGTAATGATTTAACAAAACCCTTATAATTATTCATCCCAACCATAACATGTTTTCATAATATGTAACAATATACAAAGAAAATAATATATCACTTAATTACATCCCACTATAAATAGTATTTTAAATATCTATACATATTTTTACTTTGGGGATGAACAGTGAATGAGGAACTATGTGCTTACTCTAAATGCTCCTTCAAATTCATTATGGATGGAACAGATAAACAGTTGATAAACCATTTCATTATACCATAATTATGGTTAAATGCACCCAAATTCCCAGACATCTTCTACTTATCAACATAATATTTTTGTGTCTCTTTAATCTTCACATGGATAGATATTTTTTTAACTCATTTGATAAAGATATGATTTCTCAACATCCATAAAAATGTTCAGCTCCATCATTTTCATATCCAAAAATATTTTATCTTTTTTTATTTTCATCATATATAATATTGAACTATCTTTTAGATTCAAAGAATCAGTCACCTTGGATTATTTAATATGGTGGTATTGTATTGAGCAGTTATAATCTCTAATCAGAACCAACTATCTTTTACGGTGTATGTTTAACTATTTTTGTGAGAATATATAAATTTAAATATATATATATATATATATATCACACATTTATCATTAATTATAATTCCCCAATATCTTTAATGAAAAAATTTCTATAGCTAACTCCAAATCCTGATTTTGGTAATTTTTCTCAAGATCCTTCAATTATTTTGAGGTGTAAGTTATCGTAATATCATTATTCATGATAAGGAATATATGTACCTTTCATCATGCGTCAACATATATTAAAAACATTTTACACTATAGGTTAATGTATGAATAGGTGTAATAACTAAACTTATCTTTGGTTTATTAAAATTTTAATTACATTCATCTATCAAGAGGAAAATGGATCCCTTCTAAGTTAACTTAGTGAATGGATTGAAAATACATGGGACATTCTCCATAAACCATTAATAATATAAATATTATCTTTGAAGACATTGAATCTTACTCACATTGGTTTCTCTAAATTGATGCTCAATATCCTCCATCATTTATATGTCCCCCAATATACCCTCACTTGATATTATATGACATAAAAATTAGACTTTTTAATTACAAAATTCACACATATTAAATTTTTTATACACAATCTCATTCCATTTGGTCATTAAGAGAATAAGATAATGATCTCCATGGTATTACGTTATCTTTGAATATATAATAATATATTATTTAAAGATAATTTAAATTGACAATGGTAATCTGTAAAGACTCTGTTAATGAAATCCTTAAAGTTAATGGAAAATTACTAAGAACAAATGGCATCAATATATACTCATAGTTTCCATGTCATGTATAGAATGTTTTTTCGGGTATATTATCCTTTTTTACCATTGATTTTCGATATCCATAAAGAAGTTAAATCTTGAAAATGTATTAATCTTTGTAAAGTTGACCAAAAAATCCATCAATATGGGTTAGGGGATACTTGATCTTGATTGTGATCTTGTTCAGTTCTTAATAGTAAATGTAAATTCACATTGGATTAAATTTATTCATAAAATAAAGAACTGGTTCACCCCATTGTGATATAGTTGGCTCAATAAATCCCTTTTTATGAGTTTCCTATTTTTCATTCCTTAATTCCCACAACTCTATCAAGGAAATTCTATAGGGAGTCGTTGAAAAATTCATAACATGAGGTATGAGCTATATTGGAAATCATCATCACATATCAGTGGAAGGATAGGAAAATCATTTGAAAATACATCAAAACATTCCCACATAATAGGAATATTATCTAATTTTTAGTTTCTCCAAATAAAATATGAGATAAACACCACTTTTGAATTTAAAACAATGCTCTTAAAATTGATGTGATTTCTATTAAAATTACATATTTATCATCACATTGATGTAAAATATTATTTTCTTTTAGAATATAAAATGTGACTTCCATTTCATAGAAATTTCTGTGGTATTTATCTATATAAATCCAACAGAAAACTAGGATAAATTCAATTCATCTATAGGGAGAATGACAGGATTTATAGTAATAAAATTTCCACAAACTCCAACTAGGGAGGAATCATATACACGAGTTGTTGTCAAAATAAAATTATGGGTTCTCATTGAAAAATATATATCTAATAATTTATTATAATAATTAAAAATCCTATATACATTTCGTGAAATATGTTAATTTAAATGAAAAATTTTGAATAAGATACTACAAAATTTAACCATTCAAATTCCCACCACAACTTCATTATTCAATATTCAATCACATTCAAAAATAAATATTATTATAAAACCCATTAGGGATCAATAATCTCAATAATTAATCATGTAAAATATATAATAGGACTTCTAAATTTTAACACCTTTATTTCAATATATATTTTTTTACCTAGGTCATTTATGTTCTTATTTTCTCAAATCCTTAATGATGGATCAAAAATATTTTGTGAATTTCCAAATCATATCCCCTAGGGAGTGTAAAATATGGTTTTTATAACGGACAATTTTAATTCACTAGGTGTTGAAAAATTCAATTCCAAACATTCCCTTTTCAAAGTTATTACCCCTAGGAACATGTATTCCAAATCCACATCCACTTGTATATTCTATAAAGTGGTGTATTTACTTGGAAACCATTAGCCATATCCTTCAATAAATTTCCATAACATTTTCATATACATTGAATTGTCTATAGAATAATCAGTAGACGTATCCCTATGTATCTCACTAGTGATTTTTCTTTCTGGTTTCTAAATTTTTAATTAATCCTTGGTCTGATACCAACTATAGTGACCCATACTTTTAATAATTATTTATCAAAACATAATAGATTAATATTCATTACATAATATAATGATCCATGATAAAATCGTTTAGTCCTAATTCCATTGGAAACTTATATATAGATAAAATATAATCATAATTGAACAACATCATCTCCCACTAATTTCTTCATAATTAAAACCCCTCTTAGATAGATCATATATAATATAATTCATCAAAACATGGTGAAATTAAACATAAGAAATGATTATCTTAGATGCTCCATAAAGGTAAAATAGGGTGATATCCATATAACATGATCATATGGCTATGATAACATGTGTATAACATTTTAAAACGATACCTTGTGTGACACCCCATCCTCTGACGCTCTTGTATTTTATTTTTCTCGTGGTCTAGCATTGTTTTGACAAAGTTTTTTGGGGTATTGGTTTGAAATATTTTTTACATTTAATAATTCTAGTGTGTTTTGGACCACTGCACAGGCACTGCACAATTGGCGGTAGCCACGCGGTCGGCCACGGTATGGTTTGGTTGTCTAGAAATTAAAATAAATAGAAATTTATGTAAATCAAATAAGTTCAATGTTTAAATCTTAATAAAAATTTTACTATTAGGTAAATAAAAATATTGTAATTAAAAATTGTTATTAATATTTTTTATCATTAAAATTGATATAAATATAATTTTTATTCAGTTTTTGTTAATGTTATTATTATTTAAAATAAAATGAATAAAAATTATGATTATTATTACTAATAGTTTATTATTATAATTTTTATCATTTAGGAAATTAAGGATTTAATTATGATTATATAATTATTAATATTATTATAAATATTTTCATTAAAATATTTCTATTATTATTAATTTTTTTAGAAACCCTAAACTACCAAGCGTCTCCCCTTCCACATTCACTTCACAGAACACCACAGGTGTACCCCCTTGCAGTTTCCTCCTGCGCGTCAGCCCCATGGTATGCCACTCCACTTTTTCTCTATCCAGCACCCTCCCTTGTTCTTATCTGGTGTCACCTCCAACCGTCATGCTACCCGGTGACCCACGCACACCCCCCTCTCAGCTGCACAGCCTACCCTCACACCAGTCGTCCCTTTCCGATTGGATTTTTCCGATGTGACTCACCTATGGCACCCACATCTTGCTCGATTGTCATAACTCTCCCTCACCATATGTGTGTTCTACCCCCATTGGTTGTTTGTTTTATTGGGGAATTGTTTGGGTGAGGGTTTCATGTTACAATTGGTTCGATTTTGGTATAAATATCTCTATGTTTTGAATTTATGGATAAATCATGTTGTGTGAGGTGCGGTAGGTGTGCAGTGGATTTGGTGCACCATGATCAAAAAAATTTCTTCTGCTGAGTTTGGTGATTCCATGTACAACTATTATTTGGAGAATTAATTTCTGATTTTAATTATTTAAACATGTTTATTTATTTATTTTCATGATGTAAATGTGTCTCTATTTGATATTTGATATAAATTTATTTTTTTAGTATCATATTTATGCAATAGGTGTGTAAATTTTAAGTGAAAACCCATGTTGAGCTATTTATTAACATATTATAAATTATTTAGTCTAGTTTTTTAGAATGTGAAAATGGTGTAATTGGTGTTTTGGTACATCATCTATACTCATTTTATCATAAATGAATATTTGAGTGAGTTGTCGTGTTTAAATTCACGCGACATGTTTTGAAATTGTTTAACAAATTATTTTAGAGGTATGTCTAATTATGAAAGTTCTTTCATTGAATGTGTAGTTTATTTAATTTATTTTGTTGTGATGCAGATTAGTTTTTCAAATTTTATTTGAGTGCATAATATTTAAAAATGGAATTTAGGGAGCGTTTTTTATGAAAACCCACATCATGTCTTTGGATAGTGAATTTTTTTTGTAAAATTATAAGTGTAGTTTGTAGTCCTAGCTTTGTGGATTAAAGTCAGCGGGTTGAAGGTGACTCCCCTGAATATGCATATTTAAGTATATATATGTGTGTGGGTTTCCTTGTTACATGTATAGTCACCCATGGTAGTGAATATACATGTATGGGGCTGGTGTGCCAATCTATATATATGAAAATGCATAAGTAGGTGAGTGGCGACTAGTATATGCATATAAACATATATGTAAGGATCCGCTTGCACACATTCAGGGACATGAGGGTGTGTTCATAGGGGCTAGGTCTCCTTATATGTTAGTGAAATTTCATATGATTAGTGAGGGAGCATCATTATTAGATAGAAAGTTCCAAGAGCTGATGTCGATGGCTTGGTTCCACCTCTTGGTAGTCCCCCTATGCCTATGCATTTAATTTGAATTCCATAATTGCGTGCATGTTTTACAAAAATGTTTTATATTAATTCTATATAAACATGCTATAAAATCTGGTTGCGATTTCTATAAATGATTATACCTTTGTTTTTTGAAATTGAAATGTATTTCTAACACCAATGGTCTTAAGTGACTTTTCTGGAAAAGTGATTTCCAAAGTGGGTTTAAATCGATAGTGAATACTTTCAAATATGTTTGAACTTTTAACTAGTTTGTTAAAAAATTGATTCTTGTATATAATGAAGGGAATTTCGCACCTTAATAATGGTTTATGAAAAATAAAAACCTATCTTGAGGCACGCCCCCTAGTTTTAGAAAATGATGTGGGTGTTGATTGTCTGATTCTTGATATTTTCCTAATAAAGAGGATTGGGAATTTTTTGTGATGGAAAAGGGGGGATGCGCTCAAGGAGGGAGATCAGTGGTGAGAGGTTGGATGTGTTTTTTATTTAAGGAAAATTATAATTACATATATGTTTTCTTAATAAAAACTCACCCCCACAAGAAATGGAGAACAATAGGAATCATGGG
Source organism: Viscum album (assembly GCA_963277665.1). Taxonomy (NCBI): domain Eukaryota; kingdom Viridiplantae; phylum Streptophyta; class Magnoliopsida; order Santalales; family Viscaceae; genus Viscum; species Viscum album. Next base: position 1,578,139,474 of record OY728152.1, on the reverse strand, counting down.
TATTTAGGTTGGTGGACTAGGACTAGTACGCTAGATGATATGTAAGTGTTTCATCCTAGTTTCATCTAGTAGGATTGATGCTACAACACTAACTAAACATTTTTGATGATTGGATACCACTATGTTAGGGGTGTGTTCACTACTAGTGGATCATGCATGAGGACATAGATCATTGTGGTTCTTATGACATGCTTCTCTGACGTACAAGGATCCTAGGTCCCTAACTTACACTAGCTGCTTAGGGATTTCCCATGGTGCTTGTGATGTTATTTCCATTTCATTCATTTTATACTTGATGTCTTATTTGTAAAAACCATATTTTAATCTAAATTTGTTTACTTTAATTTTGAAAGGTTAATGCATTCTTCGAACTTATTTGGAAAATGTAGTGGGAAAGAAAAGTTTTACATGAAAATGAAAGCAAGTTACAATAATTTGAAAGGAATGAAAACATTATTTTATTACATTATATTTTCAAACTATCATGCTTTCCATTTCATAAAAATGATAAGGGTATAGGGTGTTGTGGTATCTTGTCATTCCTACTAAGCATATCAGTGCTCAATCCAACTTTAAATTTCTTTTTCACATTCTTCTAGTTTCGGATCACTCTCAGAGAAAGTGTAGTTTGTGTTCTAGGGTTACCCAAGAGGTCAATTGAGGTATTTCTCCCTGCTTTGTTTATCCCTTTTTACACTACTAGTTTGTTTAGTTTATTTTATTTTATTTATCTATTTGTTTTGTTTATGAGTATTTATTGGTCTTTTTTATTTGTTAAATCATTTCCAACAGGTTTATTTTTATGTTTGGCACTATTTGTCAGATCGTGGGGATTTATAATGCACATAGGGACTTGTCATGGACCAGGTTGGGCATCGATTGGATGGTGACCTGATTTTTTTCATGATAAATTGGTGTCAGATATAGGTTATTCTCTTTGAGTTATGTTATTATTTGGGATGACTTCAGTTATAAGGATATTAGTACAGGGAGGACATGGGAGGTAGGTGCGGGAAGAGCGTCTTGAACTCTTTCTCACACTGAACCTTGAGTCACCACAGGTAGACTAGGATTTGATTCTTTTATCTTCAGTTGTTTTGGATTAAGGGATGACCATGGAGGTGAATCGGTTTATGTGCAGCCTCACATAGATCGTTAACCTATGGGGAGTCCAATTAATGGGTTCAAGGTACTCTTTAGTGTCATTCCTTACGCAGGGTATGGTTCACAACCATGTCACCAGGTTATACATAAACACTAGTTCCTCATTCCGATAGTCTATTTTTGGATTTGTTTTATTTTGATTCTGGTTGCTGTGAGTGTGTATTCATGAAGAAAGTGGACTTTTAAGTTAAAATGGTTTTGGAATGGGATTTATTTTCTCAAATGATTTTAAATCGGTAAAGTGTATTTTAAAGAGGAAGTGTTTCAATTGAAAATTTGGTATGTGTTGGGATTTCATATGGAAAAGTGATATTTGGAACTTGGTATTTTATGGTGGGTCACATGTGCATGTGTATGTATAGAGAGGTCATGGGGGAAATTGTTTATGGATGACGTAATCATGATTGGATAAACACACATGTGACAGTTCATATGGTACAATATGTATGTTTTAAAATTTAATTTTAAATGAAGGTTTTAAAAAGATAAATGAATTTTTGGAAATTTATTTTTGTTTCAAAAGAGAGTGATGGTATTTTTAAAGTAATTTTGAAATGTGGTGATTTTGAAATTTTATAATAAATGGATTTTTTGAAAAAATATTTTTGGCTACGCCCGAGTTCGTCTGGTTCTCATGATGGTGGTTTTGCTATTGGGTTGTTCCTTTTGATTGTTTTTTGGATTGATATAGGTTTCAGTCTATGTTTCTCAAGTTTTCATGGATGTGATGTCTAGAAATTCTCTAAAATCTCTTAATGAGCTATGCTCAATTATGGTTCAAATTGAGTGTTTCTTGTTTATTGAGTTATTCGAGGTCCATTAGAGATGGATTTTTGGTTTTTGGAATTAGAGTGTTTCTTCGGGTTCTTGGTAACTCCTGCAGTTGTTATGTTTTGTGTTGTTTCAGTTCGAAGGTCTATTTTTAGACTACTAGAGGTAGAATTTCTTACCATTTTTGGAGTTTGGGGTGCAGTTGGTGGTGATCAGATTTCGTTAGGGTCCCCCATCTTTATAGGATCACATGGAAGAGGAACTTGTCTGTAAGAAGCTATTCTTACAGTCTTTGACATCATGTTCATCTGACCACATTCTGATGCACCATCGGTATGGAAATTTTGGGAATTCTAAGCAATCACG